>OX422210.1:641496584-642160764 GCA_949130495.1 Sambucus nigra
CCGATCTATAAGAGACCTCTTATATCCCAAGAGAACCGTCATTATGGGATGCATTATACTCCCGTCTAATGCGGGGCAGTTTCATTTTTGAAATGGGATGATCCAAATCCTCCCAACATTCCATGGTATGGAGTTGAAAAATCCCTACCTCCATATTAGAGAGTTCGAGGAGGCGTGCGAGACTTTCAATGACCAAGCTTGCACTCAAGATGTTGTGTGCCTCAAGCTTTTTCCCTTCTCCCTGAATGATAAGGCTAAGACATGGCCATGCTCACTAGCACTTGACTCGATTGGAATGTGGAGGGATATGCAAGCAAAGTTTCTCCAAAAATTCTTTCCCCCCATCGAACCAACTCCATTAGGGATCAAATTCAAATATTTAGGCAACACGAAAATGAGTCTTTTGATAGATGTTGGGAGAGTTACAATGAGTTACTTAATATGTGCTTGCACCATGATTTTGAGAAATGAAGACTCATCTTCTTTATCCATCACATGCTAAGCTTATGTTTTAAGCAGCTCGTTGAGACCATGTGCCCCGGGAGTTTCTAGGGTTAAACACGGATAATGCGGAGGCCCACTTTAAGTATGTTAGCGAGACTACTCAAGCGTGGGATACATCGAATCCAAGTACCCAACCCAAGCCTAGACATGCGTCCATGGTTCCTTCCACATCCAGAATCTATCACTTAGATAAGGAAGTCGAGCTTAAGCTCCAAATTAATCAACTAGCAAAGAGGGTAGAGGACGTAATCGATACTAGGGGAGAGACACATCCGTCTCCACTCGAGCATTGAGAGAGGAGGTATGTGCGATTTGTGAGTTATGACATTCAACAAAGGAATCCTCGACGATACCCACCTACAAAGTGATGCTTCAAGAGCAAGTGGTAACGGTAGGGGCTTTTAAGGGTAATTTTAATACCCCTCACGAAAATTCCTATACCACTTCGTAGTCTAACCATATCTGGCCCCACAACCCCCACCGATCCTGCCATTCCAATAAGCTCTACCTATGCAAGCACAACCTCCCACGTCTTACATTATGTAATACCCCGTATTTCTGAATATTCCAAATATTCTATTTAATTAAATTGGAGAATTAAATGAGAAAATACGGCTTAATTTAAATTACGTAAGAGTAGTAATTTAAAGAGTTTTGTTTAAAATTGTAATTATGGAATATTAATTGAGAGATAGATACCGGTTTATATTTCCTCATTATATTTACCTAGTGCGAGTGGTAAATAGTTACTTAACGCGTGTAGATCGTGTTGGGGTGAGAACGAGTAATATTTTTTAAGTGACTCAAATAATAATTTAGAGGTCACAGATGACTCCGGAAGGGTCAAATTAGTCAAAATAGTATACCCGGGGGTACTAGTTGAGTCCCGGGGTAATTTTGGACTAAACCGAGACCGTTCGGGGGCGTTTTGGTCTTTTAACATAAGAGGGTATGGAGACCTACGAAATTGAAAGCTTTATATCAGCCGTATGATAGAGGGGTTAGGGTTAGAAAACCCATGAAAACACACCATAGCCATTAGAGATAAGAGAGAAACCATTCTCAAGGCAAAAGGAAGAATTGGGAAGGATTCAAAGGAGATTTTCACTATCAACTTGTTGGGGAAGAAGGATTGAAGGATGAAAATCATCAGTCATCAACAACAACCACGAAATCAGACCCTACTGATCATAAAGCAAGTTGTTTATTGCAAAAATTATAAAGTTATAATACCCATGTGTAGGGTTTTTGAATAGTCTTGTTTAAATCAATATGTTGATAGGAGAATGATGATATTTATACATGTTGGGATAGGAATCGCATGTAGAATGATTTAACTTATGTAGAGGATTAATATTCAGATTAGACTTGATGATTTTTCGGAATAAAATCTGGATTTTGAATGAAAATATGGGAAGAACACCATAACTAGGGTTTCAAGAAATTCGGGGTTTAATTCTTTTTTTCTTGAAAGGAATTGGAGTTTTGATGTATTTGACACGATATAAACTGTCCTAGGATATGTGAAAACATGTTAGGATCATTGGGTCGAAGTTTGGTGGACTATTATGAAGTTTGGAGATTTGTTAATGGAGGAAAAGTTTAACGAAGAAGACGAACTGCGTATGTCCCTGTTCGATCGATCGATCGATCTCGAACTATCGATCGATCGACTATGTCGATCGATCGAACCCAACAGTCGATCGATCGATGCAAGCTGTTTTTCCCGAATTTTTCGTCTTTAAGTCTTCGTTGATTTTCGAGAATGAATGAGTATCCTAGGGTTTATAATATACTTATATGGGAGTGAGAATAAGACCAATAGGTATATTGTTGAGGTCCGATAAGGCCATTGGGTGTAGGGCTTGGATTACGGACCGAGGAGAATAATCCGATTTAGTAGAGTATCGAGGACTTCGGAAATTGAGTTACGGGGCGAAGTAAATTCAATTTAAGTAATAGACCAGTAGGGTAAGCAATAACTACTGAAATTATATGTAAGGGGTAACTCGGACCCTTAGAGTTATGTCAATACTCAAATAAATGCGATTAATGAGATAAATCGTAAAGCGAATGTTGTACGGCTAATATATGAGATTAAAATATTACGTACGTATATAATTAATAGGTCGGGCGTGTACCTACTGAATTATGTGATCTTTTAGGTCGAGAGATTTATACCTAAATTAATTATGTTAGGGTCGATGAGACATTCCGAACTAACACAAAGTTATTATATGTTTGGGGTCGATGAGAAATGCCGAACCAAACCATGAACTGGTGTCGCGATGAAAGAGTCCCGAACCAGGATATGTGTATATATATATTTATAAAATAGTTGGGGTCGATGGATAATTCCGAACCAACTCTCACTTGGGGTCGATGAATCATTCCGAACCAAGAGATCTTTATTTGTGTATATAAATAATTGGGGTCGATGTATCATTCCGAACCAATTCTTACTTGGGGTCGATGAATCATTCCGAACCAAGAGTCCTTTACGTGTATAAAAAGGGCAAAATAGTAATGACTGATATTTAGTATATATATTGTGTGTGAAATATATACTTAATGATATTCTACTTCCGTGTATTAGTAGATTGATATATATTATGTATTTAAAGATACATACTGAACTGGTAAGTTAAGTAGTGACACTTAATTACGAAATGCACCTTTAGATAGAGAAAATCTATTTAGTAATTCAAGTAGTGAAACTTAATTACACAAGTGGGAAGTCAACAATTGTGAGAATTGTGGTAATTTTAGTAGTGAAACTAAATGAGAAGTATTGAAAAATAACATTGATGAAATGTTACCTGAGAATTAATTAACATACGCGAGATGTTAGTGAAACGGTTGTACTGTATGGGCGGTAATGGAACTTAAGTATAAATAAGTTCAGATGATTACTTAGTCCTAGATAGCTTGGAAGATATGATTAGGTAGGCTAAGTGTAGAATGTTAGGTGTGCAAAAGAGATGAGGGATGAGAAAACTCAAGAGAGTGTACGGGAACCTAACATGTGTAATCAATAACCGCATTTTATATTGTGATAAACGCTTGATAAATATTTTCAAAATGTTTTGAGTACTAACTCTTGCTATAAAATATTTTCAAAACCTTTTAGGTGTCTAGCCACATGGATGCCATGTATGATGATTTCATTCCAGGGACTCGAAGCTGTAGCACAGTGGATGCTTACAAGATTTTGACTAGACGATATCTCTCATTCAGATCTAGTACAGGATCTCACACTATTCTATGTATGGACTTGTGGTCCGGTATCAGTCTCAGATGATTAGTTTCAGATTAGTGGTTTGTTCTTGTTCTATGGTTGTTTGGTATTTTTAGCCGATGGTTTATTCGGTATTACTCTTATTCTTTTGTACTTATACTTTGTTGATTGGGTTTTAGTACATGGTGGTTGTTTTACTATTTTTTCGCATGGTTGATTTACCTGTTTTAAGAAAGATAAAATTTGGCACCGGTATAATTTTACTTAGGTGATTAGTAATTAAAAAGTTTTCGACAGTGATGCTAAGAATGAACCATTTGAGAAACCTGTTTTAATTTAATAAAGGCCTGATCACCCGATGTTTAATTAGGCGGGGTGTCACACATTACCCCACCGCATAGAAATATCAAGGACACTTTAAACCAATTTATTCCAAATCAAAGCCCCTAACTTAGAAGTGCTTAAGAAAGTGAAGCTTAATTTACCTTTTCTCGAGGAAATCAAATAAATTCCCGCTTATGTAATGTTTTTTAAGGACTTTCTAACGGTGAAGCATAGGCTAAAGGTAAAGAAGAGAGTATTTCTAGCACAAAATATTAGCTCTATACTTTTGAGTGACCTCTCACCAACGTTTAAAGATCTGGGTGCACCCATTATTTCGTACATCATAGGAGAGAGCTAGATTGAAAGAGCGTTTTTAAATTTGGGGGCTAGTGTTAATATTCTCCCTTATTCCATCTATCGGCAACTCCATTTAGGGTACCTTAAGCCCACGAAAATCACCTTCTAAATCGTGGATCATTCCATGAATATCCCCCGAGGGATTATTGAGGACGTGATTGTCCAAGTTGACACTTTTTACGTCCCAGTAGATATTTTCATTTAGGACACTAAGCACTCCTCTTCCCCGGGTAATCATGTTCCCGTAATCCTTGGCTGCCCATTCATAGCTATAGCTAATACGTTGATTGACATATGCAACGGACAAATGCATCTCACATTCGGAAATATAACTCTTGAGACTAATATCTTCAACATAGCCAAGAAAATGTGTTATGAGGACGATTACTTAGAGTCGGATACCATTGAGGAGGTAGTAGACGAGCATATCGAGGGTAGTTATAGTGGGGATTTGCTAGGAGCATGCCTTGTTTCGACTAGTGAGAACGAAGGACCATATACTGAGTTCCAGTGTGAGGTGAGAGAGTTAAGGGAGACTTTGAATGAGAGTGTGAGTGATGAGGATGTGAAAGATGTCAACTGAGTTTCTAAATTCGAGAGATTACCCAGAGGGAGTCGCGCACGGTTACCTCCGGGGAGAAATTTCCCACCCGCGAGTTAAAGAAACTACCCTCAAACGTAAAATATGCTAATTTGGTAGAGGAGGAGACATTTTCCGTTGTTGTATCCTTGAGCCTGAGTAAAGAGTAAGAGGTTAAGCTACTAGCTATTTTGAGGAAGCACCATAGTGCTTTTGGTTGGAGCATCACCGATTTGAAGGGTATAAGTCTCCTAATTTTTACACATAAAATCCACCTCGAGGAGGACATGAAGCCCACGAGGAAGATGCAACGACATTTGAATCCCACGACGAAAAATGTAATGAGGGTGGAGATTATTAAATTATTAGACGCGGGCATCATCTACCCAATCTCGGATAGCAAGTGGGTGAGTCCTATTCAAGTTGTGCCGAAGAAGTCGGGAATGCCCGTGGTCGAAAATACGAAGGGTGAGCTTATTCCACAATGTACCATTACCGAGTGGCGCATTTGCAATGACTACCAGAAGCTCAATGCCAACATTAGGAAAAATCATTTTCCCTTACCATTTATTGACCAAATGCTAGAGCGAGTAGCGAGACGCCCATTCTATTGCTTTTTTGACGATTATTCTGGATATAGCCAAATTGAGGTAGATGTACTAGACCAAGAAAATACGACGTTCACATACCCTTTTGGTACGTTTGCCAAAAACGTATGCCATTTGGATTATCTAATGCACCCATGACCTTCCAACGGTGCATGCTTAGTCGTTTTAGTGATATGGCCGAGAGAGGACTAGAGGTTTTTATGGACGATTTTAGCATTTTCAACCCCTCTTTTGACCATTGCCTCTCTAATATTGAGAAGTTATTAGCCCATTCTGTGAAAAAGAACTTGGTACTAAATTGGGATAAGTGTCATTTCTTGGTTACCGAAGGCATAGTTCTTTCTCACATCATTTCATCCAAAGGTATTGAGGTTGATAGGATGAAAGTAGATGTTATTGCCAATCTTCCCCCACATATGTCACTAAAAAATATGCGCTCTTTCTTAGCCCACACGGGTTTCTATAAAAGGTTTATTAAGGACTTTAATGCTATCTCTAGGCCCTTAAGTAACCTACTTATGAAGGACTCCCCCTTTGAGTGAAATTAAGGGTGCCAAACTGCTTTTGAAAAATTAAAAAACATGTTTGTTTTCGCTCCCATCATGCAAGCTCCGGATTGGTCCTTTCCATTCGAGCTTATGTGTGATGCGAGTGATTATGCTATTAGGGATATTTTAAGTAAAAGACAAGATAAGAAGGCTCACATCATCTATCATTCTAGTCGAACCTTAATCTAACCCCAACTTAACTACTCCACCATAGAGAAGTAATTGCTATTCGTAATCTTCTCCCTAGATAAGCTTCGCTCTTACCTCATCGGTTCACCCATTACATGCTTACTAACCATGCGGCTCTTAAATATCTCCTTTCCAAAAAGAATGCTAAGCCGCGGCTCATAAGGTGGATCCTACTCCTATAAGAATTCAATATCTCTATAAAAGATAAAAAAGGGAGTAGAAAATGTCGTAGCTAACCATTTGTCTAGGCTTTCCTCCGATGTATCTAATGATCTCATACCCATAGATGAATACTTCCTTTTTGAGAAATTATTTATCACTTCCTCTCTCCCTTAGTTTGCGAACATAATAAATTACATGGTCAAGGGGTCCGTCCCTGATATTCCCAAGTATAAACTCCTCCATAGCTGGGACTAACTCGGCTAATGAAGAACTTTTGGAAACTATCATACTGAACATATTATGACTCGAAAATGGGTCCCAGTATGAGAAGCCTCGTCCTTGGCCTCAAATCTATTCCATATTCCTTTGGCCTCAGCATTCAACGACAGGATCAGTGGCCTCAACTTTCCTCCATGCTTTCTCAGCCTTGTACATGACAAGGAGGCCAAGGATCCTATGCATATTTGGTTCAACACACCAACAAAATTTCCATTAGAGCATTGACCTAACATCTCGGCCTCGACTTGGGCTAATACAG
Organism: Sambucus nigra; assembly: GCA_949130495.1. Classification (NCBI taxonomy): domain Eukaryota; kingdom Viridiplantae; phylum Streptophyta; class Magnoliopsida; order Dipsacales; family Adoxaceae; genus Sambucus; species Sambucus nigra. Next base: position 641,503,633 of record OX422210.1, read on the forward strand.
TTGATAGTTGACACCTGGCAGAGCACGTGGGATTGGGCACGCATGGTAATGTGCGCGTGGGTTAGGACTCATTGACCCTCATAGATAAATCATTATAATAAGATCTCCCTCTCACGTGAGGGAATATTGTATCATCATTATTTACTTGTGCGAGGGACAGGTGTCCACACCCTAGTAGAAGCTTCATTATGCACATGATTTATACCTACCTGAGGCTACAATGCACACCCTAACACTATATAAACCCATATTCTTCCCTAGAAGAGGGGATATAGAAATTGTAAAACCCTAGCAAAACTCTATCTCGCTTGAAGTAATGAGAGAAAGATTGAGAGTTGTATATTTCAGGCCATTAGAGCCTCTATTCTATTAAAAATTACACTCACATGCACAGTAAATAGGCTGATACAATTGAACCGCTTAAATTATGGTGTTATTCCTTTTCTCCTAATCTCCTTCTCATATTTGCATTGATGTTCTGTTATATATATCTCCATTTTTGTGTTGTGCTTGAGCTTGAGCTTCTTATATAAATTTAAATGGTGACTTCATATTACCATCATTTTGGCACCATCCGTGGAAACGAAGGTTCTTTATCTTCATTTTAGCTTGTTTTTCACTTGATTCTCTGGTGGTGATCCAGTTACACACTTGGTTGGATCTGTATCACCATTGAAAGAGATCTTATTGGGTTATTCAAGATTTTTTCCAGCTCACTTAGCTCATATAGCTTTTATAGCTCACCCCTTCGTCATGTTCGTTCACCGAAGAGAGTGGCCTCCAATTTACCTCATGGCACTGGCCCCTGCTTTAGCAAGGTTCCCCCTCAGTAAAAAATGGCTGAGGTGGCAGCGACGCTGCACTCACTGGCGGCCAACCAACAAAAAATGGAAAAACAACTTGTTGCCTTTAGCAAAACTATGATGGCTAGACTCACCGGCACTGTAGCGGAGATGATAACTCTAGCCACCAGAGAGGTGGCTCCAGTGAAAGGGGGACCACCCCTGGACCTACATAAAGAAGTTCCACAACAATAAAGATGTAGAGACGTGGTCGAACCTAGGAGATTATACCTGGGGACGCAGGGCAAGGAAAACACAAATGACTAGTATTGTGATGAAGACGAGTACTGGGAGCCCTATGAGATTTCTAGAAACACAGTGCGCTTAGTTCCTAATAGCATAGAAAATAGTGGTCGTCCAAGCCGATATGGCCAACCTCGATCTTAATCATTTGACAGGTTGAGCAGAGGGTCGGATTTTGACCCACTCGACCAGGTTGGTGACCTATGAGACAGAATCTTTAAATAATGCAGTATTGCAGCCTCTAGGGGAATGAAGGTTATGCGATCGTCAAACTTAACAAGTACAAGAAGAAGAGAAAAGGGAAGTCAATATCCATCACGGGATAGCTAACAGAGAGCCTGTGCAATGCCCAACCAACAGAGAAGGATCTGGGGAGAATGCTATGACAACTAAAGGAGATAATGTAGCAGTGGCCGATAAACCATGGAAGATCTCCATTAAGAGGCTAGAGGATAAAAGTGGTGTTCTCTTGAAAATTTGAGACCCCATTCAAAGGGGGTATGTGGAAGGGTCTCTATTTGTAGTGAGGATTGTGAGCTACCCAATTCCGTCTAAGTTCAAGCCGTCGACTATCACACCCAAGTACGATGGGAAAAAAACCCCATTCATCACATAAAAATGTACCAATCTGCGACCGACATCTACTTAGTTTTTTATTAAATGAAATATCGGGCATTATTTAGCACTCTAACTAGTGCAACCCATATTTGGTATACCTTTCTTCCTAAAAATTTCATAGAAAATTTCAAGTAACAGGACGAGAAGTTCATTCATAACTTCTTTTTCGGCATGAAGACACTAAAAGAAGGCTACCCATCTATTATATGTAAATCAAGGGAAGAATGAGTCTCTCAGAGACTATATTACAAAGTTTAACAAAGAGAGGTTGGAGGTTGAAGACTACGAGAAGAATATTACCATGACCGCCCTCATGGGGGGAATAAAAAAGGAAAATTACTTTGGAAGTTGGCTGAGGATCCTCCAAAATCCATCATAGAACTTCTGGCTACGGTCGAGAGAGTCATGAATGAGGAGGAGGCCATAGTGGCCAAGGGAGAGGATAAAAAAGAAGCTGGTGGAAGTAAGTCTCAAAAAGTTAAAAGCAAGGATGAAAAGAAGAGGTCGGTTGACAACAAGTTTACTAACTACACTCCACTCATTGTAAGTCGTGATTTGATTTTAAATAAGATTAATGATGATAGATATTTAAGATGGACTGGAAAGCTAATGTTTCCTCCTTATAAGAGAGACAAGAGCAAATGGTGTGACTTTCACCAAGATCATGGCCACATCACCGATAAATATTTTTGCATTAAAATATGAGATTGAGAAAATGCTAAAATAAGGGAAACTTCGAAAGTACAGTGATCTAAGGGGTTCAAGGACAACACTCGAAAGAGACATAGCTGGTCGAGATATGAGAGGCTGAGATGACAGCCTCGAGCCAAAAATAAGGATGATTAGTTTGATGATGATGGTGAAGATGACCCTGACCTCCCACCAAAGATCCCTAAGACCAAGGGACGAATGTGTATGATCTTGTTCGAAATAAAAATGATTAGTGCGGGAATGTCCGGCGGAGGAACAGAGTTGGTCGATCCCAAGGCGCATGTCGTAGAGGCTAAATCAATGCCTAACCAGATGGAAGTCAACTTGGCAGCTTCAGATCCGAAGCCGAGAAAGATAAAAAAAAATGGATATGGACACTCAGATTATGGGATTCTCTAGGTTGGATTTTAAGGTAATCTTATCCCCCTATGACGACCCATTGGTCATTAGCACCAGGGTTCATTGGTATGACATATACAGATTTTTGGTAGACGCTGGTAGCTCAACCGATGTCATATTTTGGGAATGTTTCAAAGGGCTAAAGCACATCAAGAAGAGGCGGATTCCTTACCACTAACCCTTTACAGGGTTCACTGGAGAGAAAGTACATCCTCTTAGAGTGTTTAAAATGGATATTTGCATGGGCACCTGGTCGAGGTGCCTAGCATATAAGGTTAACTTTTTTATAATTGATGAAAATGTATTCTCGGCCTACAACTTCATCCTCGACCATGTATCCCTCAAGGAACTTAAAGCAGTGCCCTCTACTATACACCATATGGTAAAAATTCTAACTTTTTATGGAGTAGGGGAAGTCCAGGTTGATTAGGTAGAGGCCAAAGAATGCTACTTCAGCTCAACCGAGTAGAGAGAGGCCCATAAAAAACTCACCACCTCATATAACATTGATACTCTTGACCCAAGGGATGAATAGAAACTAAAGAAAGGCAAAGCCACAGAGGAGGTAGAATCCATCATCCTCAATGAGGACGAACCGAAAAAATCATCTAAATTGGTTATTTGCTGAAAAAGGATGTGAAAGAAAAGTTGATAGAATTGCTGAGGAAGAGGCAAAGCGTATTTGCGTGGATCCATAAAGACATGCCAGGAATAGACCCAAAGGTCATCTTCCACAAGTTGAACATTAATGAGAAGGCAAATCCAGTAAAATAAAGAACAAGGTCCTATGCAAAAAGAGAAGAATGGGGTCATCCAAGAGGAAGTTAAGAAACTCTAGTCAGAAGAGTTCTTCAGAGAGGTGCATTATCCAGAGTGGTTGTATAATGTTTTGATAGTCCCGAAAGCTAATGTAAAGTGGCGTATGTGCGTCAACTTCACTGATCTAAATAAAGCTTGTCTTAAAGATAGCTTCCCTCTGCCCCGTATAGATCATATGGTTGATGCCACAACAAGGCATGCATTGATGAGTTTCATGGATGCCTACACTGGATATAACACTACACCAAAATGGTCAAATTGGCACCTTTTAAGCGCTTAGACTTGTCACGGTCATTGACCATGACAAAAAAACACGTGTTTTTTTATCACGGTCATTAACCGTGATAAGGCCGTGACAAAGGCTTGTCACGGTCAATGTTCGTGACAAGTAGAGTTATCACGGACTTGTCACAATCATTGACCATGAAAATCCTATAAAGTTGTCACGGTCAATGATAGTAACATGTCCGTGATAATTCAGTCAGTAAAAAACTCTCCCTCTTCTTTTTTTCCCACCGATTTTGTTCCCTCCATTTCTCTCTCTCTCTCTCTAGCGGCTGCTTTCTCTTTCTCTACAACTTTGGTATGTTTTATCTCTCTATTTCTCCTCCATTTATGTATATGTGTATGTATATATGCGTGTGTGTGTATATATGTGTGTAAATGTATGTGTGTGTGTGTGTGGTGTATATATGCGTGTTGGGGGGGGGGGGGGAGGCAGCAGGGATGGGGGAGGGGAGGGGGTGTATGTGCGTGTGTGTGTATATGTGTGTGTGTGTGTGTGTGTGTGTGTATGTGCATGTGTATATATGTGTGTGTGCGTGTGGTGGGTAGGGGCAACGAGGGGGGGGGGGAGTGGGCAGGGGCAGCGGGGGGCGGGGAGTGGGCGGGGGGCGGGGAGTGTATATGTGCGTGTGTGTATTTTTTTTAATTAAATTTTTATTGGTTTATTAGATATTGCCCCTCATATTGTAGTGCCTCTTGTAAAAGAATTGATTGATTTAATATTGATTGGTTGTTAATTTTCTTTATAAATTAGTAATTGGTGCCCCTTTCATATGCAAGTAGGATTGCCCCTTACTGTAAATTAGGAAATTAATAATTGTATACTTTAATTGTTAGTTTAATTAATGAAAAGAATTAATTGAGTAGATGAATTAGAAGGAGTACGGGATACACAATTAAAGTATACTCAATTGTGTTTGTTAGTTTAACCACTCATCCTTTAGAGGAGATGGAGGAAATAGAAATTTCTATTATAAATTGAATTTGAATTTGAAATTTAACGAGTTTGCAACATGAACAAGTATCTCGTTATCTATTTGATGCACGTGAAGATGTCGAAGATTGGAAAAAGTAAGTTTAAAATATTTTAATGTTAAACATTATTTTAGAATATTTTATACATGATTAATTTTGTAATATGCAGAAAATATGAAGCCCGGGAGAACAATAAAAGACGAAAAACAATGGTACAATCAGACATCGAATTTAGGCTGTGGTTGTCACAAGAGGTAATTATAATGAAAAAGTAATGTAACGTTATATAACGACCATTTTAGAATAATTTAGGCTGTGGTTGACTTGCCCAAGTTGAAGAGTAATGACCACGTGAGCGATGAGTCATTTGTGTGTGCATTTCAAAAGGTTAAACAAGTGTTTTACTCGGAGTTTATCAACAATGAGCTGTGGTCAATTGTCCTATAGGCGCCAAAGCGTCTTAATAGTAGTGTGAATGACTTGGCTGCTCCTACCGAATATCAATTCATTTTTTATGATAACCCGAATTTGAAATAATTTTTCAATTTGTAATAAATATTCCAATTTGTACTTTATCAATCCATTTTTAATGCTTTTAATTGATTTGCACATTATCATTTTACCTCTTGTGCAGTGTGCGTGTGTGTGGGCAGTAGGGGTGAGGGTGGTGATGTTTCATATTTTTAGTAATTGTACATATTATGAGTTAGATGCTGTTGTTTTGAAATTCAGAATTGAGGTGTTAAACAGTAACAATTCATTTGGATTTGTAGTAATTATACATATTTGCATATCTTCTTCTAATTCATTTTGATTTGTATGAATAACAACATTTTTTTACAGCAAATGTCTCCTTCAGGTATTAAGGCGAGGATGGTGATGCTGATTATGATGATATCGTTTGGGCTCGGTGGTAGCGGAGGCGAGGATGTCTCCTCGACCCCTAGGCTCCCCAAATATGGCAAATTGGGGCTGGCCATCGAGAACAAAACATGCCTATTAACGAGATCCCTCGATCTGGTAAAGACGATCATCGACCCGGGGTACACTAGTTGGAGGGAGGTGCCAAATGAGCTCAATTTAGCTATTTGGGTGGCACTACAAGTAATGAATTTATATTTATATTTATATGAATATTTCAATTTCAATTTCAATTTCGATTTCGATTTCGATTTCGATTTCGATTTCGATTTCATTTTATATTTATATTTATATTTATTCGCAATTAACATTGTATTTATTGGACAAGAACAATTCAGCCTGGATCCAAAGCTACGCGATTCCGTCTTGGAGCAGTTGAGGGAGCAACACAAGACGTGGAAGAAAAATATGCAGACCTGATACTTTGGGAAGACCCGAGAGTCTGTTATCAGAATGCATAAATTTGTCTCGTCGAAGGAGCCGATCTCATTAGCACAATGGCCAAATTTCATTGACAATGAGATCGGGGAGCAATAATTGGCTTCTCGCCAACCGGGGAGGGAAAATTGGGCAAAAAAGACGGACGTGCACTTCTCCGGCCGAACGTCTTACGCCGAGGTGGAGCATAGGATGATGGTAAGATTTATTTTTTCTATAACTACAGAAATATATTATTCTGCATTATTTTACTTTGCGGGGCCGATACTAATTTTACTTTATTTTATTTCAAGGGACAGGGAGTGGCCCTGGGGGTAGGCCACATAGGCTCGATACTTATGTGGCTATTCGGATGAAGAAGGGGAAGGATAAGGAGGTGTCCTTGAGCGTTGCGACCACGATTATAAGTAATCTAACAGTTTACGTTTTATTAATTACGTTATAATTTTTTTATTTACTTATTTTACTAATCATGTGCTTTTTGTCATTTCAAACCAAGCTTAAGGAAGTACAAGAGTCGTAGTCTGATACCGACAAGGCATCTTTGTACACAAACGCACTTAGCCAAGTGCTTGGCACTGATCGCAAGGGGAGGATAAGAGGGATGAGCTCACGGGTGGCCAAATCTAGGATCATCGAATTGGAGACGAGCGACACCAGGTTGGCTCGAACGGTGGACTCGCATGATACAAAGCTGTCCCGTTTGGAGGCGACGATCCAAGATATGTTCTCATTCATGAAGCGTTCGTTGGGCAAAAACCGTAAAGGGAAAGGGAAGGAGAAGGTGGAGGAGGAGGAGGTGCAGGAGGACGAGGATGTGTACCTCGTTGCTTCATCGCCGACACGTGCAGACTTTGATGATCCACTCCCCTATCTGTCTCCCTTCAACTGAACGATGTCGACACTTGGTTGGCCGAGCGTGTTTTTACTAGACATATTTGATGGCCAACGGATAGGGCGTGGGATTGAGGGACCCGAATAACGTCCAGGGTATGCCAGTTCATGGACGTTTGCTTCAAGACATCGAGTCCAAGGTGCTCATCACGCATGTGATACCCGGGAAGAAGAACTCCCCCCTATGGTTGTGCGAACAATGCGGCACGATGTATATTGCCGGTTGTGTCAATTCGTATATCGTGTGACCTATTCACCACCTCAAAGATAACCTTACCCCAGACATGTAGTGACATTATTTGAATGAATTGTTTTAAGTTGTTACATTTGAATTATATTTGGATTATATCGTGATGCATATTGTTTTGAATGTATATTTGCATTATCTTTATTTTATTTGGATATATGATGTTTGAACAGGTACAATATTGCTATAACAGGTACAAATATACTGTTGGGCAGTGGCAGTGGCCATACTGCCCAGTAGATTTTTTTCAATTCTGTCCAGAATTATCACGATCATTGACCGTGATAATTTTTCATTCATTGCCATGAATTTGTCACGGTCCTTAACCATGACGAAAATTGTCAAGGTCAAGGACCGTGACATGACCGTGACAAGTCTAACTAACTTGTCAGGATCATTGACCGTGACAAGTCCGTCACAATAAATTTATCACCCCCAGAATTATCACGGTCATTGACCTTGACAAGTCCAACTTGTCAAGGTCAATGACTGTGAAAATTCAGCAGATTTGGTGTAGTGTAATTAGATATTCATGGATGAAGTCGACTCAGAGAAGACTTTCTTTATCACTGATAAAGGAACCTATTCCTATAACACTACACCAAATCTAGCGAATGGTAACCCCCAGGGGGTCACTGGCCAAAGTAGTGACCTCATTAAATTCGACGTGACCATATCCATGACCAAGTGTGGCTATGGATGCTCTTGGAAGTGGTCACAGACCAAATACCTGACCAATATGGGTCACGGAGTTTGGTCGTGACCATCATGGCACCAAATTCGCACCAAAGTTCCCTCTAAGTTTGGTCATGGTAGGGTTATGGACAAGGATTATGACCAAGGACACAATGCACACCCATTGGGTCACGACAATTTTCTCATGTGCGTGGGTCATAGCTCAGGGCCTTGAACACATGGTTGCCTACACATAGGTATTGGGTCATGGCTCTAGGCCGTGACCAGGTCCTTATACTAAAACCATCTGCCTTCATTTAATTTCTTCTCACATCAATCTCTCTCTCTCTCTCTCTCTCTCTCTCTCTCTCTCTCTCTCTCTCTCTCTAGTTCGGTGATTTTCATATCAACATTAAACCCTAATTTTGGCCCCTGATCTCTCTTTTAATCTCAAAGGTATGTGTGTGTATTTCTATGTATGTGTGTGTGTATATGTGTGTGTGTATATGTGTGTGTGTATGTGTGTGTGTATGAGTGTTAAACACTAATGTATGTGTATTTACATGTGTATATGTGTGTGTATTTTTATGTATATGTGTGTACATGTATATATATATGTTTATGTGTGTGTATGCGTGTATACTTTTTTTTCAAGAAAATGGGATGTTTTATAATTTCATATTTTGATTGGGTATGTTATATTTAGGGATTGAAATTTATTGGGTATTGTTAACATTGATTGGGAATTGTTATTTAGAGTTTGAAATTAATTGAGTATTATTAGTATTGACTGAATGTGATTACTTAAAGATTAAAATAAATTGCATTATTTAATGGTATTGTCATTCATGGTTTGAAATTTATTTAGAGTTTGATATTAATTGAGTATTATTAGTATTGATTGAATGTGGTTACTTAGGGATTAAAATAAATTGCATTATTTAAGGATATTGTCATTTAGGGCTTGAAATTTAATTAGATTTTGAAATTAATTAATTATTATTGGTATTCAGTGAATGTGGTTACATATGGAATAAAATAAATTGCATTATTTAAGGGTATTATCATTTAGGGCTTGAAATTTATTTAGAGTTTGAAATTAATTGAGTATTATTGGTATTGACGGAATGTGGTTACTTTGGGATTAAAATAAATTGCATTATTTAAGGGCATTGTAATTTAGGGCTTGGAATTTATTTAGAGTTTGAAATTAATTGAGTATTTTAGGTTTCGCACCCATTAAATCAAAATCCTTTCCATTCTCCAAACCTTAATCAAAATTATAAACCCTTATATGTTTGAATGTATCAAAACCTTAATTAAACAAATTAAACTATTATCCCCTTATACCTCATATGCTTGAATTAATAGTTATTAATTAATTAGACCCCTTAATTGTAGGACTCATATCCACGCGCTCGTATCTTTTTCTCAGGAAAATTGAAGCATGGGGATAATCAATGGAAATAAAAGTGGGAGAGGATACAATTGGACCGAACACGTAAATTTTTTATTAGTGAGCGCCATATAGAGGGTATTCCTATTTATAGGTATGGAAATAAAAAGATCGAACAATGTAACTACCTTGTAAATCATGGAGTTAATCTCTAGTGAGATTACTTGTTCGATCGTATTCTATTTTCCCTACTAGAACACTGGGATGACATTATACAAAATATCTTTCACACACATAATCCACTACACCAAAAACAGGAATCTGGCACGGTTTAAAACTGCGCCAGATCAAATCTGGCACGGTTTTGAACTGTGCCAGAATAAGGTGTTCCAAAATGGCCATTTTTTTCTGGCACGGCTCAAAAGTGTGTCAGATTTGGCCAAACATGAACACTTCTGGCACACTTTTAAACTGTGCCAGAATTTTATATTTCTGACACACTTTTGGCACAGTTTTTAACTGTGCCAGATTCAACACAGTTTAAAAAAAATTGGCACAGTTCAAAACCGTGCCAAAATATGATACACTTTTGCCACGGTTTTGAACTGTGCCAAATTTTTTTATAAAAAGAAAAAAAAATTACTTACTTGAAAGCACAAAAATTCACAAATTAAAAATATTACACATTGTTGATAAACTAATGTACATACAAACATCAAATTATTACAAGTCTTTAATAGTTCACAGGCCAAAAAAAAATTGGGCTGAGTTTCCTCTATTTTCTGGACATTCCAAAACCTGCTAATACATAACCTGCTTAACATAAAGCCCACATGGCCATAACATACAAAAATGGAATCATGAATAAACCCCTTGTTGTAAACCATTGAGTTCTCTATGTGTTCCACGTGAATAAATGCCAACGATAAAGTGTTATCCTGCAAAAAAAACTAGGATACAAAAAAGATACGATATTAGTAACCCAATAATTTACAAAAAAAAAATTACTCATACTAAAAAATTACATATAGGAGTGGAAATTATCTTCATATTCTCAAACCGGGAGACCCGAGACTACGCGGTCACTTCCTACAAGTTACATTGGTCCCGTGTGAGGTGTTCGTGCCTCCTACGGGGTCGTTTGGGGCTGGTCTGGGTTTTCACCCTTTAACGACTTGTTTTTAAGTTTAAGTGTTGATTTTTGCAAATTATCGTCATATTCACAAACCGGGAGACTCGGGACTACGCGATCAGTTCCTATAAGTTACGTTGGTCCCTTGCGAGGTGTTCGTGCCTCTTACGGGGTCGTTTGGGGGTTGGTTTAGGTTTTCACCCTTTAACGGCTTGTTTTTAAGTTTAAGTGTTGATTTTTACAAATTATCGTCATATTCTCAAACCGGGAGACCCGAGACTACGCGGTCAGTTCCTACAAGTTATATTGGTCCCGTGCGAGGTGTTCGTGCCTCTTAAGGGGTCGTTTGGGGGTTGGTTTGAGTTTTCACCCTTTAATAGCTTGTTTTTAAGTCAAAGTGTGATTTTTGCAAATTATCATCATATTCTCAAACCGGGAGACCCGGGACTACGCGGTCAGTTCCAACAAGTTACCTTGGTTCCTTGCGAGATGTCCATGCCTCCTACGGGGTGGTTTGGATTTTCACCCTTTAACGGCTTATTTTTAAGTCTAAGTGTTAATTTTTGCAAATTGTAATCATATTCTCAAATCGGGAGACCCGGGACTACGCGGTTAGTTCCTACAAGTTACATTGGTCCCGTGAGAGGTGTTCATGCCTCTTACGGGGTCATTGGGGGGCTGGTTTGGGTTTTCACCCTTTGACGACTTGTTTTAAAGTTTAAGTGTTGATTTTTGCAAATTATCATCATATTCTCAAATCGGGAGACCCGGGACTACGCGGTCAGTTCCTACAAGTTACATTGGTCCCGTGAGAGGTGTTCGTGCCTCTTATGGGGTTGTTTGGGAGTTAGTTTGGGTTTTCACCCTTTAATGGATTATTTTTAAGTTTAAGTGTTGATTTTTACAAATTATCGTCATATTCTCAAATCGGGAGACCCGAAACTACGCGGTCAGTTCCTACAAGTTACATTGGTCCCGTTCGAGGTGTTCGTGCCTCTTACGAGGTCGTTTGGGTTTTCACCCGTTAACAGCTTGTTTTTAAATCAAAGTGTGATTTTTACAAATTATCGTTATATTCTCAAACCGGGAGATCCGGGACTACGCGATCAGTTCCAACAAGTTACATTGGTCCCGTGCGAGGTGTTCGTGCCTCCTACGGGGTGGTTTGGGTTTTCACCCTTTAACGACTTGTTTTTAAGTCTAAGTGTTGATTTTTACAAATTATCGTCATATTCTCAAATCGGGAGACTCGAAACTACCCGGTCAGTTCCTACAAATTACATTGGTCCTGTGAGAGGTGTCCGTGCCTCTTACGGGGTCATTTGGGGGCTGGTTTGGGTTTTCACCTTTTAACGGTATTTTTTTAAGTTTAAGTGTTGAGTTTTGCAAATTATCGTCATATTCTCAAATCGGGAGACCCGGGACTACACGGTCAGTTCCTACAAGTTACATTGGTCCCGTGCAAGGTGTTCGTGCCTCTTACGGGGTCGTTTGGGGGCTGGTTTGGGTTTTCACCCTTTAACGGCTTGTTTTCATGTTTAAGTGTTGATTTTTGCAAATTATCATCATATTCACAAATCGGGAGACCCAGGACTATGCGGTCAGCTCCTACAAGTTACATTGGTCCCGTGCGAGGTGGTCGTGCCTCTTACGGGGTCGTTTAGGGGCTGATTTCAGTTTTCACCCTTTAACGGCTTGTTTTTAAGTCTAAGTGTGATTTTTACAAATTATCATCATATTCTCAAACCGGGAGACTCGAGACTATGCGATTAGTTCCTACAAGTTACATTGGTCGTGTGCGAGGTGTTCGTGCCTCTTACGGGATCGTTTGGGGGCTGGCTTGGGTTTTCACCCTTTAACGGCTTGTTTAAAAGTCTCAAGTGTGATTTTTGCAAATTATCGTCATACTCTCAAACCGGGAGACTCGGGACTACGCGGTCAGTTCCTATAAGTTACATTGGTCCCGTGCGAGGTGTTCGTGCCTCCTACGGGGTCATTTGGGGGTTGGTTTGGGTTTTTATCCTTTAATGACTTATTTTTAAGTCTAAGTGTTGATTTTTGCAAATTATCGTCATAATCTCAAAGTGGGAGACCCGGGACTACACGATTAGTTCCTACGAGTTACATTGGTCCCGTGCGAGGTGTTCGTGCCTCTCACGGGGTCGTTTGGGGGCTGGTTTGTGTTTTCACCCTTTAATGACTTGTTTTTAAATCTTAAGTGTGATTTTTGCGAATTATCATCATACTCTCAAACTGGGAGACCCGGGACTACGCGGTCAGTTCCTACGAGTTACAATGGTCCCGTGCGAGGTGTTCATGACTCCTACGGGGTCATTTAGGGGCTGGTTTGGGCTTTCACCCTCAAACGGCTTGTTTTCATATTAATTTTTTGCTCCTCCATTTCATTCAACTTTACCCGAGTAACAATGACATGAAATTGCTTCCTATAGTTAGGGGAGTCTTCCTATTATAGACTTTGCATATATTAGAGTTTGCATATATACGATGGAAATTTGCTAATGAAATAAGATTGATAAGAATCTAATCAAAAGATATTGAACATAGTAAAATGCATGTTGTAATACTAAGGGTACTAGTCATGATAGGTGTAATGTGACCTTTATAGCAGTCAGACCGTTATGGAAAGAATTTTTCATTTTTTAGAGGGGCATCAATTTGTCGATTATAGTTGTTATATATAACAGTTATGTTATATATAACACCCGTTATATATAACGGCTGTTATATATAACAGCTTTGTTGTATATAACATTTCTGTAATCAGCTCTATGCAGACATTATATATAACCTTTTGGAAATGCACTCATATCAAGGACATACATTTCAATATATGTTTAGAATTTCAGGAAATGACAACCGAGCTACGTAAAGCATCACTTATCTATGAAAAGTTCTATAAATAGAAGAAGCATTGGTTGATTCCTAAGGTGGTTATGGATATTGTAGAAGGGTTATAGCCAAAACCTTAAATACTCGGAGAGCAAAACCTGGAAAGAATAATGCATAGTGCTGAAAATACAGCAAGAGGCTTTCTATAAAAGAAGATAGCCTCTATAAAAAAATATGGCCAAGATTTTACTCCTCTTCTTTTTCATATACAATTGAGATTTGACAATTTATCGGATGAAGGCACCTCAACTCATATAAATAAATGAACACTAAACTCTGGTATAAAAATCACAAAACCGTGTATAACCACTTAAAAATTCATAGAGGTTATCATAACATCGCTCTTAAATAAAACTTATTAGTCTTGCTATGTTATAAGTGTATAAATGATCCTCCTCCGTTACTTAACTAGACGAAAATATGTTAATCATCGAAACCCAAAATAAAAACAAACACTTCAATGAAAGAAGTATGTCCAGTTCACATAAATATGAATATAAAATAGATAGATATTTGTTACCTTGGGAGAGGGAGAGAGAGGGGAATTAATGTCAGAAAAGAGGGGTGGCGAAAGAAGGCTTCAAGGTTAAGACTTTTACGATGGAAAATATGTAGGTGTCTGTAATCCCTGAGACTACTTCCCATTATAGCTTATGCATCCTCCTTTGTGGTCACCACAAAGGATGTTCAATAGATCAAAGATTGTGGACTAACCTGATAAAAAAATACAAAAAAGTTAACAATCCGAAAATATAAATAGAAAGGATATTAAATAGATCAAAGATTGTAGAGTTAGAAATAAAAGTATGCATTCGACACTATGCATAATGTCTACTAATTTCACATGCATTAATAACTTAATCTATGTTAGTACATTACATAAATTACATAGGTTCAACATTTTGTTGAACCTATGTAATCTAAAAGAACCACATAAAGTTATATAGTACATTACAATTATAAAAAGTATCAAGACAAATGTTTGATTCAACATATTACAGTAAAACTATCGTCTTGGACATTCCTTTAAAGAGGCTTTAAAAACTAAGGCTAACAGTTGTACATATTCACTTTTAGAACAACTCACAAGACTTTCCTTTAAAGATAAATTGGCCTTACTTTCATCTTGGACATTCATCACACTGTGCAAGACTGCACTGAAATTTGAGCAGTGACTTGTCTCTTTAGTGAACAAACACAACTTCATTTTCGTAATAATAGACCCAGTTGGAACAGGGAGTGCATACGAAATTTCACTCAAATATATGTATATACATATATAAATCTAGACCTCTAACTGGAAAATGTTAATAGTCATATCCTTTAGCAGCTCTTCCTATGAAGTTGTTTGCTCTAAAACTCGAGAGACTCAAAGACTACCTGAATGAGTAGAAGCTCTAAAACTCGAGAGACTCAAAGACTACCTGAATGAGTAGAATACCAATCAATTCAAAATAAAATTCCAGTATGTTAAGGATTTTAGGATCAACTTCTCATCAAAGAAAATTCTTTTATGCTTAATCCTAATCATAACACTAAAAGTGATTTATTTTATATTAATGTTAAGCTGAATATAACTTTGAATAGGGAAAAAAGGTTCTGGCAGCAAAAATCAAATGTGAAATGGTTAAATGGAGAAGATTGGCATAACGAAAATTGTGATATTGATGAATTCAATGATGCTTTCATTTCTTGTGGATTATCAGAACTCGTGTCTTTTGGGACTAGCTATAATAGTTAGCAGGTGGTCTAGCATGTCATGTATAAAGGAATGAAGATGAAACTTGATGTTAACGATTAAATGAAACCAACTCCAACACTTCTTAACAGATTCACAATGAAAAAAAATATAAGCCTCCGTCTCATAATGGGGATGGGTAAGGGCATATAAGACACTAGACACAACTGTCATATCATACTTTCTGAGAGTATTGTCATAAAGGATTTTCTTATGAAGAAGTCTCCATAAGACTGGAGATCGTATTGGTAGAATAATCTTCTCCTAAAAGACCAAGTATTTTTTTAAACTAAGGTCTCCAATGTCACTCAATGCCTCATAAATAGATTTCAATAAAAATTCATCAATTATATTTTTTTCTAGATTAAGTTATCCTCTTCAGAATAAATAGGAGTTAAAACGATATTAGATAAAATTTAGGGGAATTCGGTGATAAAATTACATGGAAGATACTATTGACCATTGATAATGAAATCTATTCCTTTAGATTTCAATCATCCAACCAGGGCCATTGCTCCATATAGCAAAGGAAGTCCATATTTCCCTCCAAAATGCAGTCCCTCGCATTACACAAAGGTATTGCAACATACTTGTTCAGTAATTATTAAAATATCAATACATCTCACATGTGGTTTGGTAGAATATTGACTTTTTACTATAGATATTCTAATTTACTACAACACATATACTAATTTTTTACATTTTTCCATATCAGTCCATGCTGTATTATGTCAGTGACTTTGTGCCCATGCTACATAACTTGACGTATAATCAGCACAAAAATCATTATCAAATGTTTTATAACCCAAGTATCTATAACATTAAAACTAACAATAGTTAATGCACCCATTGAAATAACAAACACAAGTATCACAATAGAATTATGTTCGTCGTTGAAGTCCCCCTCATCAAACTGAAAATAGGGGAGTACATTTAAGAAGTATGACAACGATTGTCTAAGAAAACACCAGGGTCAAACTAAAAGGGATACAATTCCCAAGTTAATATGGTTACCTATAATGTTAAATGTTCCAACTACGAACGGGGGTAGGGAAACTAACAATTGAAAAAATAGACATTGGCATAAGATAAAATCTGAGTGAAAATATTTTGAATAAGAATTGGAGGCACCTAAAACAACAAAACACAAAAGGTTACATATTCATCAAAAGGTTACTTTAATGAAATGTGCCCCAATCTGACACGATTCAAAACCATTCCTAGTTTTGGCATGATTTAAATCCTCAACTCACAAGTGTTCCTTTTTACATATAGAGAGGGAGCCAAACAAAATATAAACTATGTCAAAGAACTCAACTCGGACATTACACCAAGGTAATCTCTTTTTATCATTTTATCAAGCACGTAACATATGACATTTTCAATATATTGTAACAAACAAAAATATCCCCTATTAATAGAAGTCTCATATTTCTTTTCATATTCATTAAGTTTTAGGGGCCTATAAAACTTATAAAGAAGAACTTTTATTTAATATTCTAATGTGTATTTGTTCATAAGATGATTTCAACACATGCCCAAAGCAATGGGGAGGGGGTGGAGGTCCAAATATCCAAAAAAAGTCATTAATATGATACTGAGAAAATGGAATTTATGAAGGACTCATAAAAAATCCCATTTCATATAAAAGTAATAATACAATACAAAAGCAAAAAAGAAAAGAAAAGACCAAAATTACCTGGGCACCAAAACATCAGTCTTCCTCGAGTGCATCAACATATTTGTTGCTTCCTGCAAATAATTAAAAAAAACACATCATAAGTTTATCAATACAAATAGTAATAAAAATGAAAAGGTATTGACCTTTTTATTCTGCCTCCACCACCACAATGTTCTCTACCTCTCTACAAACAAACAACACCAAATCGTACCCAATAAACACTACTATTTATTTTTAATAATGAATTTAGTTAAATCAAAACCAAAATCAAAATCAAAATCAAAATCAAAATCAAAATCAAAATCAAAATCAAAATCAAAATCAAAATCAAAATCAAAATCAAAATCAAAATCAAAATCCTAAATATAAAAAAATAGAATATCTAGAACAAATCGAAATTAAAGATCTACAACATATCATGAAATCAGAGTTAAAGAAACTCACACCTTGTAAGCGAAAACAAACAAGCCCAAATCGAAAAAAGAAACCCTATCTTAAAAATAAAATTGAACGTGTGTCTCCATTGTTATGCAGCTTTGAGTTTCATCTTGAGAGAGAGAGAGAGAGAGAGAGAGAGAGAGAGAGAGAGAGAGAGAGATGAAACCAAAAAACTAGACCCTGCATGAGGGTTAGAGAGGAGAGGGAGGAGTAACGAGGGTGAGCGGGGAGAGTTAATTGAAAGATCGGGTGCCAAAAAATTGGAAGGAAGCATATTTTTTTAGGGCTTTTATATTTTAGTTAACTATACTCAATTTTGGCACACTTTAAAATAGTGCCAAATTTTGGCACTGTTTTAAAGTGTGCCAGATTTTCATTAAACCGTGCTAGAATCTGGCATAGTTTTAAACTGTGCCAGATTTTTAATATCAGGGTGTGCCAATTTGCTATTTTTGGTGTAGTGATCCCCTCGTATTTCTGACCTTAGTTATGTTGTTGGATAGGGGGGGGAAATTCACCCGTTATGGATACAACTGCGTATAGAGAGTATTGACATAGATTGAGTCTCGCGCCATATGCATGTTAAATTGAATCTTGCCAACAAATTGAAAAATATGGTATTCTGAGTTCATGTCATGGATATTTGCATAGCAATCATAGATACACTTCCTCCTAGTTGGCCACGTGCAAAAGTTCATAGGTTCTTAAAAACTAAAATAGAATGGATGGAGATCAGACATATTGAACATATTCTAAAGTCTTACTCTGAAAAGGTGTATATATGTATGTATATAGTCATAAGCTTAATTAATTAGTTATAATTTCATATTATTATAATTATTTAGTCACTTACGATTTTTCATTATTTTAGATACTGCCGGGAGGAAACAACCCAAGGGTACTAAGTGACGAGGTGATATCGCAACAAGGTTCACCATCTCTTGCACAACCCGAATTCTCAACACTAATGGACGAGAAATTCAAAACTCCTCCAATGGTTCCCTCCTCACCAAGTCCAAGTCCAACTTCAGGTGCTCTGGTGCCCTCATCTAGCACTCCCGCTGCTCCACCGCCCTCATCTAATGCTCTTGATGCCTCCCACTCAATCCAAAAGAAGCCCATTGGGTTCTTCCCTCTCGAGAATAACTCGACGGGTGATAGGAATGACGTCCTGAACTTTAAAGCCCATTGTTTATCATTGGAAAAATGAATGTGGGAGTCGGTAGACTAGACAACCGGAACCTTGTTGATCAAGCCGCCAAAGATGACATATACGATCAACTCTGCAAGTATTTCTCATTTCCCGATCATTCCAAAAATAAGATTCTATCTCGAGTTACTGAATCATTGAGGACATACAGGAGAAACCTTGGGAATAAACATTTTCCTAATGAGGGATCCGATATTTGGTCTTTGAAAAAGAGAATTCCTCCCAATGTTGAAATACTGATGGAACAGTGGAATATTTTTTTAGAAAATGAGGCAAAGGAGAAAAAGTTTGTCCGAAGGGAGAAAAAAAAATAAGGCATAAAAAACTGATATCCACATGCTGGGATCAAAATCATATGAAGATTTTAAGAATGAATGGGTGAGTAGGACAAAGGATGGTCCAGATGCGGGTAAAAACCCAAATCAGTCCAACTTATTTGTTCATGCTCGAAGGGACAAAGATAATAAATTGTCGCCGCACTTGGATAAGATGTTATAATCAATAGAGGCCATCAACAGTCAGCTCGATTAAAACCCTAATGATGACTTTGACTTTGAAAATGATGCCCTGACCCACACCTTTGGAAATGAAAATGGAGAGGAGGAGAAGTGTTGGCTCACATATGCCAAAAATAAAATTTCAACACACGTCACCTCTCGTGGATGAGTTTTCTTCAATAAAGGATCATGTCTCGTCCAATGAGGAATGGCGGTTCAAGACCGATGAGGATGTCCAAGATGTCAAAACTAACCTAGGAATGTTGATGAATCAAATTGGGCAACTTGTGTCCCTTTTTTCAAAATTATGGGGTCCCAATGCCTCCTCCTCAAGGTTACCCTTACTCTCTTCCTCAAGGTTTCCCCTATCCTTACCCTTCAAGTTTTCCTTCCCAAATTCCGCCTCATCCAACATTCACCTCCCAAATACCGCCTCATCCAGTATTCCCCTAGTAAATGCCACCTCATCCAACATTCCCCTCCTATACGTCAACTCCTTCAACATTCCCCTTCCTCGTATCTCCGCCTGTCACAGGACTTGGACCATCATCAATAACTCACGCTTATTATGGCGAAAACTACTATATCAAAAACCCGAGCAATACGAGGATTGTTGGGGTGTGCACATTTATCTCCATAGTTACCAAAAGGTCAGTACATGGACGACCTTTAGAGATGGGTAAGGCCCAAATATTGGTCAATGAAATATACAACGGCTGCGGAGATGTACTTGTGCACATTGACAGCGGGGAAGGGATGGAACTGAGGAATTATGCAAACTCTTTTATTGCTTGGCCAGTTTATTTGTTGGTGAAGTGATAATAATATTTTCTTTCATTTCAGTTGTAATAACATTTTTTTTGTTTCAGTTGTAAGAATATTGGTTTTGTTTCAATTGTAAGAATATTGATTTTATTTCAGTTGTAATAATATTTTTTTTTGTTTCAGTTGTAAGAATATTATTTTTGTTTCAGTTCTAATAATATTTTTAACCTATTACCACAGGAGAGAAACTTGAAGATTATTACATGGTTTTCCCACAATACAAAGAGTGGATAGGAGAGACTAACTGAATAACAAATAATAATGTAAATGGCGTTCAAGGATTTGTTAAATACGCTTCTAAAAATATTAAAATGACAAGATTATGTGTCTATTCATCCGTTGTATGAACGAAAAATATAAATCAATGGAAGACGTTGAGTTGCATTTAATAAAGTGGAGAATCTGTTAAGACTATAAAATATGGGCATACCACGGTGAACAAAATATACCTTATGTTTCAGAATAATTATCGATACCTGATATAACGGAACCCAAACGAGTGGAAGTGGTACATGATTCACCAACACATCGTCCATTGATCGAATTAATTGATGATGCTTATGGACTTCACAACTATAAATACCACCAACCTATGGATACAGATAATGCACATTATGGCCAAATGTAATGAAAATTTTTATGATGAACATCCAGGAGATCGAAAATACATATGGTTGAAAGACGATGCGACTGGACCGTTGTATAAAGATTGCGGCGAAGATAACTAGGTATTATATGCAATGATTGGTTTGCATAATTTGAAGACTCAATTTGGTTTATCTGATAACATTGTAACTGTAATTCTTAAGTGGGTTAAAGATATTCTCCCAAAAGAGAACACATTACCAGACAATTATCCTACCATGAAGAATAGTTTGAAGGGTTTGGGTTTGAAATACAAATATATTCATGCATGTAAGTATGGTTGTATATTGTACCACAATGAGCATGAAGGTAAGGATGAATGTCCTGTATGCAGTGAGCCTAGATATGTGGTTTATGAGAATGGAAAGGATAAAGTTGCAAAAAAGCGTAAGTGCTCGTAAATCCCACAAAAGGTTTTAAAGTATTATCCACTCGGGCCACGATGAAAATGGTTTTTTACTGTACCATGGATAGCGGAGGCCATGACATGCCACGCTCGATGCGAGGTGGGTGGAATCTGATGCGTCATCCAGTTGATTCACCCATCTGGAAAATTTTAAACACGCAACACCATGAATTTTCAAAGGAACATCACAATGTTTGTTTTGTTATATCAACTAATGGGTTTAATCCTTCTGTTAATTTAAGTACTAGCCAGAGTTATTGGCCATTTCTCTTGGCGCCTTTAAGTCTCCCTCTGACACTATGCATGGAAAAGGAGTTCACATTGTTATATTTGTTGATACCCGGGAAGAAAGCTCCCAGTGATGATACTGATATATTCTTAGCACCATTAATCGAAGAAATTAAAGAGTTATGGGATAAAGGCATGACGGAGTTCGACTCTCATAAGGGTGAAGAATTCATACTCAAAGCAATGATGATGTGGACTATCCATGACCTTAGAGCTTATGGGACCCTGTTCGGTTGTAATGTTCATAGTTATTATGGATGTCCCATATATGGGGAGAAAATTAAAGCTTGTTGGCTTAAACATAGTAGTAAGATGAGTTACACGAGTCATCATAGATTTCTGCCGACCAATAACCCTTTTATGAACGACAAGTCTGATTTTTTTCCTATTGGTCAAAAGCGCAAAATGCCATCTACTCGAATTTCTGGTCAACAGATCGAGGAGAAAGCGATGGCTTCGACTACAGGGAATAGGTACTGATAGTACAAATATAGCACCCTGCCGCGGATGTATTCTCTCATATAGGGCACGGCCTGACCTCACTCAGGGCGCAGCCAGAACTCATTTAGGGTGTGGCCCTCTCCATCATAGGCCGCGGCGTCCCACCTTAGGGTGTGCGGCCCTCTAGTTTGCAACACTGCTTGCCTTGCAGGACGCACTCCCCTTTATCCACAACTGTCGCAAACTCGGTATACGCCACGTGCTCAGGGCATCTGACTCAACACATTTCCTCATAAATAGAGGACCCTCACCTAGAAGAGAGGGATCAGTTCCATACACATCGGAGGCACTACAACACAGATCCTCTATACATCACCCCAACATAGGCATTGGAGGCCAAGGATCTGCATCACGGCCACCTTACGGGCTCACCGGAATCTCCAATACTGTCATGTACTCTCCTTTATTCTCATACTTGTACGCCTATATAGGCATGATTATATTGTACAATGCAATGCACATAATGAGAACGGAGCAACACAGTGGACGTAGGCCTATTTTAGAGGCTGAACCACTCTATATCTTGTCTTATCTCTGTTTGCTTGCTTTACGTGTTTAACACACACACACACATCACTCTTGACCTGCTGGTATGAGAAGGTCTTATGGCCGATTTCCCGTATCATCAGGTACGTAGGCAAACACCCCTAGTTTGTAAATTTAAAGCGTAAAGCTAAGGGGGATCAGAACGACCCTAGTAAAGCAAAGTCGTGGTCCAGGCGATTAATATTTTTTAATTTGTCGTATTGGAAAGATCATCATGTAAGGCATGTAGTTGATGTGATGTACATAAAGAAAAATATTGCAGAACATCTGATAGGAACTTGCTTGGGTGGATCTTATTCCAAAGATAGAGAGCGGGTCCGCCTAGATCTACATGATATGAAAATAAAGAAGAAACTGTGGTTACAAAATGATCCTACAATAGGAATAATTTTTACATCCCAGGATGCTTTCACTTTGACTACTAGTGAGAAGAGGATCCTCTTAGACACATTGTTCAACTTGA
The DNA here is from genome assembly GCA_949130495.1 of Sambucus nigra. Classification (NCBI taxonomy): domain Eukaryota; kingdom Viridiplantae; phylum Streptophyta; class Magnoliopsida; order Dipsacales; family Adoxaceae; genus Sambucus; species Sambucus nigra. Next base: position 641,526,376 of record OX422210.1, read on the forward strand.
AAACTCAAACTAGTTATTCTAGTAATTTACATAGGGTAGTAAGATACCAAGAAAATGACTTGAAACAGTACAAGTCTCACGACTGGCACGTAATCATCCAATTAATCTTTCTATTATTTTGGCATTGCTTTTCTGAACACAAACATCTGTGTTAATAATTATGCAAATCAGTTTGTGTTTTACCCCACTTTGTGCAAAAGTGGTAAACAGAAGGCACATTAAAGTTGAAAAATCAACTTTAGCCGAGGCAATTTATGTATTAGAGAAATATTTCCTCCACCGTTCTTTGATATCAGCATCTACCTGCTTGTCCATTTATACGATGAAGCTTTATTATGGGTTAACATTAGGAATCATTGGATATATTCTTTTGAGCGCTTGATGAAAACCTTCCAAGATTACGTAAAGAATACATGGTGTATTGGAGGGACAATTTTTGAAGAGATATGTAATGGTGGAATCATCGCTATATGCTAGGGAACATATGCTAGAACAAGAGGTGAGGAGGTCCAATCCTCACGGAGAACGAGTGATCGAGGAACTCGATGGGTTTGAGGACGAATTTCCATTTGAGACCCATAAAGAAGTTAAACTCACAAATCTACAATACGAGCAAGAAACTCGTTATGTCTTCGAATCGCAAGATGAAGTCGAAGATTGGAGAGAGTGAGTTTCTACTTAATTCTTATTCTTTGATTATATATTTTTTATATTTTATAATCTAAACTCCAGAATTTATCGGTAGAAAATACGAGAATGAAATTACCCAAAATCAAAGGAGAAATTTCATGATAACTGGTTTTAGGGCATGAGTGTCAAAAGAAGTAAATTTCAAATCTTATGTGTGCGATTATTTATTCATGTTTGGTAAAAATATGCCCTTATACAAATTCATCAATAAATGTAGCTTCTAAAAAGAGGTGATGTCTCTTCTAGACTTGCCTCTTAGTAAAATGTCCTAGTTTTCGTGCGAAAGAGTTTAAGAAATTCTGCACCAATTATTTTTATTTCATTTCATATCCACATAAGGAGAAGCTTTTGACGTAAAAGAGTGGTATATTAATTTCAGCTTTGACCACTTGTATCTCTAGCAAAAGCGATAAAAATCCAAAGATTATGGTGCTAACCTAGTATGGGATAATCCGACAAGTCCTAGAACTTGATTACTCAGATTTCACAAAAAATGTATTCTATTGTGATTAGGTAAAGGTGGAGGATAAGATGAATGCTTGCAAAGTTGATCTTGACTCCAAACATAATACGGTATATTTATCAAAGCTGAATAGTAAAGATCGTATAGTCATCGAGCCTTTTATTTGTACCTTTCAAAACGTAAAGAATGTATTCTACTCGAAGTGCATAAACGATGGCAACTGTTCTATTGTTATGCATGCACCAAAGGGTATGACTACTCAAGTAGATGCATTAAAGGATCCAAAAGAGTTACATTCAGCTCTTGATGACAACACTAATTTGAGAGATCTTTTAGTTGATTTAAAGTGAGATTGACTTTTAAAATATTATTTTATCCTTGTCAATCTTATTTGTATCTTATCATGATATTGACATTGTATTAGTGCTTTACTTTGATGTGTGAATGTTTAGTTACTTTTACGAATGTTTAATATGATTTATGTAAGTTAACTTTCGAAAGTATGCTATATTTGGTCGAATGTTTAGTTACTTTCACAAGACGCTCGATTTGAGAATAGAGTCATTTAAGTTTATGATTAGATTAAATTGACCCAACTCAATTTCCACGTGTTCCTATACATATACATTTGTTGATTAGTTTTATTGATGTGGTCTTCATAAAATGAAGTTAAATTAGCTTCATTTTATGAAGATTGTATTAAAGAAACTAATAAACAAATGTACATGTAAAAGAATACGCGAAGGACTCCAAGATCAATTTGGTCTAATCACACATTCAGAAGACTCTATTTAATGGCCTTCTTGGATCGTAGAAACCAAGTAATCTTTCCTTTAACTGAAGTAGTTATATAATTGATATGCATTATGTTTTAAATCTTTTAGATGATAGAAGGAGTACAGGATAATTATTATTTGTCACTCGTGAGAGACACCCCCCAAACAGCCCCGTGAGAGGCACTACCTCCTCGCATGGACCAATGCAACTCGTAGGAACTGACTTCGTGGTCACGGGACCCCCGATTTGATAACACAACGATAATTTGAGAATATCTAGACTTAGGCTTAAAAATATGCCGTTAGAGGGTGAAACCCTGAAACACCCCTAAACGACCCTGTGAGAGGCACCAACACCTCGCACGGAACCAATGCAGTCCGTAGGAACTGACCGCGTGGTCACGGGCCCCTGATTTGAGAGCATGACAATAATTTGAGAATATTTAAACTTAGGCTTAAAAACATAAATGTGCCGTTACAGGGCGAAACCCCAAAACACCCCCCCAAACAGTCCCGTGAAAGGCACCAACACCTTGCACAGGACCAATGCAATTCGTAAAAACTGACCACGTGGTCACGGAACCCCTAATTTGATAACAAGATGATAATTTGAAAATATCTAGACTTGGGCATAAAAATATGCCGTTAGAGGGAAAAACCTCGAAACACCCCCCAAATGGCCCCATGAAGGCACCAACACCTCACACGGGACCAATGAAGCTCGTAGGAACTGACCACATGGTCATGGGATCCCAGGTTTGAGAACACGATAATAATGTGAAAATATCTAGACTTAGTCTTATAAATGTAAACATGCTGTTAGAGGGTGAAACCCCAAAGCATCCTCAAAACGGCCCCGTTAGAGGCACCACACCTCGCACAGGACCAATGCAACTTATAGGGACTAACCATGTGGTTAAGGGACCCCTATTTTGAGAGCATGATGATAATTTAAGAATATCTAGACTTAAGCTTAAAAACATAAACATGCCATTAGAGGGAGAAATCCGGAAACACTCCCCAAATAGCCCCGTGGGAGCCACCAACACCTCGAACGGGACCAATGCAACTCGTAGGAATTGACTGTGTGATCATGGGACCATCGATTTGAGAACATGATGATAATTTGAAAATATATAGACGTAGGCTTAAAAACATGCTGTTAGAGGACGGAATCCCAAAACACCCCCGTGAGAGGCCCCAACACCTCGTACGAGACCAATGCAACTTGTAGGAACTGACTGCATGGTCACGAGATCCCTAATTTTAGAGCACAACGATAATTGAAGAATATCTATACTTCTTAAAAACATAAAGATGCCATTAGAGGGAGAAATTCTGAAACACCCTCCAAAACGGCCCCGTGAGAGGCACCAACACCTCGCACAAGACCAATACAGCTCGTAGGAACTGACCGCACCCCCGATTTGAGAACACAATGATACTTTGAAAATATCTAGACTTGGACTTAAAACCATAAATATGTCGTTAAAGAGAGAAACCTCGAAACACTCCCTAAACGGTCCTCTAAGAGGCACCAACACCTCGCGTGGGACTAGTGCAGCTCATAGGAGCTGATCGCGTGGTCACGGGACCTCCGGCTTGAGAACACGATGATAATTTAAAAATTTATAGACTTAGGCTTAAAAAATTTCTTTAAAGGGCTAAACCTCGAACACCTCCCAAATAACCCCGTGAGAGGTTCTAACACCTTGCACGAGATTACTGTAGCTCGTAAGAACTGTCCGCGTGGTCACGGGACCCTTGGTTTGAGAACATAGTGATAATTAAAAATATATTAACTTAGGCTTAAAAATATAAACATGTCGTTAGAGGGAGAAACCTCAAAACACTCCCTAAATAGCCCCGTGAGAAGCACCAACACCTCACACGGAACCAATGCAACTCGTAGGAATTAACCGCGTGGTCACGGGACCCCATATTTGAGAACACGATAATAATTTGAAAATATCAAGACTTAGTCTTAAAAACATGCCATTAGAGGGCGAAACCCCGAAATATCCCAAACGGCCCCGTGAAAGGCAGTAACTCCTCGCACGGGACCAATGCAGCTCATAGGAACTGTTCACGTGGTCACAGAACCCTTGATTTGAGAGCACAACGATAATTTGAGAATATCTAAACTTATGCTTAAAAATATAAACATGCCGTTAGAGGGAAAAATCCCAAAACACCCCCTAGAGGGTCCCGTGAGAGGCACTAATGCCTCGTAGAGAACCAATGTAACTCGTAGTAACTCATCGCATGGTCACAGGATATCCGATTTGACAACATGATGATAATTTGAAAATATCTAGACTTAGGCTTAAAAAGATGCCGTTAGACGACGAAACCCCAAAACACCCCCCAAACGTCATGTGAGTGGCACCAACACCTCACATGGGACTAATGTAACTCGTAAGAACTGACTGCATGGTCACGGGACCCCCGATTTAAGAGCATGAGGATAATTTGAGAATATATAGACTTGGGATTAAAAACATAAACATGACATTAGAGGGAAAACCCCAGAAACACCCCCCAAATGGTCCCGTGAGAGGTACCAACACCTCGCATGGGACCAATGTAGCTTGTAGGAACTGACCGCATTGTCACGAAATTACCAATTTGAGGACATGATGATAATTTAAAAATATCTAGACTTTGGCTTAAAAACATGTTAAAGGGCGAAACCTTGAAACACCCCCCTAATTGTGGTATTTTAGAATTTATTATTTAGCATTATGTCCGTGCAGGGTTTACATTATGCAAGTTTTAGAATGTCCAGGAAATAGAGGAAATTCTACCCATTTTTTTAATTATAGTAAAAAATGGTCATGGATAAAGTTCATGACATCTCTATTTTTTTATCACTCATTAATAGGGTCATGGCCTAAAGTCGCGACTATTTTGGTGATGTCAAAGAATGGGTCATGGCCTAGGGACATGACCAGAGCTGTGACCAAATTAAATATCCAAAGAATGGGCCACGACCTTGAGCCATTACCAAAGCTGTAACCAATATCAAATTCCATAGGATGGGTCACGGCCTCAAGTCATGACCAAAGCCGTGACCAATATCATATTCCAAAGGATGGGTCATGGCCTTTAGTTGTGACAAGATCTATGTATGGGTAACGACTATAGTTCGTGACCATCTTTTGTGACCTCTAGGTCTATGACCCTTCGTTGGTTAGGGATTTAAGCCGAACCCTAGAAAATTATCACACCCAAAATGGTCACGGTGGGCCGTGACCCACAGTCCTAGTCAGGGACTTTGGCTGTGACCATTCGCATAATATGGTGTAGTGCAAGGCCATACTTTTTGGCTTTAAGAATGCAGGGGCAACCTACCAGTAGTTAGTCAATAAGATGTTTGAATAGAAGATCATTAATACTATGGAGGTCTACGTAGACAACATGTTGATGAAGAACCTCAAGTCCGAGGACCATGTCGACGACTTTGAGAGAACATTTGATACAATGGATCTTTACTAGATGAAGCTAAACCCAGTCAAGAGTGGATTTGGCGTGGGTGCAGTAAAGTTTCTCGTCTTCATCGTCAACAAGAGGGGTATAGAGGCAAAGCCAATAAAATCAAAGCGTTGATTAAAATAAAGACTCTAAAGACCATCAAAGATGTGCAGAGGTGACAGAAAAAGGTCGCTGCACTCAACAAGTTCGTCTTAAGGGACTCCTTCTTCAAAATCCTAAGGAAATCATTTAAGTGGAATAAGGAGTGTGAGAGAGCCTTCCAATATCTCAAGGTTAATATGGGTTCTCCAATGATCTTATCTTGGCCCGTCCAAGGAAAAAATTATTTTTGTACTTAGAAGTATCAGAGTCGACAATTAGTGCAGCTATTATCTAAGACGATGAAGGAGTGCGGAAGCCGGTATATTTCAATAGTAAGGCTCCCCAAGGGGATGAGTTAAAATATTCGAAGATGGAGAAGATGGCGTATGCTTTGATACATGCCTCAAGGAAGATGAAGCCTTACTTTTAAGCCTATATTATGGTGGTTCTCACCAATACTCCTTTGAGGCAAGTCATCCACAAACCCGAGAAATCGGGTAGGCTGATGGCTTGGCCAATTGAGCTTGAGGAGTTCGACATCATATACCAGTAGAGGACTACAATAAAATGGCAGGCGTTATTTGACTTTATGGATGATTTCACTTAGGATGAGGTCGATTCCAAGGAAGGCGAGATGGTAGTTTCGCTAAAAAAAATGTGGGCCTGACCGTGGCCGATGGTGTAGGAGCTGACCTTCTTGAAAAATAATTTTTTATTAGAAATGGTACAGCTGATGAAGTGCCTTTCACGACGATAGCCCAGTTTGAAGACTGTTTCTTGTGAAAGTGATAGTGGAGCAGGGCTCATACTATTGGCTCTAAATGGGACAGATATTGACTATGCATTGATGTTTAGCTTCAAGGCCTCCAACAGTAAATCTGAGTACGAAGATTTATTAGCTGAATTATCACTGGCCAAGGTATTGAATGTCGGCCACATGATAGTTCAAAGCGACTCACAATTGGTGGTGAACCAGATTTTAGGGATTTATGAAGAAAAGGACGAGAAGATGACCAAATACTTGGAAATGGTAAGAAGGGTTTTGACGTACTTCAGAGAGGTGAAAATAAAAAGAGTCCCTCAGCTTGAAAATAACCGTGCAGACGTATTGGCGATATTAGCATCAACTACTCGAACAGAAATCAAGAGAACTGTCGTAGTTGAGATACTGACTGAGCATTGATGAAGACGACGTTAAACTTATTTGAAATTAAATCTTGGAGCTTCTTGGATGGACCCTCTCATCATATATATTAGAGATGGTGATCTCCTAGAATAAAAGGCTGATAGGAAGAAATTAAGGTATAGGGAAGCAAAATTCACTATCATAGGAGATGTACTATATAAGAAGGGCTTTTTGCTCCCCCTGCTACGATGTGTCCACCCCTTAGAGGTGGAGTATGTTTTTAAAGATGTTCATGAGGTATGATGCTCCAGTCATATTTGGGGATGATATTTGGCAAAAAAGATAGTGACTTAGGGATATTGGTGATCGAACCTTGCTAAGGATGCCACCGATCATGTAAAAAGTGTGACAAATGCCAAATATATGCATGCATCCCCCATCAACCCCATCAACCTCTATTGTCCATCACAACCCCTTGGCCATTCTCAGTGTGGGGGATTGACTTAGTGGGACCTCTTCCTAGAGCTGTGTACTGTTACAAATACTTAATAGTGACGATTGACTACTTTCCCAAATGGGTAGAGGTTGCCATGGTTTCCATCACAGAGACGAAGACCTTCAAATTTATTTGGATGAATATCATCTGCAGATATGACCTACCTCACACTCTAATCTCAAAATAATGAAAAGTAGTTCAAAAACAAGTCCCTAAAGGCTTACTATGGAAGAGTCGACATCAAACAGTTTTATTCAGCTCCAGGTCAACCCCAAGAAAATGACCAGACAAAGGTCACGAATAAAACAATCCTGGATGGGATTAAGAAGAAGTTGGAAGATGCCAAATGATTACGGACAGAAGAGGTAAATTCCATCCCATAGGCTTACAGGATGATGGAAAAAGGACACCAACAAGGGGAGACCCCCTTTATGCTGGATTATGGCTCAGAAGTCGTGATACTAACTGAAGTCGACTTTCCCAGCCACAGATTCCAGACCTACAACCCAGAGACAAATAAAGAAGATAGAAGGTTGGACTTGGATCTTATAGAAGAGAGAAAGGAGCATGTTGAGGTGAGGTAAGAAGCGTACCAATAGAGAACGAAAAAGTTCTATAATAAAATGGCCATACCTAGGCCGATAGATGTAGGGGACCTAGTTCTAAAGAAGGTTTGGATGAATATGAACAAGTCACACTCGAATTGTCATGGCCCATACCGTGTCACTAAATAGGTCATCCCAGGGACATATCGACAGGAGAATTTAAAAGTAGAGCCATTCTCAAATCCATGGAATGCCGACCATTTAAAAAAATATTATCAGTAGTCATGTGTATACAGTGTAAATTTCTCTCTGTATTTGAAGTATTTAAAAGGTTAAATTAATGAAGGAAAATAGTTCCAAGTGTTCCCTCATATATTTATTGTATGAATTGTCCAAATGCATGGTTTAAATTGTCGTAAGCTTAACAACATCATTCGTTTGGTGAATTAACATTAACTAGCCCTCGGTGATACGAGGAACCATGAGAGACTCGTCTCGTCTTTGGATTCTCAATAACACGAAGAAGTGGGAATAGTGTGATAACATCACTAAGGTGGTGAAAAACACAAACTCTATTAAAAATCATTAAGTTGGTTATTTATCTCTCGGCTAAGGATGGGAGTTGACTTGAGATTAACATCTTTAATTTGGTGGTCTCAAAATTAAAAATCATTAAGTTGGATATTTATCTCTCAGCTAAGGGCGAGACTAGACTTGAGATTAACATCATTAATTTGGTGGTCTCTAAATTGGAAATCATTAAGTTGGCTATATATCTCTTGGATAAGGACGAGAGTAGACTTGAGATTAACATCAATAATTTGGTGGTCTCCAATTAAGAATCATTAAATTGATTATTTATCTCTCGATTAAGGATGAGAGTAAACTAGTTATCCTTGTCATCCTAGATAAGAATAATAAACTTGGCAAAATCATTATCAGTCATACAGATTCAAAGAAAAAAGAAATGGAAATCATAAATACGACACAACACTTGGAGAAAAACACAACTTTCATTATATACAAAGATATTCATTCAATTACAACATTATAGATATTACAGACGAGGAAGTGTTCAAATAATTAAAATACAAAAGATGAGGGTATAGGTCACATGTGACCACCCTAGGCAGTTGGATCATCATTAGCGGTCGCCTCTTCTTCACCTCCCCCAGTTAATCCATCACTTGCTGCATCGGCATCACTAGCTGGAACTTCAACCTCGAACGACGCTTCAAACTCAACCAGAGCCACTTGGAACAGAGAGTCCTCCATGTCAGGGGCCTTAAGATCTGGCCAAATAGATGAGAAAGCCTTAGGATGTTTGTGTATCATCCATTAATAAATCATTTTAATACCTCTTTCAAGGTATTAGCAATCAAAGTCACCAAACTCGTTCGACGACTTGTAAGCTTCAATAGCCTCATCCTTGGCCTTTTGGACAGTAGCCGCTAGATTGATCGTATGTTTGATCATAAGGTCCGAGATGTCATTATCCTTTTCAGTCATTAAAGACTTCACAAAATTTTCATGCTCCAGCTTCAAAGAATCCATGGCCTTTGTGTGGTTGGCCTCCTACGTCTTCAGCTTGAGTTTTAACTCTTTTTTAGCCTTGAAGGCTCTCTCAGCCTCCAGATTTGGGGATACTTATCAGTCATCCATTTGGTGGCCGAGATGAAGGCACGTATGGACTGTAAAAATCACAAGAGAACAGATCAGTATGAGACGATATGAAAAGTTGGAAATAAAAAGATGAGATATTAGAAGTGTGAAATCGAATGGAAGTTTTATATACCTGTGCTAGCTGGTGAAGTCCAAAATCATAGAACTTTGGGGGGTCATCTTCCCCAAGAATCTGTAGTGGGCCTCAGACATAAAATAAAGTGAGGTCGACTTGGACATTTGTAGTGAAGGGATAAGAGAGCTGGGACTCTCTTTCAATTGGGTGAGATTGGCCACCCAAACGGCTTCAAAAGAGTTCGGAGACGAAGAAGAGGGAACATAATTAGAGGGATTAACCCTCGACCTTGTTTCACACTGGTGATGAGTGTCCCTTCCATTAATTGCCCTTTTCTTTTCTTCTAAGCCTTGGCTCAGATGGGTCCACTAACTGTCCTCATCTTTGGGAGCTACTTGTTCCCCTTCTTTCTAAAAGCATCTTATAATCTTGGAGCCATCATATTCCAAATGTTATCAGAAGTGTTCAGGGGACGGTCTACAAAGAAGAAAAAGGAAATGTTTAGTAAAATAATAAATATGAGAAAAGAGTTAAAAATATGAAAATGTTGAAAAACTCACACAACTCTTCCAAGTGGGCAACCCCCAAGCCAGATTTTCAAGGTTTTGAGGGGTCATCACATCTTTAATTTCAAGAAAATTCTCCTCTTTCACTCGTCTCCTTAGCAAATCAACTTTATTTATATTGGCTATACTGAGGCCAGGGTCTAATTTTACAGACATAAAGAGATTGGCCCAATGGCGAGGAACCCTCAGCTCATCTTCAATATGCTCATCATCGACTGAGAACTCCCAATCCCCAGATACAAAGAAGTACCTAGGCTTATAAATTTTTTTGGAGGTTTGGTTAATGTGGACAATTTTCTTCCAGGGTCTCCTAGCCCCTAGGTGGTAGTAAGTCGGTTGTGCCTTTGTGCTAAACACATTATAACAGGCTTTAAAAATATCATGTGAGGGCTCATCCATATAAGTAGATTTTTAGAGGGCAATAAAGCCGAGGATGATCCTCCAAGAATTTGATGCCAACTAGGTAGAAGAAAGTCCCAAGTTGTCCATAATAGCCTGTACTAAAGGGTGGATAGGGATATGAAATCCAACCCTAAACATTTGGTCATAAACTGTAATTTTGCCATCTCGGACGTTATAAGCCCTATCATCCTCATTTAGAACTTTCATCGTCACCCTGGGCTTTATCCCATAGGCATGCCTCCAAACTAGAAGGTTATCCTCTATGACAGTAGAAGTAATAGTCTGGTCATAAGAGCAATCAAGTGGTTCCCCAGCCTCATCATCATCGTCGTCGATAGGGACCTCAACAGTCGGGGACCCACTTTGGAACCTCTTATGGAACTCCCCCTCGGTCATGATGGAATAACCATAGGAGGAGAGGTTGTAGTCACCTTAGGGTCTTTATAGGACTGAGCAGAGAGATTTTGACAGCTATGTGAACTCTCGGCTCCATCTGACTTGGCAGCACGAGATGAAAAAAATCTAACAACCTAATTAAAAGAATTAGCTAGTAAATCAACTCGGATGGATGGGGGACTGTATCCCTCAAAAAACGAGTTGGATCTAGTAAACATCTTGTCCTCAGGGAGTTCTACCACAGAAGGGGGATGACAGCTTGTGGGATTGGAAAAATTTGGCGCGTACGGCCAGCCACAACTTTTCTTTTTGCCTCGGCCTCAGTTTTAATCCTACGTATCTCCCCAAAGAATCTTTCTCTAAGAGTTGGGTATTGGTCATCTAGTTCATATAAACTTTATAACATTCAAACGAGTGCAATTTTGACTAACTTTGACCTAAGGATCAAAAATAAAAGTTGGATCATTTTTCTCAAGAACACCTTAAGAACGGGGGGTTGAAGTCCATTAGAGAAGGTGATAGGAGTACCTCCGGCCACCCTCACAGGCAAAAAAAGGTAAAAAAATAATGGAAAAGTAGTTACCACTACTCTCAGCCATAAAACTCTCTTAAATCACCCTATACAACCTTAAAGACGCCTAAGAAGGTCGCCAAAAAACTCAAAATCTCACCAAAAAATTAGGAGAAGAATAAAATTACTAAAAAAAATGGTGAAAACTCAAGGATAAATAAGGAGGGAGGTTACCCGAGCAAAGGAACTGAATTTGGATGAAGAAAAATGAAGGAAATGCCCCTGGAATGGACTGAAACGAGGAGAGAGAGAGTGAGAGCAAGAATGTTGTTTGTAGAGATCTTGGGCGAGAGATATTTTGTGAAGAACAAAGAGAGTCTTTGATTTCTGGGGTATTTAAACTAAATTATCATTGCACACAAGAAATGAAGAACCAAATCATTACTTGGCATAACTTACTAGAGCACAATTTTCTAAACCCGTCGTCGCCCAATCTTGGCTAACATGCCAACCTACATACCTAGTGATAAGTTGCAAGTTCAGAGCACTCCATCCATAGACATTGAAATGACCATTATACACTCGTAAAAATAAGTTTACGACTTGAGCAGCCTCAGATGACCAATGAAGCACACAATCATCAGTCGACTATACCCCTCAGCCTTCCATTCATATTAAAGGCTAAGGGCCAAAGGGTGATTGATATACCCAAGTATAACCTCATCCTTAACTGGGAGTAACTTGGATAAGGAAGACCTTGTGGAAACAATCATACTAGACATATTATGACTCGGTCATGAGTCCCAACACAAGAAGCCTCGTCATTGGCCTCAACTCTATTCCATATTCCTCGGGTTTCAGCATAAACTGACATCATCAGTGGCCTCAACTTTCCACCATTATTCCTTGGCCTCGTCCATAACAAGGAGGTTGAGGCTCCTATGCAGATTCGATTCAACACACCAATAACCATTCCATCTGATGATTGACCTGACATCTCGGCTTAGGCTTGGTCTAGTATGGTCGATAGTTGACACCTGGCAGAGCGCATGGGATTGGGCACGCGGGGCAATATACACATGTCTTAGGACTCATTGACCCGTATAGATAAACCATTATAATAAGATATCCTCCTCACGTGAAGGAATATTACATTATCATTATTTACTTGTGCCAGGGATAAGTGTCCACACCCTAGTGAAGGCTTCATTATGCACATGCTTGATACCAACCTGGGGGTGCAATGCACACCAGCACTATATAAACCCATTTTCTTCCCTAGAAGAGGGGATTCAAAATTATAAAACCCCAGCAGAACTCTATCTCACTTGCAGTAGAGAGAGAAACACCTTGAGAGTTATATATTTCAGGCCATTAGAGCCATTTTCTAGTGAAAAATACTTTCACATGAACAGTGGAGAAAGCTGATACAACTGAACAACTTAAATTCTGGTGAAATTCCTCTTCTCCTCATCTCCTTCTCATATTTACATTGTTGTTTTGGTACATATCTCCTAACTTTTACCTTCCATTCGAGCATATGTTTGATGCGATTGATTATGCTATTGTGGATGTTTTGGGGCAAAGAAGAGGTAAAAAGGCTCACATCATCTATCATGCTAGCCATACCTTAACTGGACCCTAACTTAGCTACTTCACCACGAAAAAGGATTTTCTAGCCATAGTCTTTTCCCTAGATAAGTTCCGCTCTTACTTCATTGGCTCTCCCATTAAATGCTTCACTTACCGCGCAGCTCTTAAGCATATCCTTTTTAAAAAGGATACTAAGTCACGTCTTATAAGGTGGATCCCACTCCTATAAGAATTCAATCTCTCTATAAAAGACAAAAAAATAGAAAAAAATGTCGTAGTCGACCATTTGTTTAGGCTTTACTCCAATGTACCTAGTGATCCCATACCCATAGAAGAATACTTCTCGAATGAGCAATTATTTACCACTACCTCTCTCCCCTGGTTTACAAACATAGTGAATTACATGGTCACGGGGTCTGTCCTCCCCGATTGGACATCGTAAGAGAAGAGGAAGTTTTTTACTTGGTCGTGCATGTTCTTTTATGATGACCCATATTTCTTCAAATATTGTGTGGACCAATCATTCGAAGATGCATACCGGATGATGAAATTTCTAGTGTCATCCGCTTTTGTCATTTGGAAGCATGTGGAGGCCATTTTTCCATGAATAAGATGGATGCTAAGATCCTCCAAAGTGGTCTCTACTAGTCCACGATCTTTCATGATGTAAATGCTTGTTGTAAATCATGTGATAGATGACAAAGGATGGGAGCTATCACTTAATGTGACATGATTCCATTAACCCCTATTCTTGTCATTGAGATATTCTCTTGTTGAAGCATCGACTTCATGGGTCCTTTCCCTTCCTCTTTTAGTTTCTTATACATCCTCGTCATGGTAGAAAATGTGTCAAAATAGGTTGAGGCCATAGCTATAAGGACGAATGACAATAAGGTACTGATAAAGTTCATTAAAGAACCCATACTTTCTTTCTTCGATGCTCTGAAGGCGATTATTAGTGACAAAAACAAGCACTTTTGCAATAGGCCATTTGAGAAGCTTATGAGAAATTATGGTGTCATCCATAAGGTTGGGATGACCTATCACCCATAGATAAATGGGAGAGTCGAGCTAGCAAATCGTGAGATAAAGAACATTCTTCAGAAGACCACAGATCCTAACCAGAAGGATTGGTCTTTCCGATTGAGCGATGCGCTATGGGCTTATCGAACCACCTATAAGAACCCCTCGGTATGTCCCCATTTTTCTTTGTCTATTGAAAGTCTTGTCATCTCCCTATGGAGCTTGAGCATAAAGCGTATTAGGAAATTAAAAGGTTTAACTTTAATTTAGATAATGCCAGTGAAGTGCGAAAAATCCTATTGTATAAGCTGGAAGAAATATGCAATGATGTGTATAAGAGCGCACGAATTTCCAAATAATGGATGAAACTCACGCATGAGTGAACTATCCATTGAAAAGAGTTTCACCTAGTCAAAAAGTGCTCCTTTACAACTCTCTCTTACATTTATTTCCCAGCAAGTTACGTTTTAGGTGGATCGATCCGTTTGTCACTAAGGAAGTGTTTCCCTACGGTGCGATAGAGTTACAGAATCCGAAGGGTGGGGATACATTTAAGGTTAATGAACAATGCTTCAAGCCATACCTTGAGGCATTTGTTGAGGAAGTCATGAAATTTGGTTGTCGAACCTCGTTTACGGGGTAGAGTGAGCTTACATGAGAGGTCGTCGCACCCCCGACATGTATGGGGTGATTCGTGTTGTATCATATCAAGTCTAGTAGCTTAGGTTAAGTATAGGTCTGTGGGTTGAGAGTTGAGAAAGGATAGGAGCATCATGCACAACAATTGAGAGGCTATTTGAGGTGAATTTTTGAGGCGTTCAAGCTAAAATTTGGATAGAAAAACATTGGCCATGATTCCGGAGTAAAGTGGGAAGAGTTCCAACACTTAGTTTTTGAGATGGATTGAAAAAACTTAGGGGGCTACACTTGAATCATAAATCGGTTCACCCCGATCTTCTTTACAGGGTTAAACCGATTCAGCATGTCAAGTCAAAAAAAAATATCGGTGTGAACCGGTTAGATTTTATGGGCATCCAAATTCATTCCCCCTCTTTTTCCCTCCCTCTTCAATTCCAACATCCACCCCCCCTACCATCCGAATTTTACCCTCCCCAATTCCCCCCACCCCCAAATTCATCCCTTTTCACCTCCCTCCACAATTTCTCCCCCCTTCCAACCAAATTCCAACCCCCATCCACCTATAAATTCACCCATTCCCCTTCCATTTTTCCAACACCACTCCAAACTCCTCTTACTCCCTTCTTGCAAAATTATTCCCAATTGCCACCTCATGGACAATCGTGACCCCCCGTTGAGAAATACGACTCCACTATCATTGAGGAGGAAGATGTTGATGTTTACCATTTTATCCATGAATGGGATTGGGTCTACACACATTTCATCGCCGACCAAAACTTGCATATCGAACGGAAAGTCCTTTAGAACCAGCTGCCCAATGACTTCGTCGCACTCTTTCGCCGAATCGGGTGGTGCCACTACTTGGCCACCGTGGAAGACGAGGTATGGCCTAAGGAATGCCATAATTTCTGTGGAACTCTTGTCAAAATCAATAGCTCTACTTGTGAGGCACATGTAGACCATCAAGTCATCCATTTTTTGCGCCAACTTGTCATCAATAAACTTTGAGGAAAGCGAGTATCTGCCCCCGCACAATATGGATACCCCGTCGTGGGTGACGGAATTGAAAAACACACTTGCCTAGCCCGAATTACACCTAATCACAATTGGGTTCGATATTATTTTCCAGTAAGGGATCTCAATGAGAGGGAGCGCCCTGCCTTCCTCATCACTTATGGGTCCATTCTCCAAACCTTCAACAATTCAGCATTGATGGTTCGCCAAGCTAATTTTCTCTACCACCTCCTCGATAACGCAACCGTATCCACCTTGGCGCACTTATGTAAAACGAAATAGTTCACGCCACCTATAAAAAGACTGGCAAGGTGTCCCTTCCTTATGCACGTTTTGTCACTTCCATACTTAAGGATGCTGGAATTGTCCCACCAATTTCCACATGGTGTCTCTCGAAGGCTATTGGGAACCAATCAATTACTTGAGGCATGCAACAAATGGAGGTTGTTAACCCACCTCCACAGGTGGATGAGGATGAGGACGTGGACATGGTCGAGGAGGAGAACAAATATTATGAGGAGGCGGGCCAAGATTACCAGCCTGATTCGGAGGGGGTCTACCATAGGATTGATGACTTGGAGGGTGGTTTCGACATGATTACGAGTGATTATCGATGCGACACAAGCATGATGATTAGGCTCCAGACGTAGATGTACTAGATTCAAGTGGAATCAGGTGTATCGCTTCCGATATACTTTTATGATCCATATTCCTCGGACCCTAATATTCCCAGCTCGTCTAATGCGCCACTCTAGTAGCTCCCATTGTTTGATGTTGTTTGGTGTTTCATCCTTTATGTAGTTCTTCTTGTGCTTCGTTTTTTTTTTTTTTATCTTTGAAAAGAACTATATATATCTATCATTTCTTATCGCATTGTATTGTGTAGTTTATTTTTAATATGAAAATATGCATTTTGTTCATTTTTTATCCTTTTACGCACTCTTGTTTTTTTAGATTTTAGTCATTTTCATTGAGGACAATGTAAAAGTCTATGTGGGGGGGGGGGGGGGGGGGGTATACGTGCGTTTCAAAGTTTCACAAATTTTCAACATGCCAAAAAAATGAAAAAAGTCCAAAGAAAAATAGAAAATTCTACAAATTTCCCAAAAACATGAAAAACTTTCGAAAAAGCAAAAAATATTTTCTCTTCGACATAAATAAAATTTAATCTAAATTTTTTAAAAATATCACTAATTTTTTTTTTGAAGTCTCAATTCATATAAATCGAATGCACAAAGACGAAATTGATCAAAGACGAAAATTGAGCGAAAATTAATGACTTTACGAATAAGTGTAAAGATTAACTAACTCGGTGAGATTTCGAGCCTATCACTTTTTTCGAGTAATTAAATTAATCCTTGTTAAAGGTTAACTCAACGTTCATTTCAGCATTTAAATAACGCATTCAGTATCTCGATTTCTTGGTTTTGATCGCATCCGAAAACGAGTGGGATGTCGTCCTAAAAACGCACTAAAAATATCTCTAAACTAAAATTAATCTCGAGACACATATGATAAAATAATTAGTAATTTGGATAAATGGCGTTAGGCCATCAGTTGTTACCCAAAAATATTAGCCATAAAAAGATTGTGAAAAACTCCTTTTGCAAACCAATTTGAGCCCAAAATGATATTCCTCTTTGTTTGATTAACCCGAAAAACCCAATTAACGGGGGGTTGTGAAAATTGGAACATTCATCAATTAAGTCCATATGGCGAAATAAATAGGGGTAAGAAAAAAAATGCTCAACAAAAAAATAGCAAAAAGAAAAACAAAAGAAAAAAATAGAAAAACTGAAAAAAATAGAAAAACAGAAAAAAATAGAAAAAAAAAACAAGCAAATTCCCAAACAAGTGCCAACGGACATCATACGTAAAATTTTCCAACTCCAAACTTTTTGACCATTCCCATATTACTCGATATACCATAACCAAAAAACCTCCTAATCGAGTCCGAATAACGAAATTAATTACCGCGTGGAGAGCTAAAATACGAAAAGATAATAAGAGAAATTAATTGATCATTTTTCATTAACCGTATTCCGATGATGAGTTATTTTCACCATAAAAATTTTGACTTTCTATTTTTGTGCATGAATTCATGTTCCATTATATTTACTCTTTATATCATGCGCACCAAGAGAAAATAACCACAATATGAGATATTTGTTTATGAGAATATCCTGTGAGAACTGAATAAAAAAAAAATTCGGAGAGTAACGCAATGATCAATTAATGGAAGTTAGCGATTTAATTCTCGACTTTGCACAAGCACACAACGGATTGAGACTCCTGAACATGAATTTACGGTGACTATTTTTGGAAAATTTAAGTTGTACAATTTTTAAGTATTTTTAATTTTTCTTTGAGGAGAAAAATGAATTTTGTGGGTATATTCATTGCAAACCCTCATGAGACACCACTCATCCTACTAGGGTAACCTAGGGGTTTAACGGCTTGTTGCATACATTAAATGCAATTACTTGCCTATGAAAAAGGAATTATATCCCGAATAAGATGTTTCTGCATAAGTGTTTTATTTTACATAACTCTTTTATATTACTGGGATAAACAAAGTTCTATGTTAGGGGGATTTGATTTGGCATCAATTCTTCACAATTATCCCCATAATTTAACTACATTGATCATCCCGTGTGATGTTATTTCTATGAATTTATCTCATATTATTGCTACGAATGATTTCATGTGAGTACACCATGTTTCTTATATTTTTCTCCCTTTATGCAGATAACCGATTCACTTGAAAGTGAGAGCGAAAACGGAATGAAGATCCAAAATTAGGAAGTAAAGTTAAGGGCAAATTCGTAATTACATAACTAGAATTCGAACATGAGACCTAAAGAAAAAATGAAGTTCATAAGCCCACGAGCACGTAGGAAGAAACAATACCCAAATTCGAGATTCGGTTGTGAATATATGAAGATGAGGAGAATTCAAGTAAGAAAAGAATGAAGAATCAAGGTTCAAATCGGTTTGGTCCCAAGGTCAACCAATTCGATTTTGCTAGAAAATTTGACCTCAGCACTGGAATTGCGAATCGGTTCCCCTCTTTATTATGGCCAGTCCGAACCGATTTGACGATCTGACGAATTTTACTATTCTATCCTTATAGAAATAAGAGTTGTGCATGGTGTAAACTCTTGTAATAATATGGTAGTTTAAATCTCCTTTATTTTAGAGACAGTTTAGATACTTTTTACCCTAGTTAGAGAGAAAGAAAGAGGTAGGAACCTAAGGAGATTATTTTCTTAATCAAGTTGTTGTGACACCCCGCCCAATTAAATATAGGGTGATCAGTCTTGTACCAATTTAAAACAGAATGTTCAGGTGGTTCATTCTTAGCATCAATGTCGAAAAACTTTTTAACATATTAGTCACCTAATATAAAATCAATCTAGGTGTCAAAACATTTCCAATTTTAGTAAAACCAAGTAAATCCATTTTCATTCAGTCTTAAAATATAAACCATTCACCACACATAAGAATATAATAAATACTGAACATGAATCAAGTACTGAAATAAATAAGACTGGATAAAACCTCCCAGTTCAAAACTCTAAACCATAAAGTAAACTGAATACAATATCTCAGATAAAAGACTAGAAGTGAGCCAAACATTCCCTAAATGAAAAGTCTAGATGAAACTGAATGGAAAAGATAGACGCATCTACTGTAAGGACCTACAGCTTCCACAACAGCTGCAGCACGTCTAATACTCCAATCTCTAATTCTGGTACCCCTGTGGTTGAGCACCTATTATAATATACATATATAGGAAAGGAGAGAAGAGATACAAGAAATGGGTCAGAGCCCGAGGTTTAAAAATGATTTAGCAAGTATTTAAAACTGGTTCTTAAAACAAGTCTTATACGCATGTTAGTTATCAAACTCTCACAGGATTTTCTCACCTCTCATCTATTGTGCACGCCTAACGTACATCTAATCTCCCCTAGTTATACCACCCAGTCTAACTAGTCAGGAACCATACTAATACTAACTATGCTCACAAGTAGTATTCTCGTATTGCCCATACAATACGCTATTCAGATAGTCTATCTCACATACAAAGTTTCATTATTCACCGTTCGAATAGTTAATCTTTTATCCACTAAGATTATTTTATTTCTCATTTCCACTTTATGTACTAGTTTCACAAAGTAGAAAGTTCCCCAAGTACACTCATATATATATATATATAGTCTCATCATCCCTATATATACACCAATCCTGCACCCTTAGGTTAAGACTACTTGTCGCAATGTAATGATTATTATTATTACCAATTCTACTAATTTCACACAGTAGAAATATTACAAGTTCACACATATATATATATATATATATATATATATATATATATATATATATATATATACACTAATCCTGCACCTCGGGCTAAGACCCATTAGTGCACCTATCAAGAAAATCCTGCATCCCCGGGCTAGCACCCATTAATGCACCTATTAATAATAATCCTGCACCCCCGGGTTATCACCCATTAGTGCCCCTAACAATAATCATCCTTGTACCCCCGAGTTATCACCCATTAGTACATCTAATAATAATATCCTTGTACCACCGGGTTGTCACCCATTAGTATACTTAATCAATAATGTTCTTGCACCCCTGGGTTATCACCCATTAGCGCACCTAACAATAATATTCTTGTAGCCCCGGGTTATCACCCATTAGTACACCTAACAATAATATTCTTGTACCCCCGGGTTATCAACCATTGGTACACTTAACAATAGAGTTCTAGCACCCCCGAGTTATCACTCATTAGAGCTCTTAATAATAAGATTCTTACACCCCTGGGTTATCACCCATTAGTGATCTATATAATAATATCACATAATAGGCACATCCTATTAAGATTCATAGGCATATTCCCAACCTAATCATACACTTCTCATACACAATTCATTCTCATCGCTACGTATAGTATAAATATTCAGATTACTATCTCTCTCGTAATCTCCAAGGTACATTCTCTCTATACCGAAATAAGTAAAGTATTAATTCTCACATACTTTCCCGAAATTCTACCTTGTTTACGTTTACTATCTGGCAGTTTCTCTCACTCCAATAAATCGAAAAACTCAAAACTGGACTCTAAGAAAAATTCCCAGGTTCTCCAAGGTTCTGCAGCGGCACTGGAAATCTGCAGAAACCGAATAGAATTGAATCCCCCAGAAATGGAACCGAATTCCCCATAAATGGAACCGAATCCCCCAGAAATGGAACAATTTCCGTTACGTCACACTTGTTCTACAATAGTTACATTTTCACCAAATGGAACCGAATCCCCCAGAAATGGAATCGGTTTCGTTACGTCAGACCTGTTCTGCAACAGTTACGTTTTCACCATTTTTAACCCTAAAAACTTCTAAGGTTCATCACCCAACACCTCATCATCAATCCCAATCAACACATAACGGGTTATAAATCATTCCTAACATCCTAGGATCATTAGTTCGTCATCAATCATCATAATTATATAAAATCCCCAAATTAATTTACATGAACCCTAGTTCCCAAAATTTCAATTAAAGAACCTAATCAACCCAGATTCGTTTATCAATATATGATTCAATTTTGTGATTAATCCTCTACATACATGAAGGAATATCAACAACTAATTATCCCAACCTTTAATCATCATTTAACCTCAAATCTTCACCCAATTAACATGTAAATCATGATTAATTTCACCTACTCTAACATGAGTATGATTATTTCTAAAAGAAAGAAAGTAATAAACACTTACCTCGAATAGGATGGTCTGATCCGTTGGTGATGTTGGTATAGATGCGTTCCTCATCTTCCGATCTATACGATGGTGGTGGTGGTTGTGCAAGGTGGTGCTAAGTGGTTCCCTTCCTTGGGACTTTGCCCTCCCTCACCCTCTATGGCTCTCCCTTGATTTTTGTGTAACGTAACCCTAGTGGAACTCCCATAGATGATATAGTTATTCTCTAATTTTCGTCCATTTAATTTTCCCAAAAATCCAACTTACAAAACTACCCCTACAGGGTGTTGGTTTGGCCTAAAATCTCCCGGAGTCCAAATAAAATACCCGGGTAGAGTTTTTTTATTATTTCAATCCTCCCAGACTTAACGGCGCACTCGAAATGACCATACGAGTTAATAAAAATAAATTCTCTTTTATCCCAATCAATCAGTCCCGACACAACTCACACGCGCGTCAGACTTAAATTACCAAACTGTCGTATTTCTCACTTTCGAAAATTTATCAAATATCATAATTCCATATCACATATCACACAGTAATATTTAGTAGTTCACAACAACAAGTATTAACCCTTGTCACGCTAGTTAATAATTATTTTAATCCAAATTAATTAATAATTATGTTCTCACTTTTTAATTCAATTAATCCAACCATAATAATAAATTCCATAATTATTTAAATCATAAAAAAATACGGGGTGTTACATACTTCCCCTTTAAAACAAAATTTTGTCCTAAAATTTAGAAAAAGGTATAGGAGGTACAGACAACGTTGTGCATAAGTTGCGCATCGCATCATTGTACTCCCAAGTAAAATACTCCGTACCACCCATCTTAGTACGCTATCGAATACCCTTGATAATGAACCTTGCCACGTAGGATCCTTTCCAAGCCTTATCGTTTAAGTTTCACCATTTCAACTATATCTTAGATATTCACTATCTAGCCTTCTACTATTTTCACCTTAATAGATTTATCCTCTTTTCAGATACATACGACTTCGTCTCGTGTCGTTCATACAAGATATCAATTCTTCTTCGATATTTGTAATCATAACTGGCCCCCCACCTTTAACTATCAATTAGGACACAACAAAATTTACCGTGCCATACTTCTACTGGAACTCTGCCCGAAGGTGAACTTATAGGAGTTATTTAGACACAAACTCCACTAGTGGAAGGTACTGCTCTCATCCTCCCCTAAGATTTAAGGGTACACATAAAATTTTCTCTCCAGTATCCGAATTGAATGCTTGTCCTTCCCATCCCTCTGCGGTTATGGCTTCATTATCTCGGCTACATAAGGATTCTATACATATTGTCCCGTAGTATGATCATCCCAATTGGCATAACATGAGCCACTTCACTCCACCATTCCTTATCACATATATAGGATCATGACCACATTAGAAAGTAGTACTTCATGAGAAGATCCTTGGGAATACTATCCCATTCACTGGTGGAAGAAACCTCTGCTGGTTTCAGATTTGTCCACCTTTTTCCAACAGTCAAGTGACCCACTGTAAGATAAACTTTGCAATATTACCCTACATCATAACCCATCACCACTGTTATTTGTATCCTGATACATTTTGTACTCTTTTGAATAAATTTCAGTTTATCTTGAAATGTAGGTCTCTGACAGATCTTATTGAATAAGCTTCGTCTTACCAAATTACATCTTATCAAATTCACATGCTAATCATAATCCACTGCCTGATTCGATCACCTAGGGCGGCCATACACCTTATGCCTCGCTCATCATTATACAAATGACATGAAATTTTCTCGCTTCAATTCTTGCACACTCGGTATGCTTATGTGGTAGGGGTTCACTCAACCACCCCACTAGTCAAAACTTAATCAATCCTTCAATGGTATCATTTCTCTATTCAGAATGATACTAAGACTAGGCGACTCTAATGGCCTTAAGTCATAAAAGAATTATCAACTCTCAATTATATTCTCCTATAGGTACAATAACCAACATACAAAACTTATGTACTAACCAAACTTCTCTCTAATTCCCGACGTTCGCTAGTTTCATGAGTGGGATGTCTCGTAAAGTGAAATTCAAATGAGGAACCCCCTGATACACTACTATATAACCTAGTCGATTATCGAGGTCCGTAAGGCCATCAATCCATACTATGTACTTTCCCACAATCTACGTATTATGACATAAAAGTCTACTCGTCCACTCTCATGTCCCTAAAAATGTAACGTGAAGCATGGCGCTCTTACTATCCCAAGTACTCAGCGCTATATATATAATGAGTTCTATCTCTCTGCTTGAAGAAGAACACAATGAAACCTGAGTCTCCTCAGTAAAATAAATTCCCATGGATTGGAATCACATACAACTAGACAACATACTCGCTGAGGTCTATAACATCATGAATTTTTTCCCTATATTCGTATATTTGGGCCCAACCCTATTTCAGGTGGCGCTGCACAAAATCAAGATTACTCCTCCTAGAGTATCCGGCACGACAGTCATATCACTCAATTTACTATCGTTTAACCATACGGTAATTAATCACTACACATTACCATAATAAACTCCACTAAAGCTGACTCAATGTAGTAGTAAATTATAACAACAAAACATATACTTAGGGCCCACCCGGTTCACTCACGGGAAAAATCAAAATGTCCTGCTAATAATGAGAAATACGTTTGTAACAAGACTGTTAAAACTAATGTTCCCATTAAACTCGACCCCCACGCGAAGTTTAGTGTTTTCAATTTACATATAAGTTGTGACACACCAATGTTACTTGAATTAATCCTTTACTCACAAGATGGAGCAAAACCTCACTATTCTCGCCTAATCACAGGGTCCCCGCACGTGGTTGCCAACATGACCCATGAACATTTGCAATCGTTATGCATCTAGGATTCCATCTAATAGTTGTCCCCTCACATCGTGGACAATTTATTCCATCGTGTGGATTTCAGGCCCATTATTGAAACGTTGGACCAAAATCTCTAGGCCTCAATTATGGCTTTAAGGACTTCCCGTTTACATACCAGGCCCTATTGACCCTGACCTACTGTATGCTACTCTTAACGAGGACTCTACTAGTCCGGCCTGAACCCATCACTCTCGGGTTGTAAATTTCCTGGGCCTAATTCTCTTGACCCAAAATTTCTTTCGCTGGAAGTCTCACTCCTCCAGTTGTTATGCCTAACTGGCATGGTTTGCCATTTCAAATCTTTTCGGTCTCACTTCTCAATTGTGGACACATTCAACCCTTGTAGTTCTACTTTCTTCACATAGGAAAACTTCATGAGCCATTTCACCATCACTGGTCCCATTGACCATTTTAAAATGTCCTTCCCTCGGACCGACATTATCAACTCCATATTGTTCTTCCATTGTCCCTTTAGCTACGCTAGCCTTTCGAAACTATGGTTGGCCTCCACAACCCTGATTGACTTTATTGTCACTTTGTAGGAAGTTAATCAATTAAAATCATCTAAATGAGTGCCCTATTGGTCACACTCTCATGTGGTGTTTCACTAACACCATTAAGTTCAGTTTTGACTTTCGGCCAGATTCCCTAACCCCCCTAGCTCACTTCTTCTGGAAAGACTGCAATAACCAGCAACTGTATAAGCTTGACGACATCAGCATTAGTCATCCTAGCTGGATATTTCATCCATGCTTGTATTCTACTAACGAGACCTTTATCAACTATAGAACCTTTGGATAATTTATGCCCCTCTGCCAGGTACGAAGTTCATTATGCAATTCAACCTTTCTCTCACGATCGGTCTCTAGCTTACTCATAGTGCTAAGTTTCAATTTTCACTTGCACCTCAATTACAACATCGAATGGAAGACCTCACGGTCAAATCGTACCCAAATTTCGAACATACTTTCTGAACTTTGTGATTGACTCTAATCACATAATGTCGCTCCTAAGAGCTATAACTTTAACGCCAAATTTTATTCTGAGTGTCATCACACCCCACTCTACACAATTGCCTTCGGATTTTCTACCTCCATTGGTCTGTTACACTTTCTCTTTTTCTTATCCGCATTTTCACCGATATTTTTTTTTAAAAAAAAGTGTTCCTCTGATTTCCCTCTTATCTAATTTGATAGGTGGTCCTGAAATCATTCCACAGTCATCTACGACTGTTCTCGGGGAACCCACTGTTCCCGAGTGATGATTTCTATTATCACTTGCTTAAGTATCCCTCATGGTGATTTTTATCACGATCACTTTTCTCGATTACTCTATGTCTTCTGTCGGGCTTCTTCTTCTCCTGCAGTCCTTCTTACAGCCCTTGTTGGTCGTCCCATATTGTTCGATTCTGGAGCACACACGATTTTATATAATGAGTTTCCTCCATTATGAATCATAGCAGGAGAACGTAAGTCGCATATGTAAAGGAACACAACAATCCTATAATAAGGCTCTACATCAAAGAATGTTATGCTAAAACGTAATAAGCCGCAGAGATCCTAAGGACACCAGAATCTGATGCTCTGATACCACCAGTGATACCCCACCCAATTAAATATAGGGTGATCAGTCCTGTACCAATTTAAAACAGAATGTTCGGTTGGTTCATTCTTAACATCACTGTTAAAAAACTTTTTAATATATTAATCACCTAATATAAAATCAATCAAGGTGTCAAAAAATTTCCAATTTTAGTAAAACCAAGTAAATCCATTTTCATTCAGTCTTAAAATATAAACCATTCACCACACATAGGAATATAATAAATACTGAACATGAATCAAGTACTGAAATAAATAAGACTGGGTAAAACCTCCCAGTTCAAAACTCCAAACCATAAAGTAAACTGAATACAATATCTCAGATAAAAGACTACAAGTGAGCGACACATGACCCAAATGAGAAGTCTAGATCAAACTGAATGAAAAAGATAGATACGTCTGCTGCAAGGACCTACAGCTTCCACAATAGCTGCAGCACGTCTGACACTCCAATCTCTAATTCTGGTACCCCTATAGCTGAGCACCTAGTATAATATATATATATATATATATATATATATATATATATATATATATATATATATATATATATATATATATATATATATATATAGCCAAAGAGAGAAGATATACAAGAAACGGGTAAGTGCCCGATGTTCAAAAATGATTTAACAATTATTTAAAACTGGTTCTTAAAACGAGTCTTATACGCATGTTAGTTATCGAACTCTCTCATGAGTTTCTCACCTCTCATCTATTGTGCACGCCTAACGTACATCTAATCTCCCCCTAGTTATACCACCCAGTCTAACTAGTCAGAAACCATACTAATACTAACTATGCTCACTAGTAGTATTCCCGTATCTCCCATACAATACGCTATTTAGATAGTTTATCTCACATACTAAGTTTCATTATTCACCGTTCGAATGGTTAATCTTTTATCCACTAAGATTATTTTATTTCTCATTTCCACTTTATCTAATAGTTTCGCAAAGTAGAAAGTTCCCCAAGTACACTCATATATATATATATATATATATATAGTCTCATCATCCCTATATATATACACTAATCCTGCACCCTTAGGTTAAGACCACTTGGCGCAATGTAATGATTATTATTATTACCAAGTCTACTAATTTCACACAGTAGAAATATTTACAAGTTCATATATATATATATATATACTAATCCTGTACCCTCGGGCTAAGATCCATTAGTGCACCTATCAAGAAAATTCTGCATCCCCGGGTTAGCACCCATTAATGCACCTATCAATAATAATCCAGCACCCCCGGGTTATCATCCATTAGTGCGCCTAACAATAATCATCCTTGTACCCACGGGTTATCACCCATTAGTACACCTAATAATAATATCCTTGTACCCCCGGGTTATCACCCATTAGTACACTTAATCAATAATGTTCTTGCACCCCCGGGTTATCACCCATTAGCGCACCTAACAATAATATTCTTGTACCCCGGGTTATCACCCATTAGTTCACCTACGAATAATATTCTTGTACCCCCGGGTTATCACCCATTAGTACACTTAACAATAGAGTTCCAACACCCCCGAGTTATCACTCATTAGTGCGCTTAACAATAATATTCTTACACCCCCGGGTTATCACCCATTAGTGCTCTTAATAATAACATCACATAATAGGCATACACACATCCTATTAAGATTCATACACAAATTCACAACCTAATCGTACACTTCTTATACATAATTCATTCTCATCGCTACGTATAGTATAAATATTCAGATTATTATCTCTCTCGTAATCTCCAAGGTACATTCTCTCTATACCGAAATAAGTAAAGTATTAATTCTCCCATACTTTCTCGAAATTCTTGATTGTTTAAGTTTACTATCTGGCCGTTTCTCTCACTCCAATAGATCGGTAAACTCAAAACTGGACTCTAAGAAAAATTTCCAGGTTTTTCGAGGTTCTGCAGTGGCACTGGAAATCTGTAGAAAATGAACCGAACCGAATCCCCCAGAAATGGAACCGAATTCTCCAGAAATGGAACCGAATTCCCTAAAAATGGAACTGATTCTGTTACATCAGACCTGTGTTGCAACAGTTACGTTTTCACCAAATGGAACCGAATCCCCCAGAAATGGAACCTGTTCTATTACGTCAGACCTGTTCGACAACAGTTACGTTTTCACCATTTTTAACCCTAAAAACTTCTAAGGTTCATCACCCAACACCTCATCATCAATCCCAATCAACACATAATAGGTTATAAATCATTCCTAACATCCTAGGATCATTAGTTCGTCATCAATCATCATAATTATATAAAATCCCTAATTTAATTCACATAAACCCTAGTTCCCAAAATTTCAATTAAAGAACCTAATCAACCCAGACTCGTTCATTAATATATATGATTAAATTTTGTGATTAATCCTCTACATACATGAAGGAATATCAACAACTAATTATCCCAGCCTTTAATCATCATTTAACCTCAAATTTTCATCCAATTAACATGTAAATCATGATTAATTTCACCTACTCTAACATGAGTATGACTATTTCTAAAAGAAATCAAGTAATAAACACTTGCCATGAATAGGATGATCTGATCCATTGGTGATGTTGGTATAGATGCGTTCCTCGTCTTTCGATCTATACGATCGTGGTGGTGGTTGCGCAAGGTGGAGCTAAGTGGTTCCCTTCCTTGGGACTTTGCTCTCCCTTACCCTCTGTGGCTCTCCCTTGATTTTTTTGTAACGTAACCTCAATGGAACTCCCGTAGATGATATAATTATTCTCTATTTTTTGTCCATTTAATTTTCCTTAAAATTCAAATTACAAACTACCCCTACGGGGTGCCGATTTGGCCTAAAATCTCCCGGAGTCCAAATAAAAACCCGGGTAGAGTTTTCTGTCTATTTCAACCCTCCCGAGCTCAACGACGCACTTGAAATGACCATACAAGTTAATAAAAATAAATTCTCTTTTTATCCCAATCAATCAGTCCCGACATGACTCACACGCGCGTCAGACTTAAATTACCAAATTTTCGTATTTCTCACTTCCGACAATTTATCACATATCATAATTCCATATTACATATCACACAGTAATATTTAATAGTTAACAATCATAAGTATTAACCCTTTGCATGCTAGTTAATAATTATTTTAATCCAGATTAATTAACAATTAAGTTCTCACTTTTTATTAATTCAGTTTATCCAACAATAATAATAAATTCCATAATTATTTAAATCATAAAAAAATACGGGGTGTTACAGTTGTATGCTTTTGGATCTTTCTCAAGTAATTCTTCATTATAAGTTATCTTCTTCATCTTATTCTTCATTAATCATTTTTTTCTGGTATTATTGATAGAGTTTATGCATATTAATCAATTCTTTCATGCTTAGCTATAATTTTATGATGAACATGAAAACATGCAATGTAGAATTCTTAGTAATTAGCATTTTCTCCATGTCTGGCTAAGTCTTTAAGGGTTGGGATACATGAACCTAACCCGAGGTGTTTCGCATGGATATAGAACATATTTTGGAATTAAATGAATAACTAAAACATGATAATTTTTTTCTTGTAACCGTCGTAATACTTTTAACTTCGTTTGTCCTAGGTAACCAGAGTATTTAAGAGTGCGATGAACATATTGACAATCTTTGCACGCGCCTAGATTTTAATCTTGATAATATATCGTGTGGGTTAATTACCCCATATATGTGATGCTTGAAAGGAGTTGAAGGTTTATTTTCAATTAAACATTTAGTTCTTGATACATTTTATATCTGGTGAAATTAATAAAGGTTGGAGGAGTGTATCTTAACCTTACCTTTCTCATATAATTTAAAACCTCATTTCTTTAGGCTTGATTTCATAGTTAGTTTACATCATTTAATTAGTTTATTTTCACTCAATAGGAAGTTGCTTTCAAATATATCATCATCTTTCCATTCTATTTGGTGAGTTGAGTGTTAGGTTCGTCATCTTCCCTAGTTATCGTCACGTTTTGCATCTTAGTCCATGAGTTCGATACCCGATATGCTCGGATTATTACTGACATGATAATTTTACACTTGAACCAAAATTAGCACGCATTAGAGACACTTTTTGAGTTGCGTTAGCTTCTATAAGTGACCTCAACCACGAATCATTATTTATGCTAATTCATTCGGCATGCATAAAACATGATATAACAATCATTAAATAAAATAAGGTTGCGATCAAGACAACAATAATTCCATCCTCAATTCTTTAATGGCAATAAAGTCGCACTACACAACGTAAACATCTTGGACCTAATTACATCATATGATTGAAAATTTAAGAAAAAGTTTCTAAGCTTATCAATAATTCATTATCCTCGAATCACTAGATGGTTCATGTCCAATAGGTCTCCTTACGTTCTAACAAAAGGAAACAAAGGATGCGAAGGAATGAGCGCTTGAATGGATTTGGAAGGGATAATCTAAACCAGAGACCAAAACTTTCTAAGAGAACATTATTTGCAAATATCCAATAATCTTATAATAATTCAATTAAATGAAAACAAGATGCAATACTATATGCAATGATCTATTAAAAAAAAGACTCAATTTAAAAAAAAAATGTAAATCATAACCCCCAATCCTACCCCCTAACCCACAATTGATCAATTTAAATCTCCGGCCAAGTGGCATCCATCGGCCTAAAATGTAGGACCATCGTAGAGACATCAACCTTAACAAGGTTTTACAACCTTGGGAAACCAACCAAAACTTATCCAATTGGCTTCCCTTAGGACGTTGATAGAACTTCCACTCACCCTGACTTGTTTCAATGCTTGACCTGGTCATGCCATAGATAGCGTCCATCTCTCTTACTTCTTTCTTTGACTTTTCATCTAGTAATCGTCAAGTTCTACGAATTATGCAAGTCCAAATCTAGCCAATGTTCCCACTTTAAGCATAAAGCAAAGAGTGATCTACTATAACCTACCAACTCTCTTCCCCAACCTTAAGAAAATAACAAAAGGTCAGATGCAAACCTATCTAAGATGTTGGAACCTAATTATTCATAATGTGACAACCATAAGTACAAAGGGGTACATAAATAAATACGAGGCACAATTCAAATCTACCTTAAGTCCATGGCCACGGAGAATGATTTGGAAGTTCTTATCATCAAATAATAAGGGAATATCACTAAAATAGATATTTTTTTTATCACAAACAAATCATCCCTCTAACTTTTAAGGATCAAACACAAAACCCTAGACCTAAAATCTCAATAACATAAAGAATAACTCATGAACTAAAACAAACTCAACTCAACAGAACCTCTTATCATAAATATGTGAAAGGAATGAAAAAATAGGCCTAGACTATCAATTTTAAAGATAAAGAATATTAAAATGTTTAGGTCTAATTTCCAACATTAGATTAGATTTCCCAAGTTAAAATATTTCTCATCTCATTTGGATGAAATTAAACAATGCAGGGTCTAAATAAAGGGAAGAAGGACAGAGAGAAGGAACACCTTACCTTGAATAAACCAAGTCCATTATCGACCAACTCATTTTTCTATCCTCCGCCTCTACCCTCCCTCAAGTTGTGGCATCTAATAATTTCATCTCTTAATATCACAATTTATGTCTCTGTTAGAAGGCTTTGGAATGTGTGTTAATGAATTTTATTTATAATTTACGAGTGGAAATCAGGGTTTCTCAAAATACGACGACTTAAATGTACTCGATCTTGACCCTTTAGAATTTTCAAAAATTTTTCATCAAGTTATAATTTGATTTGTATAAGTCATTAATCCTCGTCGTGTGTTTTTAAAAAATTAATGTTTATGATCTTAATTGATACCCAGAGCAAACATCTCTAAAGAAATCTCATATCTCTAATCACACTAAGTTTATTCTCAAGTTCTCAACCTAAAATGACATAGTTCACGACTTAGTCAAGACAAAGCGACCCAACCTATAAAGGACACAAGTCCATAGCCTATACTAATTTACTATGAGTGTTTCAATGAATCGGTCTCAATTTTTACATTATTTTGGTATCAATATGCAATTTCACAACATAAATGTACATATAAAACTATTTAATCCTTAATTAATATACCAACTTATAAAATGAAGGTGTGCCACGACCACTTTGAGGATTTTCTAATAGGGATGGCTATAGGGCGGGTTTGTGGTAGAGGGTACCCTCCCCAACCCTGATCCTAACCACGATTTGCCCTCCCCTGCCCCGTTCAAAAAACCATTAGGTCCCTAAACCCTAAAAAAACATTTAACAATAGTTTATAATTTTTTTAATGAACTTAATCAAAGTATTATAACGTGTTGTAATATTTTCTTTAAGTGTTGTAGTATATGAAAAATATCACACTATTTTAAATTCTTGAAAAAAAAAGAAAATTAATATTAACGTGTTAAAGTTGTTTTGAAAAGTCGAAGTTTTGTTGAAAATAAATATGTAAATACAAATATTATCAATATCTATATCCCCTAATTTGATTATCCCCTTGTTCGGACATTTTTCACTTTGACATTTTTTCTTAATTAAAACACAAATTTTAGCAAATACTTAAAACACAAATTTCAACAAATACCTATTTTTAAAAGCAAAAAATTTAGAAGATACTTAAAACACAAATGCTTATGTTAATAATCAATAAAAAAAACTATATCAATTTGTTATTCAATACTTATAATTTATAAAAAAGTATTAATCCTAAATAATATTTTCAATTAATAGAAATCACCATGACAAATCAACAATTAATTATAATACGAATGAAAAGTTAAAAATATAGCCATACCAAAAAAATTTGAGGTGAGGGTCATGAAGAAGTCAGTTGATGAGGTTATGAGCT
Organism: Sambucus nigra; assembly: GCA_949130495.1. NCBI lineage: Eukaryota > Viridiplantae > Streptophyta > Magnoliopsida > Dipsacales > Adoxaceae > Sambucus > Sambucus nigra. Next base: position 641,559,066 of record OX422210.1, read on the forward strand.
TGTGACTGGCGATGAGGTGAGGTCATGAGTCTGATTAAAAGAGAGAGAGGTGAGGGGGAGGTGAGAGAGTCCGGTTAAGAGTCCGATTGAGAGGATAAGTCCGTGAGGGGTCGACGACCGTCAGAGAGTTGACAGAGGCCGACGGACGTGAGAAAGTGAGAATACTTGTGATATATATATATATATATATATATATATATATATATATATATATATATATATATATATATATATATATATAGACAGGCTCTTGTGCACACTAAGTTTGCACACCATTTTTTTTAAATAGTAAAAAAAATATTTTTGAGCTGATTTGTTTTGTATGATATTTACACATTTCAAGGGACCCATATAAAAAATCAGCTCAAAAAAACTTTCTTTGCTATTTTTAAAACATCAGTGAAACTTTCATTATTTTTAAGCACTTTAAAAGCTGCGAAAGTTTGATCAATTTTTTAAAAATAGTAAAAAAAGTTTTTTTGAATTGATTTTTTTATATGGATCCGTTGAAGTGTTTAAATATCACATAAAAAAATTAACTCAAAAATATTATCTTCAATATTTAAAAAAAAATTGTTGTGCGCGAGCACATGTGCAAACTTAGTGTGCACATGAGCCTGCCTCTCTCTCTCCCTCTCTCTCTCTAACTGTTATTAAAAAGAGAAATAAAAATGAAATCAAACCCGAAAACTATCATAATACATACAAAAGCGTATGTTTGTAATAATTATCCAAAACAGGTCGGGGTCAGAGTTTTTATACATAAAAAACAATGTCGATCGGACCCTAATGAGTTTTTTTATAATAATTTTGACCCGAACCAGCCCAGTTTATTGATCCCTAAATTTGACCCATCAGGGTCGGGGCCGATCGAGTACCCAAAACAAAATTGCCCTGTTTCCATCCCTAATTTCTAGAGTCCCATTATAATTCGAGACATAAAAGGAGGTGTACTGTTGGGAGTGATATTGGTTTTTGAGATTGAAAAATTATATAGTAAGAGGGAATTAATCTCGGGGAGAGTTAATTAACCAATTGTGTGTATATATATATATATATATATTATGGGAACCAGAATTATGATAGCACATGCTCGGTGCGAGCCTCTAAGCTTCATGCAGACTAAGTTGATGAAGAGTCTAAGTCACGAAAGACTCCCATGGATCTATCACTTGGAACCGTTCGAATAAGAGATAGGTCCGAACTTCTAGGAGTAGATGTTAACGGAACTTAGGACTCTCCTAAGCTTCTCTCTAGATGTAAACTCGCCCCTCATTGAGAGGGTCATGTGATATTGTATCGTCGAGCAGTTCTATAACTCTGCCAACTAGTTTTCTGAGTTAATAAAAGAACCAATTGCAAATCCCGTAGATATAGGCACGTTATCTAACCACGTATATCTTGCATCGTGTGTTTTTGATCTTCTTGTATCAATACTTCTCTTAATTTAGCTTGTGTCCATTAAATACCACTACATCAAAATAGGTGGATGGTCACGGCAAGCAGGTCACGAATCATGATCGTGATCAACTGGTCCCGGCCTAAAGCCGTGACTAGTATGGAAACTCACGTGACCAATTCCATGACCAAGGACTTCCGTGACCTAAACTAGAGTTGGTCGCGATCTAGAGCCATTACTAGGTTGTCTCATGACTTTGGTTTGTGACCAGTATGTGACCATTATGGAGGAAAAATTGTGCCAAAATTCCCTTCAAGTATGGTCATGGTCGTTGGCCGTGACCATGTCCATGTCCATGTCCATGACCATAGCTAAAATTCCCTCCAACCGTATTCACAGATTTGGGACGCGATCAGTTTGAATTGGTCACAACAGTGGGTTACGATCATTGGTCGTGACCAATCCCATTATGATGACATGGTCACAGATAATGATGTGGAAAAAAAAAGGGTCACGGCCCTAATCCGTGACCAGCCTCTTTATATATAACCCCTTAAATCCTTCAGCCATTTTTATCGAGACCCTCCTCTCTCTTTATCTTCAGCATTCCTCTATCTTTCTCTCCAATGTTCCTCCTCCCGGCCTTCTTCCTCTCCGGTATTCCTCTCTCTCACTCTCCGAGGTAATATTTTCTCTCTCTTTATCTCTATCTAATGTCTGTATTAGTTTGTGTATATGTGTGTCTTAGTGTGTGTGTGTGTATATGTGTATACACACACACACACGTATATAAGTGTCTATATGTGTGAATATAAATAATGTATGTGTGTATATGCGTGTGTGTGTGTATATGTGTGTGTATTTCCATGGATATATGTGTGAATGTATATGTATGTGAGTAATTTAACTAATTTAAAATTTTTAATTCTTAAACGCTAATTAGTGAAAAACTTTCCCTTTTTTAAACTGATTTAATGGAAAAATCCCTAAACCCTATTTACTAAATCCTAAATCAAAACTAATTTAGTGAAAAAATACACTAAACCTTATTTACTAAACCCTATTTCAGTGAGAAACTACCCAAAACCCTAATTTAAGAACCAAATTGATGATATTTACTATGACATATTGTTATTATCGGTATATGTTTTATCATATAGATGATAGAATGGTAGGGATAATTATTAGTTGTTGGTTTGTTTGTTGGAGAGTGATGTTTGATTGGTTGGATTGATAATACCCATAGACTTTCAAACTCTCTCATAATAAACCCTAACAAAATGTGTCTTAACACTTACGACGATTACTTGTTTACATTTCACCTCAGTGAGATCCAACACACATGCGGTTAAGAGAAGGCTAATGATGAATCAAATTCTTAATCAAAATAATATACCCTTATGCCTCATACATTAAAATAAGATAAACTTAAATTGTATTGGTTGAAAACGAATAATTAGTTAATGATTAATTTGAGCCATTATTTGTAGGACTCATAGTCACGCCTCGTATATTTTTCTCAGGAAAAATGAGGCATGGTGATAATCACTTGCAATAAAAGTACGAGAGGTTACAACTGGATCGCACTTATACCTCTTTTATTAGTGTACGCCATTTAGAGGGTACTCTTATTTATAAGTATAGGAATAAAAGATCGAATAAAAACAACCTTGAAATTCGTGGAGTTCATCTCCACTAAGAGTACCTGTTTGATCGTATTCTATTTTCCCTACCAGAAAGATAGGATGATGCTGTAGGGAATATATTCTGCATACATAATCCCAATGTAACCCTGACCTTTCTTTGTTGTTAGAGAAGGAAAAAAATCACACGTTAAATTGAATCTTTACAATAAGTTGAAGAATATGGGATTTTGAGTTAACGTCACCAACATATATACATCAAATATAGATACACTTCCCCCTAGTTGGCCACGCGAAAGAATCTATAGGTTTTAAAAACTAATACTGAATGGATGGAGATCAAACACATTGAACATATTTTAAAGTCTTACTCTGAAAAGGTAGATACATATATATAGTCATAAACTTTATTAGTTAGTTATAATTTCATATTATTACAATTATTTAGACGCTAATTAATTTTTATTTTTGTAGATAATGTTGGGCGGCAATGGACAAAATGTACCAAGTGACAAGGCGACTCCCCAACAAGGATTCTCATCTGGTGCACACCAACGAGAATTCTCATCATCAATTGCAGATCAATTCTCAACTCCACCATTGGTTCAGTCCACTACTCCAAGTACGAGTAGGAAATGAATAATCATTGCTCCAGTGCCCCCACCCAGCGTTCGCGACACCTCCCAGATAAATGAGAAGAAGCCCACTGGGTTATCCCTTCTCAGGAATAACCCCACTGGTAGAGATTTAAATCCTTGTGTTTGTCACTTGGGAAAATGATTGTGGGAGTCGGGAGAGAAAATAACTGGAACTTAGCAGATCAAGCCATCAAAGGTGACATCTATGACCAACTCTGCAATTGATTTTCATTCTCGATTGTTTAAAGAAAAATATTCTTTTCCTGGTTACTGAACAACTCAGAAAATATCGGAAAACCTTAGGCAGAGACATTTCCCAACAGGGGCATCGAACTACAACATTTTGGCACTGAGAGACAGAGTGCTTCTGAATGTTAAAATATCGATTGATTAGTGGAATGATTTTTTGGAATATGAGGCGAAGGATAAAAATTTGGTCAGAGGGAGAAAAATAAACAAAATATGTCAAAAAACTGATGTCCATTGACTGGGCTCCAAATTGTATGATGATTTGAAGAATGAATGGCCGAATAGGACAAAGGACGGTCTAGATGCTGACAAAGAACGAAATCGGGCCAACTTTCATGTGCATGCTTTATGAGGAAAAGATAACAAATTCCCGTCGCACTTGCCTAAGACGCTGGAATAAATAAAGGCCATTAGCAGTCAAGTTCGAGCCGTTATCATGACATAGAAAATAAGCACACCTCACGCGTGATCAATATAACTCATAGCAACTCACCGAGTAGTCCCAAGACTCCCGATTTGAAGATAGGATAGAAAATTGAAAATAGGCACACTTAGGCTTGAAAACGTTCCGCTAGTGGGCAAAAATTTGAACAACCCCCAAACGGTCCCATAAGGGGCACGAACACCTTGCACATTACTAAGATAATTTATACTAATTGACCGCGTACTCATAAGACTCTCAATTTGAGAATAGGAACGAAATTTTTAAATAGGCACGCTTAGTCTTAAAAGGGTTATGTTAGTGGGTGAAAACTTCAAACAATCCACAAACAGCCCATCAAGGGGCACAAACACCTCACACATAACCAACATAACTCGTTGTAACTGACTGAATAGTTACGGGACTCTCTGTTTGATAATAGGACAAAAATTTGCAAATAGGCACGCTTAGGCTTAAAAACGTGCTGATAGTGGGAGAAAACCCTGAACAACCCCCAAACGACCCCGTAAAGTACACAAACACCTCGCACGTGATCAACATAACTCATAGCAATTGATCACGCAATCACAGTGTAAGGACATTTTTCTCATGTCCAATATGTTTCATTTATGTATGTCGTACGCCGCTACATTTCGCACGTCACCTCACGATCTCACATGACGGCCTCTATCCGAATTCCGGGAATTAAGCATTCAACATCTCCATTAATGTGTCCTACATCTGCCTCAACGACTTCACGGTCCACGATTTTAGGGACTTAATGCAAGTGGTACGCAAGGGAAGTCAAAACAGTGAAAAAAAGGCACGATAGGGAAGTTCAAGGGCATTTTCGTAATTTCACATCCATAGTTCGGAGGTCTGGTAAACTAGAAAGTTGAAGAGCTCGCCGCAACTAAGATATTGGAAGAAACGGCACCTCAATCCGAGCTGCGGTGAAGAAGTTATGACCTTTTGAAGTTGGAGAAAATTCCTTGAAGAATGCTGTTTTTTAACCCCATACCAGAATGGTACCACCAAACCGGTTCGGTCTACCCCAGAACCGGTTCGGTGTACCTGTACGCTGATAAGATTTTTAGAGTTTTAAAAAAGAGGAACTCTTCATCTGTTTTTCCTATAAATACCAACTTCGGGGGAGCTGTTTTGCAAGACTTTAGGAGACGAATTTGAGAGTCCAAATACACCTAGTCTTCATATTCTTGAGTCCCAAGACTCATGTTTTGATTCACACATCATTGCCAAACCTTTGTGAATCCTTTTGTAACCCAAGAACACATCTTGTGTATTTGTTTAGCCTCAGTGGAGAAGGTATCTCCATACTTTGATCGGTGGATACCGAGCGTAGTCATTCTACGTGTGGACGAGCCAAAGACGACGAACCGACACCTGGAGGGTACTTTCGCTGTCTCTCGTATCTTTGAAGGTTTTCTGAAGGCACCGTGCAGTATAGTCTTGTGGGCAATTATCAGGATTGTATGTAAGTCAAAGGTCTTGTTAACTTTTCAAAGTGTTATAAAAGGTTTTTACCCGGAAGGGGTTTTTTCCTCAATTGCTCGTCTTTATTTTATCATGCATGGCTTGAATGATTTATCTTGGTTAGATGCATGTGTAGGGGCTGTTTTAATAGACTCTAATTAAATAAGTGTGCCATCTTATTAATTTGCGAATCGAATCGATATCACACGGTGTTTCAAATTGGTATCAGAGCGGGTTACGCTAATTTATCGCGTGATCCTGATTTTCAAGGATTTTTTTTTGTGATACAATTTGACTTCTCACGTCGTCAAATTGGTATCAGAGCGGGTTACGCTAATTTATTGCGTATTCCTATTTTTCGCAAAGGTTGTGTGATATTGATTTTTTGAAAAATCAGTTTTGTGAAAAATCGCAAATTTTTCAATGGAACACCCGTTTAATGAGGAGCCTATTTTTGAAAAAGTTCACGACCATGCTGAAAATTTAAAAATTTTGAATTTGAAACTTTGCAAAAGAATTAAAGTTTTGGAAAAAGAAAATTCTCTTTTTAAATCCGCGATGGATCTTTTGCAAACGGTTCAAAATCAAAGAGATTTTTATCGTGAAAAACTTGTTTATTTGGACCATGAATTTAATGCTTTAAAATTGTCAAAAAAGGAGAGTGATGATAGGGTCCTTGTTTTAGAAAAAGATTTAGAGGACCTTAAAAATTCGATGGTTTGTGTTTGTGCCAAAGATGAAAGAAATATTTTAATCAATGAGTTTGTGGCACGTGAAGAGACTCTTAGGGAAAAGTTTGCTTTAATTGAGGGGGAGAGGGATACCCTTTTAGAAATTGTTGAAAATTTGAAAAAGCAATCCCTGTCTTGGAAAGAGTCTAATTTGTTGCTTGAATCAAATATTTTGAAGATGAAAAATGATTTAAACGATTCAAGTAGGTTTGATTGTGATGGTAATGGCTCATCGTGTTCTCATTCTTCTAGTGCTAAAGCCAAAACCATTATTTGTTTTAGAGGGTCAATTAATCCCAAGGACATTAGAAAAGATCACACTTTAGGTAACATTCCTCCCGTTTACACATGTTATCATTGTGGTAGGAAAGGTCACCTTAGGAGATTTTGTTTTGATCTTGGAAAAAGTCCTAGGAAATTTATGTCTAGTGTTCCCGTGGTTTCCAAATCCCCTACACGACGTGTCACATCTATTTGGGTTAGGAAATCACTTTTAGATACGCTAGATTTTAGAATAGTTGATTCTCATTTGCTTGCACATGATTCTTCTCTTGCCATATCATATAGATGATTGTGTTTGCATGTTTGTCATACGCTAGTTTTTGTTTCATGATATTTATGTTTGCTAGCGTTGTGACATGTACTTTTTGTATAGATTTTTATTTTTGAAAAATTTTGAAAAATACAAAAAGATTTTACTTTATTTTAAAAAAAAAAAAAAATCCAAAAAGATTTTTGTATTTTGTTTGCACCATTTATGGATGAACACTTTGGATGACCAAGTCACAACATCATTCCATTTATTTTCATGTGACTATTTGATAGTGTTTTGAAACAATAGATCAATTCATCCATGTGCTTTATAATGTTTGGAGTCATTAAGATGTAATTAATTGTTACTTCCTACATGTTTGACTCATGTTTCCTTTAATGCACACATGCACGGATTTGTTTGATTATTGTGCTTGTCTTATCACATGTTGGTTGGGTGTTTTCACTTCAATCCTGTCTTTAAAATGATCCAAGCGCGATAAATTTTGATAAGGAAATTGTGCTTTTAAAAACCGTTTTGTGAGTTTGTGTGCTTTGTTTGAAAACGGGGAAGGGCTGCGAAAGGTTCATTTTGCCTTTGCGAATACTAAGCCACCGTTAAATTGGACATAAAAAATGGAGGAATTTTATTATCCGGGGTCCAAAGAGGTTAAAAGAGACCGAAAAAATTGAAAGGCAATAAAAAGAAATTCATGCCAATTATGGGCCATTTAGGTTTTTGCACCAATTCTCCAAAGTTTGAGAATTTAGATTACCTCTAAAAGAAAATATATATGAGGGAGTTTGGTTGGAGAATTAAAACGGGTTTGCACGTCCTTGAATTATTGAAAATGCGCTTTATAGTTTTGGACGTTATTGGTGTGGAAATCATTTGACTTTGATTTGTTGATATGCATAAGACAATGTCATTTAAATTCAACAATCTTTTACACCTAAGGATACTTTTGATGCTCATTCGTCAGGGGTACACATATGCATCGTGCACATATGATTGCTTGAGTTGATTTACCTATCGAATGTGTTCACACCCATTCATTCCGTTATCATGACTTGGTTGTTTGAGTTTAAATCCATGGTGTGATTTTTGTATCATGTTTTACATTTTTTTTCAAAATGGTATCTATTTTTTGTATAAAAAATAGAAAAAAAAAATCAAAAATAGTTTGTGTATTTTTTGTATTTTATGACACCCCGATTTTTCTTGTTTGATTCATTCTTCTTATTTGTCTAATTGGGGACATCATATAAAGGGGGAGAAAGAATTATCATTTTATGGGGGAGTTTGAATTTTGGGGGAGTTTTGAGATTTGACTTATGCTTATCATATATTGGTATCTATGTTTATCTCATTTCAAACTCGATACGTCACTTGGTATTTTTTTTCTTTATCTCATGTGTGTAGGTACTACTTTGATGATCTCTGAATTGCACACCCTGATGAGAAAAGCTTTGAGATTCCTGAACATTTGAAGAACAAACAATGAAGACTATTCATTTGTACCTTTTCCAGTTTTGGGTTCATGGGAGGGTAGATTTGTATAGGCAATTTCATATTTGATAATTCGGATTTTTTATGTATGTACCGGCATAGACATAGGGGGAGATTTGTAAGGACATTTTTCTCATGTCCAATATGTTTCATTTATGTATGTCGTACGCCGCTACATTTGGCACGTCACCTCACGATCTCACATGACGGCCTCTATCCGAATTTCGGGAATCAAGCATTCAACATCTCCATTAATGTGTCCTACATCTGCCTCAACGACTTCACGGTCCACGATTTTAGGGACTTAATGCAAGTGGTACGCAAGGGAAGTCAAAACAGTGAAAAAAAGGCACGATAGGGAAGTTCAAGGGCATTTTCGTAATTTCACATCCATAGTTCGGAGGTCTGGTCAACTAGAAAGTTGAAGAGCTCGCCGCAACGAAGATACTAGAAGAAACGGCACCTCAATCCGAGCTGCGGTGAAGAAGTTATGACCTTTTGAAGTTGGAGAAAATTCCTTGAAGAATACTGTTTTTTAACCCCATACCAGAATGGTACCACCAAACCGGTTCGGTCTACCCCAGAACCGGTTCGGTGTACCTGTACGCTGATAAGATTTTTAGATTTTTAAAAAAGCGGAACTCTTCATCTGTTTTTCCTATAAATACCAACTTCGGGGGAGCTGTTTTGCAAGACTTTAGGAGACGAATTTGAGAGTCCAAATACACCTAGTCTTCATATTCTTGAGTCCCAAGACTCATGTTTTGATTCACACATCATTGGCAAACCTTTGTGAATCCTTTTGTAACCCAAGAACACATCTTGTGTATTTGTTTAGCCTCAGTGGAGAAGGTATCTCCATACTTTGATCGGTGGATACCGAGCGTAGTCATTCTACGTGTGGACGAGCCAAAGACGACGAACCGACACCTGGAGGGTACTTTCGCTGTCTCTCGTATCTTTGAAGGTTTTCTGAAGGCACCGTGCAGTATAGTCTTGTGGGAGATTATCAGGATTGTATGTAAGTCAAAGGTCTTGTTAACTTTTCAAAGTGTTATAAAAGGTTTTTACCCGGAAGGGGTTTTTTCCTCAATTGCTCATCTTTATTTTATCATGCATGGCTTGAATGATTTATCTTGGTTAGATTCATGTGTAGGGGATGTTTTAATAGACTCTAATTAAATAAGTGTGCCATCTTATTAATTTGCGAATCGAATCGATATCACACGGTGTTTCACACAGAACTCTCTGTTTGAGAATGTGACCAAATTTTACAGATAGGAACACTTTCGCTTGAAAACGTATCGTTGGTGGGTGAAATCTCCCTCAAACGGCCCCGTGGGGGGCACGAACACCTCACACGTGAGTAACTTATCTTGTAATAACTAACCGTGTAGTCGCGAAACTTCTGATTAGAGAATATGACCCAAATTTGCAAATGAGCACCCTTAGGCTTGAAAATGTGCAGCTAGTGGGTGAAAAAACTGAACAACCCCCAAACGGTGTCGCAAAGGGCATGAACACCTCGCACGTGACCAACGTACCTCTTAACAACTAATCATGTAGTCACGGGAATATCGATTTAAAACTAGGACCGAAATTTATAAATAGGCACACTTAGGCTTAAAAACGTGCCGCTAGTGGGCGAAAACCAAATAGCCCCCAAACAGCCCCGTAAGGGACACAAACACCTCACACGTGACCAACGTAACTCATAGCAACTAACCGCGTAGTCACGGGACTCTCGATTTGAGAACCAACATTGCGCATTTTTTTTTCAAATAAATATGGTCATGGACTTAAACCGTGATTATATTTAATTTTTTTTGTAATAAATATATGGTCACGGATTGGGGTCGTGACCACATTGAACCATGTGTGGAATATTGGTCACAGCTTAAATCCGTGATCAAAATTTTAAACCTGGTCACGAATTGGATCTATAGCTAAGGCTTAAAAGCTCTCCACGATCTCTATTCATGACTAGCATGCCATATACTGGCCAACGCTCAGGTCCGTGACTATATCTTTTGGTCAGGAATCAAGTCCGTGACCAATGATTTTAGTCACACTCGTTTTGGTCACAGAAGAAACCGGACTCTGAAGCTTTGTCACGACCCGAATTCATGACCAATCGCCTATTCTAATATAGTATAAAACATTATGGGAAATTATCACCTATAATTGACGTCATCTTTGGGAAACGATCTATGTTCATTGACACTATCTAAATTCTTGGGTTGTTTCACTCACCCAACCAAGATCATATGAATGTAAATACCAAGAGGGTCATAAATAATACAGTTATGGAGACCTAGAGGGTTATCCCCTTGATCATGGAGATCACAAAGACCAGGAGGGTCACTAACTAACCCTTCCCTGTCAGATTGTTGGATCCGACATTGGTGAGTATTATCAATCCTCTTATGCTCGTTATCTTCTTTAAGAAGCTAGTTCGGTTAACAGTGATGAGCTTTAATGATCCAACCCAATCTCAAGGCTCATTGACAACTATGAGAAGCACCTACGAGAAGAAAGGGATACCAACAGAATCCATCAGAAGAATAACACTGCGCTCCATCAACGTCTAGAGAAGCTAGAGAAGGAAACCTACAAAGAGAAGCACAAGCGTGGCAGCCATTCAGGAACTCATAGCCCTCAAATGAGCATAGCTCTTAGTCAAGGAAGGAGTATTCAACAACAAAAGGAATATTCTCCTCATCGAAGGTCTCATAAAGAGATACCATACCACGATTATTGGTGAGAAGAGAGAGAGATCTGTGACTAAGGGAGATAGAAAGACACTTAACCCATCAAGAGGTTCGCACCACCAAGGAGATCTCCATAAGAGAACTCATCGTCCAGATGGAATCAACTTCTAGATGATTTATAGAATAGTTTGAGCCTCTTGATAATACGTACATATTGCGTATTTCATCCGTCGAACCTACGCATTTTAGCCCCCTCGGGTGCCTTAATCTCTATATTTAAGACCGTTAACCAGACAACCTTGGTTTATATTGATTAACATTCTATATTAGGTACAATTGGGCTTTTGTAGGTATTTAGGTACTAAGTGTGAAGTTTGGATGTGTTCCGCCTAATTTCCGTACGCAACCGCACGTTCAAGGGTAATCCGGTCATTTCACAGCTTGGGCACCTGGCCCGACATCTACACGGAAGTTGTATCCCTCCTCGCAAGCTTCACGTGTCCATGAATGGTGCGCGAATCTGAGCCTGAATGACGAAGTTACGATGATTTTAGCGGAGAAGGAACGCAAGCCAAAACAGGGGAAACTACAGTCTTCCCTGCTTGATCGATCGATCGACCCTTCACAATTTTGCCACGATTTCAACAGTCGATCGATCGACCAAAGGGGTCGATCGATCGATCCCCTATTTTTCTGCAGATATTTTCTTTTCTTTTCTTTCTTCTTTTCTTTTACTATATAAGCTAATTTTTATTGTAATAAGAGACATTCTGATATATATAGTTTTAGAATACATTTTAGGTTAGGGTTTGGTTTGGAGAGCTCATTTTCTCTTCTTCTTGGGGTGACAACCAATTAGTTTTGTAAGATTGAACTATTCATTTCCATCTCCTTTAATATAGTTTGTTCTTCATCTTTCCTTGCTTTGTAATTTAGTTTCCATGCTTTGTAGTTAGTTTAATTGCTTTAATTCTTGCTTTCCTAGTTTAATTAGTGTAATTTAGTTTAATTCATCATGCACCCTTAGATAAATAGGGTCGGGATTTCATTTCCGCCATTTTCGGGGCCCGAGCTCCGAAAATTAGGTTTTGTGCAAAATTGCGTTTAATTGAACCCGCATGAATTAAAGTTGGATTATTATGCGTTTAACTTTCTTTGTCATGCAACATTAGTGTTTAAAGAGATAATCCGAATTTAATCCGCATGCGACCAATTTTTGGTTAAGTGTTTATTCTCGGAACTTTGGCTTAAATTCCTTATTGTGTGAAGTTTATGTTTAATTGAAAATTCTCGACTAAATAGCTTTAGAGCTGGAATCTTGATTAGTAGTGGTTTCGATCCGTATGGTTGGATGATATCCTGATCCTCACTTTAATTTTATTTAGACCTAACTTATTCTTTTCTTTTAATTACAACCAACCATCACCTTTTTACACTTTTATTCCTGGATTAATAATCTGTTACGATCTATCAAACATTCTCTGTGGATTCGATACCCGACTTACCGCTGTACTCACCAGTTGAGTATAGTCGTAACTTAGGTTTCTTTGCATTGAGGCGGTGAAACTAAAATAATGATCGGAGCTTGACAAGCGTCGCTTTTCACGCCCGATCACCTCTCAAGAAGTTTTCTCCACTAAGATACAATATTTATGACGAGAAGAGTAACCCCACCGATCATGTCTGGAAATATCGTTAGGTGATGACATTGTGAAACACTAACGAAAGATTAATGTGCTGAATATTTCCCTTCAGTCTGGAGACACTGCCTATAAGTGGTTTACAAAGCTTCCATATCGATCGATTACCTCCTTTAAGCAACTGGATGAGTCTTTCACGACTAGATTTATTACGAGTAGCACCTATCCTAAGAGGATGGATTCACTTCTGGTGATGGAAAAAGCCCATAAAACACTCTGTAAGTATGTTAAAGATACTGGGAGGTGTACAATGAGGCGGAGGACTACACTGAACAAGTTGCATTATCATCCTTTAGAATTGGTCTATCGATAAATTCTATGCTATACCAATCCCTCATAAAAAAGGAGCCCATCTTAATTAACTACCTCATAGAAATGATTGAAAAATATGCCAAGGTTGAAGATATGGTGACCAGAGTTTGTCAGGACGGAGAGCGATAAAAGCAGCTTAAAAATGGGGATAAGGAGGGGGAAAACAAGAAAGTGAGGAGAAAGAAAAACGAGAAGCTGAAAGGTGACGAGAAGAAGGATCCAAAAAATCATTCAAGGTAGTTTATACTGTGTTCTCTGACCCACCCTAAAAAATATTTTATATGATCAAATGTTAACATTATTTCAAATGGCCTGAGAAAATGTTCAGCGATCCAAAAAAGGGGAGGCATACACTAAAATGTGCATACCATAAAGATCACAATCATAAGACCAAAAACTACCAGGCACTCAAGTCACACCTCGAGGAACTATTTTAGGCTGGACACTTAAATGACTTCTTATAAAAGAAGGAAGGTGCACTACAACCTGTGCATGACCAGAGGCTAGACAACATCCTGGACGGTGAAATGGGACACGAGTTTGCAATAATCCATAGGGGGCCAAAATCGCGTAACGTCTTGGATGAATGTTTGGATGATGAATTTGCAATGATTCATGGTGCGTCAAACCCAAATTAAATCACGAGGAATTTCCTCAAGATAGAAGTTTAGAACCTCATAACAGTCATAGAAGCCTTTCAGATCGATCCGGTCAAGCCTATTACGAGAAAACATTAATTAACTAAAGATATTGATTATACGAAGCATATAATTTTATTGACGATGATTTGGTCAAGTAAGGACTCCCCATCACGACGCTCGTATCATTACTCTTAGAGTTGCTAACTAGAATGTTGACAAATTGTTGGTAGTTTAGGGGAGATCTTCAAAAGTTATGTACCTCGAGATGTTCAATCAGTTAAAAATGCATATAGAAGACCTACATGAAACCACTGTTCCTCTAATCAGATTTATTGGAAGGAGGACCTTACCCTAGGAAAGGTAGTTCTCCCCGTCCGAGCAGGAGGGATCTGTAAGCTTATTGATTTCCTCATGGTGGATATAGATTGCCCGTATAATTCTATTCTTGGCAAAGGGTGGTTACATGCCATGATGGTTATACCATCTACCTACCACCAAAAGATAAAATGCATCACAGGTAAAGGGGTCATGGAGATATGAGGGAACCAAGCCTTGGACAAAAAATTCTTCATAGCAACTATCTGACCTAGGAAGGAGAAGGAGAATGAAAAAGACTTAGATCCAGAGGAAGGATTTACACATTCCAAATAGTAACAAAAATATGGGCGACCTGGTATTGAGGAAGCCAGAGTTTCCCATGTCGATCGTGTTACAGAACTTATTCAAAAGATAGCATTTGAAGATAATCAGCCTAAAAAGAAGTTCTTGATCAACATTTCACTCACTGAAGAAGAGAATAAATAGATGGTTGTTTTGCTCAAAAGTAACAAGACGTATTTATTTGGAGACCATATGGCATGCCATGAATATACCCAAAAGTGATGTGTCACAAGGTTTACATGGATCCACTGCATCAAGTAGTAACCCAAAAGGCATGACGAACTCTCCAAGGCTATTGAGGAGGATGTGGTGAAACTTGTGGAGGTGAAATCCATAAAAGAAGTTTAATTTCCTAAGTGGCTGTCAAACCCGATAGTCATGAAGAAAAATAACGGGAAGTGGATAATCAGTGTAGATTTCACTGACCTAAACCATGCATGCCCAAACGATAGTTTTGATTTGCCGAAAAATAGATTAATTGGGTTACGCCACCTCTAACCATGAACATATGAGCTTTCGGGACTCCTACTCAAGGTACCATTACATCCTTTTGTTCACCCCCGATTAGGAAAATACTTTCTTCATCACCACACTGGGACTATATTTCTACAGGGTGATGTCGTTTGGATTAAGGAACATCAAGTCGACTTACCAAAGGATTCAGATAAAGATATTAAAGGTGAAACTAGGAGACACGATTTATGTGTATATAGATGACATGATTATGAAAATCATGAGGAAGGGGGATCACCTTGCAGACCTGGAAAAATCTTTTGAAGTCCTTCGTTATTACAGGATGAAACTAAATGCGACGAAGTTCTCCTTTAGGGTACAATCGGGAAAGTTCCTCAGAATTATTCAAAGATATATTGAGAAAAACCCAGATCATATTGAAGACATCGGGAAAGTGCAACCCCCTAAGACTATGCACGAGGTACAAAAATTGATAGGCATACTAGCCGCCCTTAACCGCTTTATATCCATATCCTCAGAAAAGCGCCAACCTTCCTTTTGAACACTTTGGAAAGAAAGGAAGGAAGTATGGAATGACGAATTCATGAAGGCACTTGAAGAAATAGAGAATTATTGATGAATTCATGAAGGCACTTGAAGAAATAAGTAATTATTTTAGCAGACCACCACTGCTAACCATTTCAGATAATGGAGGCCTTTTGTACTTGTATCTAGCAGTGTCCAATGATGCTGTAAGTTCATCATTTGTTTGCGAGAAGAATGGGGGTCATACTCTAATTTATTATGCAAGAAAAACATTATTTAATGCTACAAAAATACCTTCCATTAGAAAAGTTGCATACGCTTTAGTGATAACCTATAGGAAGTTGAAACATTACTTCGAGGTGCGCACTATCATTGTTTTAACCTCCTTCCCCTCTAAAAGAAGTGATTAGGAAGGCCGATCGATTTGGGCAGATGTCCAAGTGGTGAGTATAACTCAGAAGGTTCAATATCTAGTTTTAGAGATTGGAAATATAAATGAAGAATCTATTCTACATCCGATCGAAGAAGGTGATATATGGGTATTACACATTTATGGAGCCTCAAATTCCAAGGGGGAAAGAGTGGGGATAGTACAGGAATCCCCCAAAGAAAATAGTTCTCAAGTTGGTAATTCGCTTGGGATTCGAAGCCTCCAAAAACGCAGTTGAGTATGAAGCCTTGCTCGATGGATTATGAAAAACACTCTCCGTGGGAGCCAGTCACCTTGATGTCTTCTGCTACTCAAGGATGGTATCAATCAGATATCAGGAGACTACAGTGCTAGCGATGAGCATGTGGCCACATACCTTCGAAGAATACCAACACTTGGTCGCACAATTGAAGTATATACAAGTGCAACAATTCCCAAGAAAGAAAAGTAGTCATGCAAACGCAATGGTCACAGTCACTTCAGCTATTAAGGTGGATATAAAATGGACAATTGAAGTGGAATACCTCGACCAACCCAATTGTGACACCCCGCCTAATTAAATACAGGGCGATCACTCCTTTATTAAATTAAAATCAAGGTGAACAGTTGGTTCATTCTTAGCATCACTGTCGTAAAAATAACTTTTCCAAATTTAACACCCTATTTAATTAAGCTAAGTGTCAAAACCATTTTTAAACATTACTTTCCAAATTTTATTTTTAAAATAAAGATTAAATTATCTACAACAATTCAATATTTAAAGAATCACACCACAATAATCCTGGAACATATAATCCAATTAATTTAAACATTCAACAACTAAATCCCAGCATTTAAAACTTAAGGTAAAACATACATGCTGAATAAATCCCAAAGTAACAGTACTAGGAATAACTGAAATACAAATGTCCCAATAAAACTGATAAATAGAGGAAAGGGCGACACATGCCCCAATAACTGAGAATGATAGAAGTGGAATCAAGTAAATGAAATCGTCTAATCAAGTGGCCTGCAACTCCCACCTAAGCTGCAGCACGTTCCTTCCAAGGGATCCTAAGCAAGACGCCCCTGTGGTTGGGCACCTGTAATATATACATATATATACAAGAGAGAAAGAGGAATAGAAACGGGTCAGAGCCCAATAGTGTATATGATTTAAAAATTCGTTTAGCAAGTATTTAAATTGATACAGGCCAATGCAACAACATATTAGTGCAACACACTCTTGATAAATTCTCGCCTCTCTTCTAATGTGCACTCCTATCGTACTAACCTTCCCAATGGTTTATCTCAACATATATCACACTATCCTTCCCCGAGGATTTAACTTATCTTAGGCGACTCTCAAAATTTAAGATTTAACAACATCATGGTTTAAAAAGGATAATTTCATTTAGTACAAAACACTCATTTTAACATTATTGATTCATTAAGTTTTTCAATATCATATTATACTTTTCAAAACAAGTATTTCCCATTTGAGTAATTATACATGTCTTACTTACCATAACACAGTAGGCAGTTTCCCACATTTCAGAAGTTCATATATATATTAAATACTCGTATAATATATATATTCTAACAGCACCCCACATAAAATTTTATGGTGCGGGCATACTCTGCTATCCAATCCCCGTATCAATCGTACTAAAGGGAATACAAGTTCGGAATCACTCTCGAACTGTATAAATACATACACAAACAATATTGAGGCGAAGAATAGTTTCCAAGTCCAAGAGGTCAGTACATACGCTCACGTCTCTTAGGACCGTGACTACCGATTCGATAGCCTGTACCTAGGATTTCTATCTTCTAGGGTACGAGTCAATATCCCCCATAAGGCACACGCGATAAGATCGTCCCAGCGCGGAAACCTCAGGGATAGCAAGTAGCGCGGGCATGATTTTCACAAGTATATAATATATGCATACACAATCATATAAATATACCACTTTTATTGTATCAATTTAGGTTTATCCAATAACCCACATTCACAACATTTATCCTTATTTTCCCATTATTATTTATCAAGTATAATGGTTCGTTTCTAACTTTAATTCGAAGGGTTTTTCCAACTTACTACGTAACCGTCATGGACTCTATTCTTCCAAATGTACAATTCAGTAGATATTCATTTATGTTCCAACGTAACTCTCTCCTACGTGTCTCTCCCCTTTAATATATACTTACATTGTCCCTTATGCAAAATATCCCAAAAATATAGATTTCGCCTTACATTAAAGGATTTTGAATTTTATTTTTAAAGATGAGAATTTCAAACAGTTTCGAAATCGGAATTAAAATGGAGTTTTAATTGAATTTTTATTATCTAGAAGATTCCTCGAAACATAAAACTCTATAGCAGAAAATATGTTTAATAATATTGAACGGTCCGATCGAGCTGAATTTTTTTATGTAGCTTCCTCTCGTCTTCAGCTAATTCTCTGTAAAATTTCATCCAATTCCAACGGTCCGATCGTCCGGAATATTTTTTTTTTGTGTTTGTATCTGATTAGAACTCTTTTCTTAATCAAACTCTTAATCCTTTACATGACAAAGGGTTTCAAGAATATCATATAAATCATCACTACATGAAAATTTCCCATCTCAAATTGGTTTTTTCTTCCATAAATCTCATCCTAATAACTCCTAAACTAATATGGATGATGCATCAACGAAATAAGCAAGATAAACACTTGCCTGGGATTTTCTGAAATCTGGTTTGGTGTTGAATTTGGTGTGGTTGCGTTCCCCGTCTCACGATCTACGCATTGACGGTGGCGGCGGTGCAAACGGGTGAGTTTTGAGCCTTGGAATTCCTTGAGAGCTCTCTTCTCTCCTCTCCAATGGCCGTTCTAGTGTTTTGAGTTATCTAACCCTAGGAGATAACCTAAACATCTGATATAACCCCTTTAATTTTCGTGGGTTTAATTACCCAAAAATACAAAATGACTAAAATGCCCTCCCGGAGTACTAATTAGGCCTAAAAACACCCCGAGACCCAAATCAAACTCCCGGTTATACTTTTCTGACTATCTCGACCCTTCCGGACGCGTTGGTGCACTCAAAACGACCATACAAACAACTTATAAAATATTTACTTTTATTTATCAATATTTAGTCCCGACGCGACACGGGCGCGTCCCGACTCAAATTTTTAAAATTGTCATTTTATTCACTCGTGACATTTAATATGGCCACTATTATATATTACTTTGCTCATTAGTAATATTCAACAAATTTTCCCATAATTACTAACTCTCATCACGTTAATAATTATAACATAATTAATTTAAGGATTTTTATTAAATAATTAATTCACATTAAATTTAATAAATCCCCAAATTAATATAGCATACAAATAAGGGGTATTACATACTTCCCCCCTAATAACGGAATTTCATCCCGAAATTCAGAAAATAAGGCATACCTGGTAAGAACAAATCTGGATATCTCTCGCGCATATCGGCCTCGCGCTCCTAAGTGGATTCCTCCACGTTATGATGCTCCCACTGGACCCGTACAAGTGGAAATATCTTCGACCTCAATCTCCTCTCACTATAGTCTAGGATAGCCACCGGTCTCACCTCGTAAGAGTTGTCAGGCTGTAAGTCTATCTCATTTATCGCGATGTGAGTATGGGCCATATCATCCCGAAGATACCATCTCAACGACGAGATGTGGAATACATCGTGAATGCGATGTAAATGCTCTGGTAGTCCCAATCTGTATGATACTGGCCCAATTCTCTCGATGATGGGAAATGGTCCCACGTACCTCGAGGCCAATTTCCCTTTCTTCCCGAACCTCATCACTCCCTTCATAGGAGATACACGCAGTAACACTTGGTCCCCCACATTAAACTCTCGAAAGAACCGTTTCGCATCGGCGTAGCTCCTCTGCCTATCCTGGGCTACTCGAATGCGACTCCTGATCATCTCAATCCTCACGGAGGTTTCCTGAATCACCTCTGGTCCTAGCAACTTGTTATCCCCCACCTCGAGCCAACAAGTTGGAGAACGACAAGGCCTGCCATACAAAGCCTCAAATGGAGACATACCAATCGTAAACTGATAAGAGTTATTATAGGCAAACTCTACCAGTGGAAGATGTGTCTCCCAACCTCCTCTAAAATAAAAAACACACATGCGTAGCATATCCTCTAACATCTGATTAGTACGCTCTGTCTGTCCATCTGTCTGTGGGTGATAAGCTGAACTCAACCTCAACTCAGTACCCATATCCTCCTGAAAGCTTTCCCAGAAATGTGACACGAAAATCTTGTCTCTATATGACACAATATTCAAGGGCACCCCATGTAATCTGACAATCTCAACAATGAACAACTGAGCATACTAACCTGTGGTATAATCTGTCCGCACCGACAGAAAATGAGCCACCTTGGTCAAACGGTCTACAATCACCCAGATGGATTCGTGGCCCCGTTGTGATGTAGGTAACCCTGTAATAAAATCCATGGAAATACTCTCCCACTTCCACGCGGGTACTTCCAATGGCTGAAGAAATCCTGACGATTTCTGATGGTCCACCTTCACCAGCTGGCAGGTAGAACACTTGGACACGAACTCAGCAATGTCCTTCTTCATCCCACTCCACCAGTAATATCTCCTCATATCCTGGTACATCTTATCTCCTCCATGATGTATCGCAAATCGGGACCCGTGAGATTGGGTCATCACTGCATGACGCAATTCGGCCCCTTCTGGAACCACTAACCTGCCATTAAACCTCAAGCCCCTGTCAGAACTAACAGAATAGGACTTAGCACCTTCAGCTAAAAGTCTTACAATCTGCTCTTGGCAAAACGGGTCTGTGGTCTGTGCCTGTATCACCCTCGTAACAATCTCGAGAGTGACTGTCATAACAGATATGAAGGAACTGGCTACTGCGTCCTGGTGACCCAACTCCTTCCACTTCGCTTTCCAGACGTCCGCTACCTCATTTACCGGTCTACGGCTCAACGCATCAGCACCTACGTTGGCTTTCCCCGGTTGATACTGTATATCGAACTGATAGTCCTTCACAAACTCTAACCATCTGCGCTGACGCATATTCAGCTCTCGCTGAGTGAACATGTACTGCAGTGACTTGTGGTCTGTGAACAAACGAAACTTCTCCCCCAATAAATAGTGTCTCCATATCCTCAATGCAAAGACGACCGCTGCTAACTCCAGGTTGTGGGTGGGGTAATTCTTCTCATGCGGCTTAAGCTTGCGGGAGGCAAAAGCTATAGCCTTCTCTTCCTGCTGAAGTACTCCCCCAAGTCCCCGTAAAGAGGCATCGGTGCAAACCAGGTACTCCACACCCGGCTTCGGTAAAGCAAAGACTGGTGCTGAAGTAAGCTTGTCTTTCAGCTCGTCGAAAGACAATTGACAAGCTTCATCCCAAATATATGGTACCCCTTTGCGAGTCAGGTTCGTCAATGGACCCGCTATTTTGGAGAATCCCCGAATGAATCTCCTATAGTATCCGGCTAACCCCAAGAAACTACGCACTTCCGTCGGTGTCGTGGGTTGTCCCCACTCCCTCACCGCTGACACTTTACTCGGGTCAACTGCTATCCCCTGCTCAGAAACAACATGCCCTAAGAACTGTACCTCTCGCAACCAGAATCCACACTTCTCGTACTTAGCATACAACTGATGCTCTCGTAAAGTCTGAAGAACCTGCCTCAAGTGCTCGGCATGCTCCTCCTCGGAGTGTGAATATATCAAAATGTCATCTATGAAGACGATGACAAACTGATCTAAGAACTCTCTGAATACTCAGTTCATTAAGTCCATAAATACGGCTGGAGCATTTGTGAGACCAAATGGCATCACTCTCAACTCGTAAGACCCATATCTCATCAAGAAGGCAGTTTTTGAAACGTCCTGCTCTCTAATACGTAGCTGATGGTACCCCGACCTCAGATCTATCTTCGAAAAGAAAGTTGCTCCCCTCAGCTGGTCGAACAGATCATCGATTCGAGGCAACGGATACTTATTCCGTATCGTGACCTTGTTCAACTCCCGGTAGTCCACACATAACCTCAGTGAACCATCTCTCTTCTTCACAAACAAGACTGGAGTGCCCCAAGGTGAGGTACTCCTACGAATGAAGCCCTGACCTAACAGCTGCACTATCTAATCTCGTAACTCTCGCATCTTCGTCGGAGCCATACGGTATGGAGCGCGAGCTATTGGTCTCATATCTGGCAATAAATCTATGACAAAGTCTATCTCTCGACTGGGGGGTAGGCCTGGTATCTCCTGAAACACGTCGAAATACTCACGAACAACTGGAATTGAGTCTAATGGAATCACAACCTCCTTAGAGGTATCCTCCTCTATGTAATACAAATGAGCGGTCGAACCTCCCTCTGGGCGAGGCATCGCCACTACAAACATCTCTTGCCCTGGAATGGCAAAAATAATGCTCCCACCGAAACAATCAATCATGGCTCTATAAGCTGCGAGCCAATCCATACCGATAATAACATAATGCTCATGCATATCTAAGACTAACATGTCTGCAGGTAATACCAAACTACCAATCTCTACCCCCACTCCCCGGCATATAAAGAAGATAAGAGACCCACTCCCCAGTGGTGAGTCTACACACGTTACTGTGCTCTCTGCTGTGGCTAACAACCCTAAGGCCTTCGCAAAATGAGTAGCTATAAAACAATGTGTCTCCCCAGTATCAAACAAAACCTGACCCATAGTACCATGGATAGGAAACATACCCTCAATCGCGGGTGGTGCCTGTGGAGCTGCTGCCTGGTGGACGTTATAGACACGTCTGTACTGTAACTGCCCCTGCTGCACTAGAGCTGCTGGAATGGCTGGTAGGGCTGGCACCTAGGCTGGAGCTGGGAGGGCAGCTGGAAAAAGTGGTCTCTGTGGCTCATTACGGGCACCCTGCTGCTGTGGGGCCCTATTACCCTCTGGGCAATCCTGGCGCTTATGACCATGCTTGCCGCATACAAAACACCGGCCTCTGAAGTTACCTCCCCTCTGACCCTGCTGACCACGGCCCTGCTGGCCATTACCTCCCCGCCACTGGCCTTGTTGGCCCTGATTAGCACGCTGTTGGCCCTGTTGGCCCTGTTGATTAGGCTAGCCCTGCTGGCCCTGCCTATAACCCCCAAATCCCTGTCTAGAATCACCTGAACGGAATCGATTGGCAGGGTCCCCCTGATGGGAACTCTGCTCGTGCTGACGAGTCTGTCCATGAGATGGTGCCCCACTAGCACTACTACCCCCGGTCCTGCCCTGCTGGCTGGACTCTCCTGCTCTCTTACTTCCTTGTAGATGGAAGCGGTGATCCTGACAATGTAGTAACGCAGCATTGAGTACATCAGTGAAAGTACTCAGAGATATATTCCCTATAAGATGCTGACGGATCCTCCAAGCTAACCCGTCCATAAATAATAAAATTTTCTTACTCTCAGTAGGTGCCTCATCTGGCACTATGGTGAGAAGTCTCGTGAACTCCTCCTCTTACTCAGCAACGGTAGAGTTCTCCTATTTCAAATTCAGTAATTTCTGCCTCATCTCAGTCTGCACGGCGGGTGGAAAGTACTTGTGGTCAAACCGCTCCCAGAACGACTGAATAGGGATCGTGTCCCTCTCCTCCAAGGTGGTAGTGGACTCCCACCACTGCAAAGCGGCCCCTACCAGTTTAAAGGAATCCAATAACTATCTTTGCATGTCGGTGCACTCATACACACGAAGATGCCGCTGGATGTCTTTCTTCTATTGGCTGACAGTGACGATATCTAAGCTACCAGAGAACTCAGGGGGATGCGCCTTCTGAAAAGCATCCCTAACCCTCTCCCATGCAGATGGAAGCTGTGCTGGTACTGGCGCCACTGCCTGAATCTTGGGTGGAGCCTGCTGAAGCACCGCTAGCACGACATTCACCGCCTGAGCAACAATGGCAGCTACTTCATTAGCATTCATAGTGCCTTGTGCCGGAGCTGCTGGCTGCTCGGTCTGGGCACTCCTATCCTTCGGTACACGTCTCGGAGGCATCTGAAACATGAAGTAGTTTATTAGTCTACAGTCATTATCAAATCCCAAATGGCTGAAGACGTAAACATAAGAGCATAAATACAACAATCCTAAAAATAGGGCTCTATAGCAAAAACGTTAAGCTGAAAGTGAAAATAAGCCGTACAGATCCTATGGACACTAGAACCTGATGCTCTCATACCACCTGTGACACCCTGCCTAATTAAATACCGGGCGATCACTCCTTTATTAAATTAAAATCAAGGTGAACAGTTGGTTCATTCTTAGCATCACTGTCGTAAAAATAACTTTTCCAAATTTAACACCCTATTTAATTAAGTTGAGTGTCAAAACCATTTTTAAACATTATTTTCCAAATTTTATTTTGAAAATAAATATTTAATTATCTACAACAATTCAATATTTAAAGAATCACACCACAATAATCCTGGAACATATAATCCAATTAATTTAAACATTCAACAACTAAATCCCAGCATTTAAAACTTAAAGTAAAACATATATGCTGAATAAATCCCAAAGTAACAGTACTAGGAATAACTGAAATACAAATGTCCCAATAAAACAGATAAATAGAGGAAAGGGCGACACATGCCCCGATAACTGAGAATGATAGAAGTGGAATCAAGTAAATGAAATCGTCTAATCAAGTGGCATGCAACTCCCACCTAAGCTGCAACACGTTCCTTCCAAGGGATCCTAAGCAAGACGCCCCTATGGCTGGGCACCTGTAATATATACATATATATACAAGAGAGAAAGAGGAATAGAAACGGGTCAGAGCCCGATAGTGTATATGGTTTAAAAATTCGTTTAGCAAGTATTTAAATTGATACAGGCCAATGCAACAACATATTAGTGCGACACTCTCTTGAGAAATTCTAGCCTCTCTTCTAATGTGCACTCCTATCGCACTAACCTTACCAATGGTTTATCTCATCATATATCACACTATCCTTCCCCAAGGATTTAACTTATCTTAGGTGACTTTCAAAATTTAAGAGTTAACAACATCATGGTTTAAAAAGGATAATTTCATTTAGTACAAAACACTCATTTTAACTTTATTGATTCATAAAGTTTTTCAATATCATATTATACTTTTCAAAACAAGTATTTCCAATTTAAGTCATTATACATGTCTTACTTACCATAACACAGTAGGCAGTTTCCCATATTTCAGAAGTTCATATATATATTAAATACTCGTATAATATATATATTCTAACAGCACCCCACATAAAATTTTATGGTGCTGGCATACTCTGCTATCCAATCCCCGTATCAATCGTACTAAAGGGAATACAAGTTCGGAATCACTCTCGAACTGTATATATACATACACAAACAATATTGAGGCGAAGCATAGTTTCCAAGTCCAAGAGGTCAGTACATACCCTCACGTCTCTTAGGACCGTGACTACCGATTCGATAACCTGTACCTAGGATTTCTATCTTCTAGGGTACGAGTCAATATCCCCCATAAGGCACACGAGATAAGATCGTCCCAGCACGGAAACCTCAGGGATAGCAAGTAGCGCGGGCATGATTTTCACAACTATATAATATATGCATACACAATCATATAAATATACCACTTTTATTATATCAATTTAGGTTTATCCAATAACCCACATTCACAACATTTATCCTTATTTTCCCATTATTATTTATCAAGTATAATGGTTCGTTTCTAACTTTAATTCGAAGGGTTTTTCCAACTTACTACGTAACCGTCATGTACTCTATTCTTCCAAATGTACAATTCAGTAGATATCCATTTATGTTCCAACGTAACTCTCTCTTACGTGTCTCTCCCCTTTAATATATACTTATATTGTCCCTTATGAAAAATATCCAAAAAATATAGATTTCGCCTTACATTAAAGGATTTTGAATTCTATTTTTAAAGATGAGAATTTCAAACGGTTTCGAAATCGGAATTAAAATGGAGTTTTAATTGAATTTTTATTATCTAGAAGATTCCTCGAAACATAAAACTCTATAGCAGAAAATATATTTAATAATATTGAACGGTCCGATCGAGCTGAATTTTTTTCTGTAGCTTCCTCTCGTCTTCAGCTAATTCTCTGTAAAATTTCATCCAATTCCAACAGTCCGATCGTCCGGAATAATTTTTTTTTTTGTGTTTGTATCTGATTAGAACTCTTTTCTTAATCAAACTCTTAATCCTTTACATGACAAAGGGTTTCCAGTATATCATATAAATCATCACTACATGAAAATTTCCCATCTCAAATTGGGTTTTTCTTCCATAAATCTCATCCTAATAACTCCTAAACTAATATGGATGATGCATCAACGAAATAAGTAAGATAAACACTTACCTGGGATTTTCAAAAATCTGGTTTGGTGTTGAATTTGGTGTGGTTGCGTTCCCCGTCTCGCGATGTACGCGTTGGCGGTGGCGGCGGTGCAAACGGTTGAGTTTTGAGCCTTGGAATGCCTTGAGAGCTCTCTCCTCTCCTCTCCAATGGCCGTTCTAGTGTTTTGAGTTATCTAACCCTAGGAGATAACCTAAACATCTGATATAACCCCTTTAATTTTCGTGGGTTTAATTACCCAAAAATACAAAATGACTAAAATGCCCTCCTGGGGTACTAATTAGGCCTAAAAACGCCCCGAGACCCAAATCAAACTCTCGAGTATACTTTTCTGACTATCTCGACCCTTCCGGACGCGTTGGCGCACTCAAAACAACCATACGAACAACTTATAAAATATTTACTTTTATTTATCAATATTTAGTCCCGACGCGACACGGGCGCGTCCCGACTCAAATTTCTAAAATTATCATTTTATTCACTCGTGACATTTAATATGGCCACTATTATATATTACTTTGCTCATTAGTAATATTCAACAAATTTTCCCCTAATTACTAACTCTCATCACGTTAATAATTATAACATAATTAATTTTCGGATTTTTATTAAATAATCAATTCACATTAAATTTAATAAATCCCCAAATTAATATAGCATAAAAATACATGGTATTACACCAATATCATTTAAGGAAAATTTATTAAGAAAATTATTTTCATCAATAGGACTCTAAGTTGGATGGATCCGATTGTGAACTACCTAAAAAAAGAAGCTCGGTCGATTGATAAAAATGAAGAACACAAAATACATGTCAAACCTGCCCATTTCCATATAGAGCTAAATCAAAAGCTTTATCGACATTCATTTTTAGGACCTTAGATCCAATGCGTGCACCTTGACGATGTCAAGAAGACCATCTACGAGCTTCATAAGGAGATATATAGGAGCCACGCGGGGGATAGGTCACTAGCATTTAGGGCTATAAAAATGGATACTAGTAGCCATATATGTAAAAGATTGCAGTTGCCTATGTTTGAAAATGCAAGAACTATTAGCTCTGCTCACCTTTCATACACCAACCGGACAGTGATCTCAAGTCCCTCATAAGTTCTTGATCGTTTACCCATTGGGGGCTTGATAGCTTCAACCCATTGCCTTTTGTGTCTAGAAGTAAGAAGTATATGTTGGTCGTCATAGACTACTTATCCAAATGGGTTGAAGGGGGACCCTTGGGAAACATCTGAGATATTAATATGACCAAGTTCATATAGAGTAACATTATAACGTAGTTTGGCATCCCTCAGATTATCATCACAGATAATGAAACTCAGTTTGAGAGAAAACCTCTTTCAAAGCTTCTGTGACAAGCATGGTATTAGGCACTACTATATTTCAGTGGATTACCCCCTAAGCAACGGGTAGGCAAAAGCTTCTAAGAAGATAATCCTCATTGAAATAAAAAAGCATTTGGAAAAACCTAAGGCCGTCTGGGTTAACCAAATCCCCCACATTCTTTGAGCGTTCTGAATAATTCCAAGGCGATCAATGGTGGAAACACCCTTTTCTTTGGCTTATGGGATGGAGGTAGTCATCCCAATCGAAGCAGGTTTACCAACCATGAAGTATACCTTAGTTGATTAAGATCTCAATAAAGAATCAACCAGATCATATATCGACTTATCCAATGAAAAAAGATAACTGCTCTTATAAAACTTACTTCTACCAGCGACAACTGGATAAGTAATGCAATAGGGGTGTCAAAGCGAGAGGCTTCAAGGTCGGGGACTACATACTTGAAAGATCGAGGGCAGTTGACGCGACTAAAAATGTGTCTCAGAAGTGCGTTCACTCTAGGCTCAAGTGTAAGCCTATCGCTCAAGTAATAATCCCGGTAAGTTGGGTATCGAATCCACAGGGAAGAAGGACAACGGAGTTGTGACGACAGGACGAGACAGAGAGATCCTAACCTTGACTCAAAAAAAGAGAAGGAAAAATTGATTTGGTTTCGAGATTGATTAAGGTAAATGCGATAATGAAAAATAGCAAAGATGCAACTAAATTACTCTACTGAAATGGAGGATTACAGATGATTTCAACAACTTTTTATTTTAAATGATGAGAGAAACAGGTCGGGAATGCAATCCCCCAACCCTAGTGTAGTGTGGTGATAATGTTAATCATAAATTTATCTGGTTGATCTGACCCGGAATTTAGTGCTCCCAAGCATTATGTATACGAGGTTCAAGCCCGCGTCATACCTAATCTGAGGATGAGTAAATCGGTATCGCGGTAATGACACTTAAATTGTACTCTAAATCATCACGAGTACCCAAAGATAAACGAGATATAAAGATCCACAATTATAATGTAATTACGCAATACGATCAAAATTAATCATTGAATTCATCAGACTAACTTTATACACATGCACTAACACATTAGGTTGAGTTCATGCATCCCAACCTTTTCAACCTAGCCAGACATATTAAACTGAACGATGCATGAAATAATAACATTGCATGCGAGCAAACTCATAATAACACTAGATCGATATACGTAGTTAAGTATTATAAATGCAGAAATTCATTCAAACCATGCAGAAAAATTACCATGCAAGAATACTAAAAATCACAAGAATATAGCTGAGATTACAACTTGAAAACAAACCCGGAAGTGTATGGATCTTGCAGCAATAAATCAAAATTATGTTCCTAGATGTTCTCCTCACTTTTTCTCTATCAAAAACTACTCAAAAAAATCCAAAACGGCTATTCCTAAGTTACTACCTACGTTCCCACTCTTTTTGGAGAGTTTTTACCTAAAAGGAAACCTTAGAGGTAATCAGAATAAAGGAGGCAAATTCGCGCATCAGGCCCCCCGAACCGGTTCAACCGTGGGTTCGCGAATGTTTGCTGGTCTGGGGTGATTTTTCTTCCATTCAACACTTCGAATTTTTTTCTTGTTTTCTTTCCTTTCTTCCTTGGATTTTTCTTCAACTTCAACGGGTCATAACTCATCAACCGTAGCTCGGATTTGGGTGCCGTTTCTTCCAGTGTTCTCGTTATTCCGAGCTCTTCAACTTTCTAGTTGACTCCTCCTTCGGGATCTGGCTAAAAAATTAACAAAATGCCCTTGAACTTGCCTTCTTAGATTTTCTTTCATTGTCTCGCTTTCTCTTTTGCAATGCTTGCATAATTAACCTGTAAAACAAATAAGAGAAGCACAAAATACGAAATACTTGCCAGCGAAGGTTAGTAGCATAAATGTGCGTCAAATCCATATAGGTTACATCACTCGGGTTCACAAATACACTGAAATTAGGGGAATTAATATACAATATTTATGTCCAATCAAACCCCCCTAACTTAAAACTTTGCGCGTCCCGAGCAATGTAATAGAATCCTAACAAGGCTTAACTCTTGAAAATCACATTTTATTTGGATAGAATACCTTTTTCGCGGGCAAGAGATTGCATTTAGCTCATGCAACAAGCCTTTAAACCCCTAGGTCACCCTAGTAGGATGAGTTGTGTCTCGTGAGGATTTGCAGAGAATATACCCACAAAATTCGACTCAAAGAAATTTCAAAATACGCAAAAATTGTGCAATTCAAAATTTTCCAGAAAATAGTCATCATCAAGTCATATTTACGAGTCTCAAACCTTAGTGCGTGTGTGCGAAGCCGGAAATATAACCGCCAATTTCCACCGATTAATCATTACGTTACTTATTCGAAAATTCGTTTTGATTTCAATTTCTCACGGAATGCTCTCACAATCGAATCTCTCGAATTATGGCTATTCTCTCGGTATACGTGATATAAAGAGTAAATATAATGGATGCAAAATCACGCATACAATTAGAAAGACGGAAATTTTATAGTGATAGGATCTCATCAATGGAGTACGGTTTTAAAAACGGTAACATTGCCTCTTTTTCGCGCATTCAATCTCTTTTATTATCTTTTAGTGTATTAGCTCTCCACGCGGTAACCAATTTCGCAATTTAAACTCGGTTAGGACTTTTTTGAGGTTTAAGGTATATTGGGTAACATGAAAAAGGTAGGGAAGGTTGGAATTGGAAAAGTCATTAATGATGTCCATTTGTGCTTTTTCCGGGCTATTGCTCATTTTTTTCTTCTTCTTTTTTTCTATTTTTTTTTTTGTTTTTCACTTCTTTTTTTTTCTCACTACTTTTTGTTGAGCATATCTATTTTTTTCTTTCCCCTTTTTGATGCACTTTCCGGACTTAAAATTCTAAATCTTCTCATTTTTCACAATTCCGGCTATTTTGGGTTTTTCGGTTGTCAAATGAAAGGGAAAAATTATTCGGCTCAAATTTGGGTTACAAAAGGGACGATTTTTTTTCAAAACTTTTTATGGCCAAGATTTTTGTGTAACAAATGATGGCCTACTTCATTGTCCAAAATGCCAATTGCGTTACCCTATACGTTTCGAGATTAAATTAAGTTTAGAGATCACTTTGGCACATTTTTCAAGGCAAGATTGCACACATTTTTCAAAACCGATCAAAATAAAAGGATTGAGATCCTTGATAACTTTTTAGGCGCTAAAAAGAACTTTGAGTTAACAATTAACTCGGATTGATTTCAAAATTCGCAAAACGTGATAGGCTCGAATCTCACCGGGTTTGTTAATCTCCACACTTATTCGTTAAGTCGTCAATTTTCGCTCAATTTCCATTTTTGGTCAATTTCGGCTTTGTGTATGTTGAATGTTTACAATTTGAGACTCCAATTCGACTTTTAATGATATTTTTGAAAATTTTGAATTCCAATTTTTATTTATTTTGAACAAAAATATTTTTGGATTTTTCCAAATTTTATGATTTTTTTTTTGGGAAATTTTTGGGCATTTTGAAAATTTGTGAAGTTTTAGAAATACGCACTTGTGACCCCCCCCCCAACTTAGACTTTTGCATTGTCCTCAAGCAAAAAGGACAAAAATCGGACTCAATGCGAATGAAAAGTGAGGAAAAATAAAACAAACAAATATTAAAATGCAACAAGACACTATATGACACTCATGCATGACTCAAAAATACAACAACAATCACCCCATACGCATTGGGGGTGCGACGACCTCTCATCTTTCCACAAACTCACCCGACCCCACTCACGGGGTTTGATGTTCTCCTCGTCTCTCCCGTCCTCGAATTATAAGCTAACAATCGGAACAAGTTGGGACCTCGCCCATAGATAAAGCATAGATCGGGAGACTCAGCGTGACTAATTGGAGAGGGATCCTCGTGATGCTGACTCAAAGCGTGGTCTGCGTGCGCTGACTCGGAGGGAACACCTAGGTTTCTTTCAATTTTTAAGATGCATGGGTCAGGCTCTAAGTCGGATGGACCACAACTTTTCTCCTCACTGGCCTTCGGGACCTCTAGTGGTATGGGTGGATGGTCACAAAGAAGAAATTCATTAATTTTATCTTTCCATTCGCTTTCTTCTAGGTGCCTAAATGAATCCAATAGAGTTTGGACTTCATCGTTAAGGCTCTCATTCACCGGACCGAATTCTTTTTCAAATTCTTCGGCTCATGTCCCCTAGCTCTCTCCCCCGAGTAGTACCTACGTCCTCTATTACTTGCTCGATCTCCAACTCCACCAGTTTTCTCTCTTCTAACCCCTCTCTCTCTCTCTCTCTCTCTCTCAATCGCGGTCACTACACACCTCTCCCCCACTTTTCTCTCATCCTCACAACTACCGCTATTACTTGATGAAAAAAGGTACACCCCTAACGGCTCTCTCTTGTGGGACCCCTCATTCTCATGGCTCGACACTAAAGAGGATCCTAAGGTGTCTCCACTATAATTCTCCTCAAAGTATTCCTCAACGATCTCATCTATACAACTTACCGCATGAAGATCATCTTCTTCCCCTGTCTGTTGGGTTATATGGAAGATGTTGGTCTCTAAAGTCATGTTCCCAAAAGTGAGTTGCATTCGCCCATTCCGAGTATTGATGATTGTGTTAGCTGTAGCTAAGAAAGGGCGCCCAAGGATGATGGGAACATAGTTGCTCGAGTTAAAGGAGGGCTCCGTGTCCCAAATGACAAAGTCTACCGGGAAGTAGAAAGTGTCAACTTGGATGATCACGTCCTCGACTATGCCTCTTGGGATCTTCACGGTTCGATCCGCTAATTGAAGAGTGACCTTTGTGGGCTTGAGGTAGCCCAAGTCAAGTTGCCTATAGATGGAGTAAGGGAGGATATTGACACTTACTCCCAAATCGAGTAAGGCTTTTTTAATTTTGTTTTCTCCAATGATGCAGGAAATGGTGGGTGCACCGGGATCTTTGAATTTAGGTGGGAGATCATTGAGTAGAATAGAGCTCACATTCTGTGCTAGAAAGACATTTTTCTTTACCTTCATCTTTCTCTTTACCGTCAATAAGTTTGTAATGACTTTTCCATAAGCTGGAATTTGCTTAATGGCATTGAGGAAAGGTAAATTCAGCTTAACTTGTTTTAGCACGTCTAGAACGTCATCACGTGGGTTTCCTTTATGGGAAGGAATTAGCCTTTGAGGAAACGGTGCCGCGGAGGGTGGTTTCACTACTACCTCGGCCTCACTAGCATCTTCTTTATCACTCTCATTCAAGGGGACATCTTCGGCCTCTTTCGTGACGGGCGAAATCTCCTTGTCTTTAAGTACGTCTCGTGGGGGAGGTGACAAGTCAACTACTCTCCCACTACGTAGAGTGGTAATTGCGCTACATTGCTCAGGATGGTCATGGGGTGTCGAGCTAACACTAGTTTGACCTTGGAGAGGTCTTTGGCCCTGGGCAGGAAACTTGCCCTTCTCTTGGACACTCAACGAGGATTGTATTTTTGACAGATTCACATTTATATCGCCAATCAGACGATCATATTTGGCATTGGTTGTGGTCTGGCTTGCGATGAATTGATTCATGGTATCCTTGAGAGTTCTCCGCTGTGGCGGGATATAATTTCCTTGAGGTGGTGGTGCTTGCGCATGTCCTTGCATGGGTGAGGATTGTTGAAAATGTTGTGGTGGAGGAAGGGCAACATGCGAAGGAGGGTTCATTGCTGCATGTTGTTGCCCATAGCTAAAATCGGGATGATTTTTCCATGAAGGGTTATATGAATTCCCGTGCGGGGCACCGAAATTACCCTTAAAGCCTCCTATACCACTAACCTGCTCCTGAAGCATTGCTTTGTAGGCGGGTATCGTCGGACATTTCTCAGTTGAATGTCCCACCTCACAAACAACACACACCTTCACGACAGGGTTTGGAATGGGTCCAACTAGTCCTTTTCCATATATCTCGCATAGATCTCGAAATCCTTTCTCAAGAGTCTCCAATCGGCTATCCGTCATATAATTCTTATCTACATGTAATAGGCCGGATGCTGACGGAGTGGTGGTCGCTTGTCTATTTCGATTTTGAGTGTTGGGATCAGAAGTGTCCCAGGATTAGGTAGTCTCGGCAACATACCTCAAGTTAAGCTCAGCATCCTGTGCATCTAAATTGATAAACGGACCACTTCCCATTGTTTCAACAAGTTGTTTGGAGTTAAGATTCAACCCATTATAGATAAAAGAGATGACTTGCGCTGAATCAAATCCATGATGGGGGCATGAAGCAACTAACTCGTTGAAACGTTCATAACATCGATGGAATGGATCATTTTCAGCTTGTCTGAATGCTTGAATTTGAGCCTTTATGGAGATTGTTCGATGTGGTGGGAAGAATTTCTTGAGAAATTTCGACTGTAGCTCATTCCATGATGGAATCGAGCTTGGAGGTAAAGACCATAGCCAGGCCTTAGCTTTATCTTTGAGCGAGAAAGGGAAGAGTTTGAGGCGGATTACCTCTTGTGTGCAGGTTTGATCATTAAGAGTATCATACATGTCCTCAAATTCCCTAATATGGAGGTATGGCTTTTCAGAATCCATACAGTGGTAATGCGGTAACATCTGGATCATCCCATTTTTGAAACGGAATTGCCCGGTATTATACGGGAGTATAATGCATCCCGGAGTGGCAGTACGCTCGGGATATAAGAATTCTCTAATCGGACGGTATGGGGGCTCTTCCTCACCGACGGGTGCACTGTTGTGTTGAGACATCTCTCCCTCACTTACTGACTCGGTGTTCTCACTGGGTGTGCTCGAAGTGTGTCCTAAGAAGGGAAAGGGAGTGTTATCGGAGACTGAGTGCGACAGTGTGGGAGGTGGGATTCAAAACTGTGGGGCATTTGGAGTGTGGGGACTATCTGGATTATACTCCACTATAGGATTTTCGTGAATATTGGTTGGAGTATTATGAGGTGTGGAAGGGGTTTCAGAATTTTGCATTAAGCTTAGGAGAGATGATAATTGTGAATCTTTTTGTGTTTTTTTTTTATTTTTACAGATTTTTGGTCAAAGCTTTGGATGGACTCAATCTAATCCTAAGTCTACCTAATTCCCCGGTAACGACGCCAAAAACTTGACGCGACTAAAAATGTGTCTCAGAAGTGCGTTCACTCTAGGCTCAAGTGTAAGCATGTCGCTCAAGTAATAATCCCGGTAAGTCGGGTATCGAATCCACAGGGAAGAAGGACAACGGAGTTGTGACGACGGGACGAGACAGAGAGATCCTAACCTTGACTCAAAAAAAAGAAAAGGAAAAATTGATTTGGTTTTGAGATTGATTAAGCTAAATGCGATAATGAAAATGAGCAAAGATGCAACTAAATTACTCTACCGAAATAGAGGATGACTGATGATTTCAACAACTTTTTATTTTAAATGATGAGAGAAACAGGTCGGGAATGCAATCCCCCAACCCTAGTGTAGTGCGGTGATAATGTTAATCATAAATTTATCTGGTTGATCTGACCCGAAATTTAGTACTCCCAAGCATTATGTATACGAGGTTCAAGCCCGCGTCATACCTAATCTGAGGATGAGTAAATCGGTATCGCGGTAATAACACTCAAATTGTACTCTAAATCATCATGAGTACCCAAAGGTAAATGAGATATAAAGATCCACAATTATAATGTAATTACGCAATACGATCAAAATCAATCATTGAATTCATCGGATTAACTTTATACACATGCACTAACACATTAGGTTGAGTTCATGCATCCCAACCTTTTCAACCTAGCCGGACATATTAAACTGAACGATGCATGAAATAATAACGTTGCATGCGAGCAAACTCATAATAACACTAGATCGATATACGTAGTTAAGTATTATAAATGCAGAAATTCATTCAAACCATGCAGAAAAATTACCATGCAAGAATACTGAAAATCACAAGAATATAGCTGAGATTACAACTTCAAAACAAACCCGGAAGTGTATGCATCTTGCAGCAATAAATCAAAATTATGTTCCTAGATGTTCTCCTCGCTTTTTCTCTATCAAAAACTACTCAAAAAAATCCAGTACGGCTGGTCCTAAGTTATTACCTACGTTCCCACTCTTTTTGGAGAGTTTTTACCTAAAAGGAAACCTTAGAGCCAATCAGAATAAAGGAGGCAAATTCGCGCATCAGGCCCCCCGAACCGGTTCGCATGTACCCCAAACCGGTTCTCCCCCCAAACCGGTTCGCCCCTGGGTTCGCGAATGTTTGCTGGTCTGGGGTGCTTTTTCTTCCATTCAACACTTCGAATTTTTTTCTTGTTTTCTTTCCTTTCTTCCTTTGATTTTTCTTCAACTTCAACGGGTCATAACTCATCAATCGTAGCTCGGATTTGGGTGCCGTTTCTTCCAGTGTTCTCGTTGTTCCGAGATCTTCAACTTTCTTGGTGACTCCTCCTTTGGGATCTGGCTAAAAAATTAACAAAATGCCCTTGAACTTGCCTTCTTAGCTTTTCTTTCATTGTCTCGCTTTCTCTTTTGCAATGCTTGCATAATTAACCTGTAAAACAAATAAGAGAAGCACAAAACACGAAATACTTGCCAACGAAGGTTAGTATCATAAATGTGCATCAAATCCATATAGGTTACATCACTCGGGTTCACAAATACACTGAAATTAGGGGAATAAATATACAATATTTATGTCCAATCAACAGTGCCAAAAATCCCTCGACGGAAAACTTGGGCCCAACTGGGAAGACCCATTCAAAGTCATTCGAAATGACTTAATATGAGCCTACCACTTAAAAATAATGGTGGAAAGGCAGTTTCCTGATCTTGGAATGTAGCCAATGTAAAGAAGTTTTACTTTTAATTTTTTAGTTTATGACTAAGCTTATTTTGTTTATTTCAGTTTTAATATTTCTTTAAGAAGTTTTTTCAAACTTCTCGCATATATCTCTATGCTTTGTTCCAAGTGGCAGACAAATGAGTATTCAATAAAGAATATCAAGTAGTTTAGTGAGTTCTTTTAACATACTACTTATCAGTGTGGTGATTATCTTATTTCAAATGTCTTCTTTTAAGATTTACTAGTTTAGTGACCATAAACTGACTCTAAATAAAAGGTTTGCATATGAAACTAAGTAGTTGGTCCACCAACATAAAGAGTTTTGTTGAATAACAAAATATATGCAATGGCTTACAGCAGATGAAAGGCCTATCGAGAAACCCTAGGCACCTATGACTAACTAGGTCACAAAATTCCTCGCTAGGGAACGACCCAACAAAATAGGTGCATTTTTGCTTTAGTGGTTCTAGGCCTAAGGTTAAATGTGATGACATCACCTGAAAGGTAAAACCATAAGACCACATATCATATAGGGAAGAAAAAATGAAAATTTTCCATAAACACATAAAGTTATTACAAGGAAAAAAGGCAAACAATTTACAGCAAAACGAAAAATATTTCTAGATAAATTGCAAGATAAGGATGGTTCATTCATTGAACTCCCAAATCCAGCAGGAGGAACATCCAACGCTTAAGGATTAACAGTCATGAACATATATTTGATCCTTGATGGCCCCTAAGACTTACCCTGTCGACCAAGTGTTGAGTTCGATAGAGCTCATAATCTTCATTAAGGCTATAATTTCCAAGGTATTTCTTTATCAGGCTAACTGGAATAGTATCTGTTATGATCCCCAAATCATCAAGCATATAAGGAGCGTTTCACTAATTAGGGAAAACTCGTTCGTACAAATACCACAACTCGAAATCGTGTGGGACTTTGCCACTTTGAGTGTATTAAGCCAACCATTTTTATATCCAACATTTCGAGCATCATTCAGCGCAGAATCCATACTGAGAAGGGCCTCGTTGTAACCATCCACCCATACCTCCAAAGGTTATTTATGGAACTAAAATGTGAGATGATCAATCTTCTGAAATAAACTTTTCATGGTTGACACCTTAGTGAGCAAAGTCTTATTGGTCTTCCCTAGCTCTTTTTTTTAAGTGACCTTTCTTCCGCCTTTGGGAGGAGGATTGATCCTTGGTTATCAAGACTTTGTCATTCAATGCCTTTTGATATTTCTCTAGTTCCTCTCTTAGTTGGGCATTTTTTTTTCTAAAAAGGGAAGTTCCCTCTCCATCTTGTTCATTTGATCTGGATTTATTAAGTATTTCAAGTTCAACTTTCAGATCGATGTTCTCTTTCTCAATAATAATAACGACCTCCCTAGTACCCACCAGAGCGGCGTGCAGAATGAAAGTCCTTCTAGAATAAGAAGACTCAATGGCAGCCGACCTCTTAAGTCCACTCTCCATGTCAGGTTGGCAGGCTTATATTCAATGTCTGCCTTCAGATTGGATAATGACTTCTTAGGGCTGCTTTGAGTTGTGAAAATCATTTCATGGAGAGCGGTATTATCTCTAACCGCATATGGAAGATGCAACGAAGATCCAAATATGCCTCTTTCACTTGATCAAACACGTCAAGATATAAGTGTTGGTTAATATCATCATCCTCATCATGTTCATCATGACTTGTAACGAATAGTCTTCCACGTCTTTCTTGAAAATCGTTTTAAGCAGTGACCAATGTTGCAAGTCTCAAGTTAAACAAGATAAATAAGTGATCATCTATATGAGCTTTTCAAACAAAAGAAAAAAACTTACAAAAATTAGATAAAATGGCAAAGGTTGAATGGAACCATGGAGTTCATTAAAAATGATTACAAATAGGACACACCCCTACATCATTCAAGCATAAAAAAGAAAGAAATACAAAACTCCCTAACCTTAGGTACTGTTTGGTCGACCATTTCTTTCTCGACCACTTACTTAGTAGCCATAGTCTCACTTTAATCAATATGGACTTATACCAGATCAACAACCTTATCCTCAGTCTGATCATACATATTTCCCTTCTTTCTAATCATCGCGTTATCATCCTCAACCTCTTCCTTAAAATTAAGGAAAACCTTGATGGTATTTGCGAAAGAGGCCTAAGACCTCACTTGTGCCAACCTTAATAAGGGTCTCATCCTAGACGTTCTTAAATAATTCCTTTTTAAGTTATGCAATTTGCATCTCGGCATTAGCAAAGGTTTTGTCCCAGTCACGAGTAAAGACATTATCCTTGGTCTTCGCCACATTAGCTAAGTCCTCCTCAACTTTGACCTTAAATTTAATTGTTTGTGTCTTGGAGAGGTCAGCCTTAGCCTTATCATCCCAGGTATCCTTTATTATTTGTTTGGTAGAAGCGACCAACACAACATAATTATTGATCTTCTTATAAAGATTGATCTTCTCGGCCTTTAGTCTCTTAACCTTCTGACCGATCTTTTGATTCTCGGTCTCCTAGGTAGCATTTAATAATTAGGGAACCATTGCCCAACTCTTCAAAGGAAACCTTTGCGTCAACATAGGACTCTTTTATTCAATCGTTGCTCTCCAAAACTTAATTATAATCAATCAATAATTATAAAACAACGGGCATACAAATGTGAGAAAAATGTAAGTAAGAGACAAACACAAGGGAAAGATGAAAAGTAGATCAACTTACAACAGATAAATTGCGATTGGAATGCTCTAATATCCTAGAGTGGGAAAGGCAGAGGCAAACACTCTATTCGTAAAAAAAACCCCGGACCGAATCAAGTCTCGAATTAGGTCGGGGTGAGCAACAACATACTGGGCAACATCCTTGCCCTTGTCCTTGGAGGAGGAATTCTCGATGTCCATAGGGTTAGTGGAATCCCTAAAATCACTTTTCTTTTTCGTCGAGCGAGTAATATCTAACTTCACGTTTCTTGTTCGTCAGTCGAGAAACCGACGGACGATCAGGGGTGACCTGGTGCCCACATTGGCGGTGATCAAATTCATAACCTTCCTTTTGGCCATAGCTCTGAGGAAAATAGTGTAAGGAACCAATGAGACGTCAAGAGGTTCAAAGGAAGACAACATGCTTTCTTTAGGACATTCGTCCCTTTCTAGGTCCCGAGAAGTGGAAGCCTTTGGGTCGTCTAAAGTAATAGGGATGACCGGACTTTTCCTATTGGCCCCGCAATAAAAAAAAAGTGGTAAAACTCTTATAACCAAGCATAAATGTATCCAACCTTAGATGATCAATAGTACCAACTCTCTGTTGGATAGATCAAATGGTCTGAAAAATAGCAAAGTTAACGTCACTTTTGTGAGGAATCTTCTTCATGCTCTTTGCTGCAGTGAAAATAGAGAGAGGAACAAAACATTAGCCTCAACTAAGAGAAGATCATAGAGCTAATAAAATGGATTTGTAACCTATTCTTTGCCCTCCCTGAGGGCAGTTTGGCCCATCACACGCCACACCTTCTGGAAGGAAAGAGTGTTGCCAATTATTTATAATCATCCCATAATCCCAATAATCCTTATTAGAATTAAGGAGGTTCACGACTAGGGATCGATTAGCCACCCTCGTCTTCGTGTAATTAATGTTCTCACTGGTTGTTACCCATTGGTAATAATATATAATCTCTGTAATGCCAATATGGGTCCCATATATCTCGTTAATATGATTCACCCCATGGACGATCCTCTATGTATTTGGGGCAACTTAAGGTAGGACCACATCAAAGAATTGGAAAAACTCCAAAAATAAGGGATTTGGGATAAAAGTGACCCCACACTCACCAACAAAGATTGAAAGCAACCAATGGTCCTAAGAAAGGGCGCAAAAGTCATAAGGGCCCTCAACTAACCCTACAGATACACACATGGGGATTTTATGGTCAAGTTTGAATCTTTCCACAATGTTTTCATCAATAACAGACACCATGGCTAAAGGTGACAATTTAACGAAATAATTAAAAACAGAAAATGAAGAAATGCAGGAAAACGATGAAGAAAGAGTTTCAAAAGTTCTTACAGGCAAAATGATGATAATGAAAAGCTCTTATTTGAAAGATTGCGGGTGTTTGAAATGAACTAAAAAGTGAGGAAAAGAGTTGGAACCGTTGTCTTATGGTGAAGAATACCCCCACGGTTCCCCAAAAAGCATAATGATTAAATGTGCGTGTGACGGTTATTGAAGCAACGGTTCACCGCAAAGAAAACGGGCTTTATTTACCAGCGTTCCCTTGGGGCCCTCAGCGGGAAAAAAATCCTCCAACTTTAAGGATATTTATAAAATTTCCCTTCGACCAACCGACAAATACTCCTGAGGAAGAAATAACGCTACTCTCTTAAGTACGAAGGCTTATCATAATTGACGGTCAACTTGGATACAACAAAGCCTAGAAACCTCAAAGCGACCCTGAGCTTTGGAGACAATTGTGTGGACCAAAATTACGATAGCACGCGCAGAGCACGTGCTCGGTACGAGCCTCCAAGTTTCTTGAGCACCAAGTTGATGAAGAGTCCAAGTCACAAAATACTCCCACATATTTATCACTTGAAACCGTTCAAACTGATAAGGGATAGGCTCGAACTTCTAGTAGTAGCTATTAGCGAAGCTTAGGACTCTCCTAAACTTCTCTATAAATGTAAACTCGTCCCTCATTGAGAGGGGCATGTGATGTTATATTGGCAAGCAGTACTACAACTCCGCCGACCAGTTCTCTGAGTTGATAAAAGAAGCAACCTCAAATTTCGTTGACGTAAACACGTTGTCAAACCATGTATATCTTGCGTTGCGTGTTTTTGATCTTCTTCTTTCAATACTTCTCTTAATTTTTATTGTTTGCATTGAATACAAACATTGTGAGAAATTATCACCTACATATATTTGTTTTGAATGAAATAAATGGTTTGGGGTAAATGGCCTAGCGATAACTTTGTGGGAATTTGTGCTTGTAGTCATGAGTTCAATCCCTATGAGGCACGCTAAACATAAATGATTTGGGGTAAATGTCCTAGTGGTAACTTCTTTTGAGTTGTGATTCTTTTTTCATTAATATTTCGTTTCTAATTAACTTATAAACAAGTTTTTAAATTTTGACTAGATCTTTTAGTCTGCCATAACTACCCATAAGTGGAGATAAAAGTGGATTAGTGGGGATAAACTGTTTTCCAACAGTTTAATTTATTCCTATGAATCTAAGTCCTCTGATTTGAAAAAATTATATAAAAACATCATTTTTTTTAATCTTCCTCTACATTTTTTTAAATCTTTTTTATTATTACGTATTTTTACATGTCTGGAAGGTGTTAGTTCAAGAGATTGACAACATCAATATCAACGGATAATTTCACCTTTAGGACTTTGAGTTAAGCATAAACATCGAGCGATAAATCATTCTAATTTTATCTATTTACGAATTTTGATTTTTCATATATTTTACATATCTATTTCGAATATTTATTAAGTCGAAGGTTTAGTGGTCAAACATATATACTAAGATTATTGTCGGGTTGAGATTTTATATTCAACCATAATAGGAATCTGTGCAGAAAGTGCTGCTGGAATGCATGTGGCGGTATTACCATATATCTCCAAAGAGGGCCCCCCCATTTTAGTTGTTATTCACAGTATATCCAACACGATGGGATTTGATTGGATGAAGTTGTATATAAATAGATGAGAGAAAGAGGGATATGGCACTTTGCCTCAGTTTTACCAAAGAGAGTAAGACAACACCTTCACGGCTCTCTCATATTTCCCACACTAACAATATGTTTATGTGAATAGAGTCAACAAGCCTTCAGCTTTTGTTCAATACTCTTGTGCAAAAACAGCAACAATCTAACTTATTTTCAGTTCTATTTTCCTTCGAAGACCCCTTCAGCTAATTGGAGATATCTATAGAGAGAGAGAGAACGCAATGGAAATGGAGATAGCAGAAAGACATAGTTACAAAGGAGAAAACTTATCAGAAGAAACTACTTTTGATTGGAGAGGCAAACCCTCCAGCCCTCACAAGCATGGAGGAATGAGAGCTGCCTCCTTTGCCCTTGGTCTCTCTCTCTCTCTCTCTCTCTCTCTATATATATATATATATATATATATGTATATATATATATATATATATAATAATACTTTTGTGCGGACTAGTCCACATTTTAAGAATACGGACCGGACATATGTCACCTAACGGTGCACCTAGAAATTATCCCCAAAATTATAGGCACACTCTCTCTTTTCTGGGCACACCGACAGGTGACACATTCTTAAAATGCGGACTAATCCGCATAAAAACAGGACTACATATATATATATATATATATATATATATATATATATATATATGTTGAAAGTACGATAATTTTATTCCGTGAAGTGGTGGTTGTTTTGTTTGTAATGAAAATATTGAAATGAATGGATACACATGCAGGTGTTCAAGCCTTTGAGATAATGGGGATAGCAGCTGTAGGGAACAACCTGATAACGTATGTGATAAATGAGATGCACTTTTCTCTCTCAAAATCCGCAAATATTGTCACAAACTTTATTGGAACTGTCTTCCTCCTCACACTCCTTGGTGGCCACCTTTCTGATTCTTATCTTGGCTGCT
Organism: Sambucus nigra; assembly: GCA_949130495.1. Lineage (NCBI taxonomy): Eukaryota > Viridiplantae > Streptophyta > Magnoliopsida > Dipsacales > Adoxaceae > Sambucus > Sambucus nigra. The sequence continues at coordinate 641,602,362 of OX422210.1, forward strand.
TCTGGACCATGCTCATCTTTGGCTTTGTCGAACTCTCTGTAAGCCACCCTCTCTCTCTCTCTCTCTCTCTCTCTCTCTCTCTCTCTCTCTCTCTCTATATATATATATATATATATATATATATATATATACACAGTCCTGCTCTTGTGCGGACTAGTCCGCATTTTAAGAATACGGACCGGACATGTGTCACCTGGCGGTGAGCCCAGAAAAGAGAAAAGAGAGAGAGTGTGCCTATAATTTAGGCGATAATTTCTAGGCGCACCGTTAGGTGACACATGTCCGATCCGCATTCTTAAAATACGAACTAGTCCGCACAGGAGCATTATTATATATATATATAAATATATATAATGCTTTTGTGCTGAACGATTCGCATTTTAAAAGTGGATCACCCGTCAGATTACACATTCTTAATTTACACTCTTAAAATACGAATTGATCCGTACAAGAGTATTACTGTATATATATTACTATGATAGTTGATTCTACATTCGGATTAATCCAACAAAATTTGAATTACAATTATCAAAGTGGATTATGTATGCATTCTATATTTGTGTCCTATACCTGGTCATAAATGATGTGCAAATGCAATAAGCATGACACCGGATCACAAGATACGACAATTTATGGTCTGTATCTCACGTTATTTAAGAAAGGAAGTACAGGACTTTAGGATGCATAACATTACTTAGTAAATTTCAAATAAAAAAAATCACTTTTAATTAGTATATAAAGAGTTGTTTTACACTAACACGGTCCTAGACCCAGATTGACTAACTAAGTGGTGTATGTGCATTGTTATGTCAACTAGACTCATCATTACTCTTTAATATGCATGCATGTATGTATATGTATTTAGTTTTAGTTCCTCACAATCATACCCTTCAATATTATTCCTTATCAAAGAAAAAAAAGGCTGAAGTGCAACAACCCCCTTAAACTTTTTCAATCTCTGCAAGAAACCTCTATGAACTACGAATAATGTTACAAGGGCCCCCTGCGTGTAGCTAAAAAGTCCACATAATTGGGATTCGCAACAAATGTATAGTCTATGGATTAATTTGAAAACATTTAAAGGTTTAGAAGTGTTTTTCACTTTATCGTTATAAAAAAAGTATCAAAATTTTGTATGTGAGAGAGAGTGTATAAAAATGATTGAAATTAACACATGGTTTTGTGTTTATGAATTATATATAGGGTTTCATACTATTGTCAGTGCAAGCTCACCTCCCACAACTAAAGCCACCCCAATGCAACATGGTAACAAATGGAGACCAATGCTTGGAGGCAAAGGGGTTCCAGTCCTTAATCTTCTTTATGGCACTCTACCTGGTGGCATTGGGGAGTGGGTGCCTAAAGCCCAACATGGTAGCTCATGGTGCTGACCAGTTCAACAAACACCACCCAAAGCAATCCAAGCAGCTCTCCACCTACTTCAATGCTGCCTATTTTGCCTTCTCAATGGGTGAACTTATTGCCCTAACTGTCCTTGTGTGGGTCCAGACTCACTCCGGGATGGACGTCGGTTTTGGTGTATCTGCTGCTGCCATGGCTCTTGGCTTGATCAGCTTGGTTTGTGGGACACTTTTTTATAGGAACAAGCCTCCTAGAGGAAACATTTTATCCCCTATTGCTCAAGTAAGTACTATTTAAACTCTTCTAAAAACTCTAAATGTGCATTCATTTATCATTTGCTTCCAAATTTAATTAAGAAAGAAAGTTGACGACTTACACAACCTCCATTCTTGTTTGTCATGATTATAGATGAACAACCCCATTTTTGTTTCAAATTTTATACTCGCTTCCCTTTTATTTAAAAATTTATGTACACGTTAAATACCACTAAAGCCTGTGTACCGGGTGTACAAAAACAAGATAAGATGGGAGGTGAATAATGTTTAAAATAAGAGGGGAAAGAAGTGTCACATTTGAAACGAAAAAGAGATATATTTGTACTTATCACAAACAAAAGAAAGAGTTAACATGGGTTCCAAAAGAGTTATTCCCCTGAAATCTTAGACTCTTTGATGAGGCTTTTTCAACATCTCATTGATGAGGTTTGACTGTTAAATTTTGAAACTTAGATTCCTCTCCAAAACTCCAAACAAACGTCGGAATCTAGGGTCTCAGAAAATCTCAAAATTTCGAATCAAACACTTAAATTTTGATTTCTTGTATTACAAAAAAATAATAGTTAATTAAAAAAATGGATTTTGACGAAAGGTCCTCGTAATCTTCAAAGTGTATAAAAATAAGATATTCTAAATAATTTTATAAATTTAGTCCCTGTGTCGAAAACCACCGTGAAAAATAGTGCCATTGGCGCGGACAAAAAAAATGAACTTTTAATTCTAAAGGGACCACACAAATAAATGCTATTGTACCACAATGACTAAATTTATAAACTTGAATAACATTATCCTAAAAATTCAAATATGAAAAGAAACATAATCTTTACTTTAATTCTTTATTAAAAAAATGTTGGTTACTGTTACGATCACTTTCGCCCTCTGGGTACCCGCCCCCCTTGACTCTATAGTAGTGGGAGGGAGATCCTTGTTCTGGAATGCCCTATGCATGAGTATGAGTCAGTGAACTTAATATTTGTTTACGTCAAATTGGAGTTGTATATCAAGTTATTGTGGTCTGGACTGTTTGATTCTGCTAATTATGCATGCAATTTTGTTTCCTTGTGGTAGTTACAATAAAATAATCTCTCGGTTGTTTATTAATTAAGATAAATTAATGCAGTGAGTCATGATCTTGTAACAGTTATTTATTAATGTCTCCTTGTAATGGAACACTAAAACATATATGTCAGATTCATGCAATCACGTTTAGTTTTTTTTTTTTTTTTGGTCGATAATCATGTTTAGGGTTAAAAAATGTTAATATCATCGTGATTTGTTTTTAAAGAGATGAAAAGAAAAAAACAATATATGTAAATGAAGTCACTTCAGCATTGAGTGCTGACAAATAGACATTTGACAGAGATTTATTTATACATTATATTTATTAATGAATTTTATCAAAATAATTTTTTTTAGTTGATGATATTTATATATATAGTGAATATTCATTATATGTTTATAAATAAAAAAATTTAGAGCAAATTTTTTTTAATGAAACATATTGAAGTAAAAAAAAAAATTCTCAATATTAGTCATTCCCTAATTATACGCTTTATGTTCTCTAGTTGTTATACCTTTACTTCAAATTGTTTCCATTTTATTGGTTTTGCTTTCAGGTTTTTGTGGCTGCAATTTTAAACAGAAAAAAAGTATGCCCATCTGATCCAGAAATGCTTAATGATAGCCAAAATACGGTAGCAAATAGGACTCCTACAATTTCCCATGATTTTGGCAATCTTCCTCATACCGATAGGTTCAGGTAATTTTATTAAAACATTGTTCTTCTTTTAACAATTTTATATGTCATATTAGTATATTGCACATATATTTGCAACATATTTAGTTCGTGTTATTCCTTCAATTTTTATTTTTTCCCGCACAATTTGTGATCTTGGCATAATCGAAATATCAAACAAATATGGTTGTTTTTGTTATTGTTGTTCTTGTTATTTTTATTTCAATAATGTAAATATTGTTCAGGAAAATTGGTGAGTAATGAAATTTTAAGCATATCATGAAAATATTGCAGAAATATTAATAGAAATTGATAATATCAACTATATTGCATATAGTTTAAATCAATTAGCATGACTCCCTTAATTTCAGACCTTTAAAAATTTCCAATACCAAGTCTTCTTATCCCTTTGTGTGGAATATTTTTTTAATGGACATTTCTTCCATAATATTTTATATAGTTGCAATGTACTTATAGCATAGGGATTAAACATTAATTTTACTTTTACATATTATTTTTACAATTTATTCTATATAATTCATGATTAAACTTTGACAAATAATTTATCCCATATAGGGAATATATTTATCATCTTAAAAATGGTTATACTAAAAAAGAGATTTGTATTGACATAGTTGAAATGACGTGATTGGTCAGTCAGCCATTGTGGATTCAAGCACCACATCATGTGGATAGAAATTTGATGTCTTTGAGACATCAAACTATTTGATGTCTTGGATTCTGATTGGTTAATGCCGCTGACGCGGACCCATTTCCATAAATGATGTGAGTCCCCACTAACACCATTGACCAATCAAAATCCAAAACTTCAAGTAATTTGATGTCTCAAAGACATCAAACTTTTTTTCACATCATGTAGAGTACTTTTTTTTCAAAATATGTTAATAAAAAAATCGACAGAGAAACGCGGTTCTAGGACAATTTTTAACATGAGATACGTGTTTCCGTTTGATTTGAAGACACCATGAGTGGGACACGTTAAGCGAGCTCCATTCAAGGTGTCTTCCAATAAGAAGTGAAAACATATATGTATCATAAAATTTAAAAAAAAAATGTCAATGTAAAATTATTCAAACCAAATCTGCGTAACATTAGTTTGATGAAATTATCAGGTTCTTGGACAAGGCCTGCATCAAGATCCAAGAGGGAAATAACAGGAAAGAGAAAGTTAGCCCCTGGAAGCTATGCACAGTAAACCAAGTAGAGCAAGTGAAGATAATAATCTCAATTCTCCCAATATTTGCCTGCACCATTGTTTTCAACACCATCTTAGCACAGCTCCAAACATTCTCAGTCCAACAAGGAAGTTCTATGAACACTAACCTCACAAAAAATTTCCAAATACCCCCAGCCTCCCTCCAAGCAATCCCTTACATTATTCTAATCTTCCTAGTCCCCATTTACGATGTGTTTTTCGTCCCCTATGCCAAAAAATTCACCGGCCACCCCTCGGGAATCTCACCCTTAACGCGTATAGGCTTAGGACTCTTTGTGGTCACATTTTCTATGGTAGCCGCTGCCTTAATGGAGACTAAGAGGAGGGACGCAGCTGTAAATTCTAACAAAATATTATCCATTTTTTGGATCACCCCACAATTCTTAATTTTCGGATTATCGGAAATGCTTACTGCTGTTGGGCTAATTGAGTTCTTTTACAAGCAGAATGTGAAGGGGATGCAATCATTTTTAGCAGCCATCACTTACTGCTCATACTCATTTGGATTTTATCTAAGCTCAGTGCTTGTTTCTCTTGTGAACAAGATTACTTCAAGATCATCTCATGGAGGTTGGTTAAGTGATAATGATTTGAACAGGGATAGGCTTGATCTTTTCTACTGGATGCTAGCAGTGCTGAGCTTCGTCAATTTTCTGAATTATCTATTTTGCGCAAGGTGGTATTCTTGTAATTCATCTCCATCGAGCACTCAAGATCATGATTTCAATGGGGAAAATTTATCCAACTTTAATTCTGCAAAAACTGTTGGAGATGACAATATATAGGATGGATAATTGTAATTGAAAGTATGTTTCACATTCTTTCAAAGTATGGTATCAAAGATAAAAGGAACAGATTTATATATATATATATATAGAAGACTCCTTATGTATAGAGAAGAAGCTATGAATAATATGTTACCTTTTCAGGATGTTGTCTATTGTATTCTCTCTCTCTCTCTCTCTCTCTTAAATTCTAAGACTTGAAAGTAAAGAAAGTAAAGAGACTTTAAAAGTAAAGAAAGTAAATTGTTTGAAAGTAATAAATAAAATGCAATGAGATAGGAAAGAAATGGTAAATTAGAAATAATTATATACTTTCTATTTACCATCCCTAGGCACAAAGACTTTAAAAATAACACAGTAAAATCCAATAAACTTTGAAAAAATAATCTATGAACCCAATATCACATATCCTTATTACTTTTTTCTTTAAACTTTTATTTTTACATGGAAAAAATGCTCAATCTCTTAGTATTGAATTAAGCACAAACTATATAGAGCAAGTCATCCTACCAAATCACAAAGTACAGCATAAGAAAATTCTTAAAACCCAATAGAAGTATATAGATATGTTAAGAGTTAAACCATGAGCCCTCATTTCTTCCCACTTTTCTTGAGCCCATCACCTCCAAATGATGCTTTTTGTTGAGCTAAAAGCACTTCATTCTCTATCTCTTTCATTCTCATACCAGAAAAGGGAAACAAACACAAAATTCACATAGATCAAAAAATACTAAATAGCATTTTTTTTTATTTTTTGCAATAAAATGTTCATCTAAAACACAATCATTTGAATCAAATAGTGCATCACCACTCAACATAGCATATTAAATTAACGCAAACATCTGGTGCTAATCATAGAAAAACACAAACATAAATGAAATCGAAAAATGGGAAACCAACATTTTCAAGTTGATCAGATCAACTGTAATGGGCGGAACAAATATTAACCTTTTCTTGTTTAAACTTAAATAAATTAGAAATACCACTCTAACTTGTCGAACAAATGATGGGTCGAATAAATGATGGGTTGTAGATCTTTTGTCATGTGTAAAAATGGGCAACCCATTGTATTTATCCTCTACCCTCTCCAGGATGGATTTTTGTAATTTCGCTAATATGATGGTTCTTCGAGAGTTTTTGGTTGAAAACGAGAACTCCAATTTTGATTTTTTCTTTCGATGCCACTAAGGAACCTAGACACAAAAAATTGATGAGTCAAGACTTTGTACAATGCAAGAACCAAATATCTGAGGTTATCGAATCTTTCTTACTATTCTATGACTGTCCCCACCTGTAACCTGGTTCAACCTGGCGATTGTTTCGATCATTCGAACTTGAAACTCAACAAAGGCAGTTTGATGGTGACCTTCTGTGGAGGTGGGAATGGACTGCTTAAATAGAAACTTGAAGAGACAATTGGGAGGAAGAATCCAAGAGGTCAAGAAACGGATAATCGGTTATGGAGAAAGAGAAACATATACATAGATGGATGTTAAGTGTAAGATATAATAGCAAGCCTTTATTACTACCACGTGTTAGCCTCACACGATTTGGGGCAACAATTTTTATATAGTTATATAGATTTGAAAGTAATTATCATTCTATGTAAAAAGAAAGAGGCACTCTTAGAGATACTTATAAATAATTATGAGCAGATAAAATTGACAAAATGATTATGAGCTTTTAGAAGTAACTAGTTGTAAACTCGCGCGATGCACGGGCGAGATGCAATATGTGAAACATTGAAAAGAAAAAATTTCTCAAATTTTCCAACAAAACTCCTAATAAGAGCGGGTGAAAAAATTTCATTGGAGAATGCAACGAAAATATCACGTCTCATTTTGGAAGAAGATTATACAAAATATGACAAAGAGTTAAACTCAGATAAGGAAAAGAAACGCTAACGTTGCATAAAGATTATATTCACATACGAAAACCCAATGAATTCAACCTCACATTTTATTTTAAAAAGTATCAATAAATACCAATTTCATAATCCATATTAACATTTTCAACTAACAATTTGAACCTAACTAATAAAAATTATCCATTACCATGACACGTGCATCAAGACTAAAAAAAATCAAATTTTACCAAAAAAGAATAAAAATATTGTCAACTTTTACAGAAAATAGAATAAGCAACAACTTGAAAAAAAAAGACTTATTAAAACCTAAACTACTATATGCTGCTAAAAGTTTTCAACATCTCCACAAAAAAAGACATCAACCCATTATTAGAGAAATTCCCTTAATGACAGACCCACCTTGTAAGATCATCCACAATGGGAGGGACTATAGCCCAGGAAATTGGCAAAATTACAAATTGGGAGGGATACAGTGGTGGGTGAAAGTTGCCAAATTTTGTAGAGAAAAAGGTAGATGATTTGCAAAGTTACTGAATGCCTAGTGAATCAGTAAAACTTTCCTACGAGCTTCTCTTCTTCGTAGCAACTTCCTATGAACTTCTTTTGTTCGTAAGAAGTTCCTACGTAGTTCATAAGAACTCTTACAAACAAAAGAAGTTCGTAGGAAGATTTTACGAAGAAGAGAAGTTCGTAAGATACTTTTTACTGCATGGTTAATTTAACGACAGTTTAGTTATACATAATACCCACACAAACTCACAAATTATCATTCTCACCCTTCATTTCTTCGAGTGTAATTTCCTCTTTGTGATTTCCTTATTTCCATCCATAATAAAATTTATTTCCACAAAAAATATGTCTTCCTCCCAACCAATTACTTCGAGTACAACTCAACAACCTAATATGACTCTGTTTGAGGACGAAGTTATATGTACCATTTATGCTAAATATACCACCTGAAGTATTGAAAGGAACTCGATGCCTCAGACACATTTTGGGATATCGTGATGAATGAGTATAACGTCACGCATGGGATTACAATTACTCGTACGAGATCTATGATATCAGCACGTTACAATCATATATCGCATCTCATAATGATATCTATTGTAAAGATTTCTCACTAACTCAATAATATGGGAAGCGGGACGAACAAGTTCCAAGCGGTTACAAATGCACGCTTAGTGTACCTTGTTGAAACCAAGAAACAATTCACGTTAACTGCTATAAAATTTTAAAAGATTTACCAAAATTTGACTTGTGAAACATAACGATTAACGATGAAAGCCTTACACCCGTAAGCGAAGATGACAATCCGGGGGTACAAGACATACCGAATAGAGCCCCAGACAGGAACGGTGAGAAACAACGTGCACTTCAATGAGTGCGTTCTGAAAGCTTGGATTGTAATAATGTGGTATTGAAACATTACAAAGACTTCAATGTAATGTTTAAAACCAATAAGGAGTGGAAGAATTACCGTGCCCTTAAATTTTACTCACAAATGGATGCGTTCATTCAGATGAAACGAGCTGATCGACTCACCAAAAAACAAGATGAGCTTGTGCGCCTAGGCCGAGAGCAGTCGTATATCATGGAGCTGAATATGAACAATATGAATGAAATTTAAAAGCAGTTTCATTTTAAAAGGTTCAACGACCTAACAACGATAGTTATTGCCACCGAAGCTACGATTTTCGAGTTGCAGTCGAACTCTGATGGGTCGTCTAACCCTTCGTCTGGCCCGAGAGGTTTAATTAATGACGAGTAGTATTTTTTTATATATGTATTGAACCTTGGTTACGTTTTGTCATATTCCTTGAGTATATGTACAGTGACCCACTTTGCATTTTAATTAATCAAATGTCATTGTTTAAATATATGTAATGTCAATACTGTTTAAAATTTTTAGTTTCAATAATATAGTAGGTTAAAAACTTATATTTAAAAGTAATAACAATTATATGATCACTACAACAGTCGAACAATTACAAAATGAAAATGGAACTAAGAAAGCGATTAACGAGGGTTACAATCACAAATACATTAAATTCTTCAACCCACCATTTCATCACCGTGGGTGTTCCAAATGTGCTCTAACAAATCATTATGTAACTATTGATGTTTAGTTACGTCTCTTATCTTAGCATCCCGTGTGAGGTAGTTGTAGAAATTAGTTTGGCCCTTCATAATTACAGGTGTTTCATCATTCTATTCGTATACATTTTGCCATGGACAGTCTCTACGCTCATCATCAATAATTATATTGTTCATTATAATGCAAGATTTCATAATGGTTGATAGTGACACCATATTCCACAATTTACAAGGTTCCCAAACAAAAGTGAATCGGGCTTGTAGTACACCATAAGCCTGTTCAACATCTTTTCTGCATGCTCTTAGTACTTGTTTGTGTAATTCCATTTTGGTTCCTAAATGTTTTTACTATTGAAGTGTAGGGAGGGTAGATTCCATCACCAAGGTAGTACCCCTTTTCGTATGAATTTCTATTAACAGTGTAATTAATGGGAGCTATCGTCCCATTACGCAATTCATGGAAGACGTTAGACCAGTGCAAGACATTTAAATCATTGCAAGAACCAGGCACCTAAAGAACGATTTCCAAATCCAAAGGTCGTACGAGGCAACCGCTTCAAGAATTATAGTAGGTGACTCTTTATGTCCACTATATTGAGTGTGTTGTGCTGTGGGACAGTTTTTCCAACTCCAGTGCATGCAATATTTTCTTCCTAACATTATTAGAAAGCCTCTATTTTCATTTTTTTTCTAGTAACCTCGTGACGTCGCCTTGTATTGGATTTCTGTCGTTGTGGGGATCGAAAATCCTCACAATTTCCTCTATGAATATAATAACAGTTTCTAATAGAGCGGTTTCACTCATAGCGTACTACTCAGACCACACATCATAGGAACCCCCATCAGCTAACAGTCAAATTGGCCCCAACATTTTTTTATGAGAGCTTAAACCTAGATGACTGCCAGCATCATTCTTCTAAACAATGTAGTTATCATAAAGAAAAACAGATTCAAGGATGCAATTAAAAATACTATACCGTAAATCTTCTTAAAAAAAATACTCGTTATATACCTTATCTTCACTAAAGTAATCTTCCCATAGTGTTGCATGACCATTTTCTCTCCTACGATTCACTCAACATCTGGTTTCGAGTTCTTTCCCATCGCGAATTATATTTTTTTAGCAGACCATTGGGTAATCTCCATCATAATTATCATCTTCTCATCTGAATTATCGAATGATCCGCCTTCATTAAATTGAGCATATTATAGCATAAGATTTCGTCCCTCATCACTAGAACTAGAGGAGTCTATGATTTGTTTTGGTTAGAAATTTAATAAGTTGTATTATAAATTTCATAATATACCGATCTATTTATAAATGTGATAGCCTGGTAATAAGCATCTTGAAATGTCCATACAAATAATTGGTATGTCTGATCATCAGTTTATATTTAATCTTATATTTGTGCCTTTATACAGTCAATTGGTATGTGTGCCGACATAATTAAGCTAAAGTCAATCGGTATGTGTGCCTTTTTTTTGCCTACAGTCCATTGGTATGTGTGCCTACAATTACCTTACAGAATTAACCTATAGTCAATTTTTACTACAGTCAATTGCCTACAATCCATTGGTATGTGAGCATACAGTCAATTGCCTATAATCCATTGGTATGTGTGCCTACAGCTAATTACCTTACAGAATTAGCCTACAGTCAATTACCATTGGTTGAATTAATATTGGTTACCATATTTGGTATGTTTGCCTTTATACAGTAAATTGGTATGTGTGCCATTCTTACTGTATTTAAATATTATTTACTATATTTAGTTTATATTTACAATTTACTTTATGTGTGCCATAGTAAATAAATATTTACTTGAAAGGATGAAAATTACCTATAAATATAATTGAACGATTGGAACAATTTGTTATCTACCATTGTCTTATATTTCAAAGATGGCATCATCTCCCAACAATTAATCCATTTATAATGGATCATACACAGATATTACTGGTAACGATTGGTATGGGAAGAAACTAATTTTCCAAGCTTATCCGATTGATACCTCTCGACGTTTTCTTAATGACTTTGGTCATATATTCATAATCTCTCCCACTTGGGAACCTGAAGATGGAGTTCAGTACCATTGGTAATAGCTCACATGGCCAGATAAATATGATGGAAGGTGTGACCTGGAGGTCCTTTTCCATTACCATCGCATACCCGTGTCGAAAAATTGAGATGCCACACTTTGGCCAATATCATATCCCGAAGAAGAGGATATGTTTTGTCTTAATTTATTGGAGAAAGAGATATGTCAAATGGAAAGGCACTTACAGTGTTATCACAAATCACAACGCGCGATGTTATCAGGTCGTCAGATCGAGGAACAATTAATTAACATATATAACGACTCTATGTTGACATCAGATAACGACATTTCCGACTACACCAATTCTGGTTACGATTACTTTTCGAAATGCATATATGAAAATGATGGAGAAGACTACGAACCAAATATATCAAACTACAATGAAGAATCTTTTGATTCCGATACGCAAAGATCTTACTTACCTCAATATGCGCAAAGGGAAACCATTTTGTTGTACTTCTACTAGGTTCGACCTAAGCGTTTGAATAAGGCATCCTAATAATCATTTATTTCATGTATGAATGTTTGTACTACTTATGCCATTATTCCAATACTAATAGAGGATCAACTTATTTCCTAATATTCTTTCTTATGATCACTTGAAATTATTATTTTAAGTGCAATAATTTAAATTTATTACCTAATATTATAAGTGCCATAATTTAAATTACAGTGCCACTTTGATTTTACAAGATTAATAAAGTAAACAGCAGGGTAATAAATTGGTTGCCTCCATTCCATGTGTAATAAATAAAAAATAATATGCAACAAAAATTAAAAGAAAATGCAATTAAATTGAGACAACTATAAATAATAAATTCATAAAAAATTTCAATAGTGCATTTTAAATCTCGGGTGCCTGGGTCGAATTCATAATCTGCACCTAAATCCATATGTGAACCCATCATTGGGTCAGACCCAAACGAATTTCCCCAACTTTGTTGCGACTGATATGCGGGGGCCGGATCAGAGGGTGGGAGTGACTGTGGTATGTAAACACTCGGGCAGCTAGAACTAGTACCACCCTGCTCAAACCCACGACTAGGAATAGTAAAATGAGCTAGTTTATGCTCCAACTCCTTAATGCGGTCATCACGTGCTTTGATATAATCCTCTCGCTGACGTGTCTTGTGTAGTAATAAATGACGGAGACCTTGAATGTTATCTACTGCATCTATGTAGGACTCGCGCCATTATAACTGTGTCAAAGATTGAGCTAGAGGTGTGTTGGTTGAAAACTCGAGTCAGGGGACATCTATTAAATATGAAGCCCCCTCCGTTAGGCCGATATCTACCGTCTAATTCTGCCTTGGTGGTTGGACGTTCGTAGAACCCCCCCACCGAGAACTATGTCTCATACACATACAGTTCATTTGTCGGTGTCGATGCTCGTGGGATTCGCAACGTTGAAGGTGCCACTGAATCAACCCCAATCAAATCTAAATTTACATATCTCGCGATCGGTGGTAGTAATGGACCGAGTGTTACTTCCTTCAAGTAGGAATTGTACTCTTTTTGGGAGACATATCTTATATATTGATTTGCGACAGACCAATTTTGGGCAGTAGCTGCTTGAAATTCTTGTTCTGAGACACAACTGTAACACCCCGCCCGCCAGGGGAGAGCGAACGGAGCGCTAATGCGATAAAATAAATCCAAATTCACAAGTGACAAGGTATAGAACATCTAACTAAACCCACAATAATATAAATCCACTAATCCCAATCTCTTCAATTACATCAAGTCTTTCAAATTAAAATTACAACTATCTAACTCAAAAATAAAATAGAAATATCCAAAGCTCTATACATCAAAATAATACAAATCTTTCCCAAACAATCCTCGCTAAAATTAATCTCCAAAGCGCCCCAAAATCCGCGCTAACCTGCCACTAAAAGAAAATATAAGGAAGTACACAATACGACAAGAAAGATGCTCAACAAATATATATTAGCGATGAATAAAACGTAACAACACGAGTACGAATATTCAAATCAAAATGAAAATCTCAAAGCATTTATCAATATAATTTCTCAATAACACTTTAATCTGGTCACCAGGTCTCACCACATCCGTATATGCTTTATCAAGCCATAGCCCTAGAAACAGGAATTTTGACGGGTGCCCAACCTCCGTGCCATATTAAAATCTCATGACAACGTGCTCATAAATAATATAATGATACCACATAAATCAAAATATTTTCAACAATTATTTTCCAGATTTCAATGAATTTATCAATTCAAATATGAGTTCAATTAAACAAGAATTCAAAGAGAATGACACTCGCGAGATTTAAGGAGCATATTGTGTAAAACCCCATACCTCAAACTATGATGAGAAACTAACGATCACATCCTCAAGATCAGCACAAAAGATCTACAAAATCTCCTCTAAGAACCTCCAACAAAATTGCCCCAAGAACACCTCTAATCTAAGGTTGGAACTCACAAATCTCAAGGGCCAAAGTATATATAAAAAGGAGAGGAATATAAAATATATTTGCTGCCAAAAGTTGTGACAAAAGTAGGTTAAAAAGGTTGCCCATGACTTCCTTTTATAATGCAAAGAAATGAAGAGTTGAAATCCAAAAGACTCCTTTAAATAAGGCAAAGAAATGAAGAGTTGAAAGTCAAAATAACTCCAAGAGTTAAAAACATTTTAAAATTCGTTTTAACTCCGATTTCGAAACCGTTTGAAATTCTTGCCTTTAAAAATAATAACCAACATATTTGGGCAATAAAAATAATTTTATCAAAAACTTTATTTTTCCTCCATTTTCCAAAAATTAATTAAAATAGCCGAAAATTACACGGGTTGTTACACTTCCCCATTAACAATGAAATTTTGCCGTCGAAATTCGCCGAACGCCTAACTCTAAAAAAATCAGGCCAACAATCTCCAAAAATAATCTCGTCTCCAAAAATAAATTCCTCACATCTAATCTCGAAACCTATCATGAATATCACTTAAAATTTTCTATCTCCAAAAATTGCTAACCACGCAATGAACCCAAAACTCAAGCCCCGAGGGTTGCCGTATACCTAAGCTCTAATACCATTTGTAACACCCCGCGCGCCCGGGGAGAGCGAACGGAGCGCTTATGCGATAAAATAAATTAAAATCCACAAGTGACAAGGTATAGAGCATCTAAATAAACCCACAATAATATAAATCCATAATCTCAATCTCTTCAATTACAACAAGTCTCTCGAATTAAAATTACAACTATCTAACTCAAAAATAAAATAGAAATCTCCAAAGCTCTATACATCAAAATAATAAAAATCTTTCCCAAACAATCCTCGCTAAAATTAATCTCCAAAGCGCCCCAAAATCTGCGCTAACCTGCCACTAAAAGAAAATATGGGGAAGTACACAATACGACAAGAAAGATGCTCAACAAATATATATTAGCGATGAATAAAACGTAACAACACGAGTACGAATATTCAAATCAAAATGAAAATCTCAAACCATTTATCAATATAATTTCTCAATAACACTTTAATCGGGTCACCAGGCCTCACCACATCCGTATATGCTTTATCAAGCCATACCCCGGAAACAGGAATTTTGGCCGGTGCCCAACCTCCGTGCCATATTAAAATCTCATGACAACGTGCTCATCAATAATATAATGATACCACATGAATCAAAATAATTTCAACAATTATTTTCTAGATTTCAATGAATTTATCAATTCAAATATGAGTTCAATTAAACAAGAATTCAAAGAGAATGACAATCGCGAGATTTAAGGAGCATATTGTGTAAAACCCCATACCTCAAATTATGATGAGAAACTAACAATCACATCCTCAAGATCAGCACAAAAGATCTACAAAATCTCCTATAAGAACCTCCAACAAAATAGCCCCAAGAACACTTCTAATCTAAGGTTGGAACTCACAAATCTCAAGGGCCAAAGTATATATAAAAAGGAGAGGAATATAAAATATATTTGCTGCCAAAAGTTGTGACAAAAGTAGGTTAAAAAGGTTGCCCATGACTTCCTTTTATAATGCAAAGAAATGAAGAGTTGAAATTCAAAAGACTCCTTTAAATAAGGCAAAGAAATGAAGAGTTGAAAGTCAAAACAACTCCAAGAGTTAAAAACATTTAAAAATTATTTTAAAATCCGTTTTAACTCCGATTTCGAAACCGTTTGAAATTCTTGCCTTTAAAAATAATAACCAATATATTTGGGCAATAAAAATAATTTTATCAAAAACTTTATTTTTCCTCCATTTTCCCAAAATTAATTAAAATAGCCCAAAATTACACGGGTTGTTACAACAACACAAACTCGAAGGTGGGTTATCTGCTATACATATTTGCCCAGTCAATTGTCGGATGGCCCGGTCACCCAAGTACTAAAAACCCTTAAATAAGAGATCCTAAAAAATCATTCCGTAACCCCGATAGATGATGAGCATATATGATGACATCGGTGTCACGGTAGGCAGAAGTCACGTATGGCTGCCATATAATAGACTCGGGTGATCACATCTCAAGATGATGTTGACAGCTTGAGATATTAAACTGTCGAAATGCTTTATGTTCCCCCTCGACCAATGGAATATGAGGGATCGCGCATCGATGGACGGATCAACGAAAATTGGACATGCCGTGGCCATGTACTCGTGATGTAAATACTACAAAGTATGTCAATACATTTAATTCATTAGAATAAGTTGATTATTATTTTAATGAAACATAAATTCAATATATGCGATTAAATATGATTAAATAAAAATATACCTCGAGTAATTGCCACATGCATTCAACGCTAGTCAACAATCGTTGACTGGCTTTGTCCAAGACCATATAATATGGGCATAAATAGTCGAACCCTAGTTGTATGTGCCAATGGCAGTAATATCCTTCAGATAATGTAAAACGTCGAAGTCAAAAGTGGAGTTGGCATTTGGAAAAAATACACTCCCGATAACATAGAACCAAAATTCCTTAGCCATGATGAGGCATATATAATCTGGTATAGGTTCAGCCTTGATAAAATTTTCTATGTATTTTTTATGGTCGAAAACTGGAATTCCCGCACTGGTAAATCTCTGTATATGAATTTCGGGGAAAATTTCATTTATTGTATTTGCAAAATTGGTATATTTTTCATTTGACAAATTTAGAATGGGTCCCCATATGTCCAATCAGAATGCCCGTACATAATTTAAAATTCTTGTCATATATTTAAATAATCATGAATATAAATATAATAAAATATATTTGAAACAATTAATTATGAATGTAAGTACAAAAAATTATTTTCATATATTGAAACAACTATGAATATAAGTACAACGAAATAAAAAAAATATCGAAAAGCATCGTGAAGTCGACCGTAATGAAGGCAAGCTCGGCATATGGTGGTTGGAAGGTATGCGTCATATCCCACCAACGTTCAGTCATCGTTGTCACAATACATTGATCGGAATTGGGCATCACCATAGAAAATAAGTTCGACATATAACCGGCAGTGCGATAATTTATTTGATTGCCGATTTTTTCTCTCCGACCAATTTGTACAATTTCATTGGGCCCGCCCATTTTCCCGAAAATTTGAATTTATTTTTATTTATGATCGAAATTTCTCTATCCGACGCATGTGATATTCCGTCGTAAATATGGGTATAGTTACCGTATATGGGATTCGACGGTTCAATCGACGGAGAAGGAGCGGGAATTGTTGTTGAAGTCGATCAGTATTTTCTTGATTTCCTGATATTAAAGTATTTTTTTCCATTTTCTACCTTGCATGGTGTTAATAAAAGGGTATGTTTTAGAGGATTGCTTACAACTGATTTGGGACTAATTTAGAATTAATTTGGATGATTATATGGGATGAATTTGGGGATTATATGAAAAAATCTATGAACTAATTGAACTCTAAAGATTTATGGTTGAGAAATATGCAGAAGGACTGATTTGGGACTGATTTGGAATTGATTTGGGGAATTATATGTGATGAATTTGGGGATTATATGAAGAAATCTCTGGAACTGATTGAACTGTAAAGATTTATGGGTGAGAAATATGTAGAAGGTTGGAGGAAATAGGAAGAAGAAGATGGAGGAATTAAGGAATTGAGGTTCTGCCGTTTATAGACATTTATAGTCGTATTACTTCTTAAGAACTTATGTTGTTCGTAGCAACTTCCAACGAACTTCTGAAGTTCGAAAGAAGTCCCCCATTGCATGCCATCCATTTGGGCAAAAGGTAAAAGGGCAACAGAAATAGGTAAACTACCTTTTTCCAACACACACCACTACGAATGCTCTAATAAGTCAGGTAAAAATTCTTCCTCTAGTTCTCCCCACTTGCACAAATTCATACACCCGTGGAACATAATATAAACCCCAATCTGAGTCTCTTTCTCAAAAGAAGACCCATTACTACAAAGTATATAACCCCATCCACTTTCTTATTGGAAAGATAACCAACCTCTGTATTTTTCTCAAATGCTCCAAAGACGCATAGAGCCCCATGCCACCATCATGGGTCGCTATAGAACCTCCAACACTCTATGGGCCTC
This sequence comes from Sambucus nigra, assembly GCA_949130495.1. NCBI lineage: Eukaryota > Viridiplantae > Streptophyta > Magnoliopsida > Dipsacales > Adoxaceae > Sambucus > Sambucus nigra. The sequence continues at coordinate 641,620,372 of OX422210.1, forward strand.
TTGAGCAGATATGATAAACAGAAATAGAGAGGAATGAAAATACCTAAATTAACAACGGTTTCCAAAACGAAAACTTGCAAAGGATGAAAAAAATTACCATCGTGAAGGACTTTATGGACTTTTTAATTTTGTGGCATAACCTTCGCAAAGCTGGTCGACTTTAAGAAAAATAACAGTTGGGGTATTGTGTTTCTTCGCTCCATAGTCTTTGCCCTTGTTGTCATTCTTATTCTGGCACTTCTTCTGTAAGAAAAATGAAAGAAACCCATTAATAATGATTAGGAAATATACATGAAAGGAAAAAAATGAGGAATAAATTGTAATGACCCCACTTTTATATGCTCATATGTATATAGTTTTTTTTTACACTTATGTGTTACTTATTATCTTATAGATGTTGTATATTTAGATATGTGGTATTATTGACTATCAATATAACAAACTCCATTTTTTAAATATGAAGAATCAACTGTAAATTGGATCAAATCAAAGTCGTATGACATATCTTAAGGTGGATAATAAGTTTTGGGGTAGAAAATATAAATTTATGAAACTTAAGGGACTAAAACAAAAATATAAAAAGGGCTATTTTGTAAATAAAATATTTTCAAGGACCCCTAAGAAATATTAAAAATATATAGTGTGAAATTACCAAAATACCCTTCATGTGTGAAATGACCCTTATAACCTTATCACCTTTCCACCACGTGCTGGCCACTTCCACCTTACACATGTCGTCTTTAGAGAGAAAGCTAAAACTCTTGTCATCATTTGGTGATATTAACACTGCAAGACCACTCCGGATCGTGACACCTCGGTGTTGAATCACCACTCCAAAAAGCCTAGTCATTAGACACGTGTCAACACCGTAATACTTTTGGAAACCTATAAATAGGGCCTTTGGGATCATTTATAACTCACACCAATTCCTTGAGAATTATAGTAAGAAAGAGTGATAGAAAGCTTGGGAAATACCTTAAGAAGGAGTTATATAATTTCGAAGAAAGAATTCATTTCGTAGGTACGATTTTATTTAAATGTTATAATGTATTTTTATAGTTTTAATTTTATGTTTTATAGCTTTACTTAGTAGTTATGCTGGTAAAATACACTAAGGACTTCACTAATCAAAACTTAAAGTTTAGAAGAAATCCAAGTTGATTTTATTTTCATGTAAATTTGTTTGAAATTATGTATACGCTTTTAAAAAAATGAATTTTTAAGTAATTGCTCGTTATTATGGAATCCCATTTAAGTAATTCCAAAGTTAGGTCCGGTGAAATTCTGTCTAGATGAGATGGTATTTAAGTGGTGCCCCTGTGACCCTCCATCTCTACTGGGAATGAATCCGAAAATGTTCTGTCTAGAGGAGATGGTATTTAAGCAATCCCCATGTGACCCTCCCTCTCTACTGGGAACCGACTGATTAGGAAGAACTTTGAATTGAATCCTTTAATTACGATCAATGAGTTTTAAAAGTTAAGAAAATGGTTTTTAGTAATCCTTTGAAACAAGTTATTATTAAAATACAATATGTAGACTGACCCTTGTTTAGAACGTATACTTAAACATTTATCTTATTTGTTAGATTAACGTGCGATCGAAGACTCATTATCTATAATTTTGACCTCTATTTTAGGTGAGTACTCTATGAAATTTCTTGTGCATTTTGATTATATTATATTATGCAAACTACGTATATTTTTTGAAATTCTTTTATTCTCAAAATGCATCTGATACCGATGATTTTGTCGTTTGTTATATGTTTATATCTCTCCATATAAACATATGATTTGAATTCTGAAATTATTGATTTGTCCTACGGAAACTCTCTTACTATATTGGCCTTGACTACCGGGTGGAAATATTTGGGTGGTACCTTCCTAGCTGGTTTATCGCTGGTGTGCCCTAAACAAGGCGTTGTTCTAGAAATCATGATTATCTGTCTGTGATGGTACCGAATGGAAACATTTGGTAACACTATCTGTCTGGGTATTAGAGCGTACATGGACACTAAAACTGAATAATTGACATATGATCGATAGTTTTATCTGCTCTGTTTTGAACTATTTATTCTGAATATATATATTGTCATTTACTTTATATATATTACTTGAAATTCCTATATCTATGTATATACTTTATGTTCTAAATTGAATAGGTATCAATTTTTTGAAAAATCCTGGAATGTCTAGAGATTGAATCTCATTCGGCTTTTAGCTGACGCTGTATAAATAACCATTTTTTAGGAAATAATTAAGCTCGTGGATGGAACGAAAAAGGACTATGTTGAAGATTTAGATTTTAAAGCTCTTTCTGTTACCTTAAGTAGAAGTTTGTTTACTTAGATAGAGCATGTTTAGATCTTTGTGTCAAGTTGTAACTCGTTGATATTTTAATACAAATGAAGTCCCCTTTAGAGAACTCTGGTGATGTAATTCCTTCACTTTCAGTATTTTACGATTCATAACCATGTGATAATACTTCCGCTACATATATTTTAAAAGAAAAATTTTAACTCCAGAATATTGGATGCCCTGGTGGCATGTCAAGACACTCGTTCCCTACTATTTTTGGGTCGAGGTCGTGACAGACGTGGTATCAGAGCATGGTTATGAACCCGTAGACTACTGAGCATAGGTTTCGAATGTTATAAATTTTATGTTTCCATCCTTAGGAGATAGTATTAAAAATCCAATTTATGTGATAACCCTCCCTATGTGTTATATTATTTATAATTGGTCTTTTGGTTTTCAATATTGATATAGTATAGTAGATCTTACGTTTGGCCATGACTGTAGAAAATGACCAAGAGAATATCATCAATGGGATCTAGTGATTCGAGTATAGAAGGACTGGAAGGTGCATACAAGGCAAAAGAAAGTCTAGCAAAGATTGTGGAACAACATCTGAACAATGGAGTACCAAAGAAATTTGAACTAAGTAGATGTTCTATTGAACAATTCAAGAAGTTAAATCCTCCATCTTTTAAAGCTACTCTTAACCCCACCGTAGCAGAAAATTGGGTGATGCAGATGGAAAAGATACTCGATGTTCTTAAGTGTACCGATGAACAAAGGGTGTCATTTGCAACATTTATGTTAGAAGGGGAGGCCGAACATTGGTGGAGAATGACTAAGAGAATGCACGGGGAATGAATACTTACATAGGTTGGAATGATTTCTTAGTAATCTTTTATGAGAAATATTTTCCAGAAATGGTTAAAGACGAAATGGCAGTTGACTTCATGAGTCTGGTGCAAGGGAATATGACGGTTAGTCAATATGAGGCAAAGTTTACTGAGTTATCCCATTTTGCACGTCATGTTGTAGCAACTGATGTTTTAATAGCAAAGAAGTTTGAGCGTGGGTTAAGGTTGAATATTCGTAGTCGAATTTACATCCTGAAATTAACATCATATATTGATGTTGTGACTAGGGCTACAATAACTGAGAGGGATGGTGAGGAGTACAATCAAATTAGAGATGTCAAGAGGAAGTTTGGGGAACAAAAAGGAAAGAACCCGAATAATAGAAATTTTTTTAGGAACACATCCAATGTTAGGGGATCTAGTGATAACAAACAGTATAATAACCAGATATGCCAACAATGTGGAAAAATGCATAGAGGACGACCTTGTTATAAGGATTCAGGAGCTTGTTTTAGATGTGGACAGAAAGGACATCAGAAAAAAGACTGGCCAAACCCAGCAAGGGTTATGATAAAGCCTTCAAGTGCAAACAAGGATCAAGGTAGATAGGGTAGAGTTTTTGCTCTTCCTGATACCCAAGCTTCCAATGCGGTAGTGTCAGGTACACTTTCTATATATGAACAACCTTTTAAAGCTTTGATAGATCCCGGTTCTACCCATCCGTTTGTATCTATACACGTATTAAATCGATTTCATAAATTTCCTGAACCCTTGAATCATAACATACATGTTTCTACTCCTTCGGGTGAGTTATTAATGGGTAAATTAGTATACAAGGCTTGCCCCATAGACATTGATAGTCATAAACTTTTTATTGATTTGATAGTTTTAGACATTAGAGATTTTAAAGTCATTTTGGGGAAGGACTGGTTAGCATCATATCATGCTAAGGTGGATTGTTTTGATAAGAGTGTTACTTTCCAAATCCCTCACCAACCAAAACTTAGTTTTGAAGGAACTGACATCATATCTCCAATGTGTATTATTTCAGCAATGTAAGCCTATAGTTTTCTTAAGAAGGGATGTCAACGATTTCTTGCAACTGTTACCAGTTTGCAGACGATAGGGCCTAGCTTAGAAGATATTCCTAACGCTAAGAAATTTACGGATGTTTTTCCAGATGATTTACGAGGCCTACTTCCTAATAGAGAAACAAAATTTACCATTAACCTTATTCCTGGAACTATACCAATCTCAAAACCACCATATCGTATGGAACCTTTAGAATTAAGAGAGTTAAAAGTTCAATTAGAAGACCTTTTAGACAAGGGTTTTATCAGACCAAGTATATCGCCTTGGGGTGCTCCAGTGTTATTTGTGAAAAAGAAGGATGGGACAATGAGACTATGTATAGATTATCGTGAACTGAATAAGGTAACCATTAAGAATAAATACCCCTTACCTCGTATAGATGACTTGTTTGATCAATTAGAAGGTGCATAAGTATTCTCAAAGATTGACCTTAGATCAGGCTATCATCAATTGAAGATTAAGGATGATGATATTTCAAAATCAGCTTTTCGTACTAGATACGGTCACTATGAATTTCTCGTAATGCCATTTGGACTAACTAATGCACCATCCGCTTTTATGGATATGATGAATAGAGTCTTTAAGAAATATTTGGATCAATGTGTTGTTGTTTTCATTGATGACATTCTCACTTATTCTAAGAGTATTGAAGAACACGAGAAGCATTAAGAGACAATATTACAAATCCTTAGGAAAGAGAAATTATATGCAAAATTAAAGAAGTGTGAGTTTTGGATGCCAAGTGTTTCTTTTCTAGGTCATGTCATATACAAAGAGGGAGTTTTAGTTGACCCTCAAAAGATTGAGGCTATACTAGATTGGCCAAGACCAATTAATGTGAGTGAGATTCGTAGTTTCCTTGGATTAGCAGGTTATTATCGAAGATGTGTTGAAGGATTTTCTAGCATTGCCAAACCTCTATCTAGCTTAACACAAAAGAAGGAAAAATATGAATGGTCCGAGGAAGCCGAGAAAAGTTTTCAAGAACTTAAGAATCGATTAGTGACTGCCCCAATTTTGACTATTCCTTCAGGTACGAAAGGATTGGGGATCTATAGTGATGCTTCAAAAAATAATTTAGGATGTGTGTTAATGCAAAATGGAAAAGTAGTTTCTTATGCCTCAAGACAGTTAAAATCATATGAACAAAATTATCCAACCCATGACCTAGAATTAGCAGTTGTAATTTTTGCTCTTAACATTTGGAGACACTATTTATATGGTGAGACTTGTGAGATTTATACCGATCATAAGAGTTTGAAATATATATTTACTCAAAAAGAATTGAACATAAGACAAAGGAGGTGGTTAGAATTGATGAAGGATTATGATTTGAATATTCATTATCACCCAGGGAAAGTTAATGTAGTAGCTGACGCTTTAAGTAGGAAATCTACACCAAATTTAGCATGTCTTATTACAAACCATGAGGCTCTATTGAAGGATTTAAGAAATATGGAAATAGATATTTGTATTTATAGTAAAGGTGGAATAATTGCAAACTTACAAGTAAAACCCATATTGATGGAAAGAATCAAAATTGCACAAGTAAATGACCCACAACTGAAGAAGATTAGAGAAGAGGTTATTGAAGGGAAGAGAATGGAATTTGCGATACGGGATGATATATTGAGGTTTGGAAATAGAGTGTGTGTTCCACGTGATGCCCAACTAAAAAGGAAAATTTTGGAGGAAAGTCATTACTCGAGATTCACGTTTCATCCCGAAAATACCAAGATGTATAGAGATATTCGAGAAGTGTTTTGGTGGAATAACATGAAAAGGGAGATAGCAGAATTTGTATCTCAGTGTTTGGTCAATCAACAAGTAAAATCTAAACATAAAAAACCATCAGGATTACTACAACCTTTACCTATCCCAGAGTGGAAATGGGAACATATTACTATGGATTTTGTGACAGGTTTACCAAGGAGTTCAAATGGTAATGATTCTATTTGGGTAATTATTGACAGGCTAACTAAATCTTCTTATTTTCTTACCATTAAGATTACCCATTCTTTAGAAAAGTTAGCTAAGTTGTATGTGCGGGAAATTATTAGGCTTCATAGAACCCCAATTTCAATTATTTCTGATCGTGACGCCAGATTTGTGTCTCACTTTTGGAAAATCCTACAAGTAGCCATGAGAACACAATTAAATTTCAGCACCGCTTTTCATCCTACAACAAATGGACAACCTGAGAGAACCATTCAAATCTTAGAGGATATGCGTAGGGCATGTGTACTTGATCTGAAAGGGAATTGGGATGATCATTTACTGTTAGTGGAATTCGCGTATAATAATAGTCATCAAGCAAGTATTCAAATTAATTCGTATGAGGCACTCTATGGTAGAAGGTGGCGTTCCCCTACAAGTTGGGTAGAAGTTGGGGAAAGAAAATTGTTGGGACCAGAATTGATTCAGATCACTACAGAGAAGGTGAAATCAATACAAGACCGACTTCGAACCGCTCAAAGCCGTCAAAAGAGTTATGTTTACAATTGACATTGACAGCTAGAATTTTAAAGAGTAGATTATGTGTTCTTGCGAGTATCGCCTGCAAAGGGAGTAATACGATTTGGGAAGAAAGGGAAGTTGAGCCCATGATACATAGGACCTTTTGAAATCCTTGAAAGGATAGGAGCTGTTGCGTATAAAATAGCCTTACCACCTGAACTCTCTAGTGTAAATAATGTGTTTCATGTATCAATGATAAAGAAATATGTCTCAGATCAATTACATATCTTAAGTCACGAACCTCTTCAAGTTAGAGAAGATTTGTCATACATTGAGCATCCGGTAGAAGTTTTGGACCGCAAAGATCAAATATTACGAACCAAGATAATTCCACTGATCAAAGTATTATGGCATAATCATTCATTTGAAGAAGAAACATAGGAGCGGGAAGATGAAATAAAGGAGAGATACCCATACTTTTTTGTAAATTAATATGAGTCAAATTTGGGGACAAAAATTTTTATAAGGAGGGAAGGATGCAATGACCCCACTTTTATATGCTCATATGTATATAGTTTGTTTTTACACTCATGTGTTACTTATTATCTTATAGATGTTGTATTATTAGATATGTGATATTATTGGCTATCAATATAACAAACTCCATTTTTTAAATATGAGGAATCAACTGTAAATTGGATCAAATCAAAGTCATATGACATATCTTAAGGTAAATAATAAGTTTTGGGGTAGAAAATATAAATTTATGAAACTTAAGGGACTAAAATAAAAATATAAAAAGGGCCATTTTTTAAATGAAATATTTTCAAGGACCTCTAAGAAATATTAAAAATATATAGTGAAATTACCAAAATACCTTTCATGTGTGCAATGACCCTTATACCCTTATCGCCTTTCCACCACGTGCTGGTCACTTCCACCTTACACATGTCGTCTTTATAGAGAAAGCTAAAACACTTGTCATCATTTGTTGATATTAACACTGAAAGACCACTCCGGATCGTGGCACCTCGATGTTGAATCACCACTCCAAAAAGCCTAGTTATTAAGCACGTGTCAACACCGTAATACTTTTGGAAACCTATAAATAGGGCCTTTGGGATCATTTATAACTCACGCCAATTCCTTGAGAATTATAGTAAGAAAGAGTGATAGAAATCTTAGGAAATACCTTAAGAAGGAGTTCTATAATTTCGAAAAAAGAATTCATTTCGTAGGTACGATTTTATTTAAATGTTATATTGTATTTTTATAGTTTTAATTTTATGTTTTATAGCTTTACTTAGTAGTTATGCTGCTAAAATACACTAAGGACTTCACTAATCAAAACTTAAAGTTTAGAAGAAATCCAAGTTGATTTTATTTTCATGTAAATTTGTTTGAAATTCTATATATGCTTTTAAAAAAAATGAATTTTTAAGTAATTGCTCGTTATTATGGAATCCCATTTAAGTCATTCCAAACTCAGGTCCGGTGAAATTCTGTCTAGATGAGATGGTATTTAAGTGGTTCCCCTGTGACCCTCCATCTCTACTAGGAATGAATCCGGAAATGTTATGTCTAGAGGAGATGGTATTTAAGCGGTGACCCTGTGACCCTCCCTCTTTACTGGAACCGACTGATTAGGAAGAACTCTGAATTGAATCCTTTAATTACAATCAATGAGTTTTAAAAGTTAAGAAAATATTTTTAGTAATCCTTTGAAATAAGTTATTACTAAAATACAATATGTAGACTGGACCTTGTTTAGAACGTATACTTAAAGCTTTATTGTATTTGTTAGATTAACGTGCGATCGAAGACTCATTATCTATAATTTTGATCTCTATTTTAGGTGAGTACTCTATGAAATTTCTTGTGCATTTTGATTATATTATATTATGCAAACTACGTATATTTTGTGAAATGCTTTTATTCTCTAAATGCATCTGATACCGATGATTTCGTCGTTTGTTATATGTTTATATCTTTCCATATTAACATCTGATTTGAATTATGAAATTATTGATTCGGCCTATGGAAAGTCTCTTACTATATTAGCCTTGACTACCAGGTGGAAATATTTGGGTGGTACCTTCCCAGCTGGTTTATCGCTGGTGTGCCCTAGACAAGGCATTGTTCCAGAAATCATGATTATCTGTCTCTGATGTTACCGGATGGAAACATTTGGTAACACTATCTGTCTCGGTATTAGGGCGTACATGGCCACTAAAACTGAATAATTGATCAATTGTTTTATCTACTCTGTTCTGAACTGTTTATTCTGAATATATATATATATATATATATATATATATATATAAACATCTACTTTATATATATTACTTGAAATTCCTATCTCTATGTATATACCTTATGTTCTAAATTGAATAAGTATCAATTTTCTGAAAAATCCTGGAATGTCTAGAGATTGAATCTCATTCGGCTTTTAGCTGACATTGTATAAATAACCAATTTTCAGGAAATAATTAAGCTCGTGGATGGAACGAAAAAGGACTGTGTTGAAGATTTAGATTTTAAAGCTCTTTTTGTTACCTTAAGTAGAAGTTTGTTTAATTAGATAGAGAATGTTTAGCTCTTTTGTCAAGTTCTAACTCGTTGATATTTTAATACAAATGAAGTCCCCTTAAGAAAGTTCTGGCGATGTAATTCCTTCACTTTCAGTATTTTACGATTCATAACCATGTGATAATACTTCCGCTACATATATTTTAAAAGAAAAATTTTAACGCCAGAATATTGGATGCCTTGGTGGCATGTCAAGACACTCGTTCCCTACTATTTTTGGGTCGGGGTCGTGACATAAATAATAATAACCTTCGCCATTGGAAGTGGAAAAGAAACGTATAAATAAAGGGAGTTGAAAAAGGGGATTACATCTTTCTCTCGCCCATTTCATGATCTTATCTTTCCTCGGTGGTAACATGTTCAGACTTTCGACCCATCCTAGCAAAGATCTTTGGAAAAAGTTAATTCTTGAAAGTCATGAGTCATCTTCCGCAATGGTGGAAAATATAGGGAAAATGTAAAGAAAAATCAACATGTTCACATATTTAGAGGAGAGGGAAATGACATCTGTACATGATTCTTTGGACTCCATGAGTGAATATATATTTTATCACGGCATATTTTGGTGTCTTTTGAGTTATGGTTAGTAGATAGTGGAGAAATGAAAAGTTGACTAAATAATTACTGAAGAGAGAATATGAAGGGTTTCTATTTCTGTCAATCGATTGGACTTCGAAATGAAAGGGTTTAGAAAATGAATGTTCCACGTGGCACTTTGAGGGACATTAAAAATTGATAGAATAGAAAATAAATTTGCAGCCTACGTGGATAGCCCAGATGGTTTGGACTCTAAATGTTTGTATAGCATTTTACAATATTATAGAAATTATGTGACTAAATAAAATTTAAAAATACATGGGATGGGAGCCTAATAAAACTTTGAAACGGAATTAAACTAAAATAAAAATGGATATATATGCTTGAGCGGCCATAATTGATGAAGAATTTTTGAAAATTTCATCAAGATACTCATTTTAATTTCGTTTTTATTAACTGCATTTTAGGCCGATTTTGTTTCATGGATATGTTCATGTGTATGGATGTTACCCTTAAATTTTATTTAAAAAAAAGGATTCGTGGATTGAAAGAAAAATCAAATCGAAGTTTGATTAAAAAAATTCAAAATCATTTTTCTTGGTGGCTTTTTTCCTTAGGTTTCGATGATTTTATGTTGGTTTTCTCTCTGATCTATGTCATGATATCTTTCCAATCGTATATTATAGGTTATTTTTTGTTAAACAATGAAGGGGATGTTTGTTTATAATATAGGCTCAACGAAATTGTGAAATCTGGGAATTTCTGAAGGTCGATGATGATGAACTATAATTTTTTACTTTAGGCATTTTTAAAAAATACCAAAGTATATTTTTTTGGTTCAAATTTCATTCCTAAGATATATTTGAATCCAAAGATGTTGTTCATTTTTAGAAATTCTTTCTTGATTTATTGTTCTAAATCCAACGATGTTGTTCGTTTCGAAAATTCTTTCTAGATTTTTTTCCATTTATTTAACATATAATTTTGTTTAAAATATATTATTAATTCAAGAACATAAAATATATATTTAGGGTACTGTTCATCGGTATAAATAATTTGTGTAATTATTTATCTCCTTCATTGTGAATCTTTTTGGCATTTTAATAACATAAAAAATTGATAAAATTACACTATTTTTATAACTTAAATGTAATAAATTAGTATTATTATGGGTTAGTCAAATTTACTGGGTCAAAGATGCATAGAATACCATTGACTTTTCATTGATGCACCAAGTTCTATTTTATGGAGCAAATATATTCAGATAAATGTACCCACCACATGTACCCATTTTAAACTCACTTACTCTCTCTCTCTAAAAACAAACACATAACCATACTCACCCTATCATAACCACCCCACCCTACCTAACCGAAGACTCGCTAGAAAACTCGATCGAAGAAGCTCTCTGAAGTGTTTATTTCTCCTCTCTCTCTCTCTCTCTCTCTCCCTCTCTCTCTCCGCCTATTTTTTTTTTCTGGTTTGCACCAGCGGCACCATCGTCAAAGCTGGAGAAAATGGTTCTTTACCAAAATAATGAAGGTTTTTCGAAAAAAATGAAGGTTTTACAGAAAGAGTAAATTTATCTGTTTCGATTTTTTTGTCCAAAAATATCGAATGTGGATATTATTTGATAAATCTTGATGAATAGATTTCGAATATATATAAATTTTGTGAATTTTGGATTTGTAGATTTGAAGTTGTAGACTTTTAAAAATTAGGTGAGGCTTTTTGGGGGAAAATAAGGTAGTTAGTGTCAAATATATTTTGTTGGTATGTTAATTATTTTAATGCACTGAGTTGACATAATATGATATTTGATACAATTGGCTCAGTCAAAGGATCTCTTGCATTATTGGCCAAGTCATTTTAACTTGTTACTTATTAACCCTAATAAATATGATGTTAAAACATTGTTGAGCAATTTACAAAATTTTGTAATTATGTACCTACGTTAAGTGTATTTTTATTATTTTTAGGCAATATTTGATGCCCGAAAAATGTGAAAAATAAGGGTGAAAATTAATTACATTAAGATCAACATCATACAATTATTTTATGCAAAATTGGCATCATCCATTCAATCAGTTATTTAGTATAATTATTGTCATTTAAATTCTAAACTTGTATAGTTTTTTCTTAAAACTTGTTATATGACTTTATTGCTTGTATGCTATCTTGAATTTATCTATGTAATAAGCCCAATAATTTATATTTTCCGCCCATAGGATATACGAATGTGGCTTCATTTTCCTTTAGACAAGAATGTTGATGATCTTAATTTTATCTTCTTTTATTGCATGCTTGGATGGTATATGGAATGAAGATATTAGCATCGACATTTTAATTTATTATGGAAGATCATATGGTAGTCGTAGGGTGTTTCAATATTTTAATATAAATGTAAATGTAGCATCCCTTAAAGTACCCATTTTTTTGGGTACACAAGGCGGGGTTGTTATTTATCACACACACACACACATATATATATATATATATATATATATATATATATATATATATATATATATATATATATAATTAAAATATCAATAGAGTTTTTTTTAAATAAAAAAAACTCGTGCTATGAGACTTTTAGGGTGGATGCTATTAATTTGATTTGTTCTCAGTAATAATGAATTTTTTTAAAGAAATCAATAAGAAAATGTATTCCAAATTTACATGATTGGGAGATGATTGTGAGTTTAGTAGACTTTCGATCTCGGTGTATAAACAAGGACAACATTTTCTTATTAATTTTAAAAATAAATTAAAGGATGTGCATTATAATAATTAATGTCAAATCTCTTGTAAAAATGTAGTTATAGCATCAAGTATCATTCTATCTGCAATGAACAAAGAAGAGAAACTTACTGATAAAAACTATAACATATGACAAATAATTTTTTTAATTTGTTCTGAATCAGTATGAGTTGCTAGATACCATATCTACTCCTATGTCCCAACCTGCATAAGGGACAACAACTGCACATCATAGTGAGTACGTGGCTTGACATTCATTCATTAAGAAAGATCGTGCCGCATGCTTTACATTGAGAAGTATATGAATGACGATCTTAATGGTGAGTATAAGAACTTCCCCATAGCTAAGGCCTTATGGGACTAGATTCATTTTGACTTTGGTGGTACATCCACCATGATACTTAGAAGTCTTTTATTAAAATTTAAACCTATCAGAAGGTCTCCTCTAAGCATACGATGACCAAGCATCTTAGTGTGATGTCAAGTCTAATTCGTGAGCTAAAAGAAGATGGAAATGTCCTTAGTGATGAGTAACGGGTTCAAGACATTATCCGATCCCTCCTAGATTCATGGGTGTACATGAAACAAATTATGACACATAATGAGAATATTAAGATTTTTTGGATATTTCTCGTCATGTCGAGATGGAAGCGGAGTGCCAAGTTGCGAACAAAAGTGTGTTGCTATCCTTCTCACTCAAATAGGAAAGCGCCAATCAAAAGTGTCAAGGCATGCTAAAGAAATGAAAGTAGAACCATCAGAGTAGGGAAGGTATCCCCAAAGGAAACATAGCCAAGTGTTGTAGAGGCAAGCTTGGTGGAAAGAAGGATACTTCCAAAATCAAGTATTATAACTACAGGAATAAGGGCCACTTTGATAGTGATTGCACTGAGCCAAAGAAGGTATCTTTTTCACCTTACTTTCTTCATGTGTGTGTATGTTCTCATGCATTTGTTGCTCATTCTCTCACCAAAATATATGATGAGGTATAGAGGAGGTTTTATAGATTATTGCCGCAATGGGTCCTTAAAGTGTGTACATGGGTAATGGTGCTCGGGAAGATGCGAAAAGAGTTAGTTCGTACCAGCTCTAGATACACGCTGACGAAAAGCTACTTCTTCATGACGTGTTTTATGTTACTTGGATAAATCATAAGTTACTTTTAGTTTTATCACTTTCTGATTATGGATACTCTTTTAATTTTAGTTTTAATGGTTTAAATATTATTGTGGATGGTATTATTATTGGACATTGATACCTTTGGAATAGTCTTTTTAATTTGGATTTATTTGATGATTCATTTTATTCATCTTCATTATCATATGTTGCTAATACTAATGTTAACTCAACAACATGGAATGATAGACTATGACATATGGGAAACAATTGGATGGCTATATTAGATATAGGAGGTATTTTAATCCCACTCGCTAAGGTTAACCCACATATATTTTTGCCTTATTCAGCAGGAAAAACCTATAGGGATCCTTTTGGTAAGTCTCTCCGAGATAATTAACCGCTAGAACTAATTCAGTCTGATATCTGCAGGCCAATGAATGTTAAGGCACGTTGTAATGCCTCGACCCTGATTTATGGGTTACCCATGAGTCAACCTGATCTGATCCAAGCGTTAGGTATGAAGTGCATTGAAACAACCTAAATAATTTTTTTAGTCCATTTTTATTTTAATTAGTGGCTCACTTGTTAGCATGCGATTCCAAATTTTAAGATAAACTACATGAGGGACCCATGGGAGAACGTCTAAGTCCAATTAAGCAGGGCTACTAACATAAACATAAATAAAGTATACTTACCTGTGAAATTCCCTCAAATTACGAAACCGCTCCAAACTTGCCGTAATAAATTGGGAATGTGAGCTTATGCCCAATGGGATTTATACAATCGTACATAAACGAACGACAGAAAGGAATAATCACATGCTACAACCACATGTATGCAAAAATATGTATATATCTACATGTGTACACCTTTGAAATACACATGCCAAGGAAGTAACCGTTTTACTTTTGACAAATCTTACTTGTCCAGATTAATTTACCTTAATCTATTAATTACTTCCTTTATTAATACTTAGCATTTTCATCTTTAATGAAACTAAGAACAAAATCAAATTAGTAATTAATATGGTAGATTAACTGACTACTTTTCATGAAGTTGTAAAATCAAGGGATGTTATCTTTTGGAAAAAAAGAAATAAATGATAAAATGAACTCAATTTTGTCAAATAAAATTCGAGTTATTGTAGATCTTCCCCTGGAGGAAAACCAATTGGATGCAAATGGATATTTAAAAGGAAATTAAATCCAGATGGTTTAATTTATCAATTTAAGTGAGATTAGTTTCTAAAGGTTATAAACATATATATGGAATTGATTATTTTAACACATATGCATCCGTTGAACGTATTACTTTCAATGGGATTTTAATATCTCTTACTTCTGTTCATAATCTAGTTATTCATCAAATGGATGTAAAAGAGACTTTTCTTAATGGTGATTTAGAAGATGATATATATATATATATATATATATATAAAACAATCTAAAGGGTTTTTTTTGCCTTGCCAAGAAAAGAAAGTGTGTAAATTAGTAAAATCTCTTGACGGCCTAAAACAAGTTCCTATGTAATGGCATGAAATATTTGATAAGATAATAAGATCCCATGATTTAAAAGTAAATAATGTAGACAAATGTATCTATAGTAATTTCAAAATTGGTGTTAGTGTCATTGTTATTTATATGCGGATGATATAGTGTCAAGTCTCAAATATGAGGAAGAAGCTAAAAGGTTTCGATCATCAAACTTTAATATGAAGGATCTTGGGGAAGCTTATGTGATTCTAGGAATCAAAATTGTGAGAAAATATAATACATTAGCATTATCTCAATCTCACTATATCGAAAAGGTTCTTAAGAGATATAATCAATTTGATCTTAAGCTAGAAGCCACACCAGTGGATGCTAGTTTCAATTTAATGAAAAATAGTGCGCAAACTACGGTTCAACCTAAATACGCCATTTTTATTGAAAGTCTTAAGTATGCCATGCATTGCACTAGAGAAGAAATTGCTTATGCAGTAGGGGGACTATGTAGATTTATAAGTAATCCTGGACAAATTCATTGGAATGTAATTTCTAGATTTCTTAGATACCAAAGAGGACTATGGATTATGGCTTACATTATTTTTGGTATCCATATTGTAATACCCCGTATTTTTATGGCTTTTAAATTTGGGATTTATTAAATGTATTTGAGATAAATTAATTTAATATTAATCCAGAATTTTATTTTAAATAGTTACTAGTGTGACGAGAGTTAGTAGTCATTGGAAATTTGTTGAATATTACTTAATGAGCAAAGTAATATGTATAAATTAAATTTAGTAAAATTGTCACGAGTGATTAATATGGCAATTATGGAAATTAAGTCGGGACGCACCTATGTCGTGTCGGGACTAAATTATTATAATAAAAAGTGAATAAATTATAAGTCACTCGTATGGTCTTTTTGAGTGCGCCAACGTGTCCGAAAGGGTCAAGACAATCAGAAAAATGTACCCGGGGGCTTAATTTGGGTCTCGGAGCATTTTTAGGCCTAACTGGCATCCCGGGAGGGTATTATAGTCATTCTATATTTTTGGGTAATTAAACCCACGAATTTCCCTAAGTTATATCAACTATTAGAGTTAATATTTTAGGGTTATCAATCAAAGAAACATATAATGTCCATTAGAGAAGAAAGGTAGAGAGCTCTTCAAGACTTGATCACAAACCGTAACACCTTTTTCAATAATAACACCACCGGGGCATAGATCGTAAGACAAGGAACACAGTAATATCTTCATCACCAACAGATCAGACCTTCGATTCCTAGGAAATTATCTATCTTTCAAATTCCTAGTTGATATTCCATCCATGTTAGAGTAGGATTAAGAATCCATGTAATTATGGAAGAATCATATTAATTAGAAGACTTAAACCGCATGTTTTAAGAGTAAATCATGAAATTTGGACACCTTGTCATATGTTGAGGAATACCCACGAATTTGTAATGGTTTAATAGGATGAAATCTGGAAGAAGAATGAGAATTTGGAAATTTAATACAAAACTAGGGTTCTTGATAATTCTGCTGAATTAGCCCCATTAATTCGACAACTTTGATGAATTCATACATGCTTTACGTAGGAAATCATGTAGGTAGGTATATTAAATTAGTGGTATACTTTTTTGGGAGTTTGGGAATCATTAATGGTGTTTTGGAGGAATTTCTTGGATGAAACCCGTAGGTTGGATTAACATATTCTGGGCAATAATTTCTCGATAAGATCGATTGACTCAAGAATGTCGATCGATAGACCCCTCCTGGAAACTAAATGTTTTTTCTCTTTTGTTTTAATTCAGATAAAATGCATAGGAACCCTTGAATATTATTTAAAGAGCATAATGGGTCATGAAGAGGACCAGTAGGGTTTAAGTAGATTTCGTTGAATGTAACTTTATATGGGATGTAACCATGGGTTAACGGGGATTTGACACATATTGGAAATCATGCGTATGTTAACTAAGGAATTGAGAGATTCGTGAATGACTTAGACTAGTATGTTAGAGAGGGTGTACCTACTGAATTGACCTTTATGAAGAAAGAATACTTCAAGGTACGAGGAGTAATTATGAAATGATTATAACTGAGAATAAAATGAGAGGAAGTTTTTATGCATAAAGATGGGGTAAAATTGTATTACTTATGTTAAAATATTATTATGTGTCGTGGGCGAACCTAATTGGAAAATGAGAATATTTATATATATGACCGAGTGCATGTGTATATATCTATATCATATTTGTGTATAATCATACCCGCGCTACTTTCTATCACGGAGGTTACCGTGCTGGGACAATCTTATCTCGATGGGACCTATATGGGCGATATTGACTTATACCCTAGAACATAGGATTTCTTGGTAAAGGCTATCTGAGAATGATAGTCAGAAACGGTCCTAAGAGACGTGAGGTGTGTGTGTTGACCTTTAAGTGACTTGGAACTATGCTTTGCCTCCATTTTACGTGTATTGTGTTAATACAATTCGAGAGTGATTCCGAACTAGTATTTCCCTTAGTACGAGAGATACGAGGTCTTGATAGCTGAGTATGCCAACACCATAAATGTTATGTGGGGTGCCAATAGTATATATATTATATGAGTGATTAATATATATACGTATATATGGAACTCTTCTACTGTGCGTGTAAGTAGATAAATATTGTATAAATGCTCCATAATTATAGTAAGTATTCAGGAACATTAGAACAATATTGAGAATTTCATAATAGACGTAAGTAATCATTAAGAGACTAATATCTAAACTAAAATCATATTCTTGTGGCTCTTCAAAATAGAATTTAAGGGAAATGAATTAGATACACTTTGGAGGCATTTTAGTAATATGGGGTGTGCACACTAGATGAGAGATGGTAATTCTCAAGAAGTGTCGCGTACTAACATAGTTGTTATATTAGCCAGTAAGCAATTTAAATATTTGCTAAACTATTTTTAAAACCGTTTTACACTCGGGCTCTGACCCGTTTCCTGTCATTTTTCTCTCTTGTATATATATATATATATATATACATATATGTATATATTACAGGTGCCCAGCCACAGGGGCGTCAGGAGTTGGTTCTTTGGATTGGACGTGATGCATATTAGGTAAGAGTTGCAGGACCTTGCTCTAGATGACCTCTTCCTTTATTCATCTCTTGATTTAGTACTGCATAGCTAGGGCATGTGTCGCCAGAATTTCTATTTTAGTTTAGACTTATTAGAGATTTTGTATTTAATTATGTTTTCAATATTCAGACTCATTGGTAGTTATTTCTTATCGTGATGATTTTACTTATGGTTATTGACTTGGTTTGGTTAATCTAGTTGGTTTATTTCTTTTGGTTGATTTATATCCTTAGCATTTATGTTATTCTTAAGCTGATTTATATTTTAAAAAGGTTTTCACGTTGGGATTTAATGAATGAAATAATATTCTAAACGTTTGACACTTAGCTTAATTAATTAGGGTGGTTAAAATGGAAAAATTATTTTCGACAGTGATGCTAAGAATGAACCACACCGTTCACCTTGATTTTTAATTTGATAAAGGACTGGTCACCCGGTATTTAATTAGGCGGGGTGTTACACATATGTATTAAAACAATATACTGATTCTAGTTAGAATAACTTTGAATAAAAATCCAAGCCCACCGTGGGTTGGATATTTATGTTAGAAGGAGAAACTATTTCTTAGAAATCCAAGAAACAAATGTGTGTTGCTAATTCATCAATCCAATCAAAATTCATAGCCCTAGAAGTTGCATGTAAAGAAGCAAAAATGTCCTAGAAACTTATCATTTGATATTCTTTTATTGAAAAATTTATCTCCTACTATTATGATTAATTGTGATTACCAGGTTTCAAGAAAAAATTATAATGGGAAATCTAGACACTTTAGTCTAAGACATGAAATTTTGAGTCAATTACCGAAGGAAGGAGTAATTACAGTTGATTATGATGAAACGAACAAGAATTTAGCAGATCCTCTCACAAAAGGTCTTGTTAAAGAGATGATATATATCACCTCAAAAGGAACAGGTCTAAGGTCTATTAAATAAATCAACTATATTTAATGGGGACCCAACTTTGTCTGGAAAATATAAATAAAGTTCAATGTGGTACTAACAAGTAAAATGATAGTGATGGAACATTTGGAACTTATATGTAAGGTTCCATTCCTATGTCTTAGTATTGTTTTTTTGCATGATGGAGGATGAAGGTTACTTCTTAATAAATCATATAAATGTGACTCATAGAATCACTGGAGTTGATTTTCCTAAATGAGTGTCGAAAGTGTGGTAATTTTTAATGAAATAAAGATTGATCATAAAGCGCTCATGAAATAAGGATAAGCAAAAGGCCATAAACGTGTGTGCTAACATAACACTCTTCAATAGGGAAATCAGTATGTGTGTTGATTATGGATTATCTTAAAGGATCTTTGTTCAATATATGTTCACCACGACACCTTGATGAAGCTTTGAATTACTTTCACTAAGTGGAAGTTAAAGTCTAAAAGACACTTCTCATTTTTGTACTAGATTTTAGTGATAATTCCAAAAGAAATCTGTTATCGTCCTTGTACTCTTGTATCTTCAATTCTTTTATAATAAATAATTGTGTCTTATTTATGTGTATTTTGAAAATAGTGGGGGATTGTTAGAGTATTGGGCCTTCTTGTAGAGAGAGAACTTAAGGAAATGGGTGTAACGAAAATGGATGTAGTTTCTTAAGTCTCATGAATAGGTCTAAATTCTTCATATTTATTCCCTTACTTTAAAGGTTTTTATCACCTTGTGCATTGTAAAATGCATTGATTTCTTCCATATTATTATTACTAATCTTTTCTATGAAGTGCAACGAGTTTGGGGTATTTATCTTACATTTTGCAGGAAATTCATTCAAGAAAAGAAAAAAGAAAACTCAAATTCAAGAGAGAAAGACAAAATGCAAGAGAAGGAAAGTCTAAGGGAATTTTCATAATTTTACCCTAGAATTCGTACAGGGACTCCCAAGAAGAAGTTGAAATTCATGGGTCCATGAGCACGTAGGAAGAAACGTCATTCAAATCTAAATTATGAGTGAAAAAATATTAGAGTTCAAACTTGGGAAGAAATTAGGGCAAAAGAAGGAAAGGAGAAGAAAAAGACCTAAAAAAAAATCAACTCAAAACTTCACATCAACACTGGAAAGCCGAACCGATTTGACCCAGTGAAGAACAAAACAGCGAACCGGTTCGACGGGCCAAAATTCCAAAATTTTTATTTAAAAAATAATGTTTTGCATGGATGAATTACTTAATATAATGTGATGTACTTAATTATTTTGGAGAGCAGACATTAGGGAGTTCATTTTTTTCCATAGTTTTAGAGGGTCCTTATACCCAAGAAACCTAGGGCTTACTTTCTTCAACAATATTCAAGTTTTTATGCATAAATTCAACGTTTTCTTCTACAAAGTTTGTGTTTTCCATCTCTACTCTTCAAGGCTAATATTTATTTGCATGCTTTACATATTTTCTAGGATTCCAAGTATTTCTTACATTCTTAGGTCTAGTTTCTTCATGTTTATGATTACATGCACCTTGGATAATATGTTTTTCATTAGCAAAATCATGCATATCTAGATTTCTAAGGGTTGGGCCGCATGAACGCAACCCGATGTGGTTTGCACGAATAAAAAATTAGTTCTTTAAATTAAATAATGATTCGATCGTGTTGATTGGTGATCATAACCCTCGTACGAATTTTGATCTCGTTTGTCATAGGTAATCGGGATGCTTAAGAGTGCGACGCGCATGTAGCTCCATCGACACCACTTTATTCTTACTTTTGATTATGTATGAAGAGGTCTAGTACCCTCATATATGTAATGCTTGAGATTAATAAAGATCGGGTTTAATCATCTATCTAATTTTAAAGCTAGTTTTATATTCGATAAATTACTAAGGTTTGGGAAATTATGTTCCAACCTAGCTTTACCATTCATATTTAGTCAATCACAGTTAGATTATTCTTGCATGCTTAGTTTCATTGCTAGTTTAATTAAATTTCATTTAGTCGGTAGATATAATCCCACTCAATCATCTTTTTATTTCTTCTCTTTTTGCCAAGTTGGTTTAGGGTTAACCATCTTACCTATCGTCATCACGTTCTACGTCCTATTTTCCCGAGGATTCGAACCCGTCTTACCGCGTTATTACTTGAGAGACATGCTTGCACTTAAGCCTATATATGCACGCACTTTAGACACTTATTAAGTCACATCAAGTTTTTGGGGCCGTTGCCGGGGATTTAGGTAAACTTTTAGGTTAGTTTATTTAATCCAAAATTTGACTCTAATTCTTAAAAAAAAATTAAAAATTAAAAAAGATACAACATTTCTCATAGTCCTTTCATGCTAAATCCGCTGCAAACTCCTCAATCAACTCCAAATTGCATTTACGAGAATCCTTTAGTTGTGTACGATCCTGATAGTCCACATACTCTTAATGTGCCTCAGTTTTGGGTTCCAAATCCTACACCGCCAAATTCCATAGCAAGTCACACTTCGAGTGATCCTTAGAATTACCTTTTAGGTTACACTTTAGGTTACACTCCGAGTACACCGAGTGAGGATACTGAGTCACTTAAAGAGAGAGACATGTCTGATCAAGTGCATTATGGTACGGGTGAGGGAGATGTACCGTATCGCCCTATGAGAGAATTCTTATATTCCGTGCGATCAGTCACTTTGGGATGCATTATGCTCCTATATAATGCAGGGAAATTCCGCTTTCCGAATGGATGATACAAATAGTTCCCACATATCATGGAATGGAGTCTGAGAATCCATATCTCCACATTCAGGAATTTGAGGAGGCGTGCAAAACTTTCAGCGATTAAACGTGAACAAAAGATGTGATCTGCCTTAAGATTTTCCCGTCCTCTCTAAAGGATAAAGCTAGGACCTGGCTATGGTCTTTACCTCCAAAATCGATTACGTCGTGGAATGAGTTACAATCCAAATTTCTCAAAAAGTTCTTCCCTCCGCATCGAACGAACTCCATTAAGGATCAAATTCAAACTTTTCGACAACTAGAAAATGAGTCGTTCAATTAATATTTTGAGCATTTTAACGAGTTAATCACTTCATGCCCTCACAATAGTCTTGATAAAGAGAAAATCATTTCCTTTTTCCATCATGGGATGAATATCAACTGTAAACAACTTGTTGAAACAATGTGTGATGGACCCTTTCTTGATTTAGACGTCAATAATGCTGAGCTCTAGTTGAGGTATGTCGCTAATACCACTCAAGCTTGGGATACATCTAACTCTGGTGCTCAGAATCGAACTCGCCAAGTGGCACCACTCCATCGGCATCCGATTTATACCATATAGACAAAGATACTATGATGGACAGTCAAATCAAGCAAATTGAGAAAGGTATGAGAGAGTTACTCGCTGCATGCGTAAGAGAACCAACTGGCCCATCCACACCGCAATTGAGAAGGTATGTGCTATTTGTGAGGAGGGACATTCAACAAAGGAATGCCCAACGATACCCGCCTATAAAGTTATGCTTCTAGAGCAAGTGAATGGTGTAGGAGGATTTAAAGGTAATTTTTGTTCCCCGCAAAGAAATTCTTATAACCCTTTATGGAAAAACCACCCAGGTTTTAGCTATGGGCAACCATAGGCTATGATGGATCCTACGTCATATGTTGCCCCTCCTCCACCTCCACACTTTCAACCAGCACCACCTCTTCTAGCTTCGTATATCTCCACACCACGGAGAAGTCTCGAGGATATAATACACTAATTCATAAACACCCAAAATGCAACCAATGCTAGATATGAGCGCATGTTCGCCAACATAAATACGAACATTTCAAAGTTGCAATTTTCATTGAGTATCCAAGAGAGGCATTAATTTCCTACCTAGGGTCAAAGAACTCCTCAAGGTCAAACTAGTGTAAGCTCTACTTCCACAGAACATCAAGATCAATGTCAAGCCATAACCACTCTACATAGTGGGAGGGTTGTTTATTTATCACCTCCCCCACATGACGTATCGAAAGACAAGGATATTTCACCCACCACGAAAGAGGCCGAAGATGTCCCTTTGAAATAGAGTGAAAATGAAGACACTAGTGAGCCCGAAATAGTTGTGAAGCCGCTCACCGCATCGCCATTTCATCAACGGTTGGTTCTTTCCAAAAAGGAAACCCCCGTGATGATGTGCTAGAAGTCCTTAAGAAAGTGAAGTTGAATTTACCTTTCCTCGATGCCATCAAGAAAATTCCCGCTTATGCAAAAGCTATCAACGACTTAATGACGGTGAAGAGGAGGCTTAAGGTAAAGAAGAATGTGTTTCTAGCACAAAATTTGAGCTCCGTTTTACTCAATGATCTCCCACCAAAGTTCAAGGATTCGGGTGCACCCACCATTTCCTGCATCATATGAGAGAATCCAATAAAAAAATCCTTACTCAATTTAGGGGCAAGCGTCAATATCCTCCCCTACTGCAATTATAGGCAACTTGATTTGGGTGACCTCAAGTACACAAAGATCACTCTCAAATTAGTGGATTGTACCGTAAAGATACCAAGAAGTATTGTAGAGGACGTGATATTCCAAGTTGACACTTTCTACTTCCTGGTAGATCTTTTCATTTGGGACTTGGAGCCCTCCTTTGCCTCGAGTAACCATGTTCCCATTATTCTTGGGCGCCCATTCTTAGTTATGGCTAACGCTTTGATTAACACTCGAAATGGGCAAATGCAACTCACTTTCGAGAACATGACTTTAGAGACAAAAATCTTCAACATATCCCAACATGTGGGGGATGAGGATGATCTTCACGCAGTGAATCGTATTGATGAAATCGTAGAGGAGCACATAGAGGAAAATTTTAGTGGAAATGCGTTAGGAGCTTACCTTGTATAGAGCAATGAGAGTGAGGGGGCATACACTGATTTTGAAAAGGAGATTGAGGAGTTAATAGCGATTCTTGATAAGAGAGCGTCAGACAAGGACGTGAGATATGTAAGTTAGGTTTCTAGATTTGAGGAACTACTACCGAGGGAGTCATGCATGGTTCCCTCCAATAAAAAAATTCCTACCCTCGAATTAAAGAAACTACCCTCCAACGTCAAATATGCTTATTTAGGAGAGGACGAGACATTTCCTGTTATTATCTCCTCTAGCCTAGATGAAGAGCAAGAGGGTAAATTACTGAAAATCTAAAGGAATCACCAAAGTTATTTTGGTTGGTGCATAGAATATTTGAAAGGTATAAGTCCCTTGATTTGTACCCATAAAATTCACCTCGAGGAGGACGTGAAGCCCTCGATGGAAATGCAAAGAAGATTGAACCCTACCATGAAAGAGGTGGTGAGGGCATAAATTATTAAGCTGTTGGATGTCAGGATTATATACACAATATCGAATAAAAAATGGGTCACTCCCAATAATTTGTCCCGAAGAACTCGAGAATGACTGTGATTGAGAATGCTAAGGGCGTGCTAGTTCCCCAACGTACCACTACCGGGACGCGCATTTGCATTGATTACTGGAAACTCAATACGGGCACTAGGAAAGACCATATCCCCTTACCATTAATTGATCAGATGCTGGAGAGATTAGCGGGACACCCTTATTATTTCTTCTAAGATGGTTATTCTGGATATAACCATATAGAGGTAAATGTGCTTGACCAAGAGAAGACGACTTCCACATGTCCTTTTGGTACGTTTGCCTACAAGCATATGCCATTCGAATTGTGCAATGCACCTGTGACCTTTCAAAGGTGAATGTCAAGTCTCTTTAGTGACCTAATTTAAAAAGGTACTTTCCCATTGCATGGGAAGGTACATTCCCATTGCGTGGGAAGGTACTTTCCCATTACGTGGAAAAGAACTTGGTGTTGAATTTGTAAAAATGACATTTTATGGTCACCGAGGGAATAGTTCTTGGCCACATTGTCTTATCCAAAGGAATTGGAGTTGATAGAGCCAAAATAGATGTCATAGCTGAGTTACCCCCATCGAAATCGGTAAAAGATGTGCGTTCTTTCTTAGGCCACGCGAGATTTTATATAAGGTTTATTAAGGACTTTAGCGCCATCGCTAGGCCCTTGAGTAACCTTCTCATGAAGGACACCCCATATGAGTGGAATGAAGCATGCCAAAGTGCTTTGATAAATTAAAAAGCATGCTTGTTTTCGCTACCATCATGCAAGCTCCGGACTGGTCTTTACCATTCGATCTTATGTGTGATGCAAGTGATTTCGCGATCGGGGCTATTTTGGGCCAAAGGAAAGATAAGAAGTCTCATGTCATATGCTACGCTAGACGGACTTTAACTGGACCGTAACTCAATTACTCCATCACGGAGAAAGAATTGCTAACAGTAGTATTTTCTCTGGACAAGTTTCGTTCCTACCTCATCGGTTCACCCATAACATGCTTTACCAACCACGTGGCTTTAAAATATTTCCCTACTAAGAAATATACGAAGCCTCGCCTCATAAGGTGGATCATACTCCTACAATAGTTTAATCTCTACATTAAAGACCAGAAAGGAGTAGAAAACGTCGTTGTCGATCATTTATCTCGGCTTTCATCCGACGTACCTAGTAATACCTTACCCATAGATGAATACTTTCAGGATGATCAGTTATTTGCTACCTCTTCTCTCCCCTGGTTTGAGGACATAATTAATTATCTTGTCACGGGATCCGTTCCTCCCGATTGGATGCCACAAGAGAAAAATAGGTTTATTACTTGGTCACGCATGTTTTTTACAATGATCCATTCCTCTTCAAATATTGTGCGGACCAAATCATCTGACGATGTGTACCAGATGATGAGATACCAAAAGTCATCTAATTCTTTCATTCAGAAGCATATGGCGGTCACTTCTCGACGAAAAATACGGTCGCTAAAATCCTTCAAAGTGGCCTCTATTGTCCCATAATGTTCTGGGATGTAGATAAGTGTTGCAAATTTTGCGATAGGTGTCAATGGATGGGAGATATTACCTGATGAGACATGATGCCATTAACCCTCATACTCATTATTGAGATTCTTTATTGCTGGGGTATTGACTTCATAGGCCCTTTTCCCCATTCCTTTGGATTCCTATACATCCTTGTTGTGGTAGACTACGTTTGTGGAAGCTATAGCTACCAAAACAAATGACAACAAAGTGGTGGTAAAGTTCTTGCAAGAACACATACTCTCTGGTTTCGGTGCTCCGAAAGTGATAATTAGTGATAACGAAAAGCATTTTTGCAACAAGCCATTTGAGAAACTTATGAGAAAGTATGGGGTTGTCCACAAGGTTGGAACGAATTATCACCCATAAACGAATGGGCAAGCCAATTTTGTGAATCGTGAGATTAAGAACATCCTTGAGAAGACCGTCGATCCTAACTATAATAATTGGTCCTTTCAATTAAACGATGCGCTATGCGCCTACCGCACAACCTACAAGAACCACCTCTGGATGTCCCCGTTTCATTTTGCCTATGGAAAGCCTTGCCATCTCCCCGTGGATCTAGAGCACAAAGCATATTGGGCCATCAAGAGGTTGAAATATAATTTTGATAAAGCCGATGAAGCTCGCAAGCTTCAGTTAAATGAGTTGGAAGAGTTACGTAATGACGCATATGAGAATGTAAAAATATCTATGGAACGGATGAAACTCGCACATGATATGATAATCTGACACAAAGAGTTTCACCCAGGACGAAAGATGCTCCTCTAAAACTCTTGACTACAATTGTTTCCCGATAAGTTGCGTTCAAGGTGGACGGGCCCATTTGTTGTTCGAAAAGTAATCCCTCATGGTGTAGTAGAGTTAGAAGATTCAAAAGGGGGAACTACTTTAAAAGTGAATGGACAACTCCTTAAACCGTACTACAAGGAGTGCGTCGAAGAAGCTGATACTATCTGGTTATCGAACCCCATTTATGGGGACTGATTGAGAAAGTACGGGAAGGTCATCGCACCCCTGACGCATATGGGGTGACTCTTGCGTATATTAATAATGTGTAGGTCAGGGTCATTCGACATAAATTCGTAGGTTACGAGCCGAGTCAGGATAGGATCACAAATGCACATTTTGGGAGAGCTCCATGCTAGCTGAGGTGTGTTCTCGGGGTTTTATAAGCTAGGATAAGAGGAAGAGTTCTTTGGAAAAAAATTGAAAACTTGGATTTTCGGAGTTCCAACACTTAGTTTTTTTTTGCATGTTAAAGTTGGGAAGCTCACTGGAAATCCGAACCGGTTTTACCTTTTGCACTATCAGGGCTAAACCGATTCACTTGGGGTTCGAATAAAAAAAATAATATTTTTCATCAAACCAGTTCGCCCAGAGCAGGTGCAGATTTCAGCGTGTTACAAGATGCCCACTCCCTATACATCTACCCATTCCCATACACCCCCTTTTGTTTTCCCTCCAAATCCATCCCCCCACACCATTTCCCTCCAAATTCTTCCCTCCAATCCCACCCAACCCCACCTATAAATACACACCCCATTTCCACCATTCCTCTCACGCGTCCCATACTTCTTTTCACTCTCTTTCTTCCCCAATCACCCATTCCCATGGCTAATGCAGATTTACCCGTCAAATACGACTCCATCGAAATTCTTCATGAAGACCACAATGTCTATCGCTCACTTCATGAAAGTAAATGGGTCAAGGAATTATTTTCAAGCTCCCGCACCATACACATCGAGCGGGCAATTAATTGGGATGGACTGCCCGACACGTGAACGCCCTCTTCCGACTCCAAAGGTGGCATCAATTTCTAGCAAATCCCGGCAATGAGGTTTGGATGAATGAGGTGCGATCCTTTTATGGCACTCTCTTCCATGTCTTCTAAAATACGTACCAAGCATATGTGGATGAGGTACCAATCCCATTCTTTCTCTCCATAGTCTCCCAAATAATGAGCGCTGATAACGTCCCGAATCCACCAAATTTTGACTATCCCAACTACGGAAACCCCATCCCAAAACATCAGTGCATTGAATGCATAGCACCTAATCACATTTCGGATCGCGACACTTTCGTGGTAGGCAACCTTAATGAGATTACTGCTTCGTTTACCTTATCACTTGAGGGTCTATCCTCCAAATCTCTAATAATTTCGCAATTCGAATTCGCCATGGAAGTTTTCTCTACCTTCTTCTTGGAAATATGAGTACCATTAATCTCCCTTGCATTTTTTACTCGGAAATCATCATTGTTGCAATGGACCGCAAGGGAAAAATCTCTCTAACTTATGCCCGGTTCATAACATCATTTCTGAGAAGCTTCGGGATTCAACCACCCCCATCGCAACCCCGTCTCCCCAAGCCTTTTGGACTAGAATCCATCACAAGGAAGATGCATCAAATGGAGGTATTGCACCCACCACCATCGGTGGTAGAAGATGTGGAAATGGGGGTAATGAGGAGGAAGAGTACAACTAGGAGGAGGACTCCAACTACGAGCCGGACGAAGAGGGCATCAATAAGCGTGTGGCCCGACTTAAGGTGCGATTTGATGGGTTCGTGACGGATTACCATTGCGATATCTCTATGACGATTTGCCTCCAAGAAGAAATTTACTGCTTGCAAGTGGGCCCAAATGTCTCTCTCCCCACCTATTTTTATGATCCATATGGCCCCAATGCTCCCGGACCATCCAACCCACCCCCACAATAGTTTGATGTTTATGTTAGTTGTTTTTGGTTGCTTGTGCTATCTATCCTTTTCTTTCCTTTGTACTTGGTCCTTATAAATGAAATCTTGCATTTCGTTCTTTCGCTATTTTTTTAAACACTCTTCTCTTATTGTTTGGATTTTAGTCCTTATTGCATGAGGACATTGCAAAAGTCTAAGTTAGGGGGGTGGGGGGGGGGGGGGTGGGAGGGATACACGTGCATTTGGAAAAAGTTCACAAAAGTTCAAAATGCCCAAAAAAATTTTGAAAAAAAAAACAAAAATATTTTTCTTCAAAATAATTTAAAATTTAAATTTAAATTTTTTCAAAAATACCACACAAATTTTGTTTAAGGTTAAAAATTGTAAAATTTCAATTGCACAAAGCCAAAATTTACCAAAAATGGAAACTGAAAGAAAATTGACGACTTAACGATTAAATGTGGAGATTAATCAACCCGGTGAGATTTTGAGCCTATCAATTTTTGTGAGGTTTTAAATCAATCTGAGTTAATGGTTAACTCAAACTTCATTTCAGTGTTTAAAAAAGTCGTTGAGGATCCCTTTTCCTTTGTTTTGATCGGTTACGGAAAATGTGTGAGATGTCATCTTAAAAATGAGCTAAAATGTCTCTAAATTAAATGATTCTCGAGACGCATATGGTAAATTAATTAGTAAATCGGACAATGAAGTTAGGCCCTCATTTTATTTACCCAAAAATATTAGCCGTAAAAAGTTGTAAAAAATTTATCCTCTTGCTACCCAACTTGAGCCGAATAAAATTTCCCCTTTTTGTTTGATAATCCGAAAAAACATTTAGCCCGAAATTTAGAAAAATGGAAAATTCATAAATTAAGTCCAATTTGTGAGATAAAAAGGGGCAAGAAAAGAAAAGAAAATGCAAAAAAAATAGCAAAAAAAATAAGAAAAGTAGAGAAAAATGAAACGCCTGAAAGAGAACTAATGCACATCCTAAGTAAATGTTCCAATTTCGAATTTTCCAACCATTTTCATTTTACCCAAATACACCTTAAACCCAAAAAAGCCCTAACTAAGGCCGAATTTTAAAATTACCTACCGCGTGGAGAGCTAAAATATGAAAAGACAATAGAGAGATGAATTGGTGTGTATAAGAGGCGATGTTTTTGATTTCTCAATGACCATAATCCGATGAAGAGATCTTTTCACCCATAAATTTTTGTCTTTTAATTTTCTGTGCGTAAATTCGTGTTCCAATAAGTTTACTCTTATATCACGCACATCGATAGAAAATAGCCACATTTTGAGTGATTCGTTTGTAAGAGTATCCAGTGAGCATTTGAATCAAAACGAATTTTCAAGAAGTAATTTAATAATCAATCGATAGAAATTTGTGATTAAATTTTTGGCTTCGCACACACACACGGCAAATTGAGACTTATGAATGAAAATCTATAGTGATATTTTTTGAAAAGTTTAATTTGTACATTTTTTATGTGCTTTGAATTTTCTTTGAGTAAAAAAAATTTTGTGGGTATATTCACTGCAAACCCTCACGAGACAACACGCATCCTACTAGGGTAACCTAGGAGTTTAACGATTTTTTGCATATGCTAAATGCAATCTCTTGCCCACGAAAGTGGTACACTATCTCTATCACGTGTCAGTTTAGGATTCGAATATGCTTTAATTCTTTTACATTGCTCGGGACGATCAAAGTTCTAAGTTAGGGGGTGGATTAGGTCTAAATTCTTCATATTTATTCCCTCACTTTAGAGGTTTTTATCACCTTATGCATTGTAAAACACATTGATTTCTTCCATATTATTGATACTAACCTTTTCTATGCAGTGCATTGAGTTTGGGGTATTTCTCTTACATTTGCAAGAAATTCGTTCAGAAAAGAAAAGAGAAAACAAAAATTCAAGAGAGAAAGACAAAATGCAAGAGAAGGAAAGTCAAGGGGAAATTTCATAATTTTACACCTAGAATTCGGACATGGAATCCCAGAAGAAGTTGAAGTCGTGGGTTCATGAGGGTATATGAAGAAATGACATTAAAATCCGTATTACGAGTGAAAAGTTATGAGAGTTCAAACTTGGGAAGAAATCAGGGTAAAAAAGAAGGAAAGGAGAAGAAAAAGACTTAGAAAAAATTTCAGCTCAAAATTTCACATTAGCACTGGAAAGCCGAGCCGGTTCGGCCCAGTAAAGAACAAAATAGCCAACCGGTTGAGCGGGCCAAAATTCTAATTTTTTTATTTAAAAAATAAAGTTGTGCATGGATGATTTACTTAATATAACATGACGTACTTAAATATTTTGGAGACCAAACATTAGGGAATTCATTTTTTTTCCATAGTTTTAGAGGGTTCTTGCACACAAGGACCCTAGGGTTTACTTTCTTCAACAATATTCAAGTTTTTATTCATGAATTCAAGGTTTTCTCCTACAAAGTTTGTGTTTTACATCTCTACTCTTCAAGGTTAATATTTATTTTCATGCGTTACATATTTTCTGGGATTCCAAGTATTTCTTACATGCTTAGGTCTAGTTTCTTCATGTTTACGATTACATGCACCTTGGGTAATATGTTTTTCATTAGCAAAATCATGTGTAGCTATATTTCTAAGGGTTGGGCCACATGAACTCAACCCAACATGGTTTGCATGAATAAAAAAATAGTTCTTTAAATTAAATAATGATTGGATCGTGTCGATTGGTGATCATAACCATCGTAGGACTTTTTATATCGTTTGCCCTAGGTAATCGGGATGCATAAGAGTGTGATGCGCATGTAGGACTGCCGACACCGGTTTATTCTTACTTTTAATTTTGTATGATGCGAGCTAGTACCCTCATATATGTAATGCTTGATATTAATAAAGATCGGGTTTAATCATCTATCTAATTTAAAGCTAGTTTTTTATTCGGTAAATTACTAGGGTTTGGGGAATTGTGTTCCAACCTTTCTTTCCCATTTATATTTAGTCAATCACAGTTAGCTTATTCTTGAATGCTTAGTTTCATTGATAGTTTAATTAAATTGCATTTAGTCGGTAGATATAATCCCACTCAATCATCTTTTTGTTTCTTCTTTTTTTGTTGAGTTAGTTTAGGGTTAACAATCTAACCTATCGTCATCACGTTCAACATCATATTTCCCTGAGCATTTGACCCCGTCTTATCGGGTTATTACTTGAGCGATAGGCTTGCACTTGAACCCGTCTAAGCACACACTTTAGACACTTAGTGAGTCGCGTCATCCCACATAAAAACATTAATCAAAAGTTGAAGTGTATATAATAAAAAGATAAAAGAATACTATGAAAATTCTGGGAAATATGTGGAATGGCCGCAAAAAATTTGCGAAGAAAGTTGTAATACCCCGTAAATTTTAATGATTTTAATTACGGAATCAATTGAATTAAATAATGAGAAATAAATTTATGATTAATCTGGATTTAAATAGATATTTACTAGTGTGATAGGATTTAGTATTATTGATGTGAATTATGTTCAATATTACTTAGTGAGTAAAGTAATATGCGATTATGAATTTATTAAAATTGTCCCAAGAGAATAATACAACAGTTATGGAAATTAAGTCAGATGCACGTGTCAGCCGTGTCGGGACTAAATTTAATGGAATAAAAGTATGTTATGTATAAGTCACTCATATAGTCATTTTGAGTGCGCCAAAGTGTCCTAAAGGGTCGAGATAGTCAAATAAGTCCACCCGGGAGTTTAGTTTGGGTCCCAAGGTAGTTTTAGGCCAAACCGGCACATCGGGAGGGTATTTCCATCATTTTAATTTTCAGAGTAATTAAACCTATGAAAAATCAAGGGTTATATCTGAGGGAAGGAGTTGTCTTCTAGGGTTAGAATTCACAAAATCTAAGAAGGTCATGAGAGGAGGAAGAAGAAGAGGTTTTCAAGCCTAGAGCCACCACCGGTACACCGTTTGCACCACCGTCACCACCCACGCGTAGATTAGAAAGAGAGGATAATTCCTAGTACCATCTTCTTCAAAGTATCATAAATTCCATTAAGGTCCAGTTATTTATCTTGCAAAGATTCAGTGCATATATTATCCATGGTAGTCTAGAATTGAAGAAAATCCTTGAATAATTGATAATTTAGGAATTTGGAGAATTTAACCTTGAAATTGGGTAGGTTTTACATGTAGATGAATATCTGGAATTAATAGAAAAACGAATTCATAACCTAAGAGTTGTGAATTTAGAATTTAAATATGAGATTTATGGTGTTCTTGAATAAAGATTGAGGAACTAGGGTTTTTAAGAAATATCCATGATTTAATCCAAGAAAATTATGCCCCGTGATGAGTTGATGATTCTGATACGTTAGAACTTATGCATTTATGTTGGTGTCACATTTAGTATAATTATTTTGGAGTTTGGGACATTATAGTGGATGATTTGAGGTTTAAAATTGAAGAAACCCATAGGCAAAATTATGCAGAAATCGTAGGCAAATATCTGATGGGTCGATCGATCGACCCATTTCTTCGATCGATTAACTTCCTTGCAATTTGTGACTTGTTTTTCCTTTTAGTTTCGATTCAACCTCAACTTTTAAGATCCCTTAATGTTGATTAATTGAGTATAATGGGATTTAGGTAAGGCCAGTAGGGTTATAGTTAAGGCCCGAAAAGTGTCATTATGTATGGGATTGAATGGGGAGATTTACAAGTGTTTTTCGAATGCGTTATGATTGAAAATTTTATGGATTGGGGTTTAATTCGGATAAATGATGACTTAAGGTTAATACCAATAAAAGGAGGGACATTATAATACTAAAATAACCTAAGGAATAATTGGATGACTTTGTAAACCTTTGGGATAGGGAAAGGTACTTGAATTTATACGACGAGAGTTATAGCCTTTATTAAATTTACATATGATATACATGTTATAAATACAACGTGTGGGACTTATAATATGGGATGTGTGTATACCAATATTGAACGCATAAATACTTAGGTTGTGTGAATACCTATTGTATGGATTTTTATATGTATGACATACCTACCATACTTTCTATCGCTGGGACTTCTTAAAGCGGACAATCTTGTCTTAAGGAGCCCCCATTTGGGGGTAATTATTGATTGGTACCTCGGAGCATGGGACCTAAGGAGGACTTATCTGTGAGTGGATAAGTTTGCATTATCTCTACACCATAATGACTATTTTGCAACTAATAGATTTTTTAATTTGTAAGTGTTATAAACACTTACAAATTTTACACAGGTTTTGGACACTTACAAATGATGTAAATGTTCAAAAACGTTGTAAAATTTGCAATTTTATAAATGACAAAACTTAAAAGGGTTACATCATGTCCCAAAAGCGTAAAATCATAATTTCCCACCATCATTGTTTCCTCGTCCAAAATTTCCTCTCCCGTCTACTCAAATCGCACCCAAATTTTCCCTCCATCCCAAAATCACAAATCTTCCTTGTAAACCAAAATAGCACACATCTTTACGTGCGATTCTGATTTAAAGCCGCACATATCTTTACCCCCGTCCCAAAATCGTGCACATCTTTGCATGCGATTCTTATCGCTCAATCAATTTAGGGGCTCAATCGTAAAGCTTCAAATTTAGGGCTCAATAATAAAGCTTAAAAATCGATTCGGGTATAAGTCTCTCTCTCTCTCTCTCTCTCTCTCTCTCTCTCTCTCTATCTATCTATCTATCTATCTATCTCTCTTATATATATATATATATATATAGATAGATAGATAGATAGAGATAGATCTCTCTCTCTCTCTCTCTCTCTATATATATATATATATATATATATATATATATATAAGTTTGATCTTCGAATTGTTTCGAGTCATTAAGTCTTAAAGTTTTAATTTTTTGTTTATTAGTTTGAAGTGACGTTGTGGGTGTGGCAATGTGATTACTTTTATTTTAAATTTAATTATTATCTTATTTAAGAGCCTTCGATGTAAATTTTAATTGTAGCTTGAACTCCCCTAGGACTTTACTTTGTATTTTCATTTTCATTTTCTTTTTTTTTTTTGCTTTACTGTCTTGGATGTTGTTGTATGGAATTGTGAAGTTTTATAATGGAAAACTTTGTTTAGGATTTCAGATTAAGTTTTTAATGAATAATTGTTTTTTTTTGTTGATTGAGTTTTGTTATAAAGGGTGTACAAGTGTAATTTTCTGTTTGCTTGGGGTTACGATTTGATTCAATTATATTGTAGGCTTTATTTAGATTTTGTGTGACACCCCAACTAATTAAATACTGGGTAGGTACTCCTTTATTAAATTAATACAAAATGCCAAGTTGGTTCAGTTCATAGCATCACTGTCGAAAATATTTTATTAATTACTAGCGACCTAATATTTAAAAAGTGAGTTGTTAATTTTAATTAAATCCGATTAGCATGCAATAATTAAATTATGAAATGTTAACATAACCACCACAACATAATGACAATGGAATAACCATAAAATAGTAATGAGTCTGGAGGGATACTCCTCATAACAATCCAAATACAGGAATAAACAAATACTAAGTCTGCATCACTAAATTAATTACAATACAAAAATCTGATATAACTGGATAAATAAAGTGTCTAAAAGAAATGGGGCGACATGCCCAACAGATGAGGAAAATCTAGTAACATAGAGTCAAGATCGAAAGTGGAGGCGTCTACTGTCAAAGTCCTGTAACTTCCACGGCAGCTACAGTCCATCACCTGAATGGAACTCCTGTGCATGGTGTCCTTATGGCTGGGCACCTAAAAGGTTTTTACAAAAATATATTTGGAAGCAAACGGGTCAGAGCCCGATTGTGGAAAATAGTTTAAAATATAGCAAGTGTTTTAATGACATAAAACAATGAATGCAAAATACATGTTAGGACGTGCTCTCACATGAAATACTCACCTCTCGACAATCTGTGCACTCCTAACGTATCCATAATCGAATCTAGTTATGCCCGTATCTAATTGGTTCAATATAAAATCTAACGTTACTATACGATTCACAATTTAATTCCCGACATCTTATTTTAAACAGAGTGTTTTACTCTTCTACACAGTTTCCCATTTTAGTACTACTAATCACTAGAGATCTTCCATTTTATCTTTTATAAAACATTGATATTATAGATACTCACATTTATACATTACAGTTCATTTCAATTAACAATATATTATTCTCATCATAAATATACAATACTAGCACCCCGAGACTAAGCTGCGGTGCACACATACTCTGCTATCCAATCCCGGTACATCACGTACATAAGGACCACACATTCCGAATCTCTTAGGAATCATTCTCAAATAACAACAATCACACAAAATGAAGGCGAACATAGCTCACATCACATGGGTCACACACATACCTACGCTCCCATGATCCGCAGACTTATTAGCTTCTCAATAAGTCCTTCTCTGACCTATGTCCTCGAGGTACCAATCTAAATCCCCCCTCTCCCCGTAGGTACACAAAGATTAGATGTCCCTAATCGAACACAGACCTCCCGTGATAGCAAGTATGGTAGGTATGTTTTACACATAAAACCACATATACATTTACAAGTCCCCGATTCATATATTTTAACGTTGTCAACTCTTCTCACGTCGTAATTAGCTATTCGTTTACTATTCCACAAATGTCATCCGGATTACTATAAGGTTCTAAGTTCTACTCCTCAACGCACCCCAATTCTCATAATTATACCCACTAGTCAATAAAGGAAGGTTAATTCTCAATTACTTAAGTCTACGGGACATTTGAAATATAATCAGGCCAAAAAGTCCATTCTGTCAACTCGTTAGAAGTCTCGTTCGAACGAGGTCGTTAGAACGAGTGTCGTTTGAACGAAAGGCTTCGAACGAACTACCAACTCGTTAGAAGGGATACTTTCATCTCGTTAGAAGCTCGTTCGAACGAGGACGTTCGAACGACCTGGGCAGGTCTTCTAACGAGATGGCAGACTGCGCCCAGAATTTCCCCCAATTCGTTTTTCTTCAGATTTCTCTCCTCTAAATCCCCACTAAGATCATCCCAATTAAGTTTTAACTTTTTTAAACTACTCTTAGTCCTCCTAAGTCACCCTCTAACATATATTTTCCTAAATTATCATGTAATCATCGAAATTCCCAAACATTATCCAAAACCCTAAGAACATGAAGCAAGAATTTTAACGTCTGCAATTTCTCCTTATAAATCCATTTTTAAATCATCAAAAGATACATATTGGATATGGAATTCATTTATTACCATTCTACATGCAATCCCTACATAAGATTATGAGTTCTATCTCCAATTTCATGGGTTTTTCATCAAACTTTCAATACAAGACATATATTTAATCCTAATCATGGAGGAAACATTCGCTTGAAATTATGTAATTAAACCACTTGCCTTAGATTTTCTGATTCAATATTGAAGGATGAAGGCTGATTCTCCTCTCTCTCTACAAATTTCTCCCAAAAATGGTGATGGTGGTTAGGGGTTTCTTTTGGAACCTCTTAAGACTCTCCCTATAACTCCCGTAGCCCACTACTTGTTAAATGCTAATATTGGACCTAGTGGGTTTATTTCTAACATAAAAATTAACCTCTAAAATTCGTGGTTTTTAATTCCCCTATTTTTAAAATTACCAAAATACCCTTCTAAGTTGTCGGTATGGCCCAAAAATGCCCCGGGACCCAAACTAGACCCCCAGCTAGTGTTTTCTGACGATTTCGACCTTTCTGAACACGTTGGCGCACTCAAAATGACCATTCGGTTGATAAAAATATAATTCACTTTTTAATTCCAATAATTATATTCCTGACGCGACTGACACGCGCGTCCCAATTAAATTTCCAAATTGTCGTATTTCTGTCTCGTGACAATTTTAAGATTTTCAGTACATGAAATTTTTAATTTTTAACATCATAATCAAATACCAACTCACATCTCGCTAGTATTTGTACCCGGATTAATTCCCAATTACTTCTCATTTAATTTAATTAATCC
This sequence comes from Sambucus nigra, assembly GCA_949130495.1. Taxonomy (NCBI): domain Eukaryota; kingdom Viridiplantae; phylum Streptophyta; class Magnoliopsida; order Dipsacales; family Adoxaceae; genus Sambucus; species Sambucus nigra. The sequence goes on from OX422210.1 coordinate 641,658,283, forward strand.
CTTAAATAAAAATCAATAAAATTACAGGGTATTACATACTTCCCCCCTAATAACAGAATTTCATCCCGAAATTCGAAACTAAAGAGTACCTGGTAAAAATAACTCCGGATATCGCTCGCGCATTTCATCCTCACGCTCCCATGTGGACTCCTCGGCATTATGATGCCGCCACTGAACACGTACTAACGGTACTATCTTCGACCTCTGTTTCCGCTCACTTCGGTCCAAAATAGCAATCGACCCCGCCTCGTAGGAACTATCGGGATGAAGATCAATGTCGTCCAAAGCAATGTGAGTATGGGCCAAATCATCCCTAAGATATTTCCTTAGTGAGGAAATATGGAACACATCATGGATCCTATGTAAGTGCTCGGTAACCCAAGTCTGTATGCGATTAGCCCAATCCTCTCGATGATAGGAAATGGCCCCACGTATCTTGGTGCCAGTTTCCACTTCTTCCCAAAATGCATGATCCCCTTCATCGGAGATACTCTGAGTAACACCTGGTCTCCCACCTTGAATTCTCTGAAGAACCTCTTGGCATCAGCATAGCTCTTCTGCCGGTCCTGAGCTACCCGAATACGACTCCGTATCATCTCTATCCTTGTCAAAATATCCTGAATCACTTCTGGTCCAAGGAGTTTTTTATCCCCCACCTCTAACCAACATGTTGGGGAACGACAAGGTCTACCGTACAATGCCTTAAATGGAGCCATGCCAATGGTAAACTGATAGGAGTTATTATAAGCAAACTCCACCAGTGGAAGGTACTGCTCCCATCCACCTCCAAAGTATAGGATGCACATACGGAACATGTCCTCCAACATCTGATATGTCCACTCAGTTTGCCCATCCGTCTGCTAGTGATAAGCCGTACTCAGCCGTAACTTCATACCCATGGCCTCCTGGAAACTCTTCCAAAATTGTGAAGCAAATATCTTATCTCGGTCAGACATGATATTTAGAGGTACCCCGTGAAGTCTCATAATTTCTGCAATGAAAAGCTAGGCATACTATCCTGTAGTGTAATCGGTCCTCACGGGCAGAAAATGAGCAACTTTGGTCAACCTATCCACAATTACCCATATGGAGTCGTGACCCCTCTGTGATGTAGTTAACCCCGTGATAAAGTCCATGGAGATTCTCTCCCATATCCACGTCGAAACCTCTAACGGCTGTAGAAGTCTTATCGGTTTTTTATGGTCCACCTTTACTAGCTGACAAGTGGCATATTTAGAAACAAACACGGCGATCTCTCTCTTCATCTCACTCCACCAATACTGTCGTCTCACGTCTTGGTACATCTTATCCCCACCAGGGTATACCGCGAACCGTGAGCCGTGCGACTCAGTCATTATCTCATGTCGCAAGTCCTCCCCTTCCGAAACGACCAGTCTCCCATTGAAGCGTAATCTCCCGTCTGAGCCAACGGTATAGGACTCGGTTCCCTCTGCTAGTAATCAAACTATGTGCTCCTAACAGAACGAGTCATTTGCCTGGGCCTTTACCACTCTCCTAACAATCTGAGATGTAATAGTCATCACAGACATGAACGATCGGGCCACTACATCCTGGTGTCCCAACTCCTTCCACTTAGCTTTCCACACCTCGACCACCTCATCTATCGGCCTACGGCTTAACGCGTCTGCTACCACGTTAGCCTTCCCTGAGCGATACTGGATATCGAACTGATAATCCTTCATAAACTCAAGCCACCGATGTTGACGCATATTCAGGTCCTTCTGTGTGAAGAGGTATTGTAGAGACTTATGGTCTGTGAACAACCGAAATTTTTCCCCCAGGAGATAGTGTCTCCAAATCTGAAGAGCGAATACGACTGTCGCTAACTCCAAGTTCTGGGTGGGGTAATTCCTCTCGTGAGGCTTAAGCTTACGGGAAGCATAAGCTATGGCCTGACTCTCCTGTTGCAGCACACCTCCAAGTCCTTGTAAGGACGCATCAGTGTAAACTAAATACTCAACTCCCGGCCTGGGCAATGCTAACATAGGCGCTGAGGTCAACTTGTCCTTCAACTCATCGAATGCCAACTGACAGGCATCGCTCCAGATGAATGGTACACCTTTGCGAGTCAGATGTGTCAAAGGACCCGCTATCTTTGAGAAACCTCGAATAAACCTCATGTAGTATCCTGCTAGGCCCAAGAAACTACGGATCTCAGTCAGTGTCGTGGGCTGTCCACACTCCCTCACCATTGATACCTTCCCCGGATCAACAGATATCCCTCGATTTGAAATGATATACCCCAAAAACTGAACCTCCTTCAACCAGAACCCAAACTTCTCATACTTTGCATAAAGATCGTTCTGACGCAACGTCTGCAAAACCTGTCTCAAATGCTCGGCGTGCTCCTCTTCTGTCTGGGAGTAAACCAGAATGTCATCAATAAAGACAATGATGAACTGGTCTAGGAACTCTCTGAACACCCTATTCATCAAGTCCATAAACACGACTGGAGCGTTGGTCAAGCCAAAAGGCATAACACAAAATTCATAGGAACCATATCTCGTCAAGAAATCAGTCTTCGAGACGTCCTGTTTCCTGATACGCAACTGATGGTATCCCGATCGCAAATCAATCTTTGAGAAGAAGCAAGCTCCCCTCAACTAGTCAAATAGGTCATCGATTCGGGGTAACGGATATTTACTCTGTATCATGACTTTATTGAACTCCTGATAATCTACACATAATCTCAACGATCCATCCCTCTTCTTTACAAACAACACAAGGGCACCCCACAGAGAAGTACTCCTCCGAATAAACCCCTGACCCAACAACTGTTTTATCTGATCCCTTAGCTCTCTCATCTTTGATGGAGCCATACGGTACGGTGCGCGAGCAATTGGCCGAGTGCCCGGTGTCAAGTCGATAACAAAATCAATCTCTTTACTAGGAGGTAATCTAGGTATGTCCTGAAATACATCAGCAAAATCCCTCACGATTGGAATCGAATCAAGTGGTATCACCACTTCCTTAGAGGTCTCCTCCTTTATATTGTACAAATGAGTGGATGATCCTCCCTCAGGGCGATGCATCGCCACTAAAAACATCTCCTGCCCGGGAATGACAAATATGATACTCCTACTGAAATAATCAATCATGGCTCGGTACGCAACTAACCAATCCATACCAACAATCGCATCATACTCAGTCATCTCTAATATTAACATATCAGCGGGTAAAGTAAACCTCCCGATCTCTATACCCACACCTCTACAAATAAGGGAAATTACAGAACCCCTACTCAGCGGTGAATCTACACAAGTAATCGTGCTCTCTGCAGTGTCTAACAACCCAATAGTGCGTGCAAATATTATGGCAGTGAAATAATGTGTGGCCCCCATATCAAATAAAATACGCCCCATAGTCCCCTAAATAGAGAACATACCCTCAATAGCAGGTGGATCTTGTGGGACGGCGGCCTGCTGGAGCTGGTACACTCTCCCATACTGAAGTTGTCCCTACTAAACTGGAACCGCTGGAATGGGTGGTACTGCTGTCACCTGTGTGGTACTGGGAGGGCGGCAGGAAACAGAGGTCTCTGTGGCTCGTGTCGAGCACCCTGCTGCTGCAACTGTGGGGCCCTGCCCCTATCAGGACAATCCTGGCGTTTGTGGCCAATCTTGACACACACGAAGCATTTCCCCGAGAAGTTTCCTCCTCGATGTCCCTGTTGCCCTCGACCTTGATGACCATCACCATTCCTACCTTGACCATACTGGCCCTGCTGAAACTGTTAAAGCTGACCAATCTGGCCCTGATGGCCGTTATGAACCTGATGGCCATGTCTGAAACCTCCCTGACCATTCCTGAATCCCCCATATCTGAATCTCTTAGGATCCCCCTATTGGGAACCCTGATCACCCTGCCTGTGCTGACCCTGAACAGATTGTGCCCCGCTGGCACCATTTCCCCCTGTCCTGCCCTGATGGCTGGACTCTCCTGATCTCTTACTCTTAGACATGTGAAAGCGGTTCGCGTTAACCACATCAGATTAAATGGCCAACAAAAGATTTTCTAATAAGTGTAGTCGGATCCTTCAAGTCAATCCGTCCATGAACTTCTGAATCTTCTTCCCCTCAGTCGAAATCTCATCGGGAATAATATTAAAGAGATTTGTGAATTCGGCCTCATACTCGGCCACGGTCTTCCCCTCCTTCCTGAGGTTCATTAACTTCCTCCTTATCTCAGTGTGAACAGCTGATGGAAAATATTTGCGGTCCAACCGTACCTAGAACTCCTGAATAGAAAGTGCGTCCCTCTCCTACACGGTGGTAATAGACTCCCACCACTGCAATGCTGATCCTACTAGCTTAAAAGTAGCTAGTATCTGCTTATGAACATCCGTGCACTCGTACATCCTTAAGTGCCTCTAAATGTCCTTCCTCCACTGACTGGACACTACAACGTCGGAGCTACCTGCAAACTCCGGAGGATGTGCTTTCTGAAAAGCATCACGAACGCGTTCCCAAGAAGACGGGAATGCATGAGCTTGAACTGGCGCGACTACCGACGCCTGGGGTCATGCCTGCTGTACAACTGCTAGGGCAAAATTTACCGCTTGGGCTACAATAGCTGCAACGTCGGCGGCATTCATGGTGCCCTGAACTGGTGCAGGCTGTGGCTCGGGCTGTGCATCCCTAGGAACTCGCTGTGCACGTCGTGAAGGCATCTGAAATGAGAGTAAAGTCTTATAAGTTCGCAATTATTATCTCAAAATAGCTGAAGATCGGAACATACATAAAACAATACAATAGTCCTAAAATATAGGGCTCTACATCAAAGAAAGCTCAGCGGAAACATAATAAGCCATACAGATCCTAAGGACACTAGAACCTGATGCTCTGATACCACCTATGACGCCCCGACTAATTAAATACCGGGTAGCTACTCCTTTATTAAATTAATACAAAATGCCAAGTTGGTTCAGTTCATAGCATCACTGTCGAAAACATTTTATTAATTACTAGCCACCTAATATTTAAAAAGTGAGTTGTCAATATTAATTAAATCCGATTAACATGCAATAATTAAATTATGAAATGCTAACATAACCACCACAACATAATGACAATGGAATATTCATAAAATAGTAATGAGTCTGGAGGGATACTCCTCACAACAATCCAAATATAGGAATAAACAAATACTAAGTTTGCATCACTAAATTAATTACAACCCAAAAATCTGATATAACTAGATAAATAAAGTGTCTAAAAGAAATGGGGCGACATGCCCAACAGATGAGGAAAATCTAGTAACATAGAGTCAAGATCGAAAGTGGAAGCATCTACTGTCAAAGTCCTGTAACTTCCACGGCAGCTACAGTCCGTCACCTGAATGGAACTCCTGTGCATGGTGTCCTTGTGGCTGGGCACCTAAAAGGTTTTTACAAAAATATATTTGAAAGCAAACGGGTCAGAGCCCGATTGTGGAAAACAGTTTAAAATATAGCAAGTGTTTTAATGACATAAAACAATGAATGCAAAACACATGTTAGGACGTGCTCTCACATGAAATACTCACCTCTCGACTATCTGTGCACTCCTAACGTATCCGTAATCGAATCTAGTTATGCCCGTATCTAACTGGTTCAATATAAAATCTAACGTTACTATACGATTCACGATTTAATTCCCGACATCTTATTTTAAACATAGTGGTTTACTCTTCTACACAGTTTCCCATTTTAGTACTACTAATCACTAGAGATCTTCCATTTTATCTTTTATAAAACATTGATATTATAGATACTCACATTTATACATTACAGTTCATTTCAATTAACAGTATATTATTCTCATCATAAATATACAATACTATCACCCCGAGACTAAGCTGCGGAGCACACATACTCCGCTATCCAATCCCGGTACATCACGTACATAAGGACCACACATTCTGAATCTCTCAGGAATCGTTCTCAAATAACAACAATCACACAAAATGAAGGCGAACATAGTTCACATCACATGGGTCACACACATACCTACGCTCCATTGATCAGCAGACTTATTAGCTTCTCAATAAGTCCTTCTCTGACCTATGTCCTCGAGGTACCAATCTAAATCCCCCCTCTCCCCGTAGGCACACAAAGATTAGATGTCCCTAATCGAACGCAGACCTCTCGTGATAGCAAGTATGGTAGGTAGGTTTTACACATAAAACCACATATACTAAGCATTCTCACATCTTAGATATCTCAAATTATTAATATAGGTATGCTTCTCGTTCTTATATCGTCATTTAATGTTATACGTTTACAAGTCCCCGATTCATGTATTTTAACGTTGTCAACTCTTCTCACGTCGTAATTAGGTATTCGTTTTCTATTCCACAAATGTCATCCGGATTACTATAAGGTTCTAAGTTCTACTCCTCAAAGCACCCCAATTCTCACAATTATACCCACTAGTCAATAAGGGAAGGTTAATTCTCAATTACTTAAGTCTACGGGACATTTGAAATAAAATCAGGCCAAAAACGCCATTCTGTCAACTCGTTAGAGGTCTCATTCGAACGAGGTCGTTCGAACGAGTGTCGTTTGAACGAACTACCAACTCGTTAGAAGGGATTCTGTCATCTCGTTAGAAGCTCGTTCGAACGAGGTCGTTCGAACGACCTGGGCAGGTCTTCTAACGAGATGATAGACTATGCCCTGAATTTCCCCCAATTCGTTTTTCTTCAGATTTCTCTCCTCTAAATCCCCACTAAGATCATCCCAATTAAGTTTTAACATTTTTAAACTACTCTTAGTCCTCCTAAGTCACCCTCTAACATATATTTTCCTAAATTATCATGTAATCATCGAAATTCCCAAACATTATCCCAAACCCTAAGAACAGGAAGCCAGAATTTTAACGTCTCCAATTTCTCCTTATAAATCCATTTTTAATTCATCAAAAGATACATATTGGATATGGAATTAATTTATTACCATTCTAGATGCAATCCCTACATAAGATTATGAGTTATATCTCCAATTTCATGGGTTTTTCATCGAACTTTTAATACAAGACATATATTTAATCCTAATCATGGAGGAAACATTCTCTTGAAATTATGTAATTAAACCACTTACCTTAGATTTTCTGATTCGATGTTGAAGGATGAAGGCTGAAGGTTGATTCTCCTCTCTTTCTCTCTATAAATTTCTCCCGAAGATGGTGATGGTGATGGTGGCTAGGGGTTTCTTTTGGAACCTCTTAAGAATCTCCCTATAACTCCTGTAGCCCACTACTTGTTAAATGTTGATATTAGACTTAGTGGGTTTATTTCTAACATAAAAATTAACCTCTAAAATTCATGGGTTTTAATTCCCTTATTTTTAAAATTACCAAAATACCCTTCCAGGTTGTCGGTATGGCCCAAAAATGCCCCGGGACCCAAACTAAACCACCGGCTAGTGTTTTCTGACTATTTTGACCTTTTCGGACACGTTGGCGCACTCAAAATGACCATTTAGTTGATAAAAATATAATTCACTTTTTAATTCCAATAATTACATTCCTGACGCGACTCACACGCGCGTCCCAATTAAATTTCCAAATTGTCGTATTTCTTTCTCGCGATAATTTTAACATTTTCAATACATGAAATTTTCAATTTTTAACATCATAATCAAATACCAACTCACATCTCGCTAGTATTTGTACCCGGATTAATTCCCAATTAATTCTCATTTAATTTAATTAATCCCTTAAATAAAAATTAATAAAATTACGAGGTATTACATTTTGTTACACTACGATTGTTGAATTCAATTATATTTTTTTGTTTTTTAGGTGTCGAATTTTTTTAACATGAAGATTTCACCATGCTTTGTTTATACATGGTAAATCCACCCTATTATATTATTTTCCTCCATTTTTTGTGAGAGGTAATAAGCAAACTATAGGCAAGAATATCAGGTTGATAAGTTTCCTAGTTGGTATTAGTAGGTTATGTAACTAGAACATTTTTTTTATTTAAGGTTAGAATGAAGGAGGGGCTGCTATAATAGGAGAGATAAATAGAGAAGTTTTTTTCCCATAATATTTCTAATACTTCATTTTGCCTTTTTATTTTTCCCTCTCTGTGTTTATAAGACAACCTTCTCTGGAAAGCTTAACCTTCATGAGGACGATGAGGAGATTTACAGGGTGCGTATGAATGTGCATATGCATGTGCGTGACCCATTACACCGTGGTCCATGTTCGCCTCCAAGTTGTGTGTGATTTGTTTTATTATGATTTCTAAGAGATTCAGAATCGATAGTCCTTATTATGTACGTGAGGTAGCGAAAATTGATAGCAGAGTATGTACGCACCGTTAGTTTTACCTATGTGGGGTGCGGTATTTGTATATATTATAATGGTGATATATATATATATATATATATATATACGTGTGTTTATTCTACTATGTTTCTTTGTAGAACATGATGATAACGATGTAAAAAATATATATTGTGTGTGAAAACTCAAGGGATTAATGAGATACTTGAATTTAACTAATTAATATTGGAAATGCAAGAATGTGTTATTCGGGTGATACGGGTGGGATCCATAACTTGGGCATCAGAGTAAGAGACTTGATTAAGCTGTTTAAGTGGGATAGCGTAACTAAGATGGGTTAGGAGAATGCGTTAGGCGTGCACAATAGTTGAGAGGTGAGAATCTCAGGTGAGAGCACGTGACTAACTTGTATATAATATTCTTTGTTTAATGCAATTTAACACTTATTGTTTTAAAACTATTTTCAACTCGGGCTCTGACCTATTTATTGAAAATCTCTTCCTTATATATATATATATATATATATATATATATATATATATTACATTAGGTGCCCAGCCATAGGGACACCAAGCTTAGAGTTCTCATCAATTAACGTGTTGTAGCTGCTATGGAAGTTACATGACCTTGGTATTAGATGCCTCAACTATCCTTGACTCATTCAGAGCATTTTATAGCAGTCAGGTCATGTTGCCCATTCTTGTTAAAGATTCTTACTTCAGATTTTTGTTTTTATTTCAGTTACTAAGCTTTATTTCATATCAAACTACTGTAGTGGGATTTTAGTCTGGAAGTGTTTTTCTCTAGACTCGGTTAATTCATTTTTCCATTCATTTCCTTTGAGATTGTATTGGATAATGAATGTTTATTTATTCATTTATTTGATTATTTGTTAATTCAAGAAAAAATTTGATATCAGGATTTTTAAATATTAGGTGGTTAGTATTTAATAAAAAGTTTTTCGACAGTGATGCAAATGCTGATAGAACTGGATATTTTATTTTAAAAATAATAAAGGATTGATCATCCGGTATTTAATTAGGCGGGGTGTCACAAGTGGTTAGGGGTGGAAATTTTGGGAACAAAATCATAACACGACACGAATTGACACGGTCTTTCGTGTTCAGGTCGTGTTCGGGTCTGGGTTTTTGGACCCGCCATCGGGTCGTGTCGTGTTCATCTCTTATTTCTTCCACGAAATTGACCCGATAAGGACAAGATAGTGACCCAATTAAAGACACGATATATATCCTATGTAGACCGAGTATTGACCCCATTTAGATCCATTATCAACTCACTATTTTTTTAATTCCTCACTAACTGGTCTAATCGTGTGAAATCGTGTCGTATATGGTCAGGTCTAATCGTGTCCAATTGAATCATATTTACGTATAGTGTTATCATGTCGTGTCATGTTAATGTGTCGGGTTAAAGAAAAAAACATGCCATCGTGTTGTGTCGTGTTCGGGTCCACTGGTTTCTTATTGTGGCGTGCCGTTTCGTGTGAAAACATGACCCGTTGAGCAGTTTTGCCACCCCTACAGGTGGTATCGGAGCATTAGGTTCTAGAGTCTTTAGGATCTGTGCGGCTTTTTACGATTCAGCGTAGCGTTCTTTGATATAGAGCCTTATATTAGGATTGTTGTGTTCCTAAATGTATGCAACTTACGCTCTCCAGCTATTAAGAATAGCTGAGGTGATTCATATACGAGTTCGGTTAGGCATGGTACATCAAACAATACAGAACGACCACTGAAGGACGTTTGAAGGATTACAGGAGTAAGAACTCAGCAAAAGACGTGGAGTATGTTGGAAATTGTAACCATGTTAGAAGTCACCATAAATATTATTTGAACAGATGACGATTATACTAATAAATTCGGGACAGTAGTTTCCCCAAACATCATCATAGAGAATGATAGTACAATTCCATACTCACCCAGCATTGTAGGTAAGGGCGAATTAGGAGGACTCTTTTGAAGAGTCACTTGTAAGGAGTCGGGAAGGAGAGGTAGTGTGATTCATCGATGGATGGAGATGATCCAAAGATAATTGTGTAGGCTGTAGTGCAGCAACACCCAGGACTAAAATTTAAGGTACAACCCTTGCTCATAGGATCAGTATTGAGGTGATATGAGTTGGTCATCCCATATAATCAAGAAGATATAAAGTAAATTGAAGATTCGAGAGAAGTGATCGGAAAGTCTTCCCTCTTCTGTTCTGACAGAGATGCGATTGGAGTTTGAAAACTTATCACAAGTAAGTTATATGGTGATAAATTGTGAGAGAGACGATGAATTGTTTAGAAAACTTCGTACCCGTTGAAGGGGATATAGAGAATTATAAAGGGTCCGTAGATTGATAATGGACCCTTAGGAAGGATTCACAAGAGCGGGAGAGACATCCAGTTGGGATAACTGAAGTCGATATCATCTGGATCACATATGTATAAGTTTGCATCAAACTTCTAAGAGGAAGGAATCAATAGGGTTAAAAAAATCTAACCTAAGAAAAAGAATGGATTTAACGGTGCTAGTTAACTGTCACAGAAGGGTATACCCAGTAAGGGACCCATTTAAATGTTTCAGTCAAATTTCTACCAAGTGATGGTGGAATCAGTCAAGACCATTAAGGACAATGACAAGTTCCAAAATACTAGCGGAACCAAAGGGATAATGCAGATTAGCAATCAGAGCCAAGACTACCCGGTCCAACTGAAGGACACACCAACATAGTCAGTGGGACCAGAAATATGAAAATAGCTCAGAAAGGTGTCCTATGTGTAGAGACTGGGGCCACCTATGTAAAACTTATCTACAGTTAGAAAGTGAAATAAAACTGGCAAGGATATAGAGAGGAATAATATCATCAAAGTATAACAATGGGAGCGAAACTTTTGGCATAATAACATGACTAAAAGATTCAGATCCGGAAGTGACTAGCCAAAGAGTGGCAAGCTCAGGTAGGGACAATAGGGTCCTCAATAGTAACAACAATATAAGCATTACTCAGAGCCGTTGGGGATGAGGGAATGGCAGGGAAGGCCAGTAGGCCAGAACGGAAACAAGAGGGTTTTCTAGAAATTAATACGATTGCAAAGTGACAGACTATAAAAAGAAAGACTAACCAGAGCGAGGCAAGGGATAACTCGATGATGCGATCCTGAATATACAACTATAATAGTAAGTCATGGGTTAGATCCGACACGAGGTTTATGCTCAGGGACCCATTAACCAGATAATGGGAAATAGAATTTTATTTCATCCGTACGGGTATATGATACATTTTTGGTGACATGGATAAGTCACAATATTTGATTATTAGAACCAAATTCGAGTTGTGAGTCGGGCTAGTAGATTATGAATATGTTTACAGTTTAGTAGCGGGATGTTTGGTGTCACCTGTGTGGGGAGCGGGTGTGTACACTAGGGAGATGTTTGTATCCTGTAAATTATTTTTTCTACTATTGAGAGTTGTGAAAGTAGAAATTTATTATAATCCTTTGTAATGACTGAATACCTAGGGTATGAGCGATAGTAGATTATGTGAGAAGACTATCACGTTCATTATTCTAAGGTGAAATATATTGTATTGAGAGGTATCAACTGAAAGAGGGTTGATCCTGTGTGTGTGTGTGTGTGTGTGTGTGTGTCTATATATATATATATATATATATGTGTGTGTGTGTGTGTGTGTGTGTGTGTGTGTGTGTACGGTATTGTATCACAGACTTCAGTGAGTATGTTATCTTGTTATATGGGATCCCAGTGGTTAGGGACGTTTACTGATTTTATTTAGGATAAACTGGTTTATTATTAGGCTGAGGGATATGACTCGTTATTTATCCGCATTAAGGACTAGTGTTAATAAAAGCACCGTAATGTATGTTGTCGTTTGTATCATGAGAGTGGATGAGTAGATTTTTATGTTAAGAAATGAAAAATTAGGGTGCGTATTGTGGAATAGGCGCCTAACGAATCTTGACGACTGCCAATGTTAGGTAATAATGTATCGGGGGGTTCCTTATTTGGATTTTTCTTTGCGAGACATCCCACGCATGAAACTTAGCAAAGGTTTGGCCTTTAGATCATGAGCTTAGTACCGTAGTTATTATAAGTATATGCAGTTATAACTACGAGTTGATGTTTATATTGAGATTTAAGGCAGGTAGAGTCGTGTAGTGATCATGTGACGAACATTGTAGAATGCTACAACACAAGTAAATCGATGGGAAAATTTAGGGAGTAATTATTTTGCGATTAGTGGGGAAATTGATTTTAACCTCACTGTATGACCAGACCAAGTATATAAGATTTAATAGAAAACAAGACTATTATATTTAGTGAATTTGTACGTAAATGCATGGGATACAAGGTGTATGGGCGCCCTAGTTATTTGAGATTTTGGGAATCTTTCGCGAGGAAAAGAAGTGGAAAATTACAAAATTAACGTCGATGTATTTGTAAACTAGAGACAAAAGAGACGCAAACAAGAAAGAGTAAACAAATAGGGGTAATAATAATCCTAGGAATTAGAGAGAATGTACATTTTAAAATTTTGAGGGTAATCAAGAGCTACTCTATACAGAGGAGTAACATTACGAGGATTATGTCAAGATCAATTGAAAATGCAAAAGTCTTACATAGGTAGTCAAGTATAATTTTTGATGTCTTCCACAAAGGGAGTTTTAGGTTTCAGGGGGGGGGGGGGGGGGGGGGGGGTGGGGGGGGGGGGGGGGGGGGGGGGGGGGGAGTTGACACGTAGGGAGGAAGGGAAATTTCCCCACTACACTAAATGTTATAGTCGTTAGCATATAGACCCATCAGAATGGGAAGTGTTGGGAAAAAATGGTAAGGAATGGATAAGTCGCCAAGGGGTATTGATAAAAATAAAGATGAAATATTTTGATTTAAAGTAATTAAAGAAATTTTTATTGCAAGGTTACCACCGAGATAGTGAGACTGCATGAGGTGTCAATCTATAATGTGTCCGATGGGGACAAGATTGGTAATTCATTATTGGGAGAGTTTTAAGGGGGCTATGAGTACGGAGTTAGGATTGAGTACGACCTATAAATCGCAGACGAATGAAAAAACTGAGTGAACTAATCGAATGTTAGAAGAATTTCTACGTATGTGTATCTTCGAGTTCTATGGGAGGTGGGGAGAAGTACCTTCCACTGGTGGAGTCTACGTACAATAACTCATATTAGTTTACTTTTCATATGACTCCATTTAAGGAATTATACGGTAGGCCTCGTTGTGCTCCAGTGTGTTTGCTAGAGGTGGGGGACAACAAGATACTTGGGCCAGAGGTGATTTGAGATACCTCGTCCAGTATTGAGATAATTCGAAAACGTATTTGGGTTGCTTAGGATAGACAGAAGAGCTACGCCGATGCCAAGAGGTTATTCTGGAGTTCTGCGTGGGGACCAAGTGTTATTACGAGTACCTATGATGAAGGGGAATAATGCAGTTTTGAAAAAAAGGGAAGTTAGTGGTGAGGTACGTAGGTCCATTCCTTATTATTGAGCCAGTGGCTTAGACACTTGGGTTATCGGAGCACTTTCATAGGATTCATAACGTGTTCCATATTTCTTCGCTGAGGAGATATCTTCGAGATGAGTTAGTCAACACTCATATTGCTTTAGAGGAGATTGATCTACAGCCCAATAATTACTACGAGCAGGGGCCTGTTGCTATCCTAGACTATAGAGAAAGAAAATTGTGTCAAAGATAATACCGTTAGTATGTGTTAAGTGGCGCCATCATAATGCTGAAAAGTCTACCTGGGAGCGCAAAAATGAGATGCGTGATAAATATCCAGAGTTATTCTTACCAGGTATACCTTTATTTTTCGAATTTCAGGATGAAATTCCGTTATTAGGGGGAAGTATGTAATACCTCGTAAATTTTAATAATTTTAATTACGGGATTAATTGAATTAAATAATGAGAAATAAATTTATGATTAATCCGAATTTAAATAGATATTTACTAGCATGACGGGAGTTAATATTATTGATGTGAATTATGTTGAATATTACTTAGTGATTAAAGTAATATAATATTATGAATTTATTAAAATTGTTGCAAGTGAATAATACGACAGTTATGAAAATTAAGTCGGGATGTGCGTGTCAGCAGTGTCGGGATTGAATCTAATAGAATAAAAGTATGTTATGTATAAGTCACCCATACGGTCATTTTGAGTGTGCCAAAGTGTTCATAAGGGTCGAGATAGTCAGAAAATCTACCCGGAGATTTAGTTTAGGTCCCGGGATAGTTTTATTAGGCTAAACCAGCACACCGGGAGGGTATTTCAGTCATTTTAATTTTTAGAGTAATTAAACCTACAAAAATTCAAGGGTTATATCTAAGGGAGGGAGTTGTCTTCTAGGGTTAGAATTCACAATATCTAAGAAGGACGTGAGAGGAGGAAGAAAAAGAGGTTTTCAATCCTAGAGCCACCACCGGTACACCGTTTGCACCATCGTCACCGCCCACGCGTAGATAAAAAAGAGAGGATCGTCCAACTACCATCTTCTTCAAAGGATCAGAACATCCATTAAAAGTCAAGTGATTTATCTTGCAAAGATTTAGTGCATATATTATCCATGGTAGTCTAGAACTAAATAAAATTTCTTAAATAATTGATAATTTATGAATTTGGAGAATTTAATCTTGAAATTGGGTAGGTTTTGCATGTAGATGAATACTTGGAATTAATATAAAAACGAACTCATAATCTAAGAGTTGGGAATTTTGAATTTAAATCTAAGATTTATGGTGTTCTTGAATAAAGATTGAGGAACTAGGGTTTTTTAGAAATATTCATGATTTAATCCAAGAAAATTATGCCCCATGATGAGTTGATGATTTTGATACGTTAGAACTTATATATTTATGCTGGTGTAACATTTAGTATAACTATTTGGGAGTTTGGAACATTGTAATGGATTATTTGAGGTTTAAAATTGAAGAAACTCATAGGCAAAATTATGCAGAAATCGTAGGCCAATATCTGATGGATCGATCGATCGACCCAAGAACGTCGATTAATTAACCCCGATCAATCGATAGACCCATTTCTTTGATCGATCGACTCCGTTACAATTTGTGCCTTATTTTTCCTTTTAGCTTTGATTCAACCCCAACTTTTAAGAACCCTTAATGTTGATTAATCGAGTATAATTGGACTTAGGGAAGGTCATTAAGGTTATAGTTAAGGCCCGTAAAGTATCACTATGTATGGGATTGAATGGGGAAATTTATGGGTGTTTTTCGAATGCGTTACGAATGGAAATTTTATGGATTGGGGTTTAGTTCAGATAAATGATGACTTAGGGTTAATACTAGTAGTAGGGGGGACACTATAATACTGAATTAACCTATGGAATAATTGGGCGACTTTGTAAACTTTTGGGATAGGTAAAGGTACTTGAATTTATACGCCGAGAGTTATCGCGTTAATTAAATTTACGTATGATATGCGGGTTATATATATAACGTGTGGGACTTGTAATATGGGATGTGTGTATACCAATGTTGGACGTATAAATACTTAGGTTGTGTGAATACTTATTGTATGAATTTTTATATGTATGACATGCCTACCATACTTGCTATCGCCGGGAGGTCTTAAAGGGGATAATATTGTCTTGAGGAGCCCTTTAGAGGGGATTATAGATTGTTACCTCTGAGCATGGGATCTAAGCAGGTATTATCTGTGACTGGATAAGTATGAGTTATATGAGTCTGTAGGTATGTGCGTGACCCATTACACTGTGGTCCATGTTGGCCTCAAGTTTGTGTGTGATTTGTTTTATTACGATTCCGGAGAGATTTGGAATCGATAGTCCTTATTATCTACGTGAGGTACCGGGAATTGATAGTAGAGTATGTTCACACCGTTATTTTTACCTATGTGGGGTGAATTATTTGTATATATTATAATGGTGAAATATATATATATATACCTGTGTTTATTCTACTGTGTTGCTTAGTTGAACATGATGATAACGATGTCAAAAATGTATATTGTGTGTGAAAACTCAATGGATTAATGAGGTACTTGAATTCGACTAATTAACATTCTAAATGCAAGAATGTATTATTTAGGTGATACGGGTGGGAACAATGACTTGGGCATCAAAGTAAGAGACTTGATTCAACTAGTAAAGTGGGATAGCATAACTAGGATGGGTTAGGAGAATGCATTAGGCATGCATAATGTTTGAGAGGTGAGAATCTCTAGTGAGATAACGTAACTAATGTAGTCTTGAAACATTTGTGAAAATAGTCTTGATAAGATTTTAGATTAAAATCTGATTTAATCTAATATTTGTTTTCTGAAAAACAAGATTGTGAATATTTAACTGTCTGATTTGATTGAATATATTTGAAGTCATTATTCTGTGAACATGATTACTTGATTGTGTAAGTGATTTTCAGGAACTAATATTCATTGTGCATATCACTTAGAAAATCACTCACATATAATCAATCACGTTATATTCACGTAGACATATTTTTGAATGTGAATATTTGAACAAGTCTAGTGTTCAAGATTTAAAAGAAAGAAAAGAAAATTTTTCAAAACTGTATTGAAAGTCAAGAAGACTTGATTTGAATGACATAAGACTTGCGAAGATATATCGGAGATATAATGTGTTGCATAGCATTTGGTGTGTATTCATTAAGTGTCGGTGTGTGTCATATAGGATAGTACACCACACACTATCACTTCACTAAAAAATAATACAATAGGCACTGAGCTAATCTTGAGCTAAGAAGAGCAAAAGGGAGAAGCTGAGAAGTGTAGAACGCAATAACAAGCGAGGACAGACGTAAAGAGAGATCAGAATAATAAACCAAGGAGAAGTGATGGTCGTGTGGGGTAATCGCTACATCTATCTTCTTTAGTTGTCAAGTTTGTTGATTGTAACTCGTTCCTGTTGGTTTTATTGTTTTAGTGGAAGTAGATTAGGTAACTCCTAGAGGAGTTTGTCATTTTTCCCGGGGAAGGGTTTTGCGACGTAAAATAAATATCGTGTGCTTTATATTTTTCGAACATCACCTCACAAGAAAAAGTAGGTTTAAATAAATAGAAACTCGCCTAAAACTGAATTGGTTATTATTTTTGTAAATCACCTTGATTTAAAAAGATAATAATTTGGACTGTTAATTAACTTCGAAAATCAAATTCATTTTCATAAAGTTAACAAATTAAGTAAAAGTTTAATTTGGTCCTCTTTGCATCATTCGTATAAACTCGTAGGTTTAAGGTGTTTACTCAACAATAAGTTTACTTCCGCATATAAAGTCTTCGTGCATTGCTGGGTTCCTACAAGTGGTATCAGAGTTAGACTTTTAAAGATCGTTTTCAAAACTTTTGTTAAACTCTTTTTACCTTATTTTAATGGATGATTCAAGTCAATTACTTAGGCTTGGAAATTTTAGTAGACCTCCTGTTTTCGATGGCTCAAATTTTTCATACTGGAAAATCAAAATGGTTGCATTTATTCAAGGCACTTTAGGAGATGACGTGTGGGATTTAATTGAAAATGCTTATACACACCCCACTACTCCTATAGCAGAAGGTAGCACTGTTTTTAGAAAGCTTAAAACTAATGAATTAAGTGCTGCTCAGAAAAAGATAAGCAATTTCAATACTAAGGGCAGAAATGCGATTTTCATGAGTGTGAGTGAAAATGAGTTGAAACGTATATGTCATTGCACTACTAGTAAGGATGCTTGGGATACTTTAGTTATTGCACACGAGGGTGATGATAGAGTAAAGCAATGTAAAACACAAATGTTGGTTCAACAATACAATATGCTAGTTATGAACGATACTGAACCATTTGATGATTTTTATATGCGTTTGACTGGTATCATTACCCAATTGCATGCGAATGGTATTGCATATTCTGATAAAGATGTGTGTGATAAAATTATGAGATCTCTTGCACCTAGGTTTAACCATAAATGTTATATCATTGAAGAAATGAATGATCCTTCTCTCACACCTGAATTTCTAAGCTCTTAAGCACACAAGAAAATAATATTCAGTTTAGATTTTAAATCTTCACAAATCAGATCTTAAAAATCTTAGGTTTAACTTTCTAAACCACAATCAATACAAATCTGAATATTAACAAATATTTTTTGAAAAATCTGTTTTAAAGAAAAATGTTTAAAAACATTCAAGATCTCACAAACAGAATACAAACAGAATATTCACACAAAAATTAATCTCGTGAATAGTGTGTGTTGTGTACAAATATTTGATCTAAAGACTGATTTAAAAATACACACAAAAATGAGAGAACTCACTTACAAAAATAATATGTTCTTGAAAAATCGTAAGTGCAGATTTAGAATGAGAGAAGTCCAATCTTCATTTCGTTTTGACAGAAATCAACACTTGAAGATGACACAAAAATATTTCTGGTTTAATCTCTCTCCCTCTCTAAAAATTTTGACAGAGTTTAACTGCAAAAATAAATTTCTCAGCTCTGAAAAAAATGATACACAAAGGGTTCTATTTATAGAGTGCACAAGTGTGTGCAAATTGGTGTAAAATAGGGTCACATGGATCACCAAAGAAATACACACAACTATAGATAAAAATAGATCTGAGGGTTCACAAAGAAACACAAAGTATAGTGTTAAAAATGTGACACGTGTAGTGCAAGCTGCTACATACTAACAGAATAATAAACAAAACGTTTATTAAAACACAGTCGTTTTGAAAAGATGCCAGCTGTAAGAAACTAACTGCGTATCAAAAACGCAAAGGAAATAATACCGTTGAAAATATACCTAGCGACGTTGTTTTAAATCAAAAATCGGAAAACAACTTTTGTTTCAAACCAATACCGTGGGCTGAAACTACTGTGCCACGTCGGCAAGGCAACACGCAAGACTTTGACACGCCAACGATTAAATGGGGAACACGCCAATAGTAAAAGTATTACCAGCTAAGGTCTAATCGGAGGCGCACAGGTTAAGGTCAACTCGGCCACCAACTGTCAAGGGGACAGTTATTAGACCTGCTAGGGTCACATCGGCACGCAGGCATGGCAAAAAGCTAAGGCAAGTAATAATCGAAAACATCATGCACTATTTAACATATATAAAGAATATATGTAATATATAGCATACATACAGGTCAAATCGATGGATGGTCAAAAGCTATGACCTGCTAAGGCAAGGGCTAATATCATATATATATATATATATATATAATAATAAAAGCATACACTAGTAGCAAGCATACACATATGATATACCAAGAGTTAAAGGCACAAACGCATGGGACAAGTCCAATCGGACAAAGGCAGGTAAGCCATCTATATGGACACCAAAATCTGTTATAGTATATATACATAGCTCGCACACATCCATTTTAATATGTATACCACGCACATACAACATTTCAAAATTTTATTTTTAACTTCAAAAAAAATATTCTGCAACTTTTAATAAAAAAGATATTTAATGTCAAATAAATATTTTTCTTATAAAAATTATAAATAAAGTTTTTGAACTCAAAAAGAATTTTATATGACATAACCAGCACTATCATGAGTCATGATAAACAAATATGCAAATGCAAAGTGGTGTCGTGTCCTACATGACAGAAATTCCTATGAGCCATAAAAATAGAAAATTACCTTTTTCTGAGAGGGCGGATTGAAACGAGTGCTCATTTGATGTAGATGAACAAGGAGAGCTTGGCGTTGATAGGGCCGACACAAAATCCTAAATTACATAAATATTTTGTCAAAATTCAAGTCCAACTAGATGAAGTCCTATATAGCTAAAGCACGAAAAACAAATCCTATGAGTGCTCTATATAGGGACCTTCAACTAACATTTATATAATATTCTTTGTTTAATGCAATTTAAACATTTGTTGTTTTAAAACTATTTTCAACTCGGGCTCTGACCCATTTCTTGCAAATATCTTCCTTCTCTCTCTCTCTCTCAAACTCTCTCTCTCTCTCTCTCTCTATATATATATATATATATATATATATATATCAGGTGCCCAGCCACAGGGACACTAAGCTTAGAGTTCCCATTAGTTGATGTGTTGTAGTTGCTGTGGAAGTTACAGGACCTTGGTGTTGTGTTAGACACCCATCCTCCCTTTCGACCTCTCATGGGCTATATAAAAATGTGTTCTCCTTTTTCTCCTAAAATGTGTACCATGCATACGGGATAGAAAGTGTATATATGCGTGAAAAGTGGATAAGGAGAGAAATCACTATGTCCGCATAATGAAAATGATGGGAAATAATGAGTGAAGGAGTGTGAATAGAAATATAGAATGTAAAGGTACTTTGAATATTAGAGATGCACCAGATTGTGTCTCACTGTGAATAAATGAGTACGCGTGCTTGATGGGACCGCTAAAAGGTAGCCAAATAAGTCAAATATGTATATACTATGAGCAGTATGACAGATCGTGACTCATTATGAAGAAATGAGAATGCACATATGACAGGACCGCTAAAAGTAAAAATAAGTAGGGAATATATGTATGAAAATACTAACGAAAAAGTAATAAGAAAAGTAAAATATGGAAAATGAGGACTCGAATCCCTAGATAAATTCGGGATGCCTACATAGCCAAAAATCGACATCAAAGTCCATGTAGTTAGAAATAACATGTGGGTGAGATTTAATCCATAAATTCCAACTACTAGAATTTCGTAACATCCCATACTTCTAAGTACAAAAAAATGAATTAATTCGGTTAATCTTAAATTACACATGTGATGTAATTTGATGGAGTTAAATATTATGTATTGATTAAAATATTAATCGGAAAGAAAAATTATTAATGTCTGAATATAATTACTGAGTGAATAGTAAATGATTTTTACGTCATAGCGAGTGACAGTGACGTGATAGTGCTATATCTCAATCAGGAGTAGATTAGATGAGGTCGAGATAGGAAATTATTCTAGAGTGACTCGAATGGTGATTTCGAGATCACGATTGAGTCTAAAAGGGTTGAAATAGTCAGAATAGTGTACCCGGGGTAGTATTTGGTCTCGGGATGATTTTTGATCAAATCGAAACCACGAGAGGACGTTTTGGTCATTCAGGAGTTTATGGTAGGGAGAACTCCTAAAATTGAAGGAGAATATCATCCCTTGGGAGTGTGAGTCTAGGGTTATAACAATATAGAGAGAGGAGAGGTCATAGGAGAGAAATATGAGAAGGAACCTAAGCTTTGTCACACCTTTTCTCTTCACCAAAGTTGTCGGAATTGTGATCGGAAGGAAAGGAAGTCATCTTGATCACACATAACATGAAATCAAATCTGCTAGTGTAAAGGCAACTGTTAATATTGGACGTTTTTAATGAGTTATAATGCCCATGTAGTGTAGGGCTTTTTATTTGATAATAATTAATGATATTCTTGGGATGTAATGAATAAAACTCATGATTTGGGGTAGGATCGCATGTAGAATGAATCCACATATAGAGAGGACACGAAATCAGAATATATTTGAAAGTTATTATGGGAGAAATCTAGGTAAATGATTGATTATGAGTGAAGAACACGTAAACTAGGGTTGTGTAGAAAAACCTTGATGAATTCTTAAAAGTTATGGATCTAATGATGTTTTAATGTTAGAGATTCATTAGAACTTATTTATATACTCACATTTGATATTGGGACAAATTTTATGAGTGCTTGGGTACATTTCATGGGGTTTGTGTTCGATAAAAATGGTGGAAACCCATAACAGGGAAGAAGATGGGCAATCAGGGGCTTCGCACTGATTTGGCTATCCCCCAGAATCGGTTCGGCCCCATACTAGAACTACTTCGGATAACCTGATATTCTAGAATTTATTTGCTTAAATTTGTATGAGAATAATCATGGGAGGACTTTAAGATAATTTAATATTTGTACAAGGGCTTAGGGGAGGTCAGTAGGTATATGATTAATGTTAATTATCCTTAATGAGGGTAAATTAGGACTCAGACCAAAGAGACGTAACTGAATGAGTGACGTATCGAGAATTAACGATTTAGGTTACGGGAATAGGGAACGATAACCTAAGACTTAAATTAGTAGTATAAAGATGTATAACTACTGAATTAACATAAGTGATGGATGGAGCCTTTGGGTAGTGAATGATGCCCAGAAAATATGGAATAAATATTATGTGAGAATGTATTCATATGTTGAGTATTCGAGAGAGATAAATACTATGTACGGGATATATATATAGGGAAAGGTTCACAAGTGTGCCAAAAGAATTGACTTTTTAATGGACCTTAACAAAAAATACATAATAACACATTAATTTTAATTCCTATAGTGTAATTGGTCCGCGCCAGTGGCACCCGAGACCACACCTTCACCCCACTAACCCCCCTACCCCACCCCCACCGCCCCCCAACCACCACCATCACCATAGCAGCCCTTGTGGTAGCTCTTCTGACAGCAGGGCTGCCATGGGGGTGGAGGTGGAGGTGGGAGGGTGGGGGTGGGGCGTGTGGGGGGCGTGTGGGGGGTGGGGGATCGATCGACACCCGTATTTGGTGCCGCTGGCGCGGACCAATTACACTATAGGAATTAAAATTAATGTGTTATTATGTGTTTTTTGTTAAGGTCCATTAAAAAGTCCATTCTTTTGGTCCACTTGTGAACCTCTCCCTATATATATATATATATATAGAGAGAGAGAGAGAGAAAGATGTTGTGTGAATACCTATTATATGAATTGTTATGTGTGATATGACCAAATATAACCTCGTACAAGGATGAGACCCTTAATAGCCGAGCTTTCGCCAGGGGGTCATTGGAAATATCTAAGAATCGTTTGAAAGTAAGGTCGACCTCACATGCAACTTCGTCCCAGCAACTGGCCGAGACCTTAGGAAGAGTGTTGCAGCATCAAAGGCATTTGTCGTCCACTCACTAGCTGACGCTGGTGCAATCCTACTTGAACAACCTTGGCTTGGTCATCCCAACTGAGGTTACACCTGTCGAAGTTCATCATGAGATCAAGAAATTACTCAGTAACCTCATACTCGTCTTAGCCGAGACCTCTGCAGACGACACTACAGTTGATCGAGCAATACAAAGTTCCAAAGAGATGTGTTCCACGTGTGCAAATATGTTACAACTAAATTATTCCCCCCACGTGGGGGAGGTTATTCGATGATGATTACATGCCTGTGGTAAGACAGGTGGCTCAACCTCATTGGTTGGGACCACTCACCTATATGCCCATTGCGTGCTTAGGGGCTCACTACCCCCCCCCCCCCCCCACACACACACACTATAAATATGCTTCTTCTTCCCCATAGGAGAGGAATAGAATTCAAAACCCTACTGTTACTCTGCTAAATAACATAGAATTGAGAGAAACCTCGAGTGGTTGTATTTATGGCCATTAGAGCCCATATTTAGTGCAATTCTCACACACACACACACACACACACACAGAGTGGATGTAGGCCATTCTTAGGCTGAACAACTTATATCTGGTATTATCTTCTTATTTGCCTCATCTCTTTATATACTTTATACCTGTTTATACTCCATTGTTGTGCTGGTTTGAGCTTACTTATCATACTGACATGGTGGTACCAATTTTGGTATCATCAAAGTGTGCAAATATACCTACGTTGCCTTCTATCACAGGAGGTTCTGCACAGAGGGAGATCCCACCTTGGCGATTTAAGTGAGGTCTGTATTTGTTCCCCAGAACATTGAACTTAGGGCATCTCACTATGTGTTATATATTAGTGGTAATAGTATGTCATTTTGGTACATTACGTATGTGCATAGCCCAAAGGATTTGAACTATATTCGCCTCCATTTTATGTTGTTTGATTTTGGGTTCAAGGAGACATTCTGAACCGATAGTCCTTAATTTGGTACGAGAGGTACATGAACATGATAGTAGAGTATGCCAGCATCACAAGGGGCCACTTTGTGGATGTTATAGTTGTATATATTATATGTGTGATAAATATATACAATCATGATTTATCTACTTATATGTGATAGTGAAACCCATAAATCGTGCATATCTAAAAGTAATATAAGTGGAGAAACTTAAATAAATGACTCAATAATAATATGCGGGTAATATATTATTGATATTGTGGTAGCATGTCGTATGAATAATACAAGGGAGATAGAATTATTGAGGTTATTTAGATACGTTATTTAGTTGGGCTTGGTAGCATAGCTACGTAGGCTGTGTTAGGCGTGCACTTTAAATGAGAAGTGAGGAACTCAAGGGAGAGTACTTGGAACTCACATGTGTATCCAATAACTTATTTAAACTGTGATTTAAATACCTGCAAAATATTTTCAAACTATTTTCTTGGGCTCTGGCCCTGTCAAATCCATTTTCAGAACCTTTTAGGTGTCCAACCACAAGGATGCCCGCTTAATAATTCTATCTAGGGATGCGTAGCTGCAACACTTATGGAGGCTTGAGGGAGTTGTTTTAGATGCTTCAGTTGATTCATTTCTAAATAGGAGCTCTTTTAGTATTTCATTTGGCCTATTTTTCCCCTTCAGGCTATTAATTTCTCCACTTTACTTATCAGATATTATTTAAATTCAGTTTTATTTGACTTGGACTTATAACTGGATTTTTATTTGGGAACCGATGATTTATTCAGTATTATTTTATTCAGTTATTTGTAATGTGACTGGTTCAGATTATTATATTGTGTGAATGGCCTAGTGAATGTATTTATTTTTGGCATGTTGTATTATTAATGCAAGATAAAATTTGGCACCGACTTAATTTAACTTAGGTGGTTAGTAACTAAAGAGATTTTCGACAGTGATGCCAAGAATGAACCAAATGAGATTCGTGCTTATTTTTATAAAGGATTGATCACCCGTGATTAAAATAGGTGAGGCATCACAGATGGTATTAGAGCATTAGGTTCTAGTGTCCATTGGATTTGTACTACTTACTACGACTTCAGCGTAGCATTCCTTAACATAGAGCCCTATGATTAGGACTATTGCATTTATGATTATGAATTTGAGTTTTCGTTCTTCTGCTACTACATTTTTATTGACTGTGAACTCATATAATTCGATTTGTTTTCTGATGCCACCCAAGAGAGGATGAGGGAAAAGAGAAACAACTAGACACAATGTGAGGGAGGATCAATAAGAGCCCAGGTACCGCAGCCAGAGCCACCACAAGAATCAGTGTCAGCAGAGGTGCAGTGATTGTGGCATAGGCAGTTAATGCGGTGATGACTGCCATGGCTCTCCTCAATCCCAACATCCACCGCAGCCAGTGGCACAGGTTTTCCAGGCCCACCTAGGGTCATTGGATGGGCAAAGAGTTAAGGAAGCCTTTCAGAAGGAACACCCACCTAAGTTACAGAGTAGCACAGACGTGATTGCAGCGTGCCCGTGGAAGAAAGATATCCAGCTCCACCTGTGCATAATTGAGTATAGCAATGAGCATAAGTAGATATTGGACACGTTTAGGATTGTGGGAGCTTCATTACAGTGGTGGGAGTCTCTTACCACCATTAAGGAGAGGGACACGATGTCCATTGTCGAGTTCTGGGTGCGGTTTGATCGTAAATACTTTTTGCTAGCTGTTGAGATAGAGATGTTGAAGAGGTTCAGTGAGGTGACTCAGGGAGCCCGCTCAGTAGCCGAGTATGAAAAGGAGTTCACTCTCTTAGATAATTTTGTTCTGGACTAAGTGAATAGTGAAGAAAGGAAGAAGCTGAAGTTTATGGATGTATTAGCCTAGAGTATCAGGCAACATTTAGTTAGCAACCCTACATTAGTGACTTATACAGGTGTCGTTAATGCCGTACTTTTACACTCCCAGGACCATTTCTTCCATGTGAAGGGAATAAAGAGAATAGGTGAGCCTAGCCACCCAGGCGAGGCAGGAGGAGTGGTTCTAGTAGAGCACCACAACAGCTGTAGCAGTCAAGTAGACACCAGGGGTAGGACTCCCGATATGGGGATCAAGCCAAGAGATTTAGATGTGGAGGCTATCAAATCGATGGAGGTTTCAGGAAGGGCTAGTTGGGTCCTCAGCAGCAACACGTTCCTCGGGGCTATCAGGGCTAAGGGAACAACACGGGTGGGCATCAGGACCGAGGCCATTAGGCCCCACAGTAGGGTCAGGATCGTTAGGGCCAACAGGCCCATAGGTAGAGGAACTTTCTAGGATAGTGATTTATTTATGGACAGATAGGCCACAAGAGGAAAGGATAGGGTAGAGCACCGCACTAGTAGGCACAGAAACCCCCTGTAGCACCATCCCTACCTGCCCCACCGCAATAGGGATAGTTATAATACGGACGTGTTTATATCGTCTGAGATGTCTTCATACAGTAGGCCCTATAGGCACCACCAGTAGTGGAGGATACGTTTCCTATTCACGAGCTTGAGGGTAGGATTTTATTTCATATGGAGGCATCACACTCTTTCATAGCGACTAGATTTTCATGAGCTTCCAGTCTATTAGAGACATTCGATAGTCTCCTTATAAGTGTAGAGTCATTGTTAGGTAGTGGGTCGGTGATACGCTCGATATGTAGGAGTGTGGACATCGACGTGGGTAGACTGTGTTTATCCTCGGACTTTCTTGTGTTAGATATAGAGGGGTACGATGTCATTTTAGGTATGGATTGGTTAGCTAGATACCGGGAAATGGTGGATTATTTTGGGAGGATTATTGTGTTCTCTACTCCAGTACATGAGATGTTCTTAGTGGAAATTCCTCTTCCCGGGGGAGGGTCAAGCACACATTTGTATCACATTGAGGAAGAGACCTCACAGGAGGTGGGTTTTTTGTTAGACTCGATTCCAGTGGTGAGGGAGTTTGAGGATGTATTTTAAGAGATACACGGGTTATCGCCTAACTGAGAAATTGAGTTTGTTATCAACCTAGCACTGGGTACAAGGCCTATCGCCCGAGCACCTTATAGCATGGCCCGATCTAAGATGAGGTAGTATATTCAGTAGCTCCTGGGGTAGG
Organism: Sambucus nigra; assembly: GCA_949130495.1. NCBI lineage: Eukaryota > Viridiplantae > Streptophyta > Magnoliopsida > Dipsacales > Adoxaceae > Sambucus > Sambucus nigra. The sequence continues at coordinate 641,685,606 of OX422210.1, forward strand.
ATTTCATTAGACGAAGTACTTTACCGTGGGGTGCATCGGTGTTTTTCATCAAGAAGAGGAATGGATCGCTTTGATTATGTATCGATTAGAGGGAGTTGAACAAGATCACGATCTGAAATAAGTACCCACTGCCTTGGATCGATGATCTGTTCGACCAATAGAGGGGAGAAATTTACTTATCCAAGATAAATCTGAGGTCCGGTTATCACCAGTTGGGCATCGAGGAGGAGGACATTCCTAATCTTGCTTTTCTAACATGAAATGGGTCATACGAGTTTTGGGTGATGCCATTTCGGCCCATCAATACATCAGCAGTGTTCATGGACTTAATGAACCATTTTATAGAGTTCCTTAATCAGTTTGTGATTATTATCATCGACGATATTCTGGTTTACTCACATTCGGAGGAGGAGCATGATGAGCATCTACAGATGGTTTTATAGACACTGCGAGAGCACCAGTTGTACGCCAAATTTGAGAAGTGTGGGTTTTGTCTTCGAGAGGTGCAGTTTCTGAGCCACTTTGTGTCTGACAGGGGTATAGTTATTAATCCGAATAAGGTATCGATAGTGAGGGAGTGGGTACAACCCACGATACCTACCGAGGTTTGCTATTTTTTAAGGTTGGCTGGATATTATAGACATTTTATTCGGGGTTTCTCGAATATTGCAAGTCCGTTGATGAATCTGACTCGCAAGGGGGTGCCATTTGTTTCAGACTGCCATTGTCAATTAGCTTTTGACGAGCTAAAGGATAAATGAACTTTATCACCTGTACTTCCACTTCCTAGGGTAGGAGTGGAGTACCGTGTCTACACTGATGCATCCTTGTAGGGACTTGGGTGTGTATTACAGTATGAGGAGAGGGCTATAGCTTATGCATCTCGCAAGCTTAAGATCCAAAAGATAATTACCCCATGCATGACTTGGAGTTAGCAGCGGTTGTGTTTACCTTGAGGATTTGGAGGCACTATCTGTTAGGGGAGAAGTTTACTTTGTTTACGGATCTCAAATCACTTCAGTATCTATTCATATAGAAGGATATGAACATGAGGCAGAAGAGGTGGTTAGAGTTCGTGAAGGATTATAATTTGATATTTAGTATCATCCTGGGAAAGCTAAAATGGTGGCAAACATGTTGATCCGACAGTCTACTGAGGAGATAGAGAAGGTTTGGAAGGTGAAGTAGAGAGAGCTTCGACATGATGATTAAATTATCAGATCTTGTATGTCCGTATTGGCTGTCACACCCAAGATTGTTAAACTGAAAGCCCGGGAATGGAATCAGTATTGCCAGGATAGGGTTCTCCAATTATTAACTGATGGGACAGAGTCGTACTCGATCTGTTCCGATGGTGGTTTTCATTTTAATAGGAGACTTGTGTTTTTAGAGGATGAGAATTTAAGACATGCAGTGATGTTAGAGTCTCACGGATCCAAGTTTGTGGTACATCCCAGTGGGGATGTTGTAGCCACTAGAGATTCCTGAAGTGGAAGAGCATATCCATAGATTTTATTATCGGGTTATTGACATCGCAGCGGGGTCACGACTCCATATGGATGATAATGGATCGATTGACTAAGGTGACCCATATTCTTTCAGTTTGTACAGATTTTGAGACGAGGCAATATGCTGAGTTGTTCATCACTGAGATAGTACGACTACACAAAGCTCCTACTAATATTGTGTCCGATCAGGACATGATCTTTGTGTCCCATTTTTATCAGAGCTTTTAGGAGGAAATGGGCATGAATTTACGTTTGATTGCAACGTATCATCCACGGACTGATGGACAGATAGAGAGAGTTAAACAGATGCTAGAGGATATGTTGAGTATGTGCATACTTAACTTCGAGGGAGGATGTGAGAAGTATCTTTCGTTGGTGGAGTTTGCATAAAATAACTCCTACCAGTTCACCATCGATATGGCACCATTTGAGGCACAGTACGGTCAGCCTTGTCGTTCGCCTATTTACTGGTTAGAGGTGGGGGATAACAAGCTATTGGGGCCAGAGATGATTCAGGACACCACTGCCAAGATTGAGCTAATTTGAGGGTGCATCTGTATAGCTAAAGACAGGCAGAAGAGTTACGCTAATGCAGATAAGAGGCACATCGAGCTTGAGGTTGGCGACTAGGTGTCGGTACGGGTGTCTCCTATGAAGGGGGTCATGAGATTCACGAATAAAGGGAAGCTAGCGTCAAGAAATGTGGAATCATTTCCAATTATCGAGAGGGTGGTACCAGTGGCATATAGGTTGGGACTACCGGAGCACTTACAGCGGATCCACGATGTGTTCCATGTATCGCTGAAGAGGTATTAGAGGAGTTAGAGAGCTTTTTGGCATGTCCCATTTGATGAGATCGACTTATATCCATATATATCACACGAGGAGAGACTGGTAGCGATACTTGATCGTAGTGAACATAAACTGCGATCGAAGGTGGTACCCTTTGTTAGAGTTCAGTGGGGGCATCACAATGTTGACGGGTCGGCGTGGGTGCGAGAGGCTAACATGTGTGAGAAATATGCCGAGTTATTCACTGAAGGTATTTCCTTATTTCGAGGGATAAATTCCTTTGTAGGGGGAAGTATTTAACCCCCCCCCCCCGGGTACTTTTGAGTAAATTTTTTTTAATTAATTTGATTAATCTTAAATTACACGTGTGACGTAATTTATTGGAATTAGTTATTATGTATTGATTAAGATATTAATCGGAGAGAAGAATGATTAATGTTTATCAAATATAATTACTAAGTGAATAGTAAATGATTTTTACGCCATAGCGAGTGACAGTGACGTGATAAAACTATATCTCAACCAGGTGTCGGGTGTAGACTAGATGAGGTCGAGATAGAAAATTATTTTATAGTGACTCGAATGGTGATTTTGAGGTCACGGTTGAGTCCGAAAGGGTCGAAATAGTTATAATAGTGTACTCAGGGGTATTTTTTGGGTCCCGGGGAGATTTTAGACTAAACTGGCACCACAAGAGGGCGTTTTGGTCATTCGGGAGTTTGTGTAGAGAGAACTCCGAAAATTGAAGGAGTATATCAGTGCATAGGAGTATGGGGCTAGAGTTATAACAATTTGGAGAGAGGAGAGGCCATAAAAGAGAAAGAGGAGAAGGAATCTAGGCTTTGTCACACATTTTCTTTTCACCAAAGTTATTGGAATTGTGATTAGAAGGAAGGGAAGGCATCCTCATCACACAAAACACAAAATCAAACCTGCTAGTGCAAAGGCAAGTGTTTATCTTGCATGTTTTTAATGAGTTATAATACCCATGTAGTGTGGGAATTTTTATTTGATGATAATTGATGATATACTTAGGATATAATTAATAAAGCTCATGATTCGGGGTTGGATTGCATGTAGAATGAATCGACATATGAAGAGGACACAATATCAGAATATATGTGAAAGTTATTATGGGAGAAATATGGATAAATGATTGATCATGAATAAAGAAAACATAAACTAAGGTTGTGTAGAAAAACCTTGATGAATTCTTTAAAGTTATGGATCTAATGATGTTTTAATGTTAGAGACTCGTTAGAAGTTGTTTATATACTCATATTTGATATTAGGACAAATTATGTTAGTGATTAGTTACGATTCGTGGGGGGTGTTGTTTGTAAATGGTTAAAACTCGTAACAGGGAAGAAGATGGGTTATCAGGGGTTTCAAACTGGTTTGGCTATTGCCCAGAACTAGTTCGTTCTCGAACCGGTTCAGCCACATACTAAAAGTAGTTCGGCTGACCTGTTATCCCCAGAATTTATTTGTTTTAATGTTTAAGAGAATAATTATGGTAGGACTTTGGTATAAGTTTAAAATTTATACAAGGACTTAGGGGAGTTCAGTAGGTACGTGATTAATCTCAGGTTATCCTTAATGTGGGTAATTTAGAAATCGAACCAAAAAGACTTAACCGGTTGAGTGACCTATTGGGAAATTACGATTTAGGTTACAGGAATAGGGAACGATAACCTAAGACTTAAATTAGTAGTATTTAGATGTATAACTACTGAATTAACGTAAGGGATAGACAAAACCTTTGGGTAGTGAGCGATGCCCAGAAAATATAGAATAAATGTTTTATGAGAATTTATTCGTACATTGAGTATTCGAGAGAGATAAATACTACGTACGGGATATACTATAAGTCATGTGTATACTTATATCAATGATATATATATATATATATATATATATAGAGAGAGAGAGAGAGAGAGAGCGGTTGAGTGAATAACTGTGATGTGAATTATTATGTGTGTGAGCATGCCTAAGCCGCCTGCTATCATGAAAGATTCTGCACAGAGGGCGATCCCACTTTGGAGATCCAACGAGGTCTGTATTTGTGCCTTAGAATATAGAACATAAGGAAGCTCACTATGTGTTGTGTATTGATAGGAGTGGTAGGTCATTTTTGTACGTTAGGTATGTGCGTAGCCCAAAGGCTTTGAATTATGCTCGCCTCCATTGTATGTTGTTTGATTTTGGGTTTGAGGAGACATTCTGAACTAGTTGTCCTTAATTTGGTACGAGAGGTACATGGATGTGATAGTAGAGTATGCTAGCATCACGAGGGCCCATTTCATCGATGCTATAATTGTATATATTATATGTGTGATAAATATATATAAGCGTGATTTATCTACTTATGTGTGATCGTAGAACCGATAAATTGTGCATATCTAAAAGTAAAATAAGTAGAGAAACTTAAATAAATGACTCAGTAATATGAGGGTAATATATTATAGATATTGTGGTAGCATGTCGTATGGGTAATACAAGGGAGATAAACTTATTGAGGTTATTTAGATATGTTATCTAGTTGGGTTGGGTAGCATAGTCAGGTAGGGTGCATTGGTCATTCACTTTAGATGATAGGTGAGGAACTTAAGGGAGTGTGCATGGAACTCACATGTGTATCTAATAATTGTTTTCTTTGGCTCTGACCCGTGTCAAATCCATTTTCAAAACTTTTTAGGTGTCCAGCCACAAGGACGCCCAACTTGATGATTCTATCCAGTGATGCGTAGCTATATCACTTTTGGAGGCTTGCAGGAGTTGCTTTAGATGCTTCAGTTTGTTCATTTCTATATAGGAGCTCTTTCAGTATTTTATTTGGGCGTGTTTCCCCTTCAAACTATTAATTTCTTCAGTTTACTTATCGGACATTATTTAAATTTAGTTTTATTTGAATTAGACTTGTAGCTGGATTTTTATTTGGGAACCGATGGTTTATTTGGTATTATTTTATTCAGTTTATTATTATGTGATTGGTTCAGACTATTATATTGGGTGAATGGCCTCGTGAATGTATTTATTTTTGGCATGTTGTATTATTAATGCAAGATAAAATTTTGGCACTGACTTAATTTAACCTAGGTGGTTAGTAATTAAAAAGGTTTTTAATAGTGTTGCTAAAAATGAACCAAATGATATTCCTGATTATTTTGGTAAAGGATTAATCACCCGTGATTAAAATAGGCGGGTGTCAAAAGTTTTTTATTTTGATTTGTGGAAAAGAATGCACAAGTTGTGAAAAATGTATAGAAAATGAATGAAACTCTAATTTGGGCCTTATGAATTAAACCCTCCTTTTGGGTTCTTGAGTTTATAAAAATAAGTTTCGTGAGTATATAGATAATAAAGGGGGTGATTAGGAGTCATAAAGTATAAACTAAAAAGAAATATGTGCTTAAAGTAATAAAATGTACGAAATGGCACTATTTTAATGAACTTGAATAAAAGAAATTGAGAACTTGTGTGAAACTAAGATTATGATTTTTTAGGTGATGTAGACTGGTTGTAATGGTGATGAGATGGGGGCAAAGGTCAGGTGTGGGTGTGTAAAAATGAGTGCGCGATACTAATTAAACCGAATTAGCAAATTTTCAAGTTAACCTTATTTAATCGGTGTCAATTTTTAAATCAATGTTATTCAGCCCTAAAACATGCCACTACGTGTCGATAAATTAATAGAATTATGAATAAATTGCTGAAACACATATTTCAGGAAAAAAACCTTTTGGGTAAAACCTTTTATTTCATTATAAATAAAAATAAACATAGAGTTGTCACCACAAAAATGCATAACAAACATGGATCAAACTACGCTCGTGCAAAGGAGTAATCCGAAAGCTTCCACAAACTATTTTTTGATTTTTGATAAAAAAAATGATTTTTTTTTTACAAAAATCACACAATATGAATTTACACTAAGACAACAAAATCATGGAAATGGAATGAATAGGTGTGAACAAATTTGATAGGAAAATAAATGCAATCATGCATAATATATGTGCACGATGAATATGTGTACTCCTGACGAATGAATCTTAAAATCATCCTTAGGTGTCAAAAATTTGAATTTAGATGACATCGTTTTAATCTAATCGAAAAATCAAAGTCAAACATGATTTTCACACCAATAATGACTTAAACTATATAACGTTTTTTCATGACCTTTCAAGGATGTGCTAACCCGTTTTATATTCCATCCAAACTCCTTCAATATATAATAATGTTTTTAATTTTTCTTTTGAGGTGATGAAACTAAACTAAGTTGTCCCACTTAATGGTATATTTTTCTTTTTATTGCCTTTAAATTTTTTTGGACTCTTTTCAACCTCATTGGACCTTGGCTTCTGTTTTTTCCAAATTTTTATTGTTTAGGTCCGATTTGAACGGTGGCTTAACAACAAATGATAAATAAGTACCTTTCGTAGCCCTTTCCCATTTTTTCAAATAAAGCACACGAATTCACATCAACGGTTCTTACATACACTATTTTTAAAGACATAATTGATATGAAAACACATCGACCAACATGTGATAGACAAGAACAATAGTCAAATAAATCCGTGCAAGTGTGCAATAATAGAACTCATGAGTGAAACATGTAGGTAGTAATAATAAATCACATCTCAATGACTCCAAACATTGTAAAGATCAAAGATGAAATGGTGACGCATATCAAAACACTATCAAATTATCACATGGATATGAAATGAAATTGTAACTCGGTCATCCTAAATGTCCATCCATAAATGGTGCAAAACAAAATACAAAAATCTTTTTATATTTTTCAAAACAATTTATCAAAATAAAAACTTTTATCAAAAATAAAAATCTAATACAAAAAGTACACGTTACATAACACTAGCAAACATATAACATGAAGCACAACTAGCGTATGACAAACAAACGAACACAATCATCTATATGATATAACAAGACAAGAATCATGTGCAAGCAACCGAGAATCAACTAGTCTAACATCTAATGCCTCTAAAAGTGATTTCCTAACCCAAATAGGTGTGCAACGACGCATGGGAGTTTTGGGAACCAAGGGAATACTAGACTTAAACTTCCTATGACTTCTTCCAAGATCAAAATAAAAACGCTTAAGTTGACCTTTCATACCACAATGTGAACATGCGTAAATGGGTGGAACGACACCTATGTGTTGACCTTTTCTAATGTCCTTGGGAGTTATTCACCCTCTAAAATAAATAATGGTCTTGGCTTTAACACTCGAAACATAAGAACCTGATGAGCCACTACCATTGCTACCAATACTACTCGACTCCATTAAATCATTTTTCATCTTCAAACTTTTTGACTCATGCAAAGAATTATACTCTTTCAAAATTAGGGACTCCTTCTCTAAATTTTTAATTATTTCTAGAAGGTTATCACGTTCTCCCTTAACAAATGTACACTTATCCGTAAGAGTCTCCTCACGTGCCACAAACTCATCGATTAAAATATATTTTATCCTCATTGGTACTAACACAAATCCTAGAGTTTTTAATGTCCTCCAATTCTTTCCCTAAAAATAGAACTCTCTCATCACTCTCCTTTTTGAACAATTTTAAAGAATTAAAATCATGATCCAAATAAACAAATTTCTCATGATAAAAATCTCTATTTGATTTTGAACCGTTTGCAAAAGATCTATAACGGATTTAAAACGAGAATTATTTTTTTCAAAAAATCAAACGTCAAATTCAAACTATTTAAATCATCAAAACTCTGACTCGTGTCATCAAGGGGAGGCATCTTATTACATAAGTGCTCCATCAGAAAAAATATAAATTTTTAAAAAACTGACCTTTTTACAAAAAACCAATATCACAACAATTTTTAAGAAAATATGAATACACAATAATTTAGTGTAACCTCCTCTAATACCAATTTATAAAAATGAGTGTGCGATACTGATTAAACGAAATTCGTAAATTTTCAAGTTAACCTTATTCATCAGTGTCAATTTTTAAAACAATTTTATTCAGCTCTAAAATGTGCAACTACGTGTGGATAAATCAAACAATCATAAATGAATTAATGACATACAGATTTCAGGAAAATAAACATTTGGGGTAAAACCTTTTATTTAACTATAAAATAGTAAATCATAATTTACAAAGATTACAATGAAATCTGCAATGATCACTCCTTGAAATAATCACATAGGCACGTAACCTAGAGTCAACAATGGAACAACCGCAGTCAGGAACACCCTCGAGCACTCCCAATTGACAAGCAGTTGTCAACCGTAGATTTACCCTCTATAAATGAGAAATAACATCACCAAAGTTGTATCTTGGGTTACAAAACAATTCACATAAAGATTGGGACATTTTGTGAATTGAAAACAAAAATGATTAAACCATTAAACGAAGAAGACAAAGTGTTCTGCCGATTTGCAGTGTTTGCAGAAACTAAAACATCAAGTCATCTTCACGAAAACAAAGTGGTTTAACACGCTTTATATAAAAAAACTTAAGACGATAGATCTCTCGAATGAAAACAGCATGTTGCTCAAACGTTGATACGCGTCACTCGAACGAGCTTCGCGCGATAGAGGCCTATCACTCGAACGAGATTAAATAAAAATAAATTATTATTTCGTCTCTAAAAATTCGACTTAACACTTAGAAAAATATCTTTGACGAAAAACTCTGCTCCAACACATAGAAATATTTTATAAAAAATATCCTAACACTCTAAGTGAAAATGCTAAGGTACTAAAAAACAACCTTACCAAATCTAATCTCGCGGAGGCTTGATTGAATAACTTTGATATTTCGGATTCGTCATGATGCACGATTGATCTTGAATAAGTCTTCGACGGTTGTAGCGGTATACGATATACTGAATACAAAGTACGGACTATATAAAATATGTCATTACAGGGTGATATAATGGAATGCTATGAGAATGTATGGAAAGGGATATTTTGAAAGGTTATGTACTAATTTTGAGGTAAAAGGTCATGAACAATGGGTCAGAATTTCCTTAATTAAGAAACCCTGAAGGGGACAAAAGACTAAGTTTCTGCTAGGGGTCCTTCGGTCGGCATAGCCCTTGTCTTGTCAATAGGTAGACCTACCAAACTTGGTGGCTAAGTAAATTACTGTGACACCCCGCCTAATTAAATACCGGGCGATCACTCCTTTATTAAATTAAAATCAAGGTGAACAGTTGGTTCATTCTTAGCATCACAGTCGTAAAAATAACTTTTCCAAATTTAACACCCTATTTAATTTAGCTAAGTGTCAAAACCATTTTTTTTACATTACTTTCCAATTTTATTTATTTATTTTATTTAAACAATCAATCCAATAATTTAACATTTAACAACCCAATCCCAGCATTTAAAACTTAAAGTAAAACATACATGCTGAATAAATTCCAAAGTAACAGTATTAGAAATAACTGAAATACAAATGTGCCAATAAAACAGATAAATAGTGGAAAGGGAGACACATGCCAAATAAGGAGAATGATAGAAGTGGAATCAAGTAAATGAAATCGTCTAAGCAAGTGGCCTGCAACTCCCACCTAAGCTGCAGCACGTTCCTTCCAAAGGATCCAAAACAAGACGCCCCTGTGACTGGGCACCTGTAATATATACATATATATACAAGAGAGAAAGAGGAATAGAAACGGGTCAGAGCTCGATAGTGTATATGATTTAAAAATTCGTTTAGCAAGTATTTAAATTGATACGGGCCAATGCAACAACATATTAGTGCGGCACTCTCTTAAGAAATTCTCGCCTTTCTTCAAATGTGCACTCCTATCGCACTAACCTTCCCAATGGTTTATCTCATCATATATCACATTATCCTTCCCCAAGGATTTAACTTATCTTAGGTGACTCTCAAAGTTTAAGATTTAACAACATCATGGTTTAAAAAGGATAATTTCATTTAGTACAAAACGCTCATTTCAACTTTATTGATTCATAAAGTTTTTTCAATATCATATTATACTTTTCAAAACAAGTATTTCAAATTTGAGTCATTATACATGTCTTACTTACCATAACACAGTAGGCAGTTTTCCATATTTCAGAAGTTCATATATATATTAAATACTCGTATAATATATATATTCTAACAGCACCCCACATAAATTTTTATGGTGCGGGCATACTCTGCTATCCAATCCCCCGTATCAATCGTACTAAAGGGAATACAAGTTCGGAATCACTCTAGAACTATATAAATACATACACAAACAATATTGAGGCGAGGCATAGTTTCCAAGTCCAAGAGGTCAGTACATACCCTCACGTCTCTTAGGACCGTGACTACCGATTCGATATCCTGTACCTAGGATTTATATCTTCTAGGGTACGAGTCAATATCCCCCATAAGGCACACGAGATAAGATCGTCCCAGCACGAAAACCTCAAGGATAGCAAGTAGCGCGGGCATGATTTTCACAAGTATATAATATATGCATACACAATCATATAAATATACCACTTTTATTATATCAATTTAGGTTTATCCAATAACCCACATTCACAACATTTATCCTTATTTTCCCATTATTATTTATCAAGTATAATGGTTCGTTTCTAACTTTAATTCGAAGGGTTTTTCCAACTTACTACGTAATCCTCATGGACTCTATTCTTCCAAATGTACAATTCAGTAGATATCCATTTATGTTCCAACGTAACTCTCTCTTTTGTGTCTCTCCCCTTTAATATATACTTACATTGTCCCTTATGCAAAATATCCCAAAAATATAGATTTCGCCTTATATTAAAGGATTTTGAACTTTATTTTTAAAGATGAGAATTTCAAACGGTTTCGAAGTCAGAATTAAAATGGAGTTTTAATTGAATTTTTATTATATAGAAGAGTCCTCAAAATATAAAACTCTCCAAGAGTCCTGAGAGCATAAAACTCTCTAGAAAAAAAAATATTTAAAAATTTTGAATTGTCCGATCGAGCTGAATTTTTTTCTGTAGCTTCCTCTCGTCTTCAGCTAATTCTCTGTAAAATTTCATCAAATTCCAACGGTCCGATCTTCCGAAATAATTTTTTTTTAGTGTTTGTATCTGATTAGAACTCTTTTCTTAATCAAACTCTTAATCCTTTACATGACAAAGGGTTTCCAGAATATCATATAAATCATCACTACATGAAAATTTTCCATCTCAAATTGGGTTTTTCTTCCATAAATCTCATCCTAATAACTCCTAAACTAATATGGATGATGCATCAACGAAATAAGCTAGATAAACACTTGCCTGGGATTTTCAGAAATCTGGTTTGGTGTTGAATTTTGTGTGGTTGCGTTCCCCGTCTTGCGATTTACGCGTTGGCGGTGGCGGCGGTGCAAACGGGTGAGTTTTGAGCCTTGGAATGCCTTGATAGCTCTCTCCTCTCCTCTCCAATGGTCATTCTAGTGTTTTGAGTTATCTAACCCTAGGAGATAACCTAAACATCTGATATAACCCCTTTAATTTTCGTGGGTTTAATTACCCAAAAATACAAAATGACTAAAATGCCCTCCCGGGGTACTAATTAGGTCTAAAAACGCCCCGAGACCCAAATCAAACTCCCGGGTATACTTTTCTGACTATCTCGACCCTTCCGGACACGTTGGCGCACTCAAAACGACCATACGAACAACTTATAAAATATTTACTTTTATTTATCAATATTTAGTTCCGACGCGACATGAGCGTGTCCCGACTCAAATTTCTAAAATTGTCATTTTATTTACTCGTGACATTTAATATGGCCACTATTATATATTACTTTGCTCATTAGTAATATTAAACAAATTTTCCCATAATTACTAACTCTCATCACATTAATAATTATAACATAATTAATTTCCAAATTTTTATTAAATAATTAATTCACATTAATATTAATAAATCCCCAAATTAATATAGCATAAAAATACGGGGTATTACATACTTTCCCCCTAATAACGGAATTTCGTCCCTAAATTTGGGAAATAAGGCATACCTGGTAAGAACAAATATGGATATCTCTCGCGCATATCGGCCTCGCGCTCCCAAGTGGATTCCTCCACATTATGATGCTCCCACTGGACCCGTACAAGTGGAACTATCTTCGACCTCAATCTCCTCTCACTATAGTCTAGGATAGCCACTGGTCTCTCCTCGTAAGAGCTGTCAGGATGCAAGTCTATCTCATCTATCACGATCTGAGTATGGGCCATATCATCCCGAAGATACCGTCTCAACGACGAGATGTGGAATACATCGTGAATGCGATGTAAATGCTCTAGTAGTCCCAATCTGTATGCTACCGGTCCAATCCTCTCGATAATGGGAAATGATCTCACGTACCTCGGGGCCAATTTCCCTTTCTTCTCGAACCTCATCACTCCCTTCATAGGAGATACACGCAGTAACACTTGGTCCCCCGCATTAATCTCCCGGAAGAACCGTTTCTCATCGGTGTAGCTCTTCAGCCTGTCCTGGGCTACTCGAATGTGACTCTTGATCATCTCAATCCTCGCGGAGGTTTCCTGAATTACCTATGGTCCTAGCAACTTGTTATCCCCCACCTCGAGCCAACAAGTTGGAGAACGAAAAGGCCGGCCATACAAAGCCTCAAATGGAGCCATACCAATCGTAAACTGATAAGAGTTATTATAAGAAAACTCTACCAGTGGAAGATGTGGTTCCCAACCTCCTCCAAAATCAAGAACACACATGCATAGCATATCCTCTAACATCTGATTAGTACGCTCTGTCTGTCCACATGTCTGTGGGTGATAAGCTGAACTCAGCCTCATATCAGTACCCATAGCCTCCTGAAAGCTTTCCCAGAAATATGACACGAAAATCTTATCTCTATCTGACACAATATTCAGGGGCACCCCATGTAATCTGACAATCTCATAAATGAACAACTGAGCATACTGACCCGTGGTATAATCTGTCTGCACTGGCAGAAAATGAGCCACCTTGGTCAAACGGTCTACAATCACCCAGATAGAGTCGTGGACCCATTGTGATGTAGGCAACCCTGTAATAAAATCCATGGAAATACTCTCACACTTCCACGCGGGTACTTTCAATGGCTGAAGCAATCCTGACGGTTTTTGATGGTCCACCTTCACCAGTTGGAAGGTAGAACACTTGGACACGAACTCAGCAATGTCCTTCTTCATCCCACTCCACCAGTATTGCCTCCTCATATCCTCGTATATCTTATCTCCTCCAAGATGTACCGCAAATCGGGACCCGTGAGATTGGGTCATCACTGCATGACGCAATTTTGCCCCTTCTGGAACCATTAACCTCCCATTAAACCTCAAACCCCCATCAGAACTAATAGAATAGGACTTAGCACCTTCGTCTAAATGTCGTACAATCTGTTCCTGGAAAAACGGGTCTGTGGTTTGGGCCTGTATTACCCTCATAACAATCTCGAGTGTGACTGTCATAACAGATATGAAGGAATGGGCTACTGCGTCCTGGTGACCCAACTCCTTCCACTTCGCTTTCCAGACGTCCGCTACCTCATTTATCGGTCTTCGGCTCAAAGCATCAGCAACTACGTTGGCTTTCCCCGGTTGATACTGTATGTCGAACTGATAGCCCTTCACAAACTCTAACCATCTGCGCTGACTCATATTCAGCTCTCGCTGAGTGAACAGGTACTGCAGTGATTTGTGATCTGTGAACAAACGAAACTTCTCCCCCAATAAATAGTGTCTCCATATCCTCAGTGCAAAAATAACCGCTGCTAACTCCAAGTCGTGGGTGGGGTAATTCTTCTCATGCGGCTTAAGCTCACGGGAGGCAAAATCTATAGCCTTCTCTTCCTGCTAAAGTACTCCCCTAAGTCCCCGTAAAGAGGCATCGGTGTAAACCAGGTACTCCACACCCAGCTTCAGTAAAGCAAGGACTGGTACTGAAGTAAGCTTATCTTTCAACTCGTCGAAAGCCAATTAAAAAGCATCATCCCAAACATCTGGTACCCCTTTGCGAGTCAGGTTCGTCAATGGACCCGGTATTTTGGAGAATCCCCGAATGAATCTCCTGTAGTATCCGGCTAACCCCAAGAAACTACGCACTTTCGTCGGTGTCGTGGGCTGTCCCCACTCCCTCACCAATGACACTTTACTTGGGTTAAATGCTATCCCCTGTTCAGAAACAACATGCCCCAAGAACTGTACCTCTCGCAACCAGAATCCACACGTCTCGTACGTAGCATACAACTGATGCTCTCGTAAAGTCTGAAGAACCTGCCTCAAGTGCTCGGCATGCTCCTCCTCGAAGTGTGAATATATTAAAATGTCATCTATGAAGACGATGACAAACTGATCCAAGAACTCTCTGAATACTCGGTTCGTCAAGTCCATGAACACGGCTGGAGAATTTATGACACCAAATGGCATCACTCTGAACTCGTAAGACCCATATCTCATCAAGAAGGCAGTCTTTGAAACATCCCTCTCTCTAATACGTAGATGATGGTACCCCGACCTCGGATCTATCTTCGAAAAGAAAGTTGCTCCCCTCAGCTGGTCGAGAAGATCATCGATTCGAGGCAACGAATACTTATTCCGTATCGTGACCTTGTTCAACTCCCGGTAGTCCACACATAACCTCAGTGAACCATCTATCTTCTTCACAAAAAAGACTGGAGCGCCCCAAGGTGAGGTACTCCTGCGAATGAAGCCCTGATCTAACACCTGCTCTATCTGATCTCGTAACTCTCGCATCTCCGTCGGAGCCATACTGTATGGAGCGCGTGCTATAGGTCTCGTATCTGACAATAAATCTATGACAAAGTCTATCTCTGGACTGGGGGGTAGGCCTGGTATCTCCTAGAATACATCGAAATACTCACGAACGACTGGGATCGAGTCTAAAGGAATCACAACCTCCTTAGAGGCATCCTCCTTTATATAATATAAATGAGCGGCCGAACCTCCCTCTGGGCGAGGCATCGCCACTACAAACATCTCTTGCCCCGGAATGGAAAAAATAATGCTCCCACCGAAGCAATAAATCATGGCTCTATAAGCTGCGAGCCAATCCATACCGATAATAACATCATGCTCATGCATATCTACGACTAACATGTCTGCAGGTAATACCAAACTACCAATCTCTACCCCCACTCCCCGGCATATAAAGAAGATAGGCGACCCACACCCCAGTGGTGAGTCTACGCACGTCACTGTGCTCTCTGCTGTGGCTACCAACCCTAAAGCCTTCACAAAATGTGTAACTATAAAACAATGTGTCGCCCCAGTATCAAACAAAACTCGACCCATAGTACCATGGATAGGAAACATACCCTCAATCGCGGGTGGTGCCTGTGGAGCTACTGCCTGGTGGACGTTATAGACACGTCCGTACTGTAACTGCCCCTGCTGTACTGGAGCTGCTGGAATGGCTGGTAGGGCTGGCACCTGGGCTGGAGCTAGGAGGGCAGCTGGAAAAAGTGGTCTCTATGGCTCATTACGGGAACCCTGCTGCTGTGGGGCCCTATTACCCTCTGGACAATCCTGGCGCTTATGACCATGCTTGCCGCATACAAAACACAGGCCTCTGAAGTTACCTCCCCTCTGACCCTGCTGACCATGGCCCTGCTGGCCGTTACCTCCCCGCCACTGGCCCTGTTGGCCCTGATTAGCACGTTGTTGGCCCTGTTGGCCCTGTTGATTAGGCTGGACCTGCCTGCCCTACCTATAACCCCCAAATCCCTGCCTAGAATCACCTGAACGGAATCGCTTAGCAGGGTCCCCCTGATGGGAACTCTGCTCGTGTTGATGAGTCTGTCCATGAGATGGTACCCCACTAGCACTACTACCCCCGGTCCTGCCCTACTGGCTGGACTCTCCTGCTCTCCTGCTTCCCTGTAGATGGAAGCGGTGATCCTGGCAATGTAGTAACGCAGCATTGAGTACATCAGTGAAAGTACTCAGAGATAGATTCCCTATAAGATGCTGACGGATCCTCCAAGCTAACCCGTCCACAAACAACATTATATTCTTACTATCAATAGGTGCCTCATCTGGCACTATGGTGAGAAGTCTCGTGAACTCCTCCTCATACTCAGCAACGGTAGAGTTCTCCTGTTTCAAATTCAGTAATTTCCGCCTCATCTCAGTCTACACGGCGAGTGGAAAGTACTTGCGGTCAAACCGCTCCTAAAACGACTGGATAGGGACCGTGTCCCTCTCCTCCAAGGTGGTAGTGGACTCCCACCACTGCAAAGCGGCCCCCACCAGCTTAAAGGAAGCCAATAACTTCCTATGCACGTCAGTGCACTCATACATACGAAGATGCCGTTGGATGTCTTTCTTCCATTGGATGACTGTGACGATATCTGAGCTACTAGAGAACTCAGGGGGATGCGCCTTATGAAAAGTGTCCCTAACCCTCTCCCATGAAGATGGAAGTTGTGCTGGTACTGGCGCCACTGCCTGAATCTGGGGTGGAGCCTGCTGAACCACCGCTAGCGCGGCATTCACCGCCTGAGCAACAATGACGGCTACATCATTAGCATTCATAGTGCCTTGTGCCGGAGTGGCTGGCTGCTCGGCCTGGGCACGCTTATCCTTCGGTGCACGTCTCGGAGGCATTTGAAACGTGAAGAAGTTTATTAGTCTCCAGTCATTATCAAATCCCAAATGGCTGGAGACGTAAACGTAAAAGCAGGAATACAACAATCCTAAAAATAGGGCTCTATAGCAAAAACGTTAAGCTGAAAGCGAAAATAAGCCGTACAGACACCCCGCCTAATTAAATACCGGACGATCACTCCTTTATTAAATTAAAATCAAGGTGAACAGTTGGTTCATTCTTAGCATCACTGTCGTAAAAACAACTTTTCCAAATTTAACACCCTATTTAATTTAGCTAAGTGTCAAAACCATTTTTTTTACATTACTTTCCAATTTTATTTATTTATTTATTTTGTTTAAACAATCAATCCAGTAATTTCACATTTAACAACCCAATCCCAGCATTTAAAACTTAAAGTAAAACATACATGTTGAATAAATCCCAAAGTAACAGAACTAGAAATAACTGAAATACAAATGTCCCAGTAAAACAGATAAATAGTGGAAAGGGCGACACATGCCCAATAAGGAGAATGATAGAAGTGGAATCAAGTAAATGAAATCGTCTAAGCAAGTGGCATGCAACTCCCACCTAAGCTGCAGCACGTTCCTTCCAAGGGATCCTAAACAAGACGCCCCTATGGCTGGGTACCTTTAATATATACATATATATATACAAGAGAGAAAGAGGAATAGAAACGGGTCAGAGCTCGATAGTGTATATGATTTAAAAATTCGTTTAGCAAGTATTTAAATTGATACGGGCCAATGCAACAACATATTAGTGCGGCACTCTCTTAAGAAATTCTCGCCTTTCTTCAAATGTGCACTCCTATCGCACTAACCTTCCCAATGGTTTATCTCATCATATATCACACTATCCTTCCCCAAGGATTTAACTTATCTTAGGTGACTCTCAAAGTTTAAGATTTAACAACATCATGGTTTAAAAAGGATAATTTCATTTAGTACAAAACGCTCATTTCAACTTTATTGATTCATAAAGTTTTTTCAATATCATATTATACTTTTCAAAACAAGTATTTCAAATTTGAGTCATTATACATGTCTTACTTACCATAACACAGTAGGCAGTTTCCCATATTTCAGAAGTTCATATATATATTAAATACTCGTATAATATATATATTCTAACAGCACCCCACATAAATTTTTATGGTGCGGGCATACTCTGCTATCCAATCCCCCGTATCAATCGTACTAAAGGGAATACAAGTTCGGAATCACTTTAGAACTATATAAATACATACACAAACAATATTGAGGCGAGGCATAGTTTCCAAGTCCAAGAGGTCAGTACATACCCTCACGTCTCTTAGGACCGTGACTACCGATTCGATAGCCTGTACCTAGGATTTTTATCTTCTAGGGTACGAGTCAATATCCCCCATAAGGCACATGAGATAAGATCGTCCCAGGGCGGAAACCTCAGGGATAGCAAGTAGCGCGGGCATGATTTTCACAAGTATATAATATATGCATACACAATCATATAAATATACCACTTTTATTATATCAATTTAGGTTTATCCAATAACCCACATTCACAACATTTATCCTTATTTTTCCATTATTATTTATCAAGTATAATGGTTCGTTTCTAACTTTAATTCGAAGGGTTTTTCCAACTTACTACGTAACCCTCATGGACTCTATTCTTCCAAATGTACAATTCAGTAGATATCCATTTATGTTCCGACGTAACTCTCTCTTACGTGTCTCTCCCCTTTAATATATACTTACATTGTCCCTTATGTAAAATATCCCAAAAATATAGATTTCGCCTTACATTAAAGGATTTTGAATTTTATTTTTAAAGATGAGAATTTCAAACGGTTTCGAAGTCGGAATTAAAATGGAGTTTTAATTGAATTTTTATTATATAGAAGAGTCCTCAAAATATAAAACTCTCAACGAGTCCTCGGAGCATAAAACTCTCTAGAAAAAAAATATTTAAAAATATTGAATGGTCCGATCGAGCTGAATTTTTTTTGTAGCTTCCTCTCGTCTTCAGCTAATTCTTTGTAAAATTCCATCCAATTCCAACGGTCCAATCGTCCGGAATAAAAAAAAATTAGTGTTTGTATCTGATTAGAACTCTTTTCTTAATCAAACTCTTAATCCTTTCCATGACAAAGGGTTTCCAGAATATCATATAAATCATCACTACATGAAAATTTCCCATCTCAAATTGGGTTTTTCTTCCATAAATCTCATCCTAATAACTCCTTAACTAATATGGATGATGCATCAACGAAATAAGAAAGATAAACACTTGCCTGGAATTTTCAAAAATCTGGTTTGGTGTTGAATTTGGTGTGGTTGCGTTCCCCGTCTCGCGATCTACGCGTCGGCGGTGGCGGCGGTGCAAACGGGTGAGTTTTGAGCCTTGGAATGCCTTGAGAGCTCTCTCCTCTCCTCTCCAATGGTCGTTCTAGTGTTTTGAGTTATCTAAACCTAGGAGATAACCTAAACATCTGATATAACCCCTTTAATTTTCGTGGGTTTAATTACCCAAAAATACAAAATGACTAAAATGCCCTCCCGATGTACTAATTAGGCCTAAAAACGCCCCGAGACCCAAATCAAACTCCCGGGTATACTTTTCTGACTATCTCGACCCTTCCGGACGCGTTGGCGCACTCAAAATGACCATATGAACAACTTATAAAATATTTACTTTTATTTATCAATATTTAGTCCCGACGCGACACGGGGTGTTCCGACTCAAATTTCTAATATTGTCATTTTATTCACTCGTGACATTTAATATGGCCACTATTATATATTACTTTGCTCATTAGTAATATTCAACAAATTTTCCCATAATTACTAACTCTCATCACGTTAATAATTATAACATAATTAATTTTTGGATTTTTATTAAATAATTAATTCACATTAATATTAATAAATCCCCAAATTAATATAGCATAAAAATACGGGGTATTACAATTACTCCCTGTATATAGGCAGGGGGAAAGGGTGCCTATAAGCAGTCTAAAAAATGGATTTTTGTGGAAAAATTTTCTTAGAATACAAAGCATACGTCCGATTCATGCATGATATGGACCATTGGAAAGAGGATTCTTCTTTCTATGAAAGTAAGTTGAGGTACTTTCGGGTCCTAGAGTTTACTAAAGTGAAATGGTGATCCGAATCATCCGGTTACCTCCTTTTAGGGTTTCGAAGTGAAAAGGAAACTAAATGAAAATCATAAGTTTGATTTATACATGGTATGGACCGTTGGAAAGAGGATCCATAGATCTATGAAAGTACATCGAGAAACTCTTGGGTTTGAGAGTTGACTAAATTCAAATGAAGCTCGATAATCATCCGATGAGATTTCAAATAAAAGGGATGTTAAATGTGAACCATAAGTTCGATCCGATTCACACACGGTATGGACTATTGGAAGGGGGATTCAGATCCCTATAAAAGTCTGTTGAGATACAAATAGTTTTGAGAGTTTACCAAAGTCAAACGAATCGCGATAAGCATCTGGTGACCTCCAATTTAGGGTTTGAATGAAGACTATGGGTCCAAGGGTTAAAGGGATAGTGCTTTGACCTACGGAAGTGTATGAGGGAACAAGAATGGGGTGTCTACAAACATTATATTTCTTACTCTCAAAGAGTGAGAAAACTATGTGCCCCTAGAGTTTGAACAGAAAACACAATCAATTTTTATTTTCACAATTTTAAATTAACATGGACTAATTTTGAAACCACAAGTGTTGTGTGAAATAATTTACCATTTTCAATCTTGACCTAAGCATGCATCTAGGTGAGTATAAGTAAGAATAAAATAAGTAAACCACAACACGATGTTATACGAGTAAAACTCACAACGGAAAACACCTCAGACGACCCAACCACTTAAGTCCATTACAATATAGGCAGGTTTACAAGATAAATTTATACTTACTCACCGACTCGACGTCTTCAAGCCTTGACGTGCTTCCTTCATCCTTGTAAAATTATTCGTAGTCACTAATGGATGCCATCCAATAGCCACATAATGAAAATGCTTTATCACATCTATATATCCTAGCGATCTTACTTATCTCGTGACCAGCTCAATCGTCACTTAACACAAACATGATGTTCACCATTGAAAATGCTCACAGTATGTAGATAAAACCTCTTTGAAGCAAAACCAGAGATATCAAAATGGCATATGTATGCATGATTCTTAGATATCAAACATGGGTGTAAACTAAAATTTTGGTTTTGAAGACTTTCTCTCAAAATAAACACATAAACATGGAAAGCTTTTTAAACAAGTTTGGGGAGTTAAAAAGTTCAGAAAATTCTCTCTTAAATTTTCTTTTCTGCACTTCTATTTATAGGAGGTTTGTTGAAAATTAGATAAGGATGAAAAATCATTTGAAAAATATCGAATAAAATAAAAATTCGTGCAGTCGTTCGAACAAAGTTTAACATCTCTTTTGAACACCTATCCAACAACATTTCCAGAGAGATTTCCAAAGAGGCCAAAATTTTCCAAGATTGATCTCATTCGAAGTTGTTCTAACAAGGTACTATATTTCGTTCGAACGACATACCAATGTCGTTCTAACGACCTTGGAAAAAATATATTTTTCTTCTAAAAATATTAAAAAGGGTAAAATCATTTTTAATTAATTAAAAATAATTTTATGAAAATCCTAACCCCCAAAACAAAATTCAGGGATCAAACATAAACATGTATTCATACCTCATTGAGATCCTTCGGATAATGAAGACAAAACTTGGCTCGAAACATGATGTTGATTTTTCTTTGGTCGCTACGATCTTCAATCACACATCACAGGCTTGAAGGACAAACAACTCAAGTCCTAACCTATGACTCAAACAAGTTTTGTCCAAATATGTAAAAAAATCAATACAAACAAATTGACTCGATTATAAAAATTTTCCTTTCAAATCTCCCCCTTTGGCTATTTCAAGACAAAACTTGAAATGAAAAACCTATTTGGCAGTCAACCTCACTAATACTCAATTTTCAACCCCAAAAGGAAAAAAAGTCACATAAACTTTATTGACACAAACTTGAGTAGATTTTCTCCTGTCTAATGCTTTCCCGCATCATTGCTAACTGACTACCCACGTTAAATGCGTGAGCGTGTAAGGGCACGATCGTTGTTTTGGTTTCACCGCGATAATACAAACAAACCTAAATTATGACTACACTTGCGAGGCAAGTATGGCAGTAAGTCAGGTATCAAAAATCCACATGGACGAGATGCTAGAATTTATACGATTTAATACTCCGAAATAAAAGTGTAAAAGGTGATTACAAACTAAAAGAAAAGATGCATGAAAGGGAAATATTAATCTAGGCAGGTGTATTGAAGCTAGACTAACAAAGAGATAAAACTATAGGTTGCTTCGAATATCTCTCACCCGAGTTAATTTGTATAAAATGGATACATGGGTCGATGAGTTATTTAGAATGCGTCTCGTTTCGACAGTTAATTGAATCAAGGGTTGTCACGCCCCAAAATCCGCATAAAAGCCTAATAAGATTTTGGTGTCAACAAATACTCCAGAAATTACGCACGAAAGGTCGTAAGCACGGGACATACATGATATGCCCCGTCAAATCTCCTAGGTGCAATAACTAGGACAATGCACTCGAAATAGACCCATAAACGCCATCACCAAAGCCAAGCAACACGTTAACTGGAGTGAGTCAAACACAACCTAATTTAAATTAACTAGAAAGCATGGTAAAAACGCGATAAATGGAAAGAGGTAAATAAACGTGATAACTTTACACTAGAAAACAAGTAAATCAAAGCATGTAAACTAATTATGAAATCTTGTAAACCTAATTATCAAAGCAAGAAAGAAGAAAATACACACTATATTAATGGAGAGGATGATAAATATTGCAACATTCAACCCAAATGGGGTGTCAAACCAAGAACAATTGAAGAAGAACTCTCCAAAACCCTCAAACCCTAACTATTCTAAGCTAAAATCTATCCTAAAATGTTCATATTTGATTATTACAACAAAAATGCTTTATATAGTAAGTGGAAAAAGAAATAAAAAAGAAAAGAGAAAAGAAAATAGAAGGCAAAATATCTCCTGGAAACAGGGGATCGATCGATCGACCCAAACTGTTGATCGATCGATGATGAACAAATTAGCTCATTGTCGAGAAGGATCGATCGATCGACCCCATTGGTCGATCGATCGAAGCTGTTTTGGTTGAATTCCTTTCTCGTCCGCTGAAACTCTTGTAACTTCTTCATTCTGAATCGGAATCATGCACTGTTCACGGCCACGCCAAGATTGCGAGGAGGGATACAACTTTTGTGTAGATGTTGGGCCAGGTGCCCAATCTTTGAAAAGACTAAAATGCCCTTGAACGTGCAATCGTGTACTAAAATCGAGCGAAACGCGTTCGAACTTCACACTTAGCATCCAAATACTTATAAAAACTTAATTAATCCCTGCAAAATATGTTAACGTAGAAATCCGAGGTTGTCTGGTTGACGATCATAAATATAGGGAATAAGATACCCGAGGGGGCTAAAATGCATAGGTTCGAGGGATGAAATACGCAATATTTGCGTATCATCACTCCCCTTAACTTACACATTGCTAGTACCAAGCAATGAAATAGGATGCAATAAGAACTATAAGCAAACCAAAAACAAGGATAGGTACAAAAGTATGGTATAAAAGCAAAAGGCCACTTTCGTAGGCGATTAGATTGCATTTAGCGTATGCAATAAGCCGTTAAACCACTTGGCCACCCTAGTGGACGAGTGTCGTCTCGTGAGGGCTTCAGGGATGGTACCCACAAACATCACATGGTTTCCTCAAAATATGCCTAACCCAACATGCGACAAGCCCAATAATGGCGAAAAAAATTTCATACACATTATTAGCACATTGAACGGATTCAAACAAAAGTTCGAATCATTAACATTATAGAATCCACCTCATAGAATTGAAACCTTAAAATGTGGGAGGGTAAGCGAGCACATGCAAAGTGTGATTTGGCGAAAAACTTATATAAACTGGATAAACATTAAAGCAAACATATATTCAATCCTCACGGGCATTACACTCATTAAGAAAATTCACTCGAAATAGGGAGGTAACACACGAAACATGCGGGAATAAAGAGTAAATGGAAATGGAAACTAGGACGCACACATTTCACAAATGAATAACACTATATATAAAATGAAAAACTGTAATCTCAATGAAAGATACCGCTCATTAAAATATGCGAAATGCATTTTCACAGATTATCAAAACTATTTAAACCTTTAAATTACATCAACCAAAGATCACATAGGACTTTACTAGGGTTGTAAAGTAGGCTAGGCTAGGGTACGAAATGAAGGATATGTATGTACGGATTCAAAGTGTTCGGAATGAAAACTCGGGAAAATGGGAAAATGCGGGCAATATCAAAATTGGAAAATAACTTCCAAAATGGCATTAAATATATCATCGGGGAGAGTAATAAAAGCTTATTGAAATATATACAACAACACTTACAACTTTCTCTTTCTTTTCTTTTCTTCTTTTTCTCATGTTTTCTTTAGTTTTCTTTTGCTTTTTGGTTTCTCTTTTTCATCTCTTTTTTCACATCTCTTTACTTTATTTTTCAAACTCTCATATGCCTAAATTACAGCTGACATCACAACAACAACATTCAATCCCGAGCAACATTCCAAACAAAGGTGTGGAAGGTGTATATATGGGCTAAAACTCCAATTTATAGTTGGTTATGGGATTGGGGTTATGAAACGAAAGGCTATATTTAGGCTCAAAGGGGTTAACTAGGGTAAACATATAAGGGTGAGGTCAAGGCTAATATGGGTGATATAACAAAGAATGCCTATGATCATTTCCAAAATTTTACGCAATTCTCGAGTCAAAATGATATATGAAAATCATGCTCAAGTAACACATTTCAAGTATGAAGTCAATTAATGAATGATCAAATGAAAGAATAGTGAGATTACTGACGAATTCAACATTCTCAACGAGAAAAGAATAGTGTATACGCTCACAAATGACGAAAGGTACAAAGCTTACTCGGTGTAAGTTTATACAATGCAACAAAAGATTACCGAGTTATAAAAATCTTAAACTAAATCAATAGAATGATAAAAGTGCATGTGCTCATGGGATTAAAGTTTAATTCATGAAGTTATTCACAATATAAATAATGGAGACTAAAGTCTAATAACTTCTAAAATCGAGAACATGCATCATTGGGCTGTCTATTGGATCGGACAATTATTGAAATTTATCATCGAAAACAAAGGCAAAAAGCCCAAAAAGGGAGAAAAAAAAAAGAAAATCTTTTCGAAATTTTTTAATTTTTCTAAGAAAATCATACTAACTAACTAACATGTGAGCAAAAACATGGACTACCTAACTTAAAACTTGACATTGTCCTCAATGTGAATTTAGAACCAAGCTAAGAGAGGAAAAGAGCAATATTATCCAAAATTGGAGCGATCCCCATAAGAACAAGTCCAAAGAATCTACAAAACAAGTTAGTACCTAGCATAGCAAAAACAAATAACAAAAAGTTAACTAATTACAAAAGACTAAATTAAAAAGGAAAGAAAAATTTAAAAAAAAGAATAAAAAGCTAACTATATACAACCTACTATTTAGGCTTCACACTAACTATACACTAGAAGTCTAAATACCTGAGGGTCCACCATAAGAAAGATTTAACTTTGGAGGATAACTGGTGTACCCTCACATACAAGCATGCCTTCTGAAAAATATGATTCCATTTTAACAACTAAAGGGATGTGTAAGGCGTAAGAAAGAAACCACTGCCAATTAAAATACTGGGAGGGACGATGGGGGGTTTGGATTCAACGGGTGACAAAAATATGTGGGGACTGAGAAAAGCCGAATATCCTCCTATGATTTTAAAACTGGAATGGGAGGCGGCGCACACGAAGGCAAAGATGAGATCGTGGAAGGCGACTCGAGCAAGTACTCCTCATCGACGAAAAGGTTTAAAACATTAAAGTTTGAAACCAAATCATCGGGTACTTGTGACAGTGTGATAATAGAGAATGAAAATGGCGATGAAAGAAATTCAAACTCATGAGATGAATCATCATCGCATGAAGATTGAGTTTCGAAGGAAAAAATATCATTTTCAATGAAATGTTCTTCTTTGGGGGCCAAAGAAGAAATCATTTCATTGCAAATATATATTATGTCGTTTTTATCCTCATTTTCAATATCTATTACGCAATGGGCAAAGTCAATAATGGTGGTGTTCCAAAGTAAGCACAAGTACCTCATTTGGTTCAAAACATTCTTCAACTTCGAAAGTCTCGGAAGCAAAATCGTCATCGGACTCAAATAATAAATCCAAGTCATGTTCCCACAAATGATTTTCTTCCCGATAACGATTTTCAATTTTCTCATTTTCATACATACGCAAGCCCTTACCGAATGTCATGGGTCGAGGTGGGGATGCATGAAAATGGGAACTTTGAAAATTACCATCGGACTTAAACGAAACCTCATTATTATAGGAATTTTGAAAACTATTGCAATTCGTTTCAAAATTCCTATTATAAGGAGGTTAAGGCCCAAAATCATTGTCATCGTCATCAAAATTCCAATAACCCAAATTTTGACTTAAGTTATACTCGCCCAAAGTCATATTTGAATTTGTTATACTTTGGGATTCTAAGTATTCACCGAAAGTCATGGGTTTGCGAGAATTTTGAGAATTATAACAATGATTACCGAAAGAATTGGAATAAGACATGCTTACACCAAAAATGGCTCAAGTGGCGAATTCCACAAAGTAAGTGCGCGCGGTAAATTCGAGCGTTTCTAAGTGCTCAAATGTGGAAGTCCTGCAAAAAGGTTAGCAAATAATACAAATAAAAGAAAATACTATGAAATACTAAATCAAATAAAGTCTAGAACAAACAAGTCCCTGACAATGACGCCATTTTGATCAAGTGGGAAATGCGTGTGCGTGTAAGCTGCACGGTCATTGTTTTCGTTTCGCCTACTCAATACAAACAAACCTAAATTATCACTACACTTGTGAGGTAAGCACAGCGATAAGTCGGGCATCGAAAATTCACAGGGACGAGATGCTAGAATTTATATGATTTTATGCTCCGAAATAAAAGGGAAAAAGGTGATTACAAACTAAAAAGTAAAAGATGCATAAAAGGGAAATGATTATTCATGACAAGGGTATTGAAACTAGATTAACAAAGCGAGTAAAACTATAGGTTGCGTCGAATATCCCTCACCCGAGTTAATTTGTATAAAATGGATACATGGGTCGATGAGTTATTTAGAATGTGTATCGTTTTGACAGTCAATTGAATCAAGGGTTGTCACGCCCCTAAATTCGCATAAAAAGCCTAATAAGATTTTGGCGTCAACAAATATCCCGAAAATTACGCACGAAAGGTCGTAAGCACGGGACATACATGATATGCCCCGTCAAATCTCCTAGGCGCAATAACTAGGACAACGCACCCGAAATAGACCTGTAAACGCCATCACCAAAGCCAAGCAATGCATCAACTGGAGTGAGTTCCATTCAAACACAACCTAATTTAAATTAGCTAGAAAGCATGGGAAAAATGCGATAAATGGAAAACGGTAAATAAACACTATAAATTTACACTAGAAAGCAAGTAAATCAAAGCATGTAAACTAATTATGAAAGCTTGTAAACCTAATTATCAAAGAAAGAAAGAAGGAAATACACACTATATTAATGAAGAGGATCATGAATAGTGCAACATTCAACCCAAATGGGGTGTCAAACCAAGAACAATTGAAGAAGAACTCTCCAAAACCCTCAAACCCTAAACTATTGTAAGCTAAAATCTATCCTAAAACGTTCATATCTGATTATTACAACAAAAATGCTTTATATAGTAAGTGGGAAAAGAAATAGAAAAAAAAAAGAGAAAGAAAATAAAATAAAAGGCAAAATATCTCCTGGAAACAGGGGATCGATTGATCGACCCAAACCGTCGATCGATCGATGATGAACAAAGTAGCTCACTGTCAAGAAGGATCGATTGATCGACCCCTTTGGTCGATCGATCGATCAAGCAGGTCACAGCACATTGCATTGCTGTTTTGGTTGAATGCCTTTCTTGTCCGCTGAAACTCCCGTAACTTATTCGTTCTGAATCGGAATCGTGCACCATTCATGGCCACGTGAATCTTACGAGGAGGGATATAACTTCCGTGGAGATGTTGGGCCAGGTGCCCAAGCCATGAAAAGACTAAAATGCCCTTGAACGTGCGATCATATACGAAAATCGAGCGGAACGCGTCCGAACTTCACACTTAGCATCCAAATACCTATAAAAGCTCAATTAACCCCTGCAAAACATGTTAACGTATAAATCTAAGGTTGTCTAGTTAATGGGCATAAATATTAGGAATAAGATACCCGAGGGGGCTAAAATGCGTAGGTTCGAGGGATGAAATACGCAATATTTGCGTATTATCACTAACCCACGCACTTAAACACACCATCAAATGCAAAGCGAATATAATAATGTATAAACCACATGTGAAAAGGCCTCCCTCTTTATCTAACCATCTCTACCTAAGAAAGGACCTCTCTTCCTAAGTTAAAAAACTCCCACACTAAAAGAGTTAGATACCATTTATTCCCCTTTTTGTTTAGGAATAGACAAAGAATGAGGTGCATAATAATAAATAATTTATCTCAATAAAACCAAATCCCCTCCTAAGTGAAGCATGGGTAATCATAATAAAAAAAATGAACATATCATGCAATGGTGTGAATCAAGTCATGCCACAACAAATAGTTAGGCAAGACAAGAATAATTAATCCAAATTATGAACAAATGATATCAACTAAGATACAAGTATTTAATTATAAGATACTAAGATTATTATAACTCATGCCAAAAAAATCAAAGATTAACCATAAGGCACACATGGATTAAAGGAAAACACAAAAACTCTAAACTCTAAACATACCAAATACGATCACAAATATAGCGATGAAGCACAACGATATATAGGTATAAACGACCACAAAAGACATAAAAACACATAAGTTTTACATACTCGCATAGTATTAATGTGTCTAAATATGGTGGTACGAAGTGAAGGGGCACCCAATCACTCTAACATGTCCAAGTATATCTATTTGATCACAATAATTTATCAACATTTGATTTGGCCTCACATGTCAAATAGAGAATTCAAAGGGAGAAACAAACACAATCCACACTAGCCTAGAAATATTGATGATTCTCGAATCAACAACATTAAAAAAATTTAGCTCAACTAGGACTCATTGTGCAAACCCATTGACCTTCAACAAAACACCCTAAAATATATATATCAATTATCTCTCTCTATTTTTATTTTGAGGATATCCAATTTTTAAAGCGTTCATGAAAAAAATTTCAAATTGGCAATTTTTATGTTATTATTACCTCTCAATATTTTTAGGCTCTTCCCAATAGTGGCCTTTCATGTAGAGGAAATTTCTCCTTTCGTAGCACTTTCTCATGCACACCCATATTTTTTAAAAGAATATCAAACAAACTCACGAGCAATGGTTTTTACATGCACAAATCCCCCATAGTCAAAATATTAATGTATATGACAAGATTGTTGGGAGAACACCTCACTTAGCTTATGTGACATATGAAGTTAAAATCCAAATGAGCTCATGAAAAGTGTGTGCAGAGGTATATACAAAGTGAATCCATCATGAAAATTAATTTTAAACTATTTCACGTAAACATGATTAAAAATAATCCAAGCATTGAAAATTAAAATCAAATGTCCTAGTCACGTGGATTCATGGAAGGGATGGGATTCAAGCATACTGATATGCCACACGATATGTGTAAAACTAAACTATAAAAAAACCAAAAATATTTTTTGAGTTTTTGAAACAATTTTTTCAAAATGATACTAAATTAAAAAAAAACTCAAAAGATAAATAATATATTTTTGTCTTTTTCAAATTAAGACCCAAAACAATGGAATAACATTAGTGTATGACAAACATGCTATCACAATAACTTATAAGATATAGGATGTGATGAATCACGTGAAAGAAAATGAGAGTCAGCAAGCCTAACATTTAGTGCCTCCAAATCGGATCTCCTAACCCACATAGGTGTAAAGTGATGAACTCGGGCTTCGCAAACCTTGACGACACTATTCTTAATCTTCTTAGGACCTTTTCTAAGATTATAACAGAGATGCCTAAGGTTACCTTTCCTACCACAGTTTGTGCAAATGAAGACACGATGAATGTTACCTTTAGATTAACCTTTTATAACATCCCTAGCTTTGTTTGGTTTTCGCAAGATCATGGTCTTGGCTTTAGAAGTGGAAGTATATATATCATCAAAGACAATCCCACACTTGTCATCTTTGATTTGGACGATGTTTATCATTTTATCCAACCTCTATGACCTAGGCTCCAAATCAAAGTTGACATTACTCGATTATATCAACTTCTCTTTTAACTCCACAATCCTTGACTCAACTAAATGCCTCGAATCTTCAAACTGAGAAGATCCTTCTGTAAAGCCTCCATCAAAACTTGAAGGCTATCTCTCTCTCTCCCCCCCCCCCCTTAACCTACGCAATCTCCTCCATAAGAATCCTCTAACATAACCAAAGATCCCCAATCAATTTAGCAGTATCATCACCTATGGCACGTTCCTTTACCTTAGCTTCTAAATGAAAGTTAGCATTTTTCAACCTCAATGAATCAGTGTACAATTACCAAAAGGACACTTGAAGCTCACTATCCTCCCACTTATTTTCTTCTTCATCGCTCCTCTCCTCACTATCATAGGAACCTAAGGATCGAACCTCAAAACCTCCATGCACATGGTCATCTTCAATGGGGGAAGACACTACTTTTAAGCCCACATGACTGGCTATGAACACGGTGTAGTTGCTATTAGTGGGGGAATTATCTTTATCTTTTGAATCATTATCACTAAGGGTCATATTTTATAACGTGGGAAAAAATAATATGCCTACATAATATCATGACATGTGGCGAGCACCCCGATCAAAATGGCGAGCAACGGATGCTCCAACAAGATTGGGACGACTAGAGTCCTTGATAAACTAGAAGATCGAGGAGAAGTATTTGAGTCAAATCAAACTCCACAAAGATAGGACTCATACATATTTGTAACCCTAATGTAACCCCTAACTCTATATAAAGGGGACACCCCCCCATTGTGAAAGGGGGCTTAGAATCTAGAGAAACACTCTCATGTAAAACTCTCTCATGATTCTATTGGAACACAACAACAGCCTTGTGGACATAGGCCATTCATGGTCGAACCACGTAAATATTTTTCTATCTTTTATTTATTATGGTACATGCACCCCCCATATCCCAAATTTTTTGACACCACAGTTGGCGTCGTCTATGGGAAACAACACGAAAAGTCTTTCCTTCTTATTGACAAGACGAAGGTTTATGTTACGACGCAATGGTTTACACGCACAAAACATCTTAAAGAGCTAAGTTTTTCCTTTCTTTACATATAAATAATTATATTTTGTGCACTGCAATCATCATTATCATATGATTTTATTCATAAACCTTGTGTTGAGTTTTTATTAACGAATATGCATAATTACGAGTTTCATAATCATGAGTTTTTTACGAGTCCTTAAAAATATGGATTCTCTTGATATTTTTCTGGGTAAACATGGTTACTAGGTTACATCATATTTTGATTCCCAGATATGAGATTCTTTGGCCTAGGATAAACGTAAAAAGCGCTCCTCTCTTCTATGGGATATTGACCATATCTTTATGTATATATTTGAAGATATCCCTTAAAAAGATTTTTTTTCACAAAGATATACAGTTTGGGACACACAAGAAGTCCTAGATTTAATCTCCATCCACCCGATTTGTTCCTAGAGGGTGTAATCACGAAGAACATATGGTTATCTCATCCGATCTATCTGCCTTGGGCACTAGATTTTCTAATTAGTGGCCCACGGCAAGGTGTGAAGGCTGGCGACCACTATACAACAAGTCTCACACTACCAGCAAGCATATAAACCACAGAATAAGTTCACCAGAATACATTTCTCGTCGGTAACCACCCAGCGAATAGAGTACATCAACGAACCCTGTACGACACTGCGAGGAGCTGGGAAGGGGCATCTCTTTGATTGCGACCATAATCGTTGGCTGAATAGATAGCATCATCGGCGACCAACGATATCTGGATCGCATCCACCAACCTGCTAACAAATTTATAAAGCATGTTAGCTTACTCCAACCCGACGACCAAAAAAAGTACAGGCAAAGAACAATTGTTGTCCCTCTTCCGATCTCCCTTTTGACCATAGTGACCCGGGACTCTCCTCTGACCAATTTTGTTGGTCGGCGGCAAAAGAAAGAAACCCAAGTTTTATTCCAGCTAACAATCTTCGGCAGACTTCAGTATTAGTGGACGACGACCTCTTTTTGAGGTTGTCTCTTTAACCCAATCAATGCTCGACGGCGAGCACGCCCCTATGTAAATGTTACAACACTGAACAAAATCTCTTTGGGGATGTATTTCTTCGGCAACAACATCTTCCTTCTGGTCGGCGACCACTACTACGCTACAGCGATGACCTAGGAGGCATCAATTCTTATGGGTCATCTCCTTAAATTATGACCACCAGACCATAAGTACTAGTCGGTGGCATGCATAAGGAATTGAACCATGATTACTGGTCAGTGGCACCAGCTCAACACCCTCCATGTGTTTTTATAAACACATTTAAAATTCATTTGGGGCACAAGCCCAGCTGGGGTTTAAAACTTTTTTAAAAAAACTCTTTGAAGTTGTTTAGAGTAATATTTGCTATTTGTTCTCCTACTTTGCAACTTTATGAAGCTCTATGCGGAAACAATTTTGAAAACCAACTTATAACTCATTATTGGATTAGGCTTTGAACAATCTTTGTAAAAATTCTAAATCAATCCTATGTTGTACATCTGGAATATATTTAAACAATTTTTTCTCTGCTCGGTTGGAAATTTTTTGAGGGACCATATGAACTATTACAACGATTTTAGTTGGCACTTTTTATGCGACCTTATTACAAATTATTTTGATCACATAAATAGTGGGGCGCACTTATAGAGAAATCACATCATTTATTCGATCATTTAATTTTCAATATCGTCATCCGGCTACAACTATTTAATTTCAGCAAAAGGAGATTATTGGTTATTTAGCTCAACCCCGACGGATGCTTGGGCATGATTATCTCAGTGGGATTTTTATCTTAAAAAAAATTGGATGAGTCATTACATTCATATGATACTATGATTTTTTTCCTCGACACGTGGTCGAGCAGCCGCATACCATATTTTATTTGACCAAAAAAATAAGTCTCATGATAATCACTTTTTGATTTAGCCACAACAGATGGTCGGGTAATTTATTAACTTCCATAGGTACAAGATTTAGTCCCGATGAACGCTCGGCAACAATCTTAAGATCTTAAAAATCTCATCGATGTTTCGATAGATGCTCAAGCACGAATTGCTCACTATATTTACTCGGTATTGTACAACTTTGCCCCGACGGACTATCCAGTTACCATTTATTTTATTAATGCTCCGTCGGATAGTCGAGCATACTACAAAACGTTACACCCAAAAAATGCTTGGGCAAAATCATTATTACTTCGACTGATGCTTGGGCTCTATGATTCGTGACTTGAAGGACGATCAGGCATATTCAAGGTTCATCTCTGCTAATGTCGGCAAAATATTTCTATATATTTAGTCCCGAAGATATTTGCCACACATGTCGTACTTTATCCCCAATGGACGGTTGGTCAGGATAATTCTTATATTTAGCACAACTTCAATTGATGGATACTCACATTTGTTTGTTCATTGTTCATTTTTGTCTCAGAATATTTTATTTGCTCACAAATTATGCTCACGATTTTTATCATCATAAATTTGTTAGCAGGGGGCTAACTATACTTTATACTTCACAATTGTCACTACACAAATTTTCTGTGAAAATGATTTTTTTAAACCCAACTTGCGATTGAGTATTTGCTTAGAGCTATTTGCAGAAATTCCAAATTAACTCCTATATCATACATCTGGAAATATTTAACAATTTTGGAACTTTATTTGATTTTATTACAATTATTTTGTTCACATAAATAGTGGGGCGCGCTTGTATAGCCCTCACGTCATTTATTCGATCATTTAATTTTCAATATTATCGTTTTTCTATTATTGGTTATACCAATGGATGGTCGGTATAATATTTTTACTAGTAATTAGTGGATCCCCGGCTGATGCTCGGTCATGACCATCCCAATGAGATTTTGATGAATGATAAATTCTATTTGGTTCAGCCTCGACAAATGGTCGAGAAACTTATTAACTTCCACAGGTACAAGATTCAGTCCCGACGAATGCTCTGAAAATCTTATTAATGCACCGTTAGATGCTCGAGCATGGACCGCTGTCTATATCTACTCGGCACTGTATTGTGTTGTCTCGACAGACCAGCCGGGCGCTATTTATCTTCTTATTGCTCCGGCAGATGATCGATCATGCTAAAATACTATTAAGACCCGATAAAAGGTTGGGCAAGATTATATGTTATAACCAACGGATGCTCGGGTGATGATATTTCTTCAACATTCAGTATTGATTATCTGGCTCTATCGACGATCGCACATATTCAAGATTCATCTCGGCAAATGATCAGCAAAATATTTCTATATATTTAGTCCCGAAGATATTTGCCACACATGTCGCATCTTATCCCCAACAAATGGTTAGTCAGGATAATTCTTATATTCAATCCCAACAGATGGCTGTCACAGTCGATTAATGATCGACATTACATTTATTATTGTTATTCAATCCTAATAAATAATTTGGAAATTTAGTTTTCACTAACACTACAGGATTATTCGTAATATCTACTCGCTCCTTTTTGCCTTGACGGATGCCGAGCATGGATCACTCGTAATATCTACCAGATCCTTTACAATTTTCTCCTTGACAGGCAGTCAGGCATCATTTATCTTGCCAATGCTCCGACAGAAGCTCGAGCATGGATCGTTCGCAACATTTACTAGATACTTTACAATTTTGCCTCGATGGACCCTCAACTTCGATGGATAGTAGACATTATGTGATCATGTCTCAAGCTCTAATGGACAGTTGGGCATTGCAATTAATATTCAATTCAACCTCGGCGAATGGGAAGTTGGAAAACCTGTATAACAAAGGTCCAATAACATGTAAAGGAGTATAGAGTGCAAAGATTAACTATATTTATCAACAAGAACAAATCCAGCATATAGGAAGTCACGTATCTAGCAAGGTCACAATTAGGGGTGTAAGCGGTACGGTTTGGTCGGTAAATAGTAGATACCAATACCCAAACCAAACTCTAGATGGTAAAACCAAACCGTACCACTTTACCACCCGGTACACCAAAATCAATACCAAAACCAAACCGACTGATATTTCGGTTTTTTCAGTAATTTTGGTTTTTTTCTGGTTTCGATAAATTATGGTTTTTTCTGGTTTCGGTAAATTCTATTTTTTTCTGGTTTCTGGTTTTGATTTTTTCGAGTTTCGATAAACAACACTAAAAGTCCCAGAAAACCAAAAATAAAACAAACCAACTTTTTTAAATATTAAAACAAAAACCCAAACCAACTTTTTTCTGATTTTGATAAATTCGGTACGATAATTTTGGTAAATTCGGTACAGTACGGTAATTTCGTTACGGTTTTTTATGGTTTCGATAAATTCGGTACGGTATGGTAATTTCGGTACGATTTTTTCTGATTTCAGTAAATTTGGTACGTTAATTTCGGTAAATCAGTTTTTTAAATATTAATACCAAAACCAACCAACTTTTTTGCGATAATTTCGGTTTCGGTAAGACTGGTTTCTGATATTTTAATATATGAAATCAAAACCATTTTTTTTCGAATCAAAACGGTACGGTAAAAACCCGTACCGCTTCCACCCCTAGTCACAATCAACCGTGGTTTTTAAGGATTAAAGTCGAGAATCACCATACTTCACTTTATCCACTCCAGCCAGCGATTTCATGTCCTATGGATGACTCACATCTCATCTCCACCAACTCGCTTCATGGTCTGCTGACTATAGAATTTTTGGCCCACCGACCTGCGAACTAAGGTTGTCACAACCAAGCGCCCAAACATTGTTTCTAATCCTATGTCCAATCATCATTGACCTACGCCAGGGTCTTCCCCTACTGGTCGACGTTCTTTCACGTACGACGAACATAATGGGTTGACAGAAACACTAGACCACCCTAAATGTATCAGCAACATTGTCAGACAACCCATGGTGATTAGCAATCACTAGGCAACGAATTAACACATCATCAACACTAAGATATCCATTCTAGAGGAACAACATTTCTTGAACGCGACATCAAATCAATGCATTTCTGCACAAAGATGCTTTAAAGTGTGCCCCGAGCTATATGGAGTCTTCCACAGCCTCCTGGAACCACCTTGCTTGGTTGGCGAACAAGTGTGCCCCGAGAAACGATACATTACATGGAGATTTATGAGAAAGATAATCCTTAAATATATCCAACTCGACGAATGATCAACGCAATACTCTTCAACAAAATAATGCCCCGAGGAACGGTCGGGCACACTTATCATCTTGGTTATACAAATCAAATAACTTGATGGACGATCGGGAAGTCTTCTCTTCATAACTCGATTGGGGTCTCTATGGCAACGATGACACGTGAACAGATTCACCGTAACATTTAAAGAAAAGTAAAAGAGGCCAACTCAGGATGGCTTCCACCATGGTTAACACTCGCATTAGTCTTTCAAATGATGATCATGACTAAGCTTGATTTAATTACAATAACTATCGTGATTATTTCAATTAAGTTTGGAAGTCCTTGAATCTTTGTCATCTCCAAACACAAATGGCCCCACGAGTTGCCCTGGCAACAATAAAAGCCCTATGGGGTATCCCTAGGCAAAAAGCCAACTCAGGTTGGTCACTGACTATGTTGGTCGGTTAAAATCTTGAACGGGTGGATGGCCCTTAAACCAGGTGCATTTTTTCCATCGTATTTTAGGCCTAAGTAAGTGTGACGGCACAACCTAAAAGGTAAAATAGACAGATATTTACATCAGAGGCATTAAAAAATGGAAAAATGCAAACAAAATTGGTATTACATTGACTTGTGGGAAATGTCTAAATACAATAAGCATACCGATTACATATCACATGTTATAAATCTTAATGGAGGGCCTTACCCCGACTAGATACATGTTTGAGTAAGGCTCGGCACATAGGCCTGTGGTCGGCCTCTCCAATTGGATCATATGAAAAACCTAATGCAGGGTCTTACCCCTACTAGGTACATGCTCGAGCAAGGCTCGTCACATAGGCTTTTGGTCAGCCCCTCTAATTGAACCATACGAAAAACCTAATGCAGGGCCTTACCCCTACTAGGTACATGCTCGAGCAAGGCTCGGCGCATAGTCCTGTGGTCCGCCTGTCCAATTGGACCATATGAAAAAACTAATGCAGGGTCTTACACCTAATAGGTATATACCCGAGAAAGGCTCGGCACATAGGCCTGTGTTCGACCTCTCCAATTGGACCATGTGAAAAACCTAATGTTGGGTCTTACCCCTACTAAGTACATGCTCGAGCAAGGCTCAGCACATAGGCCTATGGTCGGCCTCTCCAATTGGACCATATGAAAAACCTAATGCAGGGTCTTACCCCTACTAGGTACATGCTCGAGCAAGGCTCGACACATAGGCTTTTGGTCATCCTCTCCAATTGGACCATATAAAAAAGCTAATGAAGGGTCTTACCCCGACTAGGTACATGCAACAGCAAGGCTTGACACATAGGCCTATGGTCGGTCTCACCAAATGGACCATATAAGAACAAAATATAGGGAGATGCCCTGAACTTGATGAACTCTCAAGAAATCCTCAGCAAATGAATTCTAAACAGGCCTGTGGTCGGCCTCACGAATTGGGCCATGCAATAAAACAAAATAATGAACTACGTTCGACTTGATCCCATGAGGGTACGTAGGCAGCTTGACACTCTCGAGTCCGATTCCCATATCATTTGAATGTCTCTCAACTCAAGCCAAGCATTCATTTAAAAAACTTATAAAGGCAATAAAAACAACCAAAGAAGGCTAAAAGTTGAACGACAACTCAAAGAACGCTGGTCTAGTTCACATCACCAACTACGCACATTTAAAGATATTATGGACCAGCTTCCAGCTCATCTCAGAATCAACTCAGTTGAACTGCGACCTGTGGGGCTATTGTGGGGGCAAATAATATGCCTACATAATAGCATGACATGTGGCGAGCACCTCGGCCAAGATGGTGAGCAACAAACGCTCCAACATGATAGGGACGACTTCAGTCCTTGATAAACTAGAAGATCGAGGATAAGTATCTGAGTCAAATCAAACTCCACGAAGATAGGACTCATCCATATTTATAAACCTAATGTAACCCCTAACTCTATATAAAGGGGACCCCCCCCCCCCCCCCAATGTGAAAGGGGGCTTAGAAGCTATAGAAACACTCTCATATAAAACACTCTCATGTTCAAATAGAACACAATAGCATCCCCATGGACGTAGGCCATTCATGTTCGAACCACGTAAATCTTTGTCTCTCTTTTATTTGTTATGGTACATGCATCGTGGTACATGGGCACCCCCCATATCCCAGATTTTTTGACACCACATATACCTTTGGCTTTTTACCCTCCTTTCTTAGACTAGTGGGACAATCACGAAAACAATGCCCCAACCCTTGGCATTCAAAACACTTGTCCCAGTCATCGACCTTCTTAAAACCATCCCTATTCTTCATATCACGGTCGATAACTTTTTAAATCTCTTCTCATTGACGCGACTAAGAATATGTCTCGGAAATGCGTTCACTCTAGGCTCAAGTGCAAGCCTGTCGCGTTAGTAATAAACCCGGTAAGTCAGGATCGTATCCACAAGGAACTAAGATAACGAAGTTTTGACGACGGGAAAAGACGAAGGAATCCTAACTTTGACTCTAAAAGGAAAGGAAAAAATGTTTTGGTTTTGGAATTGATTAAACTAAATGCAATTACGAAATTATGAAAAGATGAAATTATACTAAATTACCTAAATTGCTAATGAAAACTGATTTAAAACTTTAAACTATGTATGATAAAAACAGGACGGGAATACAATCCCCCAACCCTAGTGTATTGCAGTTATAATACTAATCGTAAATTTAACTGATTAATTTGACCCAGAATTTAGTACTCTCAAGCATTACGCATACGAGGTTCAATCCCGCGTCATACTTAATCTGAGGACGAGTAAATCGGTATCGCGATAGTGACACTCGAATTGCATTTTAAATCATCCCGGTTACCCATAGGAAAACGAGATATAAAGATCTACAATTATTGTGTTCCTACGCAATACAGTCGTAATCAATCACTAAATTCAGAGGATTAATGTTATACACATGCAACTAACACATCAGGCTGGGTTCATGTATCCCGACCTTAGAAAACCTAGCCTATCATGCTGTAAGTAATGAAAACAGTGTTTAATTTGCAGAAAACCATGATTAATTTAAGGAAAGCTTGTGAATTGATGTAGAACAGAATTAAATAGATGAAATTACTTACTAATATTACCAAAGCACTCTAAGTATTAGCTAGAAATACTGGTAATTACTGAAATCTGATCAAAGCTTCAATCTTAGAATTAAGAGAACAAATTGTATCTAAACTAGGGTTTCTGAAAAAGAATGCAAAATTAGCTAAAATTCTCCGTCCAAATAATGATGATAAAATGGGTTTTTATACCCTACAACAATTCAAGAGTTTCAGCTTCACTAGGATTCCTTTTAGAAGAATATAAGATTTGAGAATTTCGATGGTCGGACCGGTCCGGGGTGGACCGGTTCTTTTATTTTTCACCCTTCTTCGGTTTGCTTTCGATCCGAGGTCTTCTGGAGTTTGGCACAGCGGACCGGTTCGGGGTAGAGGCGGACCGGTCTGCTTTTTTCCTCATCTTTGACTGCTCATATCTTTTGTTTCGGGACTCCGATTGAGGTGCCATTTCTTCCTATGTGCTCATGAATGAGATATATTCAACTTCTCTTTAGGTACCTCATCCGAATTCTGGGTAAAAATTATGGTTTTGCCCTTTTGACTTTCCTTATTCTCTTTCTTTATTCTTCCGGTCTCCTTCTTTCGTTTCTTAACATCAAATACCTGTAAAAGCAATACAAAATACCAGAAACTCAGTGTACTCGTTAGTATAAGTCAGTAGCAATATTATAAGATAAAGTCAAATCGATTACGTTGTTCAAGGTGCTAAAGGTAACTAAATTAAGGGATAAATTAGGAAGAATTTATGCCTAATCACTCATCTCTAAGCTTAAGAAACTTCTTGAACTTCCTAGAAAACCTAGTTATTTCTTCATTATCAAGCTCACTATCACCATCAGAATCTGGCGCATCCTCTTTTTGACCTTTCATAGCAATACCCTTTTTTTCTTCTTTAAACAATAAATGTTCATCTCATAGATTTGAAGATCACCTACAAGTTCTTGGAGTCTCATAGCGTAGACACCACCTAGGGAATCTAGGACCGTGACTTTGGCATTAGATATTTTAGGTAATGACCTTAAGATTTTTTGCACAACTCTAGACTCATGGATCAATTCACCTAAGTAAACGAGGAGCTGGATATATCCGACAACTTGGCAAAGAACTCATCAAGAAAACTCATTCTCTAACATCTTAATAGTCTCACACTTAGTCATAATATTTTGTAACATAGAAACCCTAATAGTATGTGTTCCCTCGTGTGTGGATCACAAAATATCCCAAACATTCTAAGCGATCTCGTAAGTCATAATGCGTCTAAATTCTTCAGTAGTCATGACGTAAGAAATAGCTTTCACATCCCTAGAATTAAAAGTCAAGGCATTATTTTTAGCCGTTGTCTAGGAGGCATACGCCTTTGGAGCACCACCTTCAGTGGGAGGAGTCCACCCCTACTTATTATAGATCCAAATGTTCTCCTCTACCAATATTAAGAAAAATCACATATGAGCCTTCCAATAGGGATAGTTTGACCCATCAAACAATGGAGGCCAACTAATGAAACTACTCTCTTGATTAAAATCCACCTAAATCCTAAACAAGCATGAAATAGGGATCTAACTCAACAAGATAGTGTAACAGGCTCTGATACCAATTTGAGAAAGCTATGTACCCCAAGGATTTGAACAGAAAAAACCACTAGTTTTTATTTTCACAATTTTAAATTAACTTGCACCAATTTAGAAAATCATAAGTGTTGTGTGATATAATTTACTAATTTTAATGTTGACCTAATCACACATCTAGGTGAGTATAAGAAAGAGTAAAATAAGTAAATTAGAACACGCCGATGTATGAAGAAAACCCACAACGAAAAAAACCTTGGATGGTCAAGCTATACAAGCCCACTACGATATATGCAATTTTACAAAACCAATTTGACTTACTTATAGACTCGATGACTTAAAGTCTTGACGTGCTTCCTTGATCCTTATAACTTTTTTGGGAGTCACTATTGGACGCCTTCCAATAGCCACACAACGCATGCACTTTTCCCCGTCTCGGTATCCCAGTGATCTGACTAGTCTTATGACCAGTCCAACCATCGCTCATCATATACACGATGTCCGCTGTAGAAAATGCTCGCATTATGTAGATGAAATCACTTGGAAGAAAAACTAGAGATCTCAAAATGACATATATATGTATGATACTTGATTCTTAAACATGGTGTAAACTAGGGTTTTCATTTGAAGACTTTCTCTCAAATTAAACACATAAAGATGGCGAGGTTTTTAAACAAGTTTAAGAATTTATAAATCTTGGAAAAGTATCTCTTAAATATGCTACTTCACACTCCTATTTATAGATGGTTTGTTAAAAAACTAGATAAGAATGAAAAATCATTTCGTAAATCTCGAATTAAATGAAAATTCACACACTCGTTCGAACGAAGTATATCATCTCATTTGAAGACCTATACAACGACATTTTGAATAAGGTTCCATAGAGGCCAACGTTTGCCAAAATTAATCCCATTATACGTATCGTTCGAAGCTGTTTTAATTAGGTATTATCTCTCGTTCGAATGACAAACGAATGTCTTTCTCACGACCTTGTGAAAAATATATTTTTCTTTTAAAAAATATTAAAAATGGCAAAATCATTTTCAAACAATTAAAAATAATTTTATAAAAATCCTACCCCCCAAAAGAAAAATCCAAGTGTCAAACATAAACATGTATTCATACCTTAATTATTGATATCCCTTTGATGATGAAGATGAAACTCGGTTGGAAACATGATGTTGCTTTATCTTTGTCCGCTATGATATTCAATCACACATCAGAAGCTTGAAGGACAAACAACTAAAGTCATAACCTATGACTAAAATAAGTTTTTTCTAAACACGGAATAAAGTCAATACATAAAAATTGACTTGATTCAAAAAATGTTCCTTACAAAGAGGCTCTAATATGGTTCTTGACAGTGGGAGCCTTTAATTTTTTCAAAGTCAACCAAATCTACTATTTTGGTGAAGCGATCTGATCAAATGATGCTATAACCCAATAAGGTGGATCTGAACGGTTGGATTAATTCGTGGTGATTCGTAGAGGGTGTGTCCATTCTCTTTCGATGAAATGCCAAATATGTACTTGGCGATTGAAATAAATGCAAGCAAAGATGATCCAATAGTCTCTGAATCACGTGCTTAAAATGATGTGATTGTTCGTTATAAAGAGACTAAGACCTCTATTTTGGACTCCAAAAATTATTGTGTTCTCCTATTTTTGTCATTATCTTTTGGAATTATTAGGTTAACATTTTAGAGTATTCTTGGATTGATCAAATTGTATATAGTGTGCATCAAACAAGTGACACTACTACATTTTATCCTGAAATAAATTTATATTACAAACTATGTTGTGTACTCGTGGTCTTCAATTGGAAGGGGACAAATATCACCTTAAAGATAGAGTTCTTAGAATGTGCCTTGCAGTAACTTGGATTAAAAAAAATTATATCCCGTTCATATATTTCAAATAGTTTTAGGTAATATTCTTTTGAAGATGGAAGGTACGAGGGCATAATATATCCAAGTTATAACTTAAGATTTTGTTCGACATGATCATTTTAATTGCAAAAATTTCACTCGTTGGCAAGGGAAAATCATGGTCTTTCTCACATCTCTTAAACTTGCGTATACTCTTAATGATGGACTTGAACCTTTCCCCAACCCACACTCTAAGATTGTAAATATATGAAGCAGAAATGTGTGAAGAGAAAAGACAAATTTATGTGTCTAAAACACATTCTCAATGTCTTATCTCAATC
The DNA here is from genome assembly GCA_949130495.1 of Sambucus nigra. Lineage (NCBI taxonomy): Eukaryota > Viridiplantae > Streptophyta > Magnoliopsida > Dipsacales > Adoxaceae > Sambucus > Sambucus nigra. Next base: position 641,729,045 of record OX422210.1, read on the forward strand.
AACCTATAGTGCACATCGGATGGTTTCTAAGACAAAGGAGTTGTGAAAGACATTGGTAAGTAAATATCAAAATCAGGAAGCAAGTAACTGTAAGTTTCTTCCTTCTCACTATATGAATTATATATTGTATAATCATATAAAGAGGGGACAAAAATTAATGTTCATGTACCTTATAATTATAAATTTATTCATTTAATTGTTGTGGATGTGTAAATACACACATATTGTGTTAACAAGTTCTATATCGATAATAAATAACAATATATTGAATAATGTCCAAATGGAGATTGGTGTGATTACATACTTAGTCATATAAGTTAATGGTTAGGAATTCAGAACTCGAAAGTTTAATGACTGTTTTAAAAATGTTAGAATCTAATCATTAAATCATATAATGATTGGAGATTCAGAACTGGGCAGTTTAATAACTGCTTTAAAGATGGTAGAATCGAATCACATGCAGAATTTAGTGTGATTTATCAAATGGATGTGAAATGGATGTGAAAAAAAGGCTTTTTCTAAATGGTGATTTAGAAGAGGATATCTATATGGAACAATTTGAAAGATTTGTTTTTCCTGGCCAAGAAAAGAAAGTGTGTAAATTAGTAAAATATCTTTATGGAATAAAATAAGTTCGTATGCAATGACATGAAAAATTTGATAAGATAATAAAATCCCAAGGTTTTAAAGTAAATAATGTCGACAAATGTATCTATAGAAATTTCGAAAATAGTGTTGGTATCATTATTTGCTTATATGCAGATGACATGCTTACATTTGGGTCGAGTCTCAATTATGTGGAAAAAACTAAAAGGTTGCCATCTTCAAACTCTAATATGAAGGATCTTAGGGAATCTGATGTAATTCTATGAATGAAAATAGTGAGAAAATATAATACATTAGAATTATCTCAATCTCACTATATTGAAAAAGGTTCTTAAGAGATATAATCAATTTGAAAATAAGTCAGCAGCCACAACGGTGAATCTTAGTATCAAATTAATGAAACATATTGTTCATACTATGAATCAACCTACATATGCCAATGTTATTAGAAGTCTTATGTATTCCATGCATTGCATTAAACTAGAACTTGCCTATGCAGTAGCTGTACTATGTAGATTTACATGTAATCCAGGACAAAAGCATTGGTTGCAGTTTCTAAAGTGCTTTATTACTTGAAGAGGACTATAGATTATGGCTTACATTATGTATGATATCCATTTTTATTAGAAGGATATGATGACTCTAGCTGGAATAACCTGGAATTAAAATCCAAGTCCACTGCTAGTTGGATATTTACACTAGGGGGAACAACTATTTCGTGGGGACCTAAGAAACAAACGTGTGTGTAAGATTCATTAATGCAATCGAAATTCATAGCCTTAGCAGGTGCATGTAAATGTCTTATTATAAATAAATATAACCTCAAAAGGAATGAAACTAAGGTCTATTAAATAAACCAACTATATTTAATGAGAACTACTAACAAGTTAAATAATAGTTATACAACACCAAGAACTTATATGTAAAGTTCCATTCTTATGTTCCTACTGTTGGTTTTTCCACGATAGAGGATGAAGGTTATTTCTTAATAAATCAAATAAATGTGACTCACAGAATCGTTAAAGTTGATTTACCCAGGTGAGTGTCGAAAGTGTGGTCATTTTCTATGAAACATAGACCGATCATAAAGCACTCATGAAATAAGGATAAGTAAAAGGCCATAAATGTGTGTGCTAACATATCATTCTTCAACATAGAAGTCAATATATGTGATGGTTTCGACTTATCGTAAAGGGTCATTGGTTCAAGATAAGTTCACCACAAAACCTTGATTAATCTTTGAATTATTTTCATTAAGTGGAAGTTCAAGTTCTAATGACACTTCTAATTTATGTACTAGAAGTTACACCCCGCAAAATCCAATAGACGGGGTGGCCAGCCATCGCCGCCGAACTTTACCGGGTGTGAGTAAATAAAATATCATTCTTAGCATGAGACAGATATGAGACATAAATAAATCAATCCACAAGATAAATAATTGAATTAATCCCAAATGATAATAACCAAAAGTGCGACAAAAGAAATCCATTACATGCTAAACTCCAAATAAATCCAATCTCCAATGATAAATTAATTAAAATCCAAATATTAAACCAACTATAAATACTCCAACTGAAATCCTCAAACAACTTCGAAACCGAATGACCCAAGAAAACTCAAATGAAGTCTCATAATAAAAGACGATGGAAATGAAAGCCTAAACTAAATAAAGCAGTAAATTAAATAACTCCAGGTCCACCTCTAAATGATAATTCCAAAAATAGCCTTATGCAGCTTCTCCAAAACTTATCCTGGAAAACTTAGTCAACGCACGAGATCAGAGCTCCGAGCATGAATACACACTACTCCCCTCAAATAGGATCCTTGAATCCAGACAATAGCATTATACGAGATAAATATCATAATAGAATATTTTAATTAAACGAGATATGATTTAACGCAATCGAAACAATCACTAACTATCCTCAGTAATTCTTATTCAAAATGCACAACAATATAATCTTAAATACCAATTTCCATGTTGTTAATTGAATTAAATTAACCCGATTTATCATTCTCCTCAATTTATTATTATTTTAATTATAACGGTTCTCCCGCCACGAGTGGTACTCCCACCAAAGTTTTACACTTCCCCTTGTCAATAGTCAGCTGATCCGTTTAAACTGTCAACCCTGCAATATGACAAGGTTCCATACACAACACGACATAAACACAAGCTGACCCGTTTAAACTGTTGGTCCCCACACATTATGTCGCCACCAATTTTAATACCCGTTATAATTTTAGGCATTAATTCTCATCTTCTCAATTTCTCATTTATCAAATTATCCCACCCTTATTATCGATGTGAGATCCTTAAAATATCCCTCAGTCCCATACTTAAGGGTCCCCAGTTTATGCATACGTCCTACCCCTATGAATATGATGAATTTTTAATAATAATAATAATGTCCTAGTCTCATGCCTAGGCTAGCGCAACGATAATAAAACATAAAAATCAACCCACTCCCGAATCACCCATCCATAAAATCTACACTCACTAGTCCCATACCTAGCAAGCATAAATCATAACCAATGCCTACCCACTAGTCTCATACCTAGTAAGCATCCTATAACTAAGTTGAGCAATATACTACCCAGAGGCCTCCCATCCCCGTAATGACAAAAGTGACTGAAACAAATCACACAAAACACAATTCGATATGCACAACATAACAATTTAATCATAAAGATCCCACTTTTAATTTAATTCCATGAATAACACCATCGTTGATTTCAACATAATTAATTCCATTCAATAATGTTAATTTCATTCATATGCGATAATATTCCATGTATCATAATCATTCCCTTTTATAAGTCATGTTATTTATATAAGTGTGTTTGCGTCCCATATAACGTATAAATAACCCTATAAAATTCTACATGTGAACCTACACCCAAAAACCATAAAAATCCAATAATCTAACCTACGCACCCAAAGGTTTTAAAGATTAATTCATATTTAAAAGTTTCATAAAAATAGTCCTAAAATTTAAGTGTCCACTTTCTTTAATTAAATTACTAATTGATTTTATCAAAAACACATGATTAAGGGTTTGGGCGACACTTAAGACGCATAATACCAAATGAAAAGAATAGAGTATTCATGATTGTGATTGAGATAGAAAATCTGATAACACACTTGGATTCCTCTCGAAAAATTAGCAAAAGAGTCGTTCTTAGGCAATCTTGATTAAACCCCAATTAAACCTTTCAAAACTTGTGACAAAAACTTGATTAAGTTGGAGCTTGATAATTATGGTTGAGAGAAAAATATTAGAGAAGTGTTCTCTGGGGAAAATATGATGAAAAAGTGATTATAAAAAGTTCCCCCCACGAATTATTAGTGTTATATAGTGATTAGGAATTTAAACCAACTCAAACTCTATACAATCCTCTAACACATCCGCTGCCACTGCCACAAACTGAATCGGTTCACCCCTGACGGAAAAGCCCAGTTCGCCAAGTTTAATTCTTTTTAACTAAAAAGAAAGTTTGCCCATTAGTTACGGCCCAGAACCGTGACAGTTTTTTTCATTTTGATTCCGATTTTAATTCAGCTAAAATTCTACTCTTCTAAAATTGACACCAACATATTTAATTAATAAAAATCGTTAAATCCAAATTTTTATTTTTCTGGAATATTCCAAATAATTAGTTAATTACTGATTTGAATACATGGGGTGTTGCACTACATTTTTTAGATAATGCCAAAAGAACTCTGTTATTATCCTTGTACTCTTATATCTTCGATTCTTTTATAATAAGGTATTGTATCTTATATATGTGTATTTTGTAAATGGCAGGGGATTGTTGAAATATTTCAAAATATAAATGGGTATTAATATTATGTAAGTGAATTTTTATGTTGAGTCTTTTTGTAAAGAGAGAACTTAAGGAAGTGAGTGTAAAGCAAATAGGTATAGTTTCTAAAATCCCACATAGAAACATTTACTCAAATGTGAAAGGATGTATAACAAAAAGACAAATGAACACTATTTGTCTTACAGTCAAAACAGTTATGATATGGTATTTTACTATGATGCAAAGCACCTCCAAGCGCAATACACGACGCGCATTCACACGACGTGCAAAAAGGCTATTATGCGACTTAGGGTACTTTGATGACACACTCTGCACTTTGCACGTGTGCATCATCGCTCAGAGCGTGGGAGTCTTTAGTTTTGTCAAAGTCAACCAGATCGACGGTTCACGAACATACACTAAAATGTGGCTGTTCACGAACATACACTAAAATGGCTACAAAAAGAATTCTAAACATTTGTTTTGAACACCGAAAATTATTGTGTTCTCCTCTCTTTATTCTTTATCTTTTGACATTATCAGGTTAACATTTCAGGGTGTTTTTGGCTTGATCAAATTGTATATAGTTTGCATCAAACAATTGATCAAATTGTACATAGTTTGCATCAAACAAGTGATACTATTATAGTGTATCTTGTAGGCAATATCTATCACAAAGAATTCCGTTGTGTATTCGTGGCTTTTAACCAAAATGAATAAAATATTTTCTAAAAATTTGAATTAATTTTTTTATATATTTTCTTTCATTATTTCCAACATTTTTTTACCGGCACCTTTACCTAATTTGATTGACATCATTTATAATGGTTTTATCATTGCATCTCGAGATAAAGGTGCATTTTACACCTATAATTTAAATTCTCCCAAGTCGGCATTGACATTTACACCACTATTAGGGCGCATTTTGTTACAATAGCATAAAGTGTGTTGGGGCTGGTCAACCCAATACAATTATTTGACAATATTTACACAAAGTGCTGCTTGTTTGAACGGCCAAACTTTTGCCACTTTTGACAAACGGGCATTAAAAAATCAATTGATTAACTAAATTTGTAGAAAAACCCAACTCCAATAAGATATTAAATTGTTGAAGATGTAGATCTCTTGAGGAAAAAAAAGCCTTTTAAAGGGTCCCCGTGGAAATTGAATTGGTCCCAAGGGTCCAAGAGGAATTTAGGTACCATCCAAGTTACAAGATTCATTGAATTTTCCTTTCAGTTTCTTTACTACATCATTGTCAGCCATTGATCATGGGAATCGGACCTTATCACATTCTTTTGAAAGGGAAAAAGGGAACATCTAAGTAGTGGCTGGCTAGTGCCTTTGCTTCCAGTTACTTAACGAGGGAGGGGCCTTCTTTCCAGAGATAGCAAATCTAGCTATGCGATGTGATGCCTATTCATGGGACATAATGAAAGCCCCTATCAATAAAGTCGAAAAGACAAGTGATTTTGAGTGGAATGTATACACTACTTTAAGATATGTTTAATGTGAATGACAAGAAGCTTAAATAATATAATTCTCATTTATATTAGTTTTACTATTAAATAGAATTTGATTTGACCTGAATAAGTTATCTTTTATAATCATTTTAGACGGATTTAAAAATGCAAGAGAGAGGATGTGACACATTGATGTATTGCTCTGTGTTTGGATTTTATTTAGGACGGATTTTCAATCGATTTGATCGATAAATAGAGCATATCACTATCATATCAATTTTGAAATAATCAAACTAAAGTTATCAGTTTTACCAACCGGTATTGTTGTACCAACAGGTAATAAAAATGTAAAATTTAAACAGGGAACGAAATTACCCAATTTAGGAGCAAGTAAAGTAAGGCAGAATATATAAGAAATTCGAAACTGGAAATAGTCACTCTGAGTCGCGGACAATGTTGCTCTCTTTAAGGTATTTCGCGACTCTGCCCAAATTGTGCTGACAGACTCAATTGCCTCGTCACCCCAGGATAAAACAACCCCAAAATATGAATTGGTAGCACTAACCAGATTCACTCAATCAACACTCATTCTTGTGATATATAGTGCTCGATTATGATAAATATAAATAATCCGAGGAAAGATTATATATTTCTGTGTCGTTATAATTATTCAGGGGATGAATAATTATTTATGTGTATGGAAAAAATTCGTAGCTTAGAAGATGAGAAGTATTTACTGTTTGCAGAATTTTTTTTTGAGAGAGAACTATATAAAAACGGAAGCTACAACCTCTTTTATGGGGCAATAAAAAGAGACGGTAAAAAAACGAGGAGAGTAATCTGAAAAAATGTGGACAAGTGGAAGAATTTTTCAGCAGTTAAGCGAGACACGTTTTTAATTTTTCGGAATTAAAAAACGTTAATTTTTAAGCCCAAAAAAACGTCATTTTGTTTGTCCAAAAAATTATTTATTAATAAGCTCAAGCCCAAGACCCAAAATCCGGACCCGAACACGGGCCGAACGGCTGCGGCGGCGCGCGCGCATGTGTGACTTGGCCCAATAAGTCTCCCATCCATACGCACAAAACATCTAATGCCCAAAGGGTTGCCCATTTATTCCACAAAAATTGTAGATATACACAACTCATTTTAAAGGTACTACCGATGTGAGACAATACCAAAAGGTATTTTCAAACTTTGCACTACAGCTGTTCCAACAGGTATACTAGCCCATAAACCAAACCCAAATCGTACGGTACATCAGTATATCGATTTTTTGTGATAAAATCAGTTTTCGTAAAATATCTTAGATTTCGATACTTTTTTTAATGGTAAATTTGGTACTACTCGGTACATGATGGTTATTTTTTGTACCACTTACCTAAACCTTTTTATATGCATATTTAAAAAATATATAAAATAATCTACATAACTGTGTCGTCTCCATAACTATATTTAAACATTAAACTCTAAAATAAACATCACAAATTGTAATTCAAGTTACACTATTGTCCAAATAACTCGAATAAATATCAACTCGGGTCGTCATATTAAATAATAAATAAAAATAAAAATGTTTCACAGTCTTTGTTTCTTGCATTCCCCACTTCTTCATCTACGAAAGAAAATGGTGTTATTTTGTGAGATGAGAGAGAGTCGTAAATTATGGTATTGAATATGAATCATTAACCGTGGTCTTGTTATAAGTTGTGTTGTGAATGATCTAAGGTCTCAAAAATATTGTATTGATCCAAGGGTTACTAAAAGGTTGAATACTTAAAAATAAAATAAAGAACCTCTAAAATAAGTGTGGTTGTGTTTGACTCTGGTCATTGAATATTCTTATTTGATTTAATTTGGTATTTTCAACTTGGTAAGTTCGATAACTATCATTTTGGTATTTTCTGTATATTAATTTCGATATTTCATTATGGTATGGTACAGTCTGTAAATCGATTTTTTAAATATTTAAACCAAAACTAACCACAAAAATTCGGTAATTTCGATTTCGGTAGTTTCGGCTTGGGTAAGTAAAAACTGTAAACCATTACCACTAAGGGATTTTACCATACCGTGAACACCCCTAGTGTAAGAGTGGAAAGCTCTAATACCAATTTGAGAATGCGAAAATATACGTACTCGGCAAGGATGGTCATAAATAAAAAAAATTATTTTTGTATTTTCATTAATTTAATAGTCCAAGCATACAAAATAAATTTTAAAAAAAATTTAATCTTTGATTAGATTAGTTATGAAGGTAAATATGTGTTCATAACAATATTAATATTCTACGCATTCAAGAAGACGACGATTGAGAAACAATCATTTTTCAAGGCAAAATCTTTATTCAGCACTTTAGAGAAATTACAAGATAGTCGACTTACAATACTACTTTATACCAGTCACAAGTATAAGGCGCTAGTCTTCACAAGATCTCTACAAGATACTACTTGTCTCCAAGCAGTCCTCAGGCGACAGATTCGCTCTCGGTATCCATCGATCAACCTCAGCCTTCTTCTTCAGCAGTGACCCTCCAGGTTCACAAGTTAGTCGCCTATCCACAAGGTGTATGTAAGGGTACTAAACTATTTAGGGTTCAAACGGATTCACAAAAACTATTTGGAGATGTATGTTGTGAATCAAAAGTGTTTTATCAACACGAAACTTGGAAAACTTTTGGAATAGATATTCAGAAAGTGTTCCATCAAAAGTTTTAGAAAAAATAAACACGAAACAGGTATTTATAAGGCGAACATAAATTCCGAGGTGGTGACTCGTTCGAACGAAAATGAGACTCATTCGAACGAGAATAGCAGTTCGTTTAAACGAAATAAGAGCTCGTTTAAATGAAAAGTCTATCTCATTTGGACCAACTTCAAACTATGACAAATTGTACACCCTCGTTAGATGCTCATTAGATGAAGATGTCAAGTGACCCTTCTAATGACTTAGACGTCTCATTTGAACGAGAATGTCTTCTCGGTTGAACGAGGCAGGCAAACTTAGAAAAAATATTTTTTTTTTTAAAAATGCCTCGATTTTTAAAACAAAAAAAATCATGTTTCAGTTTTCATAATACTAAAACATCCCAAAATAAATTTACTGAATAAATTTAAATTCCTAAACAGCTTTATGACTTTATGGGATGTAGGGAACTCTTAATTGTTGATGTCGGTTTGTCGTGACGGTTTGTAACGAGATATGCCAAACTAGCCTAAAACAATATAAGGTCTTTGCTAAGAGCAATATTAGAAAATTTTCTCTTACAAGTGTCTTCCTTTAGTTATTTCGATACAAAAATAAACAAATCTATCCAAAATTCAAATTACATCAACATAACTTTATAAATGACAAAATAAATTTAACACCCTTCCCAACCCTAGAATGGACTAGCCTAAGTCTATTTTTCTTTAAACTCTCCTTGTTCTTTCCTTTGGCAACTTTGTCTTCATGCGGTGTAATATATTATTTCTTAAGATACCCCCCCTACACACATGAAACAAAGAAAATACCCCGTGATGCATCGAATTTGAACTAGAAAATAAAATCAAAAACTCATAATACTATATATCTCCCCCATAAATCAAACTCTTCAAATCTTCCCCGTAGTTTGCCATCCTCTTTTTTGTCCGAAATAGATAAATGAGTAGAATCTAATCATGAAGTAAAAAGGATCACATAAAAGAAATAATATATCATCACATTGATATGTAAACAACTCACAAGTAATGATAATCTCAAAGGGCATCAACATCAATTATTTTTTTAAGTTTTCATATTTTATCAAAAGGTGTTAAAAATGTAAATTTTACAAATACAACACGATACCATATATAATATGTGCAAAATATATCAAAACAAATCTGACACACATATATAGGTATAAACGACCACAAAATTTGATATAAAACACATAAGCTTTACACACTAGCATAGTATCGATGTGTTTAAACATGTGAGATGGAATGAATGGGCGTGAACTAGATACAAATGAATAATAATCCAAACACTAAAATATATTCAAGAAGTTCTAATTTACCACAAAACTTTATCAAACTAAGCTTTAGTCTCAAGTGACAAATAAAGTTGAACTTAACGAACAAAACAAACACAATGCACACAAGTCTAGAATATTGATGATTCTACAAATCAATAGCGTCATGACAAAATAAACATAATTAAGATTCATTGTGCAAACCCGTTGATCTTCAATTAAACTCCCTTAGAAGATAAACAATATTTTTTTCTATTCTTTTCTTTTCGTTTGAAGTTATTTCTTTTGAATAGTCAAACGTTAATCTAAACTATGTTGGCCCCTTTTTGGAAATTTTTCTGTTTTTATTGCCTTTAATCTTTTTATTAGGCTCTTGCCAATGGTGACTTTTCCGCAAAGACTTTTGTCTTTCATATCCCTTTCCCATGCTCACTCATATTTTTTTCAATACTAATTAAACAAACACTCATGAGAAACGGTTCTGACATGCACAAATGCCCTATAGTCATAAAAGCATGTAAATGACAAAATTAATGGGAGAACATCTCATAAAGCTCAAATATATATGTGAAGTTAACATTCAAAAAGCTCGTGCATGTGTATGCAGAGGCATATACAATGTTGAATCCGTAAAAAAAATCAAGTTTGAAACAACTCCATAAACATGGTTAAGAACAATCTAAGTATCGATATCATAAGCAAACGTCTTAGCCACATGGAAAGTACGAAGTTAATTGGATTCAAAGACATCAATATGCCACACTAAATCTATAAAACTAAAATACACAAAAATCAAAAATCTTTTTGTATTTTTTTCAAAATAAAATCTTTTTGTATTTTTCAATATGACTCAATAAAGAAAAATATAATACAAAAGTTACACACGTCATAACAATAGAAAACATATATCATGAATCGCAATTAGAGTATGACAAACAAAATCATGCAAGCAATTATCCATAAGATATAACATGTGAAAAATCATGTGCAAGCATGTGAGAATCAACCAACCTAGCATTTCGCATCTCCAAAATGAAATATCTATCCCAAATAGATGTATATCTAACGTGTCAAATTTTGGGAACCAAGGGGACACTAGACTTCCTATAACCTCTTCCAAGATCATAACAAAACGCTTTAAGGTGACCTTTCCTACCACAATGCGAACATGTGTAAATGCGAGGAATGTTACCTATGGGTTGACCTTTTCTAATGTCCTTGGATGCGGTTGGCTCTCTAATATAGACAATGGTCTTGCATTTAACACTGGAAGCATTAGAAACATGGGAGCCAATACTATTACTACAAACACTATTGGAGTCTTTTAAATCATCTTTTAGGTTTAAAGTTTTAAACTCAAGCAAAGAATTTGACTCTTCCAATTTTAGGGACTCCTTTTTTAAATTTTCAATTATTCCTAGAAGGTTATCTCACTCCTCCTCAATGCAAGCAAACTTATCCATAAGATAATTTTCACATGTCTTTAAATCTAAAATCAATTTGTCATTATCCTCAACGGAACATACATTAACCCTAAACATTTTAAATTCCTCTAATTCTTTCTCTAAAAATCGGACTCTATATTACTATATTTCTTGGACAATTCAAAATTTTTAAAATTACGATCCATGTCCACAAGCTTCTCACGGGAGAAATATCTTTGCGTTTGAATAGTTTGCAAAAGATCCAAAGCAGTTCTAAAACGAGAATTTTCTTTTCAAGATTTTCAATTCTTTTAGCAAACTTCAAATTCAAGTGATTTAAGTCGTCATTACTATGGGAATCCATCGAGAGAAAAAATAAATGAATCAACATAAGAGAGATGAATAAGCAACCACCCTAAATTTTTTCTAAACAAGGATCTACACCATAATTTGGTGTAGGGGAAGGCTCTAAAACCAATTTCAGAATGCAAAAATATATGTGCTCGGCAAGGATGGTTACAATAAAAATTCTATTTTTGTATTTTCATCAATTTAATAATCCAAGCATATAAAACCAATTTAAAAAAAAATCTTTGATTAAATTAGTTATGAAGGAAAATATGTGTTCAAAATAATATGAATATTCTACGCATTCAGGAACACAACGATTGAAGAAAAATGTCTTTTCAAGACAAAACCTTTATCTAACATTTTACACAAATTACATGACAACTGACTTACAATACTACTTGATACCAGTCACAAGTATAACGCACCAGTCTTCGCAAGATCTCTAAAGAATACTACTTGTCTCTAAGCAGTCCATAAGTGATATATTAACTCTTGGTATCCATCGATCAACCCCAGCCTTCTTCTTCAGCACTGATCCCTTCCAGTTCACAAGTCAGCCATCGAGGTACCTCTCCACAAGGTGTATGCAAGGATAATAAACTATCTAGGGTTTAAATCGATTCACAAAAACTATTTGGGAATGTGTATTGTGAATCAAAAGTGTTTTATTAATATCAAACTTTAAAAAATTTTGGAACCGATATTCAAAAAGCATTCCTTAAAAAGTCTTAGAAAAAAAAATATGAAACATGTATTTATAAAGCGAACAAAAATCCCAAGGCGACGACTTGTTTGAATGAAAATGAGGCTCGTTCGAACGAGAATAGCAGTTTGTTTAAAAGAAACGGGGGCTCATTCGAACGAAAAGGCTATCTCGTTTGAATTAACTTCAAACGATCACCAAACGACGCAAAACAATACGCCCTCATTAGATGCTCGTTAGATGAAGATATTGAACGACCCTTCTAACGACTTAGACATCTCGTTCGAACGAGGCAGGCGAACTTAGAAAAAATAATTTTAAAAAAATGCCTCGATTTGTAAAACAAAAAAAAATCCTGTTTCAATTTTCATAAAAATAAAATATCTCAAAATAAATTTAATGAATAAATTTAAATTCTTAAAGAGCTTTATACCTTTATGGGATGTAGGAAAGTCTTGGATGTTTATGTTGGTTTGTCGTGACGGTGCGTGATGGTTTATGACGGGACACGCCAAACTAGCCTAAAACAATACAAGACCTATGTTATGAGCAATATCAGAAAAATTGCTCTTAGATCTAGCTTTACTATTATTATATCCGAACACGAGTCAATACGAGAGCGATACGCCAATGTATCTCACTAAATATATCGCATTTGTGGGTCGATGTATAGGGACTCTATCTTTTAAGTAAACCTCTCACTTCAATTTACCCCATTATTTGTGGGGTAAAATAGGTTACAATTGGAAGACGGGATTATTTATCTATTTTTATTTTTAGTACATAATAGAATATGATTTAATGTTTGATACATTTATCTAGCGTATCAAACTAAGCCTCATTTACATGTCATTTCTAATTGAACTTTTTATATATACAATTTATATGATAAATATCTAAATTTAAAAAAAAAAACTCAATCAAGATATCTACCTCTAACCCTATTGACATGGTGGGTTTAATGTAATAATTTCGAATGAGAATTTACATATGATATTTACAGGGATGATAAATCAAATCTCTTGGTTCAGTGGTATACGGTTGTCACTGGAACAGTCTTGGGGCTGGATTGAGTTTGGTCGCCAGTTCATCCCCGACACTGTCAAAATAATATTTGCCTAACGGAAGTCACGAACCGCGAACGTGAATTAGCCTAGGAGATCTTAAACCTGATCCGGCCACCACGTGATATGATACCAAAAAAAAATTTACAAAAATAATACGAGTCGCACATAATTTTAAGCTACTGTACTATTAATATCAGAATAGAAAGATGCACAAATAATATCATTTAAGATAGTTTTTTTAAACTTAGCAACAATTTATAAGAAAGTATCAGGTCACATAGACCGGAAATATTTCAAAACATTGAACCTCTTAATAATTAGGACATATGAAAATGAAAATATGGCACAGTACGTAATTGTCATTTGTCTCATACATCCATCCATAGGCTTATAACTTATAGACATATCAGCTGATATTTTGGTTGCCCACTGTATTTCTTTTTTAATTTTGAGAGACAGAAGTGATTGATTAGAAAATCTATCAAGGAGGGTGGCCATGTTCTACTTTTCTGTTTCCTAATCATTTACCTTTCTACAAACAAACATGTCTCAAACATGTTCTGGTTTTGGAGCTAGGCCCTCCCCCCTAGCTAAGGCCATTCAAATTCCCCCTCTCCTCCTCACACCACTGGCTAGAAAGATGCCCATCACAATGTTGTTTAAAAGACTAGCATTGCAGCCTAAGGGGACCTACATGCAAATTACTTTTCATGGCAATCAACTCTATCCTTCTGGTCATGAATTTGATCATACCTTGGTTGACCCAGGTGGGATTACTCTGTGTTCAATTCATTTTGTATATAGAGTGATGACCATATAATAAAGTTGTATGTTCATGTGCAAATATGTAGACAGGAATTGTGCAGTTAGAAAGGCCTGTTAGAATGATTTATTAATATGAATGAACATGGAATGAAGTTTATCTATTTAAATGATTTAATTTCCATGATTAACTTATTAAGAAGTCTTTATTAGATATCCTTTCAACCTCTACAGAGGCGTAAATGGCAAAAGCATCGCATGTCAATTTTCATTCATATCTCCATTTGTATTAAAAAAAAACATAAAGGGGCTTTTTGAACCCCACCTGTTACCTTGAAAGAGAACTAGATATTAGCATGGAAACATCAGTGGGTGGGTTTTTTGTTCCTTGTGATTGTTTTATCTTAAAATACTTTTTCTCTACCTTTTGGTTCTAAAATGTGCTTGAATTTCTTAAAACACTGGTAATAGCTTCTTTTAATTAGATATTAAGGGAAAAGGTGATGAGATTCTAAATCTTCTCCGTGTGGGTTATAAAAATGCGCACGAGAATGGAGTGCATCTCCTAGCAGTAGTTATCACAAAATTTGAAAATAACTTATTTGTTTAGATTAATAATATTTATTTGCATATAATTATAATTATTTGAATATACTATAATTTTGTAATTTGGGATTAAATAATAGGGACCACGAATTGTTTGCAACTAGTCACACATAAATTATCATTTCTTGCAAGTCCTTGAAGGAAAGTTTGGTCGATTATGCCACCTGGCACATAGAAGTTGAGGCGGTGTAATCGATCGAGTACCAAGGGAAGTCTAATAGAGAATCCATGAAGATCATAATATATCACGAATGATTGAACCAGTCACGACTCTACCACTTTGGAGATAAGTTCAAAGAGAAGATATCTAGATTTGTAGGCACTATGCACTTATAAATAAGGGCAACCCCAGTCACTTTGGGAATATTGAAATTATATTATGATCACAACGACTTGGACTCTCAGGTAGCAACCCTAGCACTCCAATCATCATTCCTTATTCTCAATTAATATACAACTCTTTCTCTATACTTGTGGATGCAGGCAAGACAATCTACCGAACCACGTACGTCATGTATCACTTTTTATATTGCATACATATTTGGAGGCCAATCAGTAATATTGTATTCATTGTGAATTCGACATCGCTTACAATAGATCGGTCCCAAAATATGAATGCAATATAAAAAGTGACATAGATTGTACGTGTTTTGACAGATCGTCCTACCTATGCCCCCGGGGAAAGAGGGCGAGTTGTTTATATTAGTTGAGAATAAAGAACGACGATTAAACTGTCAGGGTTTCTAGCTGAGAGTCCAAGTCCCCATGATCTGAATACAATTTCAATATCCCCAAACTGGATGGGGTGCCTACAAATCTAGGCCTCTTCTCTTTGAGATTATCTCCAAAGTGGTAGAGTTGTGATTGGTTCAATCGTCTGTGATATGTTGTGATAATCTTGAATTCTCTTTCAACTTTCAACGATACTCGCTCGATTACATCACCTCAACTTCTAGGTGCCATGTGTCAAATCACGTGGCATAATTGCAATGGAAAAATAGGACGAGTTGTTCATATTAGTTGAGAAAAAAAGAACAACAATTAAACTATCAGGGTTTCAAGCTAAGAGTCCAAGTCCTCGTGATCACAATACAATTTCAATATCCCCAAACTAGATGGGGTGCCTACAAATCTAAGTCTCTTCTCTTTGAGATTATCTCCAAAGTGGTAGAGTTGTGATTGGTTCAATCGTCTATGATATGTTATGATAATCCTGAATTCTCTCTCAACCTTCAATGATACTCGCTCGACTATATCACCTCAATTTCTAGGTGCCATGTGTGAGACCACATGACATAATTGGTCAGACTTCCTTTTCATTGCTCCCAAGGAAAAAAAAAGTGGTTCGAATCCCACAAAATAGGTCGAACGGCCTACAAAAGTTTAATAAAAAATCAATAGATAAGGGTGACCTCCCCCTAACTTGCTAGAGGAACATCTTCCCAAATGATGTCAATTCTTCCATCGGACGGAGTAGCGGATGTTGGGATTTTATTCTAAATCCATATATGACATTTACTTTTAAGTAAAGATGTGTCAGTTCATTTTGAAATAAGAATCGTGGTTACGAGAATGCCATATAATTGGTTTAAATATATTGTAGACATATTGGTCAATAAAACTCAGTAGAAATTTTGGTAAGTCGACTTCGGGTTGATCACTAGGATATCAGAATTCCGGTTCAAGCACTATTAAAATATTCACAACCTATATGGGGAGTTGACATCCTATCGGAACGGTTGTGATGCAATCCTAGTAGTTTACCTCAAACTACGAAGAATTTGTATGATGGTTTGAGGACTTGTTTGATAGTTTGACAAAGGATTATGATCGATACATACCTGGATTGTATTGAATATGACCACTCGTGATATTTGAGACTAAGAGATATTTTTATTAGACTCGGTCAATCTCACACCATTTTCAAAAGGTGCATAGATTCTTAATTTCGAGAATTCTGAGGATTAGAATACTTGGGAAAATATCACATTATTGCTATGGGTGGGATCTGATTTTATAGGGTCAAATTATTCCCGCATATTAGGTGATCGTTGCGTGAGTATGTCTGAGATCATAATTCTAATGAATTTTTATCCATGGAATATCGTGGATTGTGATATGCCCTTGATAGACTTATATGTTTTATTTTCACCATGTAAAATCAGGATAGTGGATTATTTTATAATTCTGGTGGAGTAGCAAATAAGTTAAATTTGAGTGAATCATATTATGTACTATAGTCAACTTTGCAAATAAGACCTCATTATATCCGAGTGATTTATGAGATAATTAAATTAGAGTGCAATCATAATTATTTAGTGGAATTAATTATGATTAAATAAAGAAAGAAAATATAGATTACGATAATTGTAGTTGGGATTTATAATTATTTATTTGGAGGAAGTTTAATTATTTATCTTGGGTCCCTAGTGTAGTCCACCTACCCAAGTAGTTAGATTCAAACTCTCAAGAAATTTAGTTTGGCCCAAGACCACCTTGTATACTTGTATATAAAGGTATGGGATGGATTTTATTAGTAATAAATCATTATTAGGGTTTGATAGGGGTGAGAGAAAATACTGTTCATATTTTTGTGAAGAGGTCTAAAGATAGCACCATATCGCATTCATAAGGAACGATTTTCATTTCAAAAGGTGCTCACATACATACCTAGCTTTGGGGACGATCATAAATTAGAAGATTCGAGTTTTACACAAGGTTTAGCAAGATTTTCAAAAAACTTGGAGGGCAGTAAGGATCTCATCATCTTCTACCTTTATCTCCTCATACGAATCACAATATGATTCTATATGGTATTGTATACTTAAACCCTAGGTTTAATCTGAAAACCTAGTTATTTCTTTCTTTTCTATGCATAATTAATCAATTATCTTTAGGCATGAAATTTTTTCACGTTTTAAATGTCAATCCCAAGTTATTTTCCTCAACAATTGGTATCAAAACCCTTGTGAGATTATTCATGTTTTGGAAAGATCCATGTTATCCACCGAGAAACCCTAGTTTTGGCATATTTTATGATTGTACAATCTTGTGTATGGTGTCGTACTAACATGGTTTTGTAGAGATTCTATGTTTATATTCCTTCCATCATATTCACATATATTTATTTTGTGTGATTGGATCCTACGGTAATTTATCCACGGTTATTTTTCTATCCTAGATTCGATATGGTTGTAATAATTTGATTTTTGTAGTTTTTTCATTATCGATGTATTTAGAAGCGATTTTGAGGGAATGTAATTTTTCTTTACTATTAAAATCATGTATTTATATGGGTTTAAGTGTTGGATAAGGTTTCATGGAGTTTCGTGAATATTTGAAAGAGTTATTGTCGTATTTGCATGAATTTGCAAAGTGGAGAACAAGTTGTCAACACAGGTTTTTCGGAATGATCCAAAAATCGGATCAACCTAATCTCTAGGCTGAATCTATTTGATCAGGCGTAGGCCATTTTGGTGCTTAGTTTTCTGGATGTTTTTCGGTGACTTCTCTTGGTGGTTCTTCCTTATCTCCCTTCTAGACCAGGTTGGATCAGTTTCTAGAAAGAAAGATCTTCATGAACTCTTGTTCGTAATTAAGTCTACTTTAAGTTGGACTCTAAATTAAAGAGACGTCCTCTACAATAAGTATTCTAGAGCTTGAAGATCTCTACTTCAAAAAGAACGTTAGGCCATGATAGAAATGGAAAATTTTGTCCATTAGTTTTATGCTGAATTATTTGCATATATATCTCTTTATTATTATGTGGCATAATTTGGCGTGATAATTAGATTAATTTGGAACACCCATTTTATGGATAATATGGATTTAATTTTGAGGTCGGCCTAGATTACCGTTTTTTTTTAGAAAATTCGTTTTATTCATTCTTGTCTAAATTGAATTAAATCGGGGTAATTAATTTAATGGTATAAATTAAATTTTGAACTTTGGGTTTTATTTTAATTTTAAAATGATTTTATTTTTGAAAAAATAAAATAGTGAGATTGGTTCATTTAATTTGTACAAGTAACTTGAAAATTACAAAATATTTAAATTCATTTTTTTAGAATTGAATGAAAAGTTTTTTAAACTCTCCAGTTTTAAAATACTAAGTGGGAGAGGGATTTCAACATAAACATCACGGCCTCCATCGACATTTTAAAATTGTGATGTGTTTAATTCCACATGTTACTTAATCCTCCCCTATCGAATGATTTAATCGCGGTATCAGGAAAATATTTTAAATTCTTAATTGATAGTTTATTGAAATTAAATATGAGTGAGTTCGATCCTCCTATTGGGGACGCTCTACACAAGCGGGTTTGATTTCCATAAGTGAAATCATCACAAGAAGGTCATATTTCTAAGTACAAGAAGGTCGTTGATTACATCAATTCCCGCTTTTTGAAAGAGGATTATGTAATAAACCATATGCCAAAGTATAAGTTGAACTTATCAGATTAAATGGAACATCATATTATCAATGTTAATAGACTACCCATACAAGATAAAATACATATTGATATTGATAATACACTACCTTATTATAGTGGGAATATTACCGATGATCACGATAAACATGTCACTTATACTAGATCGCAAGTGGTGTTATATCGTAGTGGAAGCCTCAGTGAGTGGTTGGCATTTTAGGTGGTAATTTCGATGAGATCCTACGAACATGAACTGGGTCCTGAGAACTACAATGAGTCATTCCAAGACAAAGACTTTTACTTTAACTTATGGCTATGGACACCAAAAAGTATTTTATGTAATTGAATTAAGTTTTAGGACTTATAGACTAGTTAATGGGATAAAACCCATCAGGGACAAGTGGACCTACAAGGATTTAAAAGAAAGATGGATGGGAAGGTTAAAGCCATCAAGGCAAGGTTTGTGAAAGGGTTTAATCAAAATAAATGAATTGACTATTATCAAACCTTCTCGCGATAGCCATGTTAAAGTATGTTGGGATTATTTTGATGTCAAGACTGCGTCCTTGAATGATTGTCTTGACAAGTACATAGTAAGATGTCAAGAAACCAAAGTGATGTAATCTTATGACATTCATTTATAGATTTAAGCTAGGGGTGTTCAAAAAACCTACCGGACCGAACCGAACCGAGCCGAAACGACTCTCTTTTTTGGGTCTTTTTTTTAATTGATCCGGTCTCGGTTTATTTTTTTGGTAGAGCGACCCAGTCGGTCTGGTCCACGATTTACAGTTTTAAAAATCGTGTTAGGACCGACCCGAACCGACACTCTATAAAATAATATATTTTTACATATATATGTATATATATAAGATAAATTAATAATGAAAATATATATTTCAATATTTGATTAGTTTAAATTATAGTTTAATCCAATAATAGGTTTGTTTCAATTGCAAATTTTGATATTTTTTCGTTTTTAACGTTTGGAAAAAATAGACTCAATTATATTTTTATTATTATAAACGATGTAATTCATTAATGTGAGGACCGATGGGTTAGACCGAACCGACTAGGGTTGGTTAATTGACATTATTGGTCCGGTCTCAGTTCATTTTTTTAGAGGACCTACCAAGTTGGTTCGATCCAAAAAAAATCTCTAAATTGAATCGGACGGGACCGCGAACACCCCTAATTTAAGCTAATATTAAGGTCTTACATCATTCGTCTTGAGAAGGTAATCAAGTTTTAATTTTGATCAACGATCGAAAAGTGCTTGTTTGTATAAGAAGTGTGACAGAAACGTGGTGGTATTATAGGTACAATTTATGGATATTATTTTCCTAATTGGGAATTAGGTGGAGTGTTATCTTACATAGGAGTGTGGTTGTTTGTATAGTCGATATAAATTACTTTGGAAAACCATTCACATATTTATGATCAACCTTTATCTAGATCAGTTGCAAATGATGTTGGGCTTATCCTAAGTCAATTTTATCGACATTGTATTGACAATTTTAGCATCGAGATTCCATGGAAAGAGTTTCTTTTCAAGTATAAAATCCCTTTGTTTGGGAATAAATGTCTTAGGACATTTGATTAGATGGAAGGAATAAGAAATATACTTATTTCTTAAACTATGGGCAGCCTTATGAATGTAATATATTGTGTGCAAAGACTAAAATTTGTTATGCCTTAGGCATGGACAACAACTTTTAGTCTCATAGTGATGTACCTCTTAGGCACAAAGACTAGGTTTTCAGTCGGATAAGTATTCGAATTTTGAGTTATAAGTTAGAGAAGTGTGAGGCAATATTGTATTTTTTACTCCATTAGGAAGGCCAAAGTTGTTGTCACATTGGAGGCAACTAAAAAGGATATATGACTCGGTTACATCCTAAGTAACTTCCATGAGGTTCCTTCAAATGAAATTAGCTATTACACTTTTAGTGTTCATAGCGGTACGAATGCAAGTTTGAGGAACCTGTAACCCATAAAAGGGTTAAGCACATTAAGTATATGTTTCACTTAGATTGAGAGATCTAATGGTGTGGGTAATAAGTGTATCAAAAAAGTTATAACAGATAACACCCGATTAGTCCTTCTACCAATACGCAACAAACTACAGTGTAGATGGTTTGGGAGTTAGATACATGGCTTTAAGACTAAGTGGGATATTGTTGGGGTTTTATTCTTAAATCTTTGTATGACATTTACTTTTGAGTAAAGTTGTGCCAATTTATTTTGAAATAAGAATCATGGTTACGATAATGCCAAATACCGTAATAGGCGGTCAAACGATCATCTGTATCAAAGGAATACCAAATACCGTAAGGAAAAGTACCACTTATGTATTTGATGATCCGTTTTAGTTCGAGTAAGTGAAACTCTTTTGGGGACACTTGTTATCATGCACATACTCCAACTTTAAAGGCAGTGTCGGGACTAGTGGTCAAGTAGAAAAGACTACCTATCATTCTCATATAAAGGGTTTGCTCTATGTCCTTGCCTAAAGTGTCTTTGATAAACATAGTCGATGTACTCATAGGGGTGCGTCAGTGTTTAGCGAGGTCTAAACCAAACTTCTTCACTAGGTCCCTATAACATTAAGATTTATATGTGAATATCCCATCCTCTAGTTGACGCACATAGAGACCTAGAAATAAGGTAGGATCACCAACCATGCGCATCTCAAACTCGATCTTCATCTCCTCCTCAAAATTTTGGGCATGTTAGGAGCATATGGATCCAAATACTATGTCGCCCATATAGACTTGGGCAACCAATATAACACCACTCTCTCTCCTCATAAATAAAATTTTATCCACTCCACCTCTTTTAAAGCTCTGATCTAAGAGATAAGAAGTAAGACTCTTTTACCAAGCACGAGGTTCTTGCTTCAAACCATGCAGGGCCTTCTTAAGATAATAGATGTGTCGTGATTGCTTTGGGTCTTTGAACCCCTTTGGTTGTTCTAAGTACACTTCCTCCTATAGAACGTTGTTAAGGAAAGAACTCTTGACATCCATTTGATATAACTTGCAGCGCAGATGACATACAGTGGTGAGTAGTAAGCGGACAGACTCAAGCCTAGAAATAAGAGTGAATGTCTTGTCAAAGTCTACGCCCTCAATGTGTATGTAGACTTGAGCGACCAACTTAGCCTTATTGCGAACTCTGGTACCATTTTCATCCATCTTATTATTATAAATCCACTTGGTACCTATCACGTTTATCTCTCTAGGTCGGGGGACTAACTTCCAAACATTGTTCTTGTGAAACCAAAGCAATACATCTTACATAGAAGATATCCAATGCTTGTATTTGAGTGCTTCTTTCACATTCTTGGTATCGAATAAGGAGGTGTATAAAATATAGCTAACCACATTCTCATGTTGAGCGCAATCCTTGACACCTAGTGTGGGATCACCAGTATATTGGAAGGGTCATGATTCTTTAAAACCTAAGATGATGGATCTTCTAAATCAAGAGTGGGGTCTATCGGGGTAGTATGAGGAGCGATGGGATCATCACCAGGGGTGTATTGTCCTCAGACTCGAGGTTAGGGGCAATAGATGTTGGTGGCCCGTCGTCTATAATTGTGACATTTATTGACTCCATAACCTTAGTGCTTGCAAGGTTAAACACCATATAAGCCCGAATCTATGATGAATAACCTAAAAATATCCCCTCAGCGCTTCGAGAGTCAAACTTTCCTAATTGCTCTCTATCTTTCAAGATGTATCAAGTACTCTAAAAGACACGAAAATACGATAGGTTGGTTTTTTCCCTATCCATAAATCAAAAGGTGTATGTAACGTATGTGGATAAAAATATACCTTATTCACCGTATGGCATGCGGTACTCACTACCTCTGCCCAAAAGTGTCTAGGCACTTTTCTCTCAAGAAGCATGGATATAGACATATCTTGAATCGTTCGATTCTTCTTCTCTAATATCCCAAACAATTGAGGAATACAAATAGCCGAAAACTAACACCTGATGCCCACTCTATCACAAAAGCTATCCACTCTAGCTTTTGTAAATTCAGTGTCATTATTACTACGCATCCGAATAATAGTGACACAGTGTTGGTTATATAGGACATGGCACTTGGTTATTAGGAACTCAACTGCATCGAACTTTTCCCTAAAAACCCCCATGATATAGTATCTCAAAATGTCATCGACCATCACGTGAATGTATCTCTTATCGCCTAAGCTCTTTGTATGAGTAGGACCCATAAGATCCATATGTATCAAATCTAGCACATGAGAAGTGGTAATGGTATTCAACTTCGGATGGGGACTTCGAATTTGTTTTCCTTATTGGCAAGGTCCACAAACCGGGGAAGTTGGTTTCCCAAGTGATTATAAGCCACAAACTAGGTCCTTTTTCACTATTCTCTTAAGATCACTAAAGTTCATTGGACTTAGTCATTGATGCCAAAAGCCCATAGAGGAGACCGTGGCATTATTGCACGCAAAGTAGGATTTAGAAATGATCCCATATAAATTATCGTCGGTCCTCGTTCCATTAATAAAAGTTCATCGGATTGATCATATATGTTACACTTGGACCGATCGAATTTTACTGCAAAGTTTACGTCGCAAAGTTGGCTTATGTTAATCAAGTTATCTTTCAACCCTTCAACGTATAACACATTGTCTCGTTTAGGAAATTCAAGTATCTAAACACAACCTCGTCCTAAAATACTAGACCTACTGAGACTTTGCCTTCTTTACAATCCATAAGGTCAGTAAAATATGACTTGTTAACAGTCGTGTGCCTAGATCATGCACTATTAAAATACCATTGGAAAGTATTTTAAACCTTGAGAGCAATATGCACAACAAGGGCTTTGTTATCTTTCTTTGGTACCTAAGTGGAGGTAATTTTTCATTTTCCCTTACCATTATTGTCTCTAGTTGTAGCATTAGAAGCGTTCTCAAATGGCATAGACATCCGTCTCTCCTCTTGCAATAGGTGCAAACATAGACTTGCTTAGGTCTACCTTAGTTCACTTTATTTTGTTGAACTCTCTTTTGTGGTTTAGGTCGAGGTTGATGAGGATCTACCATAAATTTAGGAACTGATTCTAAAGTGGATGCACTATTGTAACCTATTCCTCGCCTCTCCCCAAAATCTAAAGAAGGATCGGGGAGCATCCTTCCAACCTTCTTCAATGTATCCTAACCTTAACCTTCTAGGCACATTCGATAATTTTCTCGAGTTGGGATACGAGGACTTCAAGTTTCTAATGAGTCTCCACGGATGCTTGAAGATCTCTCATAAGACTAGCTACATTGTTATTCAAGTCACTATTTCCCTCTTTACCAAAATGACTCTCTCCCCTAAAGAAACTATCATCGAGGACTCGCTCTCTCTAGCCTCTATCAACTCCTTCTTTAAAGATAAAACTCTAAGTGCCAAACCTTTGTTTTGATTTTTTGTTTTAAAGGACTCGATGTAAAGTTTGGCGTAAGCACGTCAAACTTCACTTTCTCCCTCACTCTAAACATATTTTCCCCCACTCTCCCCGAACTGACTAAACTCACTATCGAGGTCATCATGTTTATCAACTTCCTCATCAGCACGAGGTGTACTAGATATACTAACATGACTGGCCATGAACGCAGTGAAGTTATGTCCATGTGGTGGTTCGTCCCTGAAATCCACTGTCTCGACATTTCTATCACTAAGTGAGGCATTGAAGGCAGCTTTGTTTTTGCCTTGTCTCTTAAATCTCGTAGCACACTCATGTGCTTTATGACCCTTACCCTCTCACTCATAACATCTATGTTCATCTTTCTTAGGGTAATATTTTTTTTCTTTTTCAAAATTTTTCTTTCCTGATTTAAGGTTTTTTCCTTTGTCAAATTGTTTATTTTCTATGGAAGTATTTTCTTTTCTAAGTTTGAGAAATTTTTTGATTTTTTTTGCAAAAAGGGCAAGATAATCAAGATCAAAATCATACTCGGAGTCGGAAGACACCTCCTCTTTCTTTTTAGATTAAACTTTAAAAGAAAATCCCTTTTCCTTAGGTTTAACAATTTTGGGAAACATGTCGATCTCATATGGTTGGTGATCTCCTATGAGTTCTTCTTACTAAGAGTATCTAAACTCCCCAAAGAATTAAGCACAGTAACCTTAGGAATAAAACTAGATAGCAGTGATCTCAAAATATTTTTAACTACATGTGTCTCATGAATTTTCTTACCCAAATTAAAACTAAAGTTAACGAAATCGAATAATCATACCTAAAATTCATCAAAAGACCCAAACTCTATCATGGTAATTTTCTCAAAGTATGTGGTTAGGTTTTGAAGCTTAGAAGCATTCACAACATTAGTACCCTCGTGAGTGAGCTGGAGGGTATCCCAGGCTTCCTTATACGTGGTGCACATCATGATGCGATGGAACTCGTCAGTGGTGGATGCTCCAAAAATGGAACTTATACCACATGACTTAAATTGACTCCATTTTAGTTCATCATCCGTCTAAGCAGTGACGGTTTAGGACCTATGACATCACCATTGGTCACAGTGGGTGATGTCCACCCCCTTTCACATACAATCCAAACACGCTCGTCAATCGTTTTCAAAGTCGATCTCATTCGAGCCTTCCAATAATGAAAATTAGACCCATAAAAAACAGGTAGCCTATTATACAAATTATCCATAAAGCTTATATTTTTAAAGGATAACACAAAAGCTTAGTGCAACAGGCTCTAATACCAATTTGAGAAAATAAGTTTTTCTATGGATTTATTTGTATCATAGGTTATGCACACACAAATTCAATTTTAACCAAATTTTATCTTGATTAGAAATTAGGTTTACAAGCAATGGTTAAGTACAAATTAAATATGCCAATCACACAATCAAACCAAACATGCGCATAAGAAGTAAGAAAAAATCCATTTCAGATAAAACCTTATATTTAGCACTGTAAAGAGTTTGACAGACACCATCGACTTATAGACTATTTATCACCACTAAGTATAATGCGTAAAGGTATTCAAATCTTCTACAGAATACGACACAGTCCATCACCATCCACAAGCAACGATATTACCTCAGTATCCACCGATCACCCTTCTTCTTCTTCTTCTTCTTCTTCTTCTTCTTCTTCTTCTTATTCTTCTTCTTCTTCTTAAACAGTAGAGCCTCGACTCCACAAGTCAATAGTAAAGAAGAACTCTACAAGGGTTATGCACATGTATGGAAACTTGGGTTTGAAAAAACTCAACAAATCATATATGGGATGATGATTTGGAAAAGAAAAGTCTTTTTGTAAAATAAAAAGATGAGAAATTTTAGTTCAGATATTGGGAATTCATTTTCGCCAAAAATCTTGTGAAAATCTCATAAAAAAGGGTTTTATAGAGAAATCATGAATTTTGAGGAGGCAGAGTCGTTTGAATGAAAACTCACGGTCATTCAAACGAGAGTAGCTTTTCATTCTAACCAAACTCCAGTTCGTTCAAACGAGAAAATTTTCTCATTCGATCG
Source organism: Sambucus nigra (assembly GCA_949130495.1). Taxonomy (NCBI): domain Eukaryota; kingdom Viridiplantae; phylum Streptophyta; class Magnoliopsida; order Dipsacales; family Adoxaceae; genus Sambucus; species Sambucus nigra. The sequence continues at coordinate 641,755,772 of OX422210.1, forward strand.
TCCTTCTAATGAGTTTTTATTGAGATGCGCAGTCCTTGGTAGAGGATTCTCGTTCGAAGGTCATTTGATGGTGTTCAAAAGAAAACTCAATTTTGTTGTATCGAGATCTCAATCTCATTCGAACGAGATTAAAAAATAAAAAATTTATTTTTCAAAATTTGAAATAATAAAATTCCTCAAATTAAAACAGTAAACATCTGAGAAAACAATTTGTATGAGAAAAATAAAAACACAAGTCATATACATCTATTAAAGTATTGGTGACAAATCCAATGACTTAAAATATGAAAATGATGCCCGTTCACTAACATGTATTCGAATGGTCGTAGAGGCAATACGGATGTAATGTTCGGTTTGAAACTCCGATTTGTAACGGGATATGCCAAAATACAAAAATTCCTAAGTTATGAGCAATTATAAAATCCTGCTCTTATATTGTATGAAGGTTCAATAACTTGTTTGATAGCTTGACAGAGGATTGTTATCGGTACATCCCATGAATGTATTGAGCAGGGCCACATGTGAGATTTGAGTCTGAGGATTATCTTGATTAGACTCAGACTCACACTATTTACAAAACGTGCATACATTCTTAATCCCAATAATTATGAGTAGTGAAATGCTTGCGCAAATGTCTCTTTGATTGTTATGGGTCTGATTTGATTTTATTCAGTCAAATGATGCTCATATATTGGGTGACAATTGTGTGAGTAGGTCTGAGATCATAATTCAGAGAAATTAGCATCCGGTGGATACCATGGATTGTAATGCCCCCTTAATAGACTTATATTTTTTCACCAAGTAAAACCCGACCGGTGGATTATTTTATAATCATGGTGTAGTAGCAAATAAGTTAAGTCTGAGAATCAAGGAATATATTAGATGTTGATTAAAATAGATTAACAGTAAATCGATTTGACCTAGCGAGTATCGAACTCTTAATGTGGGAATCATATTATGTACCGTAATTAACTTTGTAATTAAGGCCTCATTATATTTAAGTGGTTTTTAAGATAGTTAAATTAGAGTACAACCATAATTATTTAGTGGAATTAGTTATAATTAAATAAGGAAAGGAAATAGATTATGGTAATTATAATTGTAATTTCAGAGTATTTGTTTGGATCTAGTTTAATTATTTATCTCGAGTCCCTAATTTAGTCCACATACTTGAGTATTTAGGCCCAGACTCTCAAGAAACTCAATTTTTCCCAAGCTCACCTTTTATACTTGTATATAAAGGTGTGGGAAATTATTTTTATTAGTAATGAATCATGTTTAGGGTTTGATAGGGGTGAAAGAGAATACAATTCACGTTTTTATGAAGAAGCCTAGAGAGAGACCATCATATCTCGCTCATAAGGAAAAAAAATTCAAAGACCTTGGAGGGCAGAAAGGATTTCAACATCTTCTACCTTTGTCATTTCATACGAAACACAACTTGGTTCACTATGGTATTGTATTCTTGAACCCTAGATTTAATCTTTAAACCTGGTTTTTATTTTCTTCCCAATGCATGATTAATCAAAGATCATTGGTTCTAAAAAATCACATTTTAAATGTCAACTCCAAGTTATTTTTCCTAACATCGAGATCAACAACGCCCTATTCGGCCTCACCAACCGAAGTCAATGGGGAATCCCCTACGATGGGTTGCTCCATAGGAACATGTTCAACGTAGGTTGGATCACCCTGAGGGACATTGCCCCTTTCAAGCTCAGCCACCCAACAAAGGTTAAATGCAACGGACTCATAATAGTCAAATTATGAAGTAACCTCTTGAATAAGTGCCTCAAAGACCTCCTCGTAGGCCTTCTCTAGGTCGGTTTCAGCTGTCTTCTCTAGAGTCAACTTTTACCTTTGCAAAATTATTTTTTATAAAGTCTTACAAAAAAAATCCTTCTTGAGGTCGGATGGCTCCCTGTTAACCCTACTGAACTCTAGTTGAGTTCTTTTATCCTCTTCAATAGCCTTGTCCTTGGCAACCGTCTCCTCCTTCACGTTGTCTTGGAGGTCGGTCACATCCTTTTTATTTTCGGTCATGGAATTTTTCAAGACAGTGTTGCTATTAAGAAGAATGACATTTCGCCGAGCCAGGTGTTTGATCCTAGTGGTGACCTCTTGCATGGCCTGTAAAAGCAAAAGGAAATAAAAATTAGATAAAAGAACAAGTGTTTTAGAAATCATAAAATAATAATAAGGCTTACCAAAACATTGTGATGGAGCCCTGCCCTATGAAGGCGCTCCACTTAAAACGATTTTATGGAATCCATATCGAATGGCAATATGGAAGCTTGGGAAACTGAATATCCAACATCGAGATTGTAGTAGGCAGACTTCATGGTCACTCTTTTACCTTCATTTAAGAGATCATTTAGGGGTGTACCCTGGACGTGGTCAGCGGAGGAGTCCTTTGGCAACTCTATGTCTCTGAATGGATGACCACAAGTTATTTGGAATTCACTAGTGGAGGTAGGGGAGGGTCATTAGGGGCAGATCTCCGTGTTCTACTTTTCGTAGCCAGTTTGACCTGCCTCTCCCTATCCCTCTACTTTTCCAGTTCGACAGTTTCTTTCTCTCTAAGGGTAATCACCCTCTTTTTTGGGTTAGTGACCTGGTTGGAGCAGACACCTTGCTTCTTTTGATTAGCCAAAATGGCAGCCAAGTCCACTTTTTGGCGGGGATGGTTGTTCATCTCTTTGAAGTTATTTAGAAGAGGGGTAAGGTAAAATCATCAAACTAGAAGTTTTCTTCCTCTTCAACCTCTTCCTGAGATGGCCTGAGACGTTGACCTTTTTGTAAGAGAGAATGGGGTCAAATTTATTAAAAAAGGAGTCCTCCATGCATTTTCATCCTCCACCCCTTATCTCTACTCCTCACCCTCCTCCTATTGGTCTTCCCCGGTGTCAGTTGACATAATGTAAATGGGGGACAAGGAATTTCCAAGAGACACTACCCTTGTAGTTTCACTTAGAACTGGGGTGACTGTTGGAATTTAAGGATCACCTGCCATAGTTTAGTCGATTACAGTTACTTTTATGACCACTGTCAAATTATTGACTGAAGTAATGATGAGGTTATGGCCTAAGTAACGGTGAGTAAGATGTGGCCTCATACCCACTGGTGTTCACCTTATCCAAATAATTTTAAGATCATACAAGTTGACCTCAAAGTTTATGGGATTTGTTTTGAAGTAAGGGTCTGCATACAAGAGCATAAGCTGATTAGGGACAAGGAACATGTAAGTTGAGATTAACCACAACATAGTGGGCGACCTGCTAGAATATCCGACTGCAATAGGCACATAAAGACTTATGTAGCCCTCACTATAGGTAACCCAGAAAACACCAAGGCATCCTTGTTAGTGTCTTTTTATGATTCAGGCATCCACGTTACCAAACTATGAGAGTTATCGCACCAGTTTAGCTGCAGTGATGCTTTGTCTCTCTGCATTGAATGTTTGTTGCTGGTGCCTTTTGTTCAAGACTAAAAATCTCTAAATAAAGGTGCGACTTACCTCGCCTCAGTCTCTCTTTAGAGAAATGTCTCGTTGTAGCAAAAGTATGTCCCTGGTATCCTTTTCCACGTCTAAAAATTTCTCGACTTCTTGGCATAACCTATATCGCTCAGGTTGACGTAGTGACGCATTGTCTCGCTGAAATGATGTCGCTACGACAAGCATCAAATTTTGCGCAGAAAGCGAATCTGATCAAAATCTTGCATTCTAAAATGTGAGATTCTTTTTTCCTTCCATATCTTTTGTTGCCTTCGGTAAGAAACCTAATTTGTGTGGTTGAGAATGAGTTAGAAGGCTTGGAATTTTTCTCCGCATATTTTGAGAAAAAAACTAAAACTCTTATTTAACTCACTTTGTTCTCATTCACAAAATAAGATTGAGAAAATTAAAAAGGTTTTCATTGTTGTATCAAGCTAAAAAAATAAAATTTTCTTAAGAGAGAAAACCTTCTTTGTATTTTTTGAGATATCCATTAATATCATTCTAAGTTTAAAGTTTTTGAAGTTTAATTACTTCTCTCAAGTCTTGAGCAAACATTTTGAAAAACTTATTCTTGATAAACTTTAAACAATTTTGATATCCCCAAAAATACTTTGTGAGTTTGAATTAGACAAACATCTTTTAAAACTTCCCTCAACCTTTAGGACTCTCACATTCAAGAAAGTTATAACTTCAAATAGTGTCTTTTCACTTGTTCCATTTTGGAACATAAAAGTATTTCTTCAAATTATAAAAGAAGAAAGTTCTTTCTTCAAACATTGAATGAAGAAACTTGTTTTGGTGCAAATGCAATATTATGAACATAAGTTGATACCAATATGGTGAATGCTTGGAGAGCGATCCATTCTTGCTTTTTCATCTAAGAGGTGGAAAAAGTGTCTTTTTGAGGTTGTGCGTTATTGAGTCTAGATGAGGTTCAAGTTTGTATATCATTTCTCCCTTTTGTAAATATTTACCTTTTATGTGGAAGGTGTCAGCTTAGCCCGAGGTTTTTCCCACATGGGTTTTTTTCCTTGTATAAATCATCGTCTCAAGTGCATGATTTACTGTTCTGCATTTTAATTTATCATATATGCTTCATGAACATGTATTGCTCTAATAAATCAACTTGTAAATCATTATTTTGTCACTTAGACATTATGATTAAATTTTTTCCGAATTTGGATTAAAAAAAAATATTACCTTCACTTTGGTAATAGTTGTTAATTTTAGTAGTCCCTCTCTATACGTACACACCTTCAATTAGTATTAGAGCTAGACCTCATCATGGTTAGGTTTAAAAACCTAGAGTTAGATCTTGTGTGTGTATAAATGGATTGTTGGTTTGACATATTTTAGAATTTTCCCTGTTGCACATCCGATATGTCACTCTCCGAGTTTTATTCTCCACCCAGCTTTACTTGTCGTCCCTTACCCATAAATAAATATGAATCAAGTGAGGATCATAGTGAAGATTTTGGTTTCTTAACTCTTGATAATAAATATGATAAATTATATGAAGAGCCTTTGAATTTTTTTTAAAGAGAATACCTTATTGTCCTCTAAACTCAAAGAATATAAAATGGACAACAAAAAGTTACAACTTAAGGCATCTATGGTTGATCAACTTCAAGTTGATCGTTCTCAGTTAAGTGAGAAGATCTAATTTCCCAAAACCATCCCATACCTCGATTGATTAGCCTAGGCAATGCTTGACTGATCGGGTTTGTATCATTGTAAAGTTTAGAGTTTTAGTCCCCGATCGATTGGCCTATCCAAGAGACGATCGATTTGGTCCTCCCAGTCCACTTAAAAGACAAAAACCTCATTCTTTTAAAACACCCTTCACACCTCTCTAACTTAATAAACCCTAATCCTCTGCTAGTCATTCCAAAATCCATATTTCTCATAAAATCCTTAATCAATCCTTCAAAAACCATCATTATGGTAACAATATTAACATCGTTTCATAGTTTTGTTGGATTCATTTGGGTTTTTTTATAGTTGTTAGGGTTCCCCTTTGTTATTAATATTATTGGATTCAAAGCTTTGAAAATGCTTATTACTTAATAAATTCAATAATTTACACATCTATTATATATGGTTGGTTGTTGCGGTGTAAATTTGGGAGATTGAACAATCCAAGGGTATTCAAAATACCTATTTTTACATGCTACCTACCAAGTGTGCATCAATATGAATAAAAGCATACTTGCACTCAATTTTGGGAAATAAGTTACATGTTTTTCACCCCAGGAACCATCCTAATATTGTTTTAACTTTTGTGTGTGCCATCAACCCATTTGGCCAACCAATATACCAAATTTGCACATTTGGCACACTTGGCATGCTAATCGAATGATGATCACCATTTTATATTCTTAATCTAACTTTATATTTTTATTTTTTATTTACAATTAATATTGTTTGCTTAATTATTGTATTATAGGATCTAATGGAGGTCACTAAAGGTCACTAAATATCTGTCGATAAAGGTGGTCTTGGAGGGGGTCATGGATAGTTTCAAATGCACTTAGGAGCGAGATTAGTACGGGTCTTACTTCGTCACAAAAAATCCATTGGCATTTGAATAATCATTAAATTTTAATGAATTCCCATAAGTTGTTCTCCCGTATTTATAATCATAAGTGGGAGGTTTTCTTTCAGTGTCGGGGGTGACAAATGAGGACTTAATGAGGATGTTTTAGGCCTCATTTATGGAGAGGAAAACAACACTTTTGATGCATGTATATCAGGTACTAGAGTCACTAGTGGCCTTCTCATTGGAGAGTTTGGCCTAATCTTTATATGGAGTCGACTCCCTCATTGACTTTTCATTCCCGTTAGACAAAAGGGTGTTCAGTAAGGAGCAAATGGTTGTTTATTTAACTATAAGGAATTGGTAGACAAAGTATGCTTTCAAGTTAATACGCATACGTGATTTGCACCGGGTGCTTCATCATCTCAATGTTAACCCTATTATGTTAACATATAACAGGTTGGGGTCCACTAAAGGCACGCGACCTTTCTCTACATGCTTTTCAAATGTATGAAAAATGTCAGTTTTCTCATTCACATTTACATGTTTTATATCAAATGCAGTTCCCGACCAAGCTGGCACATTTTTCAATAACATTGGGAGTCAATCACCCACATTTTCCAAGCACGAGGTTTCCCCAAGTTAGATAACAATCGTAGGCATGTCATCCCCAAGTCTTTGGAGAAACCATCCAGTTCATCCTACCGATGCAATCTGGTATGGCCCCTTCCAGTTGGCGACCAACTTCCTATAAAATATCTTTCATATCCCAGGCAACAACTTCCTTAGCACTAAGCCGCCTACTGCAAATTGTCAATCCTTGACTTTGTTATTGTGGTCCTTATCAAACTCTTATTAATACGTTGTTAGATGGATAAGGTCATAATCCCTAATTTATTCTATTAGGTCTAGGTCATGAGAAATTTGGTCATCATTCTGGCTGTCTTCTTGATCTCACACCTAATTTTGGCATGGTGATTTCCATATGGATGATGAACTCCATGCCATAGGTCAAATAATAGGGAGTCTAACTAGTGTATCTTCTTGGAGTGGTCCTATAAACCTAAAGAATGCAGGGGAGTTCATGTATCCATATTTCCTTCACATTCCTAGTCAATTCTTGATTTTGGCAAGGAACATTTTATTGTATATCTCATCCTGTGCATTGCTTTATGGAAAAACACAAAATCATAATAGTTGCAGATCCCATACTCTGTACATAAGTCTCTGAATCGCTGATTGTCATATTGGGTCCTATTATCTGACACAAAGGATTTATGAATCCCAAATCGACTAATAATGTTCCACCAAATAAATCTCTTAGTGTTGGATTCTCTGATATGGGTTAAAGGCTCTGCCTTTATTCATTTAATGAGTAGTTGGTTGCCTTGGTAAAAAACTTGCTATTTCATGGGGCCATTGGTAATGGACTGACTATATCCATACCGACTAGGAAAATGACCAGCGACTTATAAGAGGATTTAAGTTTCCTATCAGTCGCCTAGTAATTAAGGAAAATTGATGTCACTTGGGACACTTCTGAACGAATTGAACTGCATAATTTTGCTTGAAGGGCCACTAATATCCATTCAAAATATCTATATCTATATATATATATATATATATAAATATCAGTGATCATCCTCCAACATGATTATCACAACTTCCCTCATGCATTTTTATAAGAATCCCGTCCACCTATTACGGATGAACACATTTGAGAAAAGGTACTGTAAATAGTATTCGATAAAGACAATAATTTGAATGAAGGATGAAACATGACAACTTGACTTTAAGCTTACGGGATTCTTTATTGTCTAATGAGAGATCCTCATTTTTTAGGTAGTAAATACATGGTTATATCCAGTTGGGCTCTTGATAGACCACCATGGTAGCTATCTTAGGTTTTGGTTCATATTTAATTGGTTGATATATGTGTTCCACTTTGATTCTCCACTTCAATTCAGTGTTATTAAATAAGCCTAATGTATCCTAGGCATCAACATGGCTGTTATAATTCCTCAAAAATTATTTAATTGGCAGTGAATGCTTTGTCTTTGTTGTCTAGTCTCCTAGGATCATTGCCTTCATATTATCCATTCAATTGATTATCTATCAAGTATTGTGATGGCCTTTTAAGGTAAATTATCATTCCTTCCCATTTGGATTTATTACTAAAGTACTTAAATATAATTCAAATAACTTTTTTCTATCAAGGCCCTTTCCAGTTTGAAAAGACGATTCTAATATTAGTGCCTCTATGATTGGAGACTTTATCTACGAACAATTTCCATGTGAAGATGTGGTTAATTGGATTATGGAGGATTTGGCCTCCTGGTTTAATGTTAAATATTTGTAGTAGTGGTCTTGTTTATATGGTTTCTCCTTCCAGAAGGCTTGATAATTTTGCTATAAAGGCAGCCCCTCCCTTTGATGTAAGTTCTTGGATCATAGCTAATTTCAAATTGTTCCAACTCTTATGATCACCTTTTCGTTATACTTTTGAGGTTGAAATTCTTCATAACTTTCATGAGTGGAAAAGAGGTGATAACTACTATGGAATGATCATCACAATAATGCCTTAGCTTTATAGATGACATGACTCAAGAGAAAATGAGATTCTCTATGGCCATATATCTCCTTTAATCCTCAAGGATAGTGTGGATGACATAATACACAGGTTGTTGGTCCTTATTTTTTTATAGGACCAATGCCCAGTGGTGGTACAAGTGGAGTTTCTCATCACTGACCAATATTAGACAATAATGGTCGAGAGCCTAAGTAATTATTGATCTACTCTAACTTTTTATCATGGTGTCCAGAGTTGTGTCTCAATCTTCTTTAATGCTTTCAATATATAATTCAACGCTTATTCGATGACCTAAATATGAATCGCTTGAGTAGTAAAATCTTCCTAGTGATAACTTGAACACCCCTAACTATGGTTGACCATTTGATCTACTATAGAGTTTTGATCTGATTAGGGTTTTCCTCTATACCCCTTTGAGTGACTCAATCGTCAAAAAACGTGATGAAGCTAACAACAAAAGTGCATTTTTATGTATTGGGATTCATCTTGTACTTTATGAGGATCTTACAGGTGTTAGAGATATCTCTGATATGATCAACGACAAGCTTGATCTTTACAAGCATGTTGTTGATGTAAACTTCCATTGTTAAACCAATCTACTTATTAAACATATTCCTTACCAAAAGTCTTGGCCAGTAAGAGTTTCGTGAAAGGGTATGCTAAGTTGTTCGTCTATACAATCTTAGTAACTATGACATCACCCCCACTACACAAATTCTCTAATGAGATGATATTTATGTTTGATGTTTTTACCTTTCTTATGTCTCCTATGTTCTTTTGTGTTAGAAACTGCACGGCTATTATTCTAAAAAGTGTAATAACCATTTGTACTAAAGGTACCACTTATATATCCATTCGGAATTTCATAAGCTATGCAACTACTTTATCTACCTCAGAGGATGCCACATATTCAACTTCCATAGTGGTATTAACAATGCATGATTTCTTGATACTCCTTTAACTAATATCTCCACTACCTAGGGTAAACACACACCCTATGTTAGAATTTCTAGAATCCTTATCAGACTAAAAATATGAGTCGAAGTACCCAATGGTTACTAGAATCTCTACCTGTTAAGCTAACATTTAATCTTGAGTCCTTTTCATGTTCTTGAGCATATGCTTTACCACAGTTTAATATTCTTGTCCAAGGCTAGACTAATATCTCTTACCATGCCAATTAAAAAGTAAATATTAGGTCTTGTTTAAATCATAACATACACGAGACTCCCAACCTCCAAAGCATAATATATACCTTTCATCTTCTCTATCTCACCAAGTATTTTAGGACCATTATCACTGGATAGAGAACTTCACTCTCTGAAATGGTGGAACCCTTTCTTGGAATCCTATGTGCTAAATATGGAAATAATAAAATCGATATAAGTATCTTGTGGTAATAACAATATCCCGTTCTTGCGATCTCACACAAGCTTGATCCTAAAGATGTAAATAGGTTCTCCCAAGTCTTTCATATCAAGTTGGTTGGATAACCACACTCTAACTATATATAACACTCTAAAATCATTTTCAATGAGAAGAATTCATTTATATATAGTACTAGAAACACCACTACATTTTTGTTACACTTGTTATACACACAAGACTCATCCAGACATTAATCAAAATGAATGTACCAAGACCTCGACGCATATTTAAGGCCATAAATGGACCTCTTAAGCTTGAACAATTTGTGCCCTTGGACTTTAGCTACAAAACTATCTAGTTGCACCATATGGATACATTCGTCAAGATTCCTATTAAGGAATGTAGTTTTGACGTCCATTTTCTAAATTTCGTAATCGAAATGAGAGGGAATGGATAAGATAATCAGAATGGACTTTAGCATAGCTGCTGATGAGAAGATTTCTTTATAATCTATGCAATTTTTCTGGATAAACCCTCTCACAACAATTCATGCCTAGAAGGTCTCTACTTTCTCATCTACCCCTTTTTTCCTCCTATAGACCCACTTGATTCCTATGGGCTTTATCCCTTCTGGTGTATCTATAATATTCCAAACCTTAATTGAAATATGTAGACTCCATCTCAGAATTCATATCTTTAAGCCAAAGATTTGCATTTTTGTCTTGGATGGGATGATTATAGTTATATGGACCTCCTTTGAGTTCATCTGGGACCTTGTTATGATTATCTTAGAAGAACATGAACTGTTCATCTTGATAAACAACTTTCCCATTACGAAGAGGTAGCCGATGTGTTGGTTTACTGGTTCTAACAATGAACATGTTGTGTTATTTCATCATATACTAGCGATGTTGAAGAAATTTGTTGGTTTCACCCAACTCTTCAAGAAGAACTTTACTTTTGGGTTTATAATCCATTATATAATCCTCTTCTTAGATTCAGGCATTAGTTCTAACAATGACCCTTTGATCCTTAGGATCATATAATTAATAACCCTTAATTTCCTTAGTACATCCTATAAAGAAACATACTTTTGATCTTGATTTTAACTTATCGGGATCATTTTTCAGCACATGTTCTAGATAACCTTAGATCCGAATATGTTTCATACCGCGATTGTGCCCAATCCATAATTCCTTGAGTGTAGTAAAGACCACCTTTATAGGTAACAAGTTCAATAGATAAGTGTCCATTTCTAAAGAATGTTTGTAAATGGTATATAGGAGATCTGTATAACTCATCATGGACCTAACCAAATGTAAAAGATTCATGTTCCTCCTCTCTGCTACACCGTTCGACTGAGGCATATTAGGCGCGAACAACTGGGACGTGATCCCATTATATTTTAGATATTTCCTAAACTCCCCTAAGAAGTACTTTCTACCACAATCAAATTGTAGTGTCTTGATGCTTTCACCTTGATACTTACCCACTTATTCCTTATAAACTTTGAATTTCTCAAAGTCTTTGGACTTATGGTGCATTAAGTAAGGTAAATGTACCTGAACCTTGAGTTGTCATATATGAAAGTTATAAAATACTTAAAGCCACTATTTCTCGGGTTGTCATCGGCCCATATAGATCAAAATTAAACAATTACAATTGTTCTTTGGCTATATAGCCTTTAGCCGAAAATGACCTATTAGTCATTTTATTGTCTAAATATGATTTAAAAACTATAAGTACCTCCACTTCAAATGAGCTTAATTTCCCACTTGGTACTAGTCTACGAATGATTTTTAGATTAATATGAACTAAGCGTAAGTGCCAAAGATATGTTTAGCTCACTAGGGAGGGTTCTTTTCTCTTTAAATTTGATCCAGCTGAATTATACAAAATATTAATTTATTGTGTGGGATATATAGGATTCACAATGTAAAGATTATCTACCAATGTACCATAATAAATAAAAGATTTATTCTTCTTAATAACCAAAATTTAATTAAAATAAACAGAATGTCCAAAAAAGGCTATGCTAGAAATTAAAATCAAACTCCTTCTAATGGAAGGTACATAAATGCAATATTTATAAAGTAAATTCCGATCATTACTAAAGCCTAAATATATATAACGCACAATAACTACCACTACTCTCATAGCATTTCCCATAGTTAGATAAATATCTCCATCACCAAGTCCCCCGATTTCCTGGAATTCCAATAAAGAATTTCATACATAATTAGTGTCTCTCATATCTATACACTAGGTACTGGTAGTACGAATCACCAAACATTATTCCATGATTAGTGGATGGAATATGCCTGTGTTCTTCTATTTATTGTGGAAAACTGGAAAATTATAGTTTCCTGACTACTTGTAATAAAAATATATGCCCTTAAACTTTTTCACACCTCCTTGAGGCCCACGATCTTCCCGAGGGACCAGAACATGTTTTCGAACCTTTTTCTATTTATTCTTGCCCATAAGGTCTTAAGTAAAACATTTATAAAAAATAAAAAATCTTCATAACTTCTTGATGAAACACTCAGATACTTGTAGTTCTTTAAATAGTTCTGCCAAAGAGTAAGAAATATTGTTTATATCATAATTAAGGCGGAACACCTTAAAAGACTCAAGTAGTGACTCGAGAATAATATCGACCTAGGTTTCCCCTACGATTTCTTCTCCAAATATTTTAATCTCTTTGAGAATAACCATCATCCTTTAATAATATTCCTTTACTGGGGTCCGCTGAACCATATTTGTGCTCATGAGTTATTTTATGTTAACCTTCCTTCCATCACTATTCTAATATCCAAACTTATATTTGAGTTCAACCCAATGTCAAAGGCACTAGTCATCTATTAATGCTAATGTCCAAGAACATTTGACATAGATGCCAAAATGTAACATTACGTCAATTCATTAACCTAAATCCCAATCTAGAAACCTTGGGTTTCCTTTTCGGTCTCCATTACTAGGTTGCTCAGGACAAGTCTCATAGAGCACAAACTTGTACTCTTCATTAGTCAACATATTATCGAAATTCCTTTACAGTCAATGTAATTTGGTATAGTTACTTTTTTCTCCTTCAGAATGATAGTGAGTGGATGGAAAGAGATTTCCATCTTAACACTAAGAATCAAATAATAAAATGAATTATTATAGAGTATAAAAAATTTTGAATTCAAAATTAAAATTATGGTTCCCTCTACCAATTTTAAAAAAATTCTTTAATATCTCAATTACCTTTTGAATAGTTTTCCTCTTTAGAGAACCTACTTCTCAAAACAAATTAGGAAGAAAAATTCCTTGTAATTTTACCATCTAGGAAAAGACTATGCCAAATATAATTATATAACTCTCACATTGGTCCAACAAAATAATAGCATTCCTCTTTGGAGAATCTAATATTTTTTTTATGTCTACATGTATACCATCATCTAATTTTAAACTATCCAATATCACATATATTCGTCCTTTTAGGAACCACATATGTGAATAAGGAATCTTAAATTACACATAAGAAAACTTGTACCGAACACCACAATAATTAATAATCCTCTTAGAGTACCTACTGATTAATGAAAGTCTACAAATCATTGATGGAGACCGTGGGATTTTCTCTTGGCAAATTCCCGCTTGCACTTAGTAGTTTAAAAATTTGTGAGGGTTATAAAAATTTGTGTCCAATTTTAATTAATTTCAAAAGTCTAGGACATTTGATATATTTTAAAAAATACCGAGATACCCCTATATATATATATATATATCAAACAAATGTGTAATGAATAAAAAAATTCAAATTCCTTTGATCATTATATTTAATAATATGGGGGTACTCAATATTATTTTTTAACTACACATATCCATGTCCACAATTCAAATTAATCATATATCATTCACACAAGCATCTATATGATCTAAATTCGGTAAATTATCCAAGTTGTCCATATTTCTATGGGAACCGTTAAACATATTAACAATCCATAAATTAAAACATGAATAATAAAGACACATAGATCAACATAAATATGGAAACCAATATAAACTAGGATTCCCAGCTATTATGGTCAAGATCAACTCTGTAGTAAATAAGAGTCTGTGATAGTGTGAAACTCGACAGTAGCTACCCAAATAAAAATTAATTCCCCTAATTTAAGAAAAAAGTTTGTTAATTTATTATTATAAAAGAGCTTAAACAATCCAAAAGTGTATGTTACAAAATATTTTACTAAATTTTAGAATCTTCAAGTTTTATCTTCTTATTTAAGATAATGATTCTATAAAATGCGAAAAAAGTAAAATAAGTACAAGACCGGATGTACAATGAAAACCCCACTAATGGGAAAAATATCGGGTCGGTAAGAATGAAAAAGGCAATATGCTAGAGTTTTATGAGAAGAATACATAGACTTACAACCACGCGATGCTTTGACAAACCAAACTCTCTTTCCCGCTATATTCTCCATAAAGAGCATCAACTACTTGAGAATGCCATACAATCGTGATAGGTTTTGGTCTGCAACCAATGCTTTCAAATATTTTGCCAAAACTTTTCTTCATTATAGTTGAAAATACTTTTGTCCATAAAAGGAACCTTAAAGAAGCCAAAATGCTACACCTAGGATTTTGAGCGAATCTTATAGATATATTTGTTGGGATGTTTGAAAAGGTATGGGGCTTTAAATCTCAAAATGAGTTTTTTCAAAGCTAAGGAAGAGAAAATATTTACTCACTAATGATAATAGATTTTAAAAACCAAGGTGAGGAAATATACATATATTTGAAATAATGGCTTGAAAATAACTCAAAGAAGAGGAGTGAAAAAATATGCCCTCAAATATATGAAATGTTATCAAATCTCTCATCTTGGTTTGTAAGAGTAAGCAAAACTTAACTTATAGTATTTTCATTTTGAAAAGGTTTAAAGGATCAAATGCTAGGTGTCACACTCTTTTGTCATCAAATCATCACATCAGGGTCTTAGTCACCCAAATTGTTATACTTGTGACATTAAGTAAGAGAATCTTGAAGAAAGATATTGTGCAAAAGTGTCTTTCAGCACTGTCAGATGCATTTCGCTACAGTGTCGTTGCAACGAGAAAATCCTTCACTTGAGCGAATCTAAAGCGATCCAGGTTGCGCCGATGTTCAAACATTTTTCACGGGACACAAAGAGACCTGTGAGACACTGTCGCAACAACGAGAACATTTGTCGCTAGAGTATCGCTGCGACGAGTCAGGTCGCGCGAGAGTCCAGGGAATTATTTCCAGTTTGCCCTAGAAAGTATTTTCAAAATGAGTTTTATGAAAACTCTAATTATGTTTATCCCACACAAGAACAAATATATTTAAATACACAAAAATATACAATTTCTTTATAAATATATTTTTCTATATGAAAAGTATATTTGCACATGTATTTGACAAAATTACAAAACTGAGGTTAATAAAAAAAATTCAATTATAAAAGCAAAATAATTAAGGTAAATCTAAATCCTCTAAGTCTTATACCTTTCCAAAGTGGTGTACATGAGATTCGACATTGAGTGAATCATGTTTGTTTATGAAGCTTTTCGACGACCACTTAAACAAAGTCTCAAAACATGTTCTGGTCAAGGAACTTAGAGAATTTATTCTATGGATATCACATCGAGTATAATATACTCTTACAATCTCCCCTTTTGTCTAATTCCGAGACAAAACATAAAAAAGAAGAATTACATGAAAATTAAGGAAATCTACCATTTTGCAACTCGCATGGCCAAGAGAAAATACGAAATTATATTTTATTACAAGTAACTAATAACTACAAGAGACTTGACCATCTTAATGGATCAAAAAGAAGATCTTGCACAATACTTTCCTGACACACACTAACAAACTCATAAAGGTACCGATGTGAAGTCATATGACAAGAAAATATGATAAATATGAACATGTGAATATGACATTTTAAACATGAATATCATATCTATCTAAAATATCTCCCCCTCAAATATAAAATTCCTTTCAAAAGAAAATGATATAGCTATAGATAACTCTAAGCAACATAATATGCTTTGATAACTATACTCCCCTTGTCTACCAACTTCATCCCCTATTTTTCACGAAAAGTGACAAAGGAAAGAACTAAGCACATAATAGGATCAAGTTCTCAAGGAATTTTAAGAGAGTAAAACATGCTAATCACACCAACAAATAGAGAAGAACCATATAAAGAGTGAAAAATTAAAATACGAGTCTAGGCAAGATATAATCAAGAGAATAATAGGCCTAAGATAAAAAAATTAACAACACATTGGAAGATACAATATACAAAACAAAGATATAAGTGACGCTAAAAAGTCATAAGAATTATAATGTTAAGAGTTTACAAGGATTAAAATGAATATGATGAATAAAAATCAAAATCTAATAACTTTAAATAACAAAGAAACAAAACCAATACATCACCCTTTCTTCTTCATCATCATCCCCAAAATACACAAATCGATAATATCATTGTTGGAATCATGCAAGATGTCCCTGACATTCTATGCATGAGTATTAGAGGTGTGATGAAAGTCATCGAAGAAATAAGATTTCATTGAACTAATAAGGGTAGAAAACTAGAACCCAGTTGAGTAGATATACGAGAGATAATATAATCTAACACATTTTCAATTAGGAATGTGAAGTAGATGACCATTATATAGGGACGAGGCGAGAAGGTTGCAGAGAACCAACATGCGGTGATATGGGTGTGCCACTATAGTCGTCAAGCTGAGCAATCAACTAATAATATTAATCAATACTCAGTGCAGATTGTGACTTTTCTCGAACTTCATTTGGAACCCTGGTAACTCCAAAACCCAAAAGAAAATGCGCGATCACACAATCATAGGGAATAGTGTTAGATTTCTTAATGTTCTTAGTGTGATAAAAATTCCACTCCAAGATCAAATCATAAAAATACATACTAGCTCCCGATCTAATAGCGTAAAACAATCATGCACATTTAACCGATACGTTGTGTGGGTGGTATGTGGGAAAAATACAAGAGAAAAAAAATATGTTCATTATATAAAAATCCTTAGGAAAAAATTCTCGAGGAAGAGTCTTTCCATTCTAAGACTGATAATGGTTATCACTCAAATGAAAGATCACATCTCGATTATGAGGTTCACTCGAAATCGACTTATAAGGATATGTGGGGCAATTTTCTTTTGGAACTCAGAAGTAGTTGCTTATCCCCTTAGAATAAATCTTTACATGAATTCCCCATACTTTGGCAGAAAGAAGTCTAAGGCCTAAGTCATCCTTACCATCCACGAGAGCCGAATAAATTTCTTTCACCAAGTTGGGGTAACATGGTCTGATTTGAGAGCAAATATAAATCCAATTTTTTCTACCACTGAAGAAGATGTATAAAAGTGTGTCAAAAAATATTCAAAATCAATTGAACTCTCCCAATGCACGTGATATGTGGCTAAGAGTTCATTAAATATGGAGTGAATGATGGAAGTCGAAGCGCATGAGCGTGATTTCGAGATCATAATATATAGCCTGAAAATAAGCACCAAGATACAAGCACAAAAATCCTATGAGATATGGAAATGAAAACCAAGGATCTTATACTAACACAATGAGTATGAAAATCACCCCAAAAAAATGGAAGACCAAACAATATACTCAAAAACTACTCAAAAGAAACTCATTAATCATAGAAAAACTTTCAACAAATTCTATCAAAACTACTATCACTAATTCCTAACTCTAAAAAGGAGAAATATGAAACTCTATGGAAGAAAAACATTCCAGGATGAATATTAATCCACTAGAATGAGGTAAAGCCCACCTAGAAAGGCTTCCAAGATGCTAATTTAGGAGTAAGGCATGAGGTTTCTATGGGTGAAAGAGGTTTTGAGAGAAAAAATGGGTAAGATTGTTCTAAAAATCCCGATTTGAGCATTTTGAAAAAACCCAGGTGCTGTTGTTATAGTGAGACTTTTTCTCATAGGTCACGATAATATGGCTATAGAAAAGCTCTGACGACGGTAGGCCACGCCAACTTCCAGCGACCAATTTTTTGTAAAAAAGAACACAAATAAACATGGATATGTATATATGATTTCTTAGTTAAATACGGGTATATTTTGATCTATAAAATATCCTTTTGAATAACCAAACAAGATCCAAACGATCATATAACGGTTCTTTGTTATGCTAAACACTCTACACAAAGAATGGTTTAACATTAAAAGACGTATGGTCAAATTAATGCCATATAAAACATAGAGGGATTCAAATACATAACTCATGATAAAAAAAATAAAAAAATGAGCATTAACCCGTCAAATCCAAGAATGCAGATTGATATTTGAACTCACTTTTGATTTTTTTTAACCTAATGCAATAAAGAAAAAGCCTCATTTTTTCTTGAAAATAAATAAAATTATGAACTACCATTTTTTTCTTACTGAAATATCAATTTATGATTAAAACCTTTTATGTCTCATATCCTTTATTTTACTCAATTCTGGATAGATAAAAACAATTGAGGCATATCTTTTGATAAAATTTTACACATGGCGGCTTGCACTCGTTCATTACAAAGGATGAGGAACTGTATCCAAATTTTCAAAGGTAGTTATCACGACCCAAAGTTGTAGCCCTTACCACATTATCACCCATAATTTTGAACATATATATTTTTCAACTCCAACCATGATGATAAAGACTCTAATACACAAAATGATTAATAATGACACCCTATTATTAAAAGTTTCATAAAACTCTAATACACAAAACATCTCTTAATTATATTTTGCATGGAAATTCTCAAGTTTATTTTGCGGTGTAAAGTGCATGAGTTATGACAAATACTCTAAAATAACAAGCTCAATTTACTAAGGCATTTCAATATTTAAGATTTCAAGCATGGACAATTAAAAGCCATAAGTAAAATCGTTAGTAGAATAACTAAGCATGTAGGTTTGTTATTAATCCTATGGGATCAAATAATACCTAGAATGCATAGAAGACCAATATTATACAAACCTAAAATATAAAGGTATAAAAAATTCCAAGATCATATAAAAATAAATGAGAGATAAAAATAAAGATGCTTAGCCAAAAAGAGTAACCCAAACACTCTAAGACACCTAAACTAAAAGAATCCTATTACTTTTTGAACAAGGACCAAGCCTTGACACATTTTCTAAGGTTTCTAGTTCTCTTCTATCAACAGTTTATTTCGGAACTCTATCAGGATCAAGTCTCAAGGAATTGGATCTAGGAATCCAAATTAAATGTGTGAGAGGATCAATCATTTTTTCTTTTCCCTTCCCTTCGGAAGAAACCTTATGAGGGTCTCCCGCCTTCTTTTTCCCCTTCATATTGACATTTCTACCCTTATCAAAATCTCCTAAATATGACACGGGTTGAAGAAAAATAGAGAACTCCTTAAGATGTCCTAACTTATGACAATGTGTGCACCGATAGGGTTGTTGAACACTTGGGTTGATGGGGAGATTGAGTTGTTGCTTCCTAAGTCTAAAGAAAAACTCCATTAAGTGTCCTTGCTTGTTGCAAAAGGAGCACATGAAAGTCAATTTGGGTGGTTATGTGACTTACTACAATTTAAAAAATACATGGGATGGAAGCCCGATAAACTTTGGAAATAGGACTAAACTAAAAAAATGATATTTATTACACATTGAGCATTGGCCTTGAACGGTAGGCATGTAAACAAAAGTTTAATAATAACATATTATATATATATATATATATATATATATATATATATATATATATATATATATATATATATTAAGGTTATAAAAAACACGGGACGTGATTGAGGCGTCGCGGCCAAGCCTTAAGCCTTAGAAGCCTACGCGGGCCTTAGGCGTAAAAAAGGGCTTAGGCCTTTTTAATATATTTTAATATTTTTAACTATAACAGGGCTATTAAAAATAATAAAATGGTACATACCTTAAAATATGCCTGAATATATGCAAACTAAAATACTATTTTTTTAAATACTAAGAAAAAAAAAGAAACAACGTGCGTTTTTTTTTACGAGAGGTAGAGAGGTTTGGGAGACCATTTGTCTTTTGATTGTTTTGAATGAGATATTAGCCCAATATTTAACCAAAAGTCTTTAAAAGGCGATATAGTTTCACTAAAGAGTTTTTGTTTAAAAAAAAGGTACGCTTAAGCCTTTTAGCAAGAATAAGGCGTAAAAGGTTTAAGGCGAGACATTTCTCCCAAACCTCAAGCTTAGGCGAGCTTTTTAGAACACTGATATATATATATATATATATATATATATATATATATATATATATATATATATATATATATATATATATATATATATACTTTTTAATTTCTTTCTTTCTTGATAGACATTTATATATCGGTAGTTGCTCATGAATATTATGTCTCTTGACTACTTTTCACATCCTAATATGATCTTTGGCTAAAACTACTACTAATCCAATTGGTTGTCTCGAATTTTGCTACAGTTTCTTAGTTGTTACCCATAAGAGTTAAGTATTTTGAAGCATGTTTTATACTATCGAATTTATGAAATAATATGAAAAAATGTCTTCGTTAAAATTGAACCAACTTATATATCAGAGCTAGATGAATACAATTATATATGTATTATATTTGTATGGATAATTGTATTTATTATACTAGCATACAACCCGTGCGATGCACGAACGCTGTAGAATAAACAAATATAACGATAATTAAAAAAAGTTAGTATATATCATAAATTCAATATCTTATCTTAAAAGAATTAAATTGATTCTCTATTTTTTTCATCTGCTGCACGCTTAAAATTAACTAAAAAATATCATATTTTTGAGCAAATTTTTATGTAACTAAAATACTATGATATAAACTTTGTTCAATGTTTTAAAGTTAAGTAATTAAACATTATTGTACCAAATGTAGAAAACTCATTCCAAATATAATTTCTTCTGTAAATAAATAACACTCAAAGATAGAGTTAGAAAAATAACAAATATCTTCAAAACAAATTATTTTTAATTGTTAACAATAAAATGGTTTCATATTTTTCTGATGTGTGTGTGTGTGTGTGTGTGTGTGTGTGTGTGTGTGTGTGAATTCATCTTGCAGTGCATCTAGTTTTGAAATATTTATACTTTCAACTAAAAAATGAAAAAAAAAATGAATATGTCAAAACTATATTTCTACTTTTAGGGAATTATTTCATATGTAAAAATTTATCCTAGAGTTTGTCTTTATAAATTTTATACCCACCCAAATTAATATATTAATTGAAAGTTCTCATCTGAGACTCAGCTATCGGAGTATATCTTGGAATATTTAGAATTTCAACAATGTCATCTTTTTCAATACATGCATGGTTAGTGCAAGTTTTTATGTGAAAAGTTTATATCTTATAAAAATTAAAATGATGGTATGGATGAGATGAATTTTTTGAGTGTTGTTCTATATCCTATAAAAATTATATCTTACAAAAAGTTTATATCCTCTAAAAATTATATCCTATTTTTGCTGAATGATTGAAAGGTTCAGCAAAAATGTCACTATTCCTTGATAAATGATGATATAGGTGCTCTCATCCTATTCAATAAATAAATGGATGATAAGATAGGTGATGATGTAGACATGTTAAAATTGAGGAAGTATTTAGTACATGATATTCAATAAATAAATGGGTGATAAGATAAAGGATCAATTATCAAAAAGTCCCTCAAACATTTTTTAATGAACATTTAGTCCAATGTCTTTTATTTTGTTCCAAAAAATTCCTCAAACACTAATTTAATAAATATTATCTTATTTTTAAAGGTTCGCACTAGCGGCATTCCCGCCCCACCTTCCCCCACCCCCACTGCCGAAGCTCTGGCAACCCTCACCGGAGCTCTTTTTTAGTGTTTTTATGTGGTGATGGACTTTTTGAAATAAAATAAAAAAGCTTAGACTAAATGTATATTTAAAAAAATGTTCGAGAGACTATTTGGTATATGCCCCTAAGGTAAACCACATGTGGACAAATTAAAATTGAAGGATCATTTTGTACATTAGTTTTAGCATTAATTAAAAGGGTTCGTCATCAACACCTCTAATACTACCGTATTGGAGGTATAATATAGATGAGTGAATATGGATATAAATTCAGACAATTTATTACTTAATGTATATGAGTAATGAATAGTAGTATTCACTTCGTTCACAATTCTGTACAAAGTGAATGAAGAATTGATAAGAAAAAAAAGTATCTAATATACATTATATTTCAGTAGGACCCTTTTAATTTAGGGTAAAATATATATTACCTAGGTGAAAATTATAATAGTTTAAGGTATTTTCACATGATTTTGTTTCTGTAAAATGTAATTGCATGTATCTGTTAAATGCATTTGGACAAAACATTGCATTAAATTTGAGTCATAATAGGTGAATACGTATCTTTTAAAGTTTACTTTTCACTAAAGTGAGAAATATTTCAACTCAAATTGAATAAAGCCTTCAGTGTAATATTGATATTACTTTTTTAATTTTTAGGGCTTAGTCCCATTTCGAAGTTTTTTGTGGCTCTGATCCCATTTATTTTATTATTGAATTAATTCATATTTATTCCATAAAAATATATTCCACTTAGGATGTGTTTGATATAAAAGTGGGCAAATGGCTTGGGTAGAAAAAATTGTCATGAATTTTGTTTCCATGGCAAATCCTATAATTTTTCAAGTGAGGCAATTTGACAGCATTTATTTTTCAGGTGACAAAACATGACTTTAAAAATTTGATAGAGTGGTTTGATTTACAAAAGCAAACAGTTTTTAACCCCAAAAAAGTTTATAACAAAAAAAAATAGTTTAAAAAAATGAGTTCGTAAAAATAGTTTTTGACAAAATAAAAACAGTTTATATTTAAAAAAAAGCTTATAACAGAATCAAGAAGTCTTTAACAAAATAAAAACAGTTTATAACAAAAAATAGTTTTGACAAAACAAAAACAATTTTTAACATAATAGAAACAATTTATAATGGAAAAATAGTTGTTTTGTAAAAATAATTTTACCCAAAAAAATAGTTTTTAACAAAATAAAAACACTTTTAATGAAAAAAAACACTTTTTAAGAAAAATAATTTTAATAAAAAAATACATTTTAACAAAAACAAAAAGAAATTAAAGAAAAATGATTTTTCAAAAAACATTTTTTAACAAAATAAAAACAGTTTTAATGAAAAAATATTTTTAACAAAAAAAAAAACAGCTTTAAAAGTGATGGAAAAATTTCCCACAAAAGTGGAAAAAGGATGATAAATTTGCATGTGGACATGGGTACCCATGCAAAATTTGCCATGATAAATAAGGGCAGTCAAATACACAAAATAGCGACATATCCTTCATTTGTCACATTTTCCATGACAAATAAGGAGCATCTAACAAACCCTTAATGTTTTGTCCATTATATTTTGAAAAATAAATTTTCGTTCCTATAATGACATTATTACATGGAAAATGACATTCAGTGGACATATAATTAATGGCACTACCATCCGTATGCAAATGACATTATTAGGGTGTAGACATTACTTTATGAAACACGTTGAACTAAAAATTAAATAATAAATATATCGTGTTTTTCTAGTAAATACTCTAATTTTTAGAAATACAAGTGTTCCCATATAAAACTGTAGAGGATATCGAACCCACAATAAATGCAATATCATTAATCGGCCCTAAAATATGAATGGAAAATGACGTAGGATGTAGGCGGTTCGCTGGATCATCCTGCCTACGCCCACAGAAAAAGAGGTAGAGTTTAATATTAGTTGAGAATAAGGAATGGTGATTGGAGTTCTACGGTTGCTAACTGAGAGTCCAAGTCATCGTGATTAGAATACAATTTAATACCCCCAAACTGGTTAGGGTCACCCTTATTTATAAGTACAAGGTGATTACAAATCTAGGTTTCTTCTCTTTGAGCTTATCTCCAATGTGATAGAGCCGTGACTGGTTCAATCATGTGTGATATGCATGATCTTCATGGATTCTTTGTTTGCCTTCCCTTGGCACTCGACCGATGACACCGCCTTAACTTATAGGTGCCACGTGTCATCCCACGTGACATAATTGACAAAACTTCCCTTTAATTACCTCTAATATTGGGATTATCAATCTTCGGGCTAGGTCGGCCTAATCTCGTTATCAGTTGTACATGTATCCACATGGGGGCATAATCATTTGCTCTTATATTCACAATCCCCACACTTAGGGTTATATGTTATCAGTTATATCCGCTAGGCGATGATTGCCCGTGGCCTAGGGAAAAAATAGAGCAAAGCTTCCTGTCCAATGTGAGATTCCCATTCCATTTGATTTGGAGACAACAAGTATAAGCTTTTGGGTAACCTTATACCTTCTTCACTTTACTCCAATTCTCAGTTTCAAAAATTTGAGTTCATCTTCTTCCCCTTTCTTCTCCATTTTTCGTTACTAAAGCATTTTTATGATAATAAAAATGGGTTTTAAATACATTTACTGGATGTAAAAAGGGAAATGGGATGTTTTAAAACGAAAAAGAATTTTTATGTTAATAAAACTGGCTTTTTAAAAGTTATATGATATGTTAAAGCAATTCATGCTAATGAGTTGGCTTTTAAATACATTTCCTGGATATAAGAGAGGAAATTGAAAGTTTTGAGATGAAAATGAATAGTATTGATAAATACTTTGTATATGAATCCTCAGTCCGGGAGATAGATCCGGATGTGTTTTATAAAAATGAAATTGAATTGGTAAACCTCAGTCCGGGAGATATTATCCGGATGTATATTGTAAGGTATATAAGAATGAATGTGATATGTATATAGATATATAAGTATGTATTTATACTTTAGTTGTGGGCTAAGGGCCTAATGGATCTCTACCATTAACCCTTCCAAGTAGTAGTGTATCGGGGGGTTTCCTTGTTTGGATTTCACTTCGCGAGACACCCCACGCACGAGCTTAGCGCAGTGTTGAGAATGGAGAGAAGTTTAGCCCTTAGTGCTCGGGTTGTAGAGGTTTCTAGTAGACGGGGGTATTAGATTAGTTAGGCAGGGTAGCTTAACTAGAACGTTAAGTGCGTTAGGTGTGCACTGTTAGAAGAGAGGTGAGGGGCATCTCATGGGAGTGCGATACCAATTTAAATATGAGATAAAATCTATTTTTTTCAAAAAAATAAAGCATTTATGCACTTGCAAAATATTTTCAAACTCGAGCTTTGACCCGTTAATGTACTTTTCCTCTCTTGCTATATATATATATATATATATATATATATATATATAGGTGTCCAGACACAGGGACTCCTGGATGGCAATTCTATCGAGTCAGACGTCTGCTGTAGCAGTTGTGGATGCGTACATGTTCTTGGTAGACGTTTCTATCCTTGTACTCTAGATAAGAGGTATTGTATAAACATTCGGTCTAATAACCCAATTCCATTTAGCTATTCTTTTAGCAGCATTCGATTTGATTGTATATTTTGACCGAGTGTTCGGTTATTTTACTTCATTTCAGTTTCATTTACGCAAACTGTGTGGATGTTTTAATTGCAATTTTTAAAAAAGAGTAGTTAAGCAAAATTTTTGACGCCGGCCTAATAGGATATTAGTAATTCAATGGATTTTCGACAGTGATGCTAAGAATGATCCATATGAGACTCCTGTTAAAATTCGATATAGGAGTGATCGCCTGATATCTTATTAGGCGGGTTGTCACAGATGGTATCAGAGCATCAGGTTCTAGTGGCCTTAGGAATCTGTGCGGACATACTATGCTTTTCAACGTTGCACTCTATTTGATATAGAGCCTCAGGATTAGGGTTGTTGATATCTCTTGTGAGATTTCGTTCTCCAGCTATATTATTAGATTATAGTAATATTTTGCGTGCTCATTAGAGATTAGTGTGTTGATCGAGGAAAGTGGCAGGAGGTGGGTTTCGAAAGGGATCTTACGAATGGTTTTAACCGTGAGTCCCCGTGATTCAGCAAAAATGAGAAGAGTGCTGTTTTGGCTTATTCATGAAAGGTTCGATCAGAGGCCGACAGTGGATAAAGGCGAAGATGTTGTTATGAGTTTTACCTCAGAAGGAGGAGGTATATTTTGTGTGACTAGATAAAGTCACGGTGTTTGTTAGCCCTAGACTCGTGTTCGTAATTTGAGTTGTGGCGGTATCGATAACATTATATCATGTATGCCTATGTGTTTTCCGCGATAGCGGAGTTTTATTTTTCTTCATTCGCCATAAAGGCGGGTGTTGATATTTTGAATATATATATATATATATATATGGGTTGTGATACTCGTTTTAAGTGTTTATACGAGTATGGTAATATGGTAAGTATATAATGTTATTGGTTGTTCGGAGCGATAACAAGCTAATGATGGCAAGACTATCGTGTTCGCAGTTCCAGGGTGGAACGGGTTGTGGTTGCGATATCTCACCTGGATACAGGTTGATCTTGCCTTTTTTATGGGTAGATGGAACTTCGTTGAGCAGAGGTTTCATTATCATGATTTGAGTGATTGGCGACCTTATAGATATGATTTGAGGTGTGCCGGGCTAATTGTTGAGCTGTGAGTTTGGGCTCGTTATTGATTGCGCAAGGATTGAGTGGGGTACAAGCACTTAGTGGTGTGGCTCTTGGTTAGGGATGGGAGTTCAGACTACATTTGGTTAAAAGAGGGGGTAGGATTGTCTCGGTTGCATATTCGAAATAACGAACCTCCATAACCGACAAAGTTAAGAAGTAGTGTGTGGAGGGGTTCCTTGTTTGGATTTCGCTTTGCGAGATGCTCCACACATGAATCTTAACAGCGTCGGGAGTGGAGAGATTTCATAGGATGCAAGGATGTGGGTTTTGTTGATAAGTCTTATAGTGTGGATGAACCACTATAGACTATGAGCCATGTGATGATGGTATGTTTATGGAAATAATGTGTCATGGAAAAGCACCAAAGTGGTCCTCTTGCCACAGGTGGGTGGGTGAAGCAGGACTTAGAGAAATTGACTCCAGGATTATAGCCAGGCCTTAATGAAAAGGAAAATTTTTGAGAAAGTATACTTTGGGTACGATGTACGTAGTGATCTTTTAGAGAATTGGGCACTTCGATTAGTTAGATTTCCTTTCGTATGGGTGGAAGGATAGAATAGTAGAAATGCATTCGTAGGTTAGCGTGGTAGGATTTAGGACGTCCCGCTGGTGTGCCTTAGGTCGCTATATCTCGATGACTGACAACGCGAGGGAGTAGTGTAACGGGAGGGTTCCTTATTTGAATTTCGCTTTTGCGAGACGTCCCACGCATGAAACCGAGCAAATATCGAAAGATGAGAGAGGCCTTGGGCACTAAGGACATATTTAGGAGTATACCCGTTTCCCTTAGGTAGGGCAACCCATAATCCATAGTGTTGCTAGGATATAAGTTTGATAGAGTTAGTGGCGCCGAGGTTAGGAGAATGAATTTCGCTGGTTGGGAGGACCCATAGGCGAGTATTACACCAAGGAAAGGAGACCCTTATTGGGAGAGAGTGTTACGTGTCGGGCATTCACTATGGATGTGCAGATGTGCACAGGTTAAAAAGGTGTATGGTAACCTTAGTGAGTTAGTTTTATATACTTCCTGAAACAGAAGGCGCGTAGTATATAACGTTGGGCTTTATGCTATGAGGCGGTCACGAGAGGTTTGGAGTGTGTGAGATGGAGCGTCGTTGATGTGCATTAGAAGATAGAAATTTAGATGAGCTTATAGTGAATCTAGTACTTTGGAGTACACCTTGAGGTAGGTGGAATTTGGTAAGGACTATCGTGTTAGCACCTTTTGGTTTTGGGGGTACTAAGACATAGTGGAATTAGTGATTGTAGTTTGGTGGCGTAGGCTGTATCCGAATTTCGAGGACGAAATTCCATTGTAAGGGGGGGAGTATGTAACAACCCGCCCTTTGGGAGACAATTAAATTCCATAATTGAGTATAAATTGAAAATTTGGAGAATCTCTCGAAATAGTGATTTTTGGGATTTTCGAGGATTAGATGATTTTCGATGGGTGTTGTAACTATTTTTGGGATTAAATAGGTCAAATTATTTTAATTATATGTCGCAGTGGAGTAAGGCAAAAAAAGGTCAGATTTTAATTAGAAAACCCGCATTAAGTTATATTGGGATAGAATAGTGATTTGCGGTCAGTTCCTCGGATGGAAATTTCGACTGCGCCGTGAGTCTTGAAATGTCCGAGATAATCGGAAAAGAGTGTCCGATTATCGAAATTGAGTTTCGGGGAATTTTAGAGTTAAACGGGCTCGTAATTGAGTAAACGAGTCGTTTTTGGGTTTTAAGGGGTTAAACCCTTTTTCTTTCTTTATAAAGAGGGAGAGAGGGAGAAAAGATAAAGAAAAGAGAAACAAGAGAGAGAAGAGAGAGAGGAGGAGAGAAAAGAGGAGAGATATGGAGATCTCAGGCCAAACTCCGCCGGATTCGACTCAAGGTCGTCAGATTATATCCACGAGGCAAGTGTTTATTTGCTTTATTTATTTTGAGCATAAATATCTCATATCATTGTTGGTATAACAAACCCTAAAGATTTTGGATTGGGTTTTCGTGGATAAAATGGGTTTTGGGGAGTTAAAACAATTAAACCCCAATAATGTTTCAATTTGAGGAACTTAGGTTTTAACCTAAATTAATTGGTGATTTCGGGTTCTAGGACGTTTAGAACCGGTATTATATGTGTATTTGTAGTTGGTTGAGGTTGTAGAACGTTGGGTGAGGCGACAAAAGCTTGGGAGAAGCTTTAATGGCCGAAACCGTCTTGGAGAAGACGATGAATAGTGAAGCAGCGACTTAGCGAATCAATTTTTCCCTGATGCGGATCGATTCGGCTCTTGGTCAAATAATGAAAATTATAAATCTCTTCGATGCGGTCGCACAGGCACCGACCACGTATTTTTCTGGGTTTTTTTGGATTTATTGTAATTTTTCTACGAAAAGCTATCCGATATCAAAATCACTAGTTAGAACTTATTGGAGATAAATATTAGGGGTTCTCAACTGGAGTGTTAGGACCTCTAAAGAACTTGAGGAGATATGAAAACTTTGGGTTTGTAGGAATAAATCCAAGTTATGAATTGAATAGAGATTGGATTGAGTTTTGGGTATTTTGGAGGTTTAAAATTGCCCAAACTGTGACCCTCGAACAAGCCGAATCGATTCGCCTAAGGGGATCTGTGATTTTGCAGTGGGCTGAATTGATTCGGATTTAGACCGAATCGATTCTCCATTAAGGAACTGCTTGCAGAACACTTTCCGAATCGATTCGGATTGGGGGCCGAATCGATTCACCAACCCGAATCGATTCGCAATTGGGGAGAATCGATTCGCTTTGGTCAGATTTGCGAGTTTTCTCTTGTTAAGAGTATGGAGAGTTAAATTACAATTTGGGGACTTATATGGGGGACCCTAGTCATGATATCGGGACTCCTAAATGATGGTTTTGAGGGTTAGTAAACCTTTAAATGAAAGAAAATGACTTGGATTGGTGTAGGGCATAATACGGGGAAC
This sequence comes from Sambucus nigra, assembly GCA_949130495.1. NCBI lineage: Eukaryota > Viridiplantae > Streptophyta > Magnoliopsida > Dipsacales > Adoxaceae > Sambucus > Sambucus nigra. The sequence continues at coordinate 641,785,369 of OX422210.1, forward strand.
GAACATAGTTAACGTTCGGGACGAACATAATTTGAAAGAGAGAGTTCTGTTATCATTGAGCATAAGTGTGTATGTATTTGAATTTATGTGAGTTGAACGCATCTTGGTGAAACCTAGGAAGTGATTTCTAGGGATTTAAATCTTTGGGATTAACGATCATCGCTAGATGTAGTTGGCAATTATGGCCATATGTATATATTCGAGGATGAATATATGGTGTGTGTATATATATATATATATATACATATATATATATATATATATGATGTAAATGGTTTTGAAAATGTAAACATAAATGTTTTCAAAATGGAAAGGTAAATGATTTTCATAATTAATAAAATGTGGATACACACCTCTCTAAATCACTATCATAAGGAAAGTTGCGTACGTATGGTGAAGCCCGCTGGCTAATGAATGCAGGGTGGATATAGTCCTATAGGCCATATGAACGATTATTTTTTCTGCGCTGGTTAGGAGATTCCGGGTGTGGTCTTGACTATCCTACAGGCATATGGCCGCTTCCCGATGTCTTGCGTTGTAGGATCCCAGGTTGTCTTGATGATACGCCCTGGAAGATGATAGCCATTTAGGGGCGCGCACAGTGGGGAAACCCGGACGGGCGGTCTTAGAACGCGTTATATGATATGTTAAAGCAATTTATGATAATAAATTGGCTTTACTTACATTTCCTGGATATAAGAAGGGAAATGGGATAAACAGTTTATCTTCGGATACATTTTCTGGATGGAAGAAGGGAAATGGAAGCATGTGATATGGTAAAAGCATTTTTATGATAATAAAAATGGGTTTTAAATACATTTCCTGGGTGTAAGAAAGGAAATGGGATGTTGTAAAACGGGAAAACATTTTTATGTTAATAAAACTGGCTTTTTAAAAGTTTTATGATATGTTAAAACAATTCATGCTAATGAGCTGGCTTTTAAATACATTTCCTGGATATAAGAAAGGAAATGGAAATTTTTGAGATGAAAATGAATAGTTTTGATAAATCCTTTGTATATGAATCCTCAGTGTGGGAGATAGATCCGGATATGTTTTATAAAAATGAAATTGAATTGGTAAACCTCAGTCCGGGAGATATTATCCGGATGTATATTATAAGGTAAATAAGAATGAATGTGATATGTATATAGATATATAAGTAAGTATTTATACTTTAGTTGTGTGCTACAAGCCTAATGGATCTCTACCATTAACCCTGCCAAGTAGTAGTGTATCGAGGGGGGGTCCTTGTTTGGATTTCGCTATGCGAGACACCCCACGCACCAACTTAGCGCAGTGTTGAGAATGGAGAGAAGTTTAGCCCTTAGTGCTCGGGTTGTAGAAGTTTTTAGTAGACGGGGGTATTAGATTAGTTAGGCAAGATAGCTTAACTAGAATGTTAAGGGGCGTTAGGTGTGTTCTATTAGAAGAGAGGTGAGGGGTATCTCATGGGAGTGCGATACCAATTTAAATATGAGATAAAATCTATTTTTTTTAAAAATAAAGCATTTATGCACTTGCAAAATATTTTCAAACTCGGGCTCTGACCCGTTTATCTACTTTTGCTCTCTTGCTATATATATATATATAGGTGTCTAGACACAGGGACGCCTGGATGGCACTTCTTTCGAGTCAGACATCTGCTGCAGCAGCTGTGGATGCGTGCAGGTTCTTGGTAGACGTTTCTATCCTTGTACTCTAGATAGGAGGTATTGTAGAAACATTCGGGCTAATAACCCAATTACATATAACTATTCTTTTAGAAGCATTCGATTTGATTGTATATTTTGACCGGGTGTTCGGTTATTTTACTTCATTTCAGTTTCATTTACGCAAACTGTGTCGATGTTTTAATTGTAATTGTTTAAAAATAGTAGTTATGTAAATTTTTTTACACCGGCCTAATAGGATATTAGTAATTAAATGAATTTTTGGCAGTGATGCTAAGAATGATCCATATGAGACTCCTGTTAAAATTCGATATAGGAGTGATCGCCCGATATCTTATTAGGCGGGTTGTCACAACATGTTAGATGTGTTTCTTGGAGATATGGAATTTTGTGTTAAGGACGTTGCAGGCTAGGAGTTTAGAATTAGTAAGCTTGATGTGACGAGACTTAGAGTTGATTTTGTAAAAGTAAATTATTTGGAAGATCATTAGTATAAATTTTGGGTATGTCTTATATCAATGCAATGATGTGATTTGATGTGAGGATTTGTGTGTTGTGGAGATTATCAGAGATAGAAACGAGTAGTAATTTGCGAGAGAGCATAAGACGCCATTATTTTCTTAGTGTTATATATATATATATATATATATATATATATATAGTGTATTTTGGAGATCGAGGGATTTCGTGCATGTAGGATTGGGTGTATGGGCACCCAATTATGGCATTTTATAGGTAGGCATATATGAGGCTTATTTTAATTTGCGTGATTTACGATTGATGTGTGTGCTTCATCTAATTTCGAGGACGAAATTCCTTTGCTAGTGGGAAGTATGTAACACCCCATTTTTATTAATTAATGATTTTTATTAATTTGAAGAAAATCGAAGTGAAATAAAATTTTGGGATTTAATGGTTTTTAATAATTAAACATATTGGTTTTTATATTAGAGAAGTACATTTTGAACCGGAATTAAATCGGAGTTATAACATAACGTTATAATGATTTTTAATATGTTTTAACAAGTAGGTACGTTTTTGTTGAGTTAAAGAATATTTTTCTAAGTGTAATGCAGATTTTTTTAAATGTTTTAATTGAGTATTTGGGTCGTTCAAACGACAGCGTATGTCGTTCGAACGACATCGCATCTCGTTTGAACGACAGGTGTCAGTCGTTCGAACGACGGGTGAGGCGGTGGGTTAATTAGAGTTCTAATTGTATTCTAACTCTTAAACCCTTTAAATACCAAAACTTATATTGGGCTAGGACTTTTAAAGAACTTTTCTCTCAAACTTTTCTCCAGTAAGGTTTTCCCAACATATTTCCTCTCATCTTCAACCTCTAAACCCAACTTTAAACAAGTTTTAACTCAAAAATTGAAGATTCAATTGGCGTTTTCTCAAGAGGAGTCCAACCGTCTACTCAGATTTTTATCCAACTAATCTCAGGCATGAATACTCTATTCATTTCCTTTAGTATAATGCGTTATAAGTGTCGCCTAATCCCTTAATCATGTGTTTTTGATTAAAATCAATTAGTAACTTAATTAGAGAAAGTGGGCACTAAATTTTGGTACTGTTTTTATGAAAATTTTAAATATGATTTAATATTTTAAACCCTTGGGTGCGTAGGTTAGATTTTTAGGCTTTTATGGTTTGGGTGTAGGTTCTCATGTAGAATTTTATGGGGGTTATTTTTATGGTTATTGGGACGCGCTCACACTTTTAAAAATTAGATGACTTATAAAATATAACGACTATGACGTATTGAATATTGTTGCATGTTAATAAATTTAACATTTTTTAACATAAATAATTATGTTGAAAACGACGAAGGTGTTATTCATTGAATTAAATTGAGTTGGGACTTTTATGATTACGTGATATGTTATTCTTATTCTTATGAATTGTGTATTGTGTGATTTATTTCATTGACGTTTTCCATCGCGGGGACGAGGGGATTTTGGTTAGTATATTGCTCAACCCTATTTTTAGAATGCTTACTAGGTATGGGACTAGTGGGTAGACCTTGGTGATAATTTATGCTTGCTAGGTTTGGGACTAGTTAGTGTAAATTCGTGGGGATTTTATATTTCGGGATGGGGAAGATTTTTACGTCACGTCGTCTTTTCGTTAGCCTAAACATGAGAGTAGGACGTGTTTTGTATTGGTGATTCATCCTATATGTAGGATAGGATGTAGGTGTACTTGGGGACCCTTAGGTATGGGAGTAAGGGGTATTTTGAGGATCTCACAACGATTAAATGGGTGGGGTAATTTGTTAATTGTGAAATTTAGAAAATGAGAATTAATGCCTAAGATAAAAACAGGTATTGAAATTTTTGGCGACATAATGTGCGGGGGCTGATAGTTTAAACAGGCCGACTGGAGATTTATATCGTGTCGTGTGTGGAATCTTGTTAAATTGCAGGGGATCGACAGTTTAAACGAATTCAACTGGCGTTTTGGCAAGGGAAAGTGTGAAACTTTGGTTGAAATTACCACCCGGGGTGGGAGGACCGCCATAATAAAAAGTGAGAATAATAAATTTAGGTTAATTTAATTAAATTAACGCTTTGGGGCCGTGGGATAATTAAAATGATACTGGTGTGTTTTTATCTTAGGGGTGGTTAGTAATTTATCTTTATCGAGTTTAATTATCTCGTTTAAATTAAAATATTCTATTGTGATATTTATTGCGAATTATGCTACTGTCTGGATTCATGGATCCTATTTGAGGTGAGTAGTATGTATTCATGCTTGGGTCTCTGACCTTGTGCGTTGACTAACCTTTTCTGGAATAAGTTAGATAAGCTTCATAGATTTATTTGGAGACTTTCTTGGAGGTGCAACTGGAGTTATTTACTTTACGTGTATTAATTTAGTTTAGTTTCCTTTCCTTCGTATTTACATTGAGACTCAGTCAATGGTTTTGTTGGGTCTTTCGGTTCCAAAGTTGTATGGGTCTTTTTCAGATATTTCATTATGGATTAAGTTGGAGTTTATTCAGATTTTAAACTAATTCAGATTTTGGAGATGGGATTTAATTGGAGTTTAGCATGTGATGGTTTTATAGTATTATTATTCATTTTGATTGACTATTATTCATCTTGTGGATTGATTTTTATTGTCTCATATCTGTCACATGCTGAAAATGGTATTTATTTACTCGCACCCAACTTAGTTTTTGTGCCGTCCGACGCCAGATTAGACGGGGTGTGACAGATACGCAAAATCACTTTTATGACCGTTTCCATAACTATGGGGAATTTTCCCCTCCACCCATTACTGGTTGTAGTAATCCTTTTCTATAGAATACTTCCAATCCAAAAAAATGATTTTTTTCCGAATTTTTATCGGTACAGTCTCCATTAATAAAATATTTGGGACAAATATTGGTTTGAACAAAATTAGGTACCATTATAACCTTAGGAGTTCTCCTGTGCCTAATATGTACTATTTCCAAGCTAGAGAGTCATGCCCTTCTCCAAAAAATCTGAACCAGTATTTTGATTTAAAAGGTTTTGAAAATAATTTGACAAAACAATTTTACTATGTTTATTCTTAACCAAGAACACTCATACTTCAAATATACAAAAAACAATGCAATTTTTATGAACATATTTTTTCTATAAGAAAAGTATATTGCATAGTGTAATTATTCAAATAGTCCAAACAACTCACACAAGCGTTTTAACACATTTTTCAATTTAAAAAAATCTTAATTTAAGTTATGCCAAAACAAAGGTGACAAAACTGAGTCATTCTAAGTCCTTTACCTTATCCTAAAGAGACAATCTCTTTGGCCATGGCTTGAGGTAGATTTCGAGATGAAGATGAAGAAGTTCGGTCTTGAAAATCTTGATCATGATACTTTTTGGGAAAACTTAGATAATGACTCAAATATGTTTTGCAACGGACTAACAAAAACTAATCATATTGGATCTTTTGAACATACATGCTCTTAAAATCTCCCCTTTTGTTTATTATCTGACAAAAATATAAAGAAAATATTAGAATTAAATGAATCAAATTTATAACGTATGACACGACTCGCCCATCCAAAGTCATTTTAAGGATAGATACAACTCAACCATTTGTAACTCTTGTAACCTATTTTTATGTTAAGACACTAGTAAAGACATCAAGATACCAATGCAAACATTTTGACAAGATAACAAGAGTTATAAGATGAATACAAGACATAATCAATATAAGCATGGTTCATCTAATTACTAGGGATCATATACCAAGTATAGATAATATCTCAATATTTTCTAGTTTATATTAATCTCATATTTGCTCTATCTTTTATGAAATTCATTTTACATAAACTATCTCATGATATTATAACAATACTTTCTCTTAATCATCCTATATCCCCCTTTGGTAATATTCTCCCCCTAAGTTAAGTCTCTCCCATAAGGAAAACATTTCAAGAAAAAATTTCTCATAGGATGGAGTGTTATAGTCAACATTTCCTTCATAGGAAGGAGAATCATTCTCCCCCTTTTGACATGGAATGGACAAAGGCAAGCACGATACAATTAAGAACTTGCATTATTAAAATTGTCATGGAAAAGTCTTTATAAAACTGATTGTACAATATATAATTCAAGGATTAGAATTAGTATATTATTTTTTATTGAGATGGAAGTTAAGCTAATATATGATTAAATATATATGTTGTAGCAATATATATCAGGCATAAAAGATAACTCAGTCAAAAGCATGGCCAAATATATATGTCACCAAAATCCCATTAATCTATTTATCTAATAAAAACTCATTCTAATTTATCTTCATCTAATATGACAAATGTTCCATCTTCCTTCCTTATATCCAATTTCTCTAGGTTTTGGTTCTTATATTTCTTGACCACTTCATTTTTAGTGTGATGTGCTAAAGAAATATACGAATGCAAAATTAAAAAAAATATAGTTATATAAAATGACTAGAGAACACGAGTCCTAAGATATGAAGAACATGCCCAGTGATCATAATAAGCACATTAAGTAGTATGAGATATGAATAATATTATATAAATATCATCACCGTGATATCATGTGGGAACTATCAGTACAAGAAGAACAAGAAGTTAGCAGTGACGTATTCACATGTAAATCCAATAACTCATGATATGTAAACACTATTTTTAGACACCTAAATATATTATAAGGTAAGTATCTGAGAAATATCCTCACAAAATCCAATGGTGAAGCATGGGTAATAACATAGGTAGCAATTACCAAGAATATAGGGTATACTAAGATATGTGTGATTTATTGAAAAAAGGGCGTTACTAAAGCCGTTTATTGAAAATAAACTATTTAAGTAACTCCGAGTTGTTTTTTGAAGAAACTCTTTTCTTAAATCAAAAAGGATTAACCACAAGAAGCATTAAATAAAACAGTATGTACGAGATCTTATTCAAGATTTGGGCAACAAGTTTAAAAGATAGTTTAAACAAGTTTTAAACACAGCACAACCAAGAGTGAGATGAGAAAATGTAGAAAGATTATGTTCACAATTTTTTATGTGGTAAAACCTCACCAATTGAGGAAACATCCACGACTCCCTCTACGGAGTAAAATGAAAAATCCACTAAAACAAATTTATGAGTTACAAACTATATAACTAACATGCAAACAACTCAGACCTATATAAGTTTAGGAATGTACCCTCTGGTGTCCTTATAACTTCTCTGCAGTTCTGATTGTAGATGTAGTTCTCTCAGTTTGTCAACTTCTGATTTGTTCCAGTACTTTACGTCGACGTATGATCACAAGATCTTATTACCAACACTTTTCGTGTTGTAGCGTGTAAGTGTTTGTGGAGGTGCTTTCTAACACATGCACACACACACACACACACACACACACACACACTTAAAAAGTACAAACAATCCTAACAAATTACAGTTACACTATATGCTGTGATCTTTTCTTTTCTTTCTTCTTACAAAACTTGGAACTTATTTGACCTTTCAATTAATCCCAGAATCCACGGATACCTTGCTAGGAAGACAGACAAGGTCTTAATCAATCTCAAAATTTAGAGAAACTTTTCGAGATTGAAAACCTCCAAGTGAGATTCCAAACTAGGTCAAAGGTTTAGTTTTACAAGAACAAGAACCAGAAAGAATTTATTGTTGATTTCAAAGTGAGAAAACGTTTTAGAGAAAATAATCAACAATATATTTCTCAAGATGAGAAATAAAATGAAACTAAGTGTAATGTAACATGAATAACTCAGATCTGAGATTTCTATGAAATCAGAAACTAGATCTAAGTAAAAGTCTAAGTTGGAAACAAGATCTTACGAACACAAGGTTACAGCAACAAAAATAACTCAACTCAAACTCTCAAGCACTCAAGAACACTCAGGGTAGTGTTTCTGGGTATGGTGTTTGGGTTAGGTTTGAAGAGGATTTAGACGAATGAAGTTAGGGTTTCTAACTTTCTTTCCCTCTATGGGTTCTCTCTTCTCTCTCTACTCTCTTCTCTCTCTATTCTCTCAGAAGAATGCAAATGGCAAAAGTCTTCGAAGTCTGAGGGAAGGGTCCTTTTTATAGTGGGAGGAGAAGGTTCGAGATATCTGATCAAAACCAAGGGCTAAGATCGAGTCAATTTAAATTGACTTGAATTTAAGGGCTCACACAAGGCGATGCTTAAACGAACGCTGATTGGCTTAAAAAGTTACACGGGGATCCATCAAGGCAACATGCAGACCATTGATAAGAAATGATCCAAGGGCTGATAACACACGCGTCTATTGTCTCAGTAAAGAAACACACTTCCAACCAATCAGAGGGCAACAGGTGTTGGCCAGTTAAGGGTTATAAAACCCGCGTCGAAACTAATTACAAAGTATACCCTGAAGTCTCTGCCGCTTTTGGATTCTACTCAAGGTAACATTAGGCCATAATACACAAAAAATGATATTAAGAGATTGACCCCAAAACTTTTAAATCAAGTTTTAATTAATAAAACATTATTTAAAAAATCCCAAAAAAATATTAAAAATCAAACTTAGGGATTTAAACACACTCAACACGTGTACACACATTATAATGCAATATGACATGCATGAATTGAATTCTAAGTGTGTGAGTGTTGGTAATAGTCTCTTGATCACTACAAGTAAGAGAGATGAATAGGCAATCCAACTTCTGAGGCTCTTTGGTTTCTAGGATGGACATAATTATGTCACAATTTCCAAACTAGATGAGCACTTATACAATATAGACTCAAGTGAGTCAAAGGTATAAGGGCTTCAATCTCCCCCTTTGGAAATATGAGACAAAATCTCCTTTGAGTCAACTAGGAATCGTAAGGCAACAAAAATAACTTAGTCCTATCAAAATTCTATCTACCCAAATCCTAGAAATCAAAAAGTGCATAACTCAACTATTTACAATTTAATACCCTAATACAACTGTTGAGAATGACTGTACAAAAAGGAATACCTGCAATGAATCACTAAGATCAAGTTTTTTAGTATATGTAAGAGATTAGTAGACTCAAATTTCTCCCCCATTTTGTCTCAAATGGACAAAGGGAAAAACTTGGACAAGCAGCAAAGGTATTACTCAGCACAAACCATACCAATAGATTTTCGTAATGAAATGAATCTATTATAATCTAGAGGTTTGGTAAACATATCTGCGAGTTTTAGATCAGTAGGAAGATAATTGATTTCTAATTCCTTAGATTCAACTAATTCACGTATAAATTGATGTCTTATTTTTATATGCTTTGTTCGCGAGTGTTGAACAGGGTTTTTAGAAATATTAATCGCACTTTGATTATCACAATAGAGATGCAATTGGTTTTCTTGAATACCATAATCACTTAGCATTTGTTTAAGCCACAATAATTGAGAACAACAATTACTAGCGGCTATGTATTCAGATTCAGCAGTCGAGAGTGATGTGAAGTTTTGTTTTTTACTACTCCATCCTACCAAGTTATTACCAATATAATAACATGCTCCTGAAGTGCTTTTACTATCATCAGTACATCCATCCCAGTCAGCATCAGTGTACCCAATAATAGTGCTTAGTGTGTCATTAGTGTACCAAAGTCCTAAATTCAGAGTGCCTTTAACATATTTAATTATACGTTTAACAGAATTCAAATTTCTCTCTTTAGGGTTGTTTTGATAACGAGCACATACACACACATCATACATGATATCAGGACGTGAAGCAGTAAGATAGAGTAGTTTGCCAATCATACTACGATATAGAGTAGGATCTACAGATTTTCCATTTTCATCTTTTGATAATTTTACCGTAGTACTCATAGGTGTGTTAGCATCTTTAGCACTCTCGAGGCCGAATTTCTTAACGATCTCTAAAGCGTACTTAGTTTGCGAAACAAATAATCCTTCTGGATTTTGTTTGACTCGGAGACCTAGGAAAAAATGCAACTCCCCCATAAGGGACATCTGAAATTCCTTACACATAATTTCATAAAAGGATTTTACTTCTGAGGTAGAAGTTAATCCAAATATAATATCGTCTACATATACTTGAGCAATAGTAATGTGTTTGTCAAAATGTTTGACAAATAGAGTTTGGTCATTTCCACCTCTTTTGAAACCTTTATCCAAAAGAAAACTAGAAAGACGCTCATACCAAGCTCTAGGAGCTTGTTTAAGACCATATAAAGCCTTTTTCAGACGAAATACATGATTTGGATATTTAGGGTCAATGAACCCTTTAGGTTGTTCTACGTAGGTTTCCTCAGCCAGTATTCCATTAAGGAACGTAGATTTGACATCCATTTGATATAATGTAAAACGCATGTGACAAGCTATAGTGAAAAGCAGACAAACTGATTCTAAACGAGTAACAGGGGCAAAGGTCTCATTAAAATCCATTCCTTCTATTTGGGAGTATCCTTGAGCAACTAATCTAGCTTTATTTCTAATTATTATCCCATTTTCATCAGTTTTATTTTTGAAAATCCAACGAGTACCAACAACCTTTTTGTGATCAGGACGTGGAACAAGATACCATACATCATGAATGTAAAATTGTAAAAGTTCATCCTGCATAGCAAAAATCCAGTGAGAGTCATTCAATGCCTCATTTACATTCCTTGGTTCCACAAGGGAAACAAAACATGCATAATGTGCATAATTTCTAAGTTGGGATCTTGTACGCACTGGCTCACTAGGGTTGCCAACTATGTTGTTTATGGGATGATCTTTAGAAACCCAGTTAGGTACTTCAGGTGTCTCAATAGGTAATGAATTATCTATTTCAGAAGGGTCATTTTCTAAAATATTTGTAGACTCTTCTTCAATAGGTAATTCACCAGTCTTGCTTTCTACAGTAGTGTCACTAACAATTAAATTTATGGATTCCATCATGGTTTTAGTGCGAAGATTATACACTCGATAAGCTCTACTGTTAGGCGAGTATCCTAGAAATATGGCTTTATCTCCCCGGCTCTCAAATTTAGATAAGTGTTCCCTATCTTTGCATACATAACAAGTACTGCCAAAAGTTCTAAGATATTTGAGATTAGGCTTTTTATTGTACCAAAGTTCATAAGGGGTTTGTTTGGAATTCTTTCTAAGATAGACCCTATTAATGATGTGACACGCAGTACGAATAGATTCTAACAAAAAATATTTAGGTAAATTCTTGGCATGTAACATGACACGTGCCATCTCTTGCAAGGTACGATTCTTTCTCTCGGCGATTCCATTTTGTTAAGGAGTCTTAGGAGCACTGAACTCGTGTTTGTAACCATTATAGTCACAGTATTCTATAATACCAGTGTCTTTGAATTCACCACCTCTATCACTACGGATTCTATTTACTTGAGTGTCCTTTTCATTTTCAATCCTAAGAAGAATTTTTAGGAGGGTTTGAAAAGTGTCAGACTTTTGTTTTAAAAAAGATACCCAAGTAAATCTGGTGGAGTCATCAACCATAACTAAAATATAACTGTGTCCACAAAGGCTAACAGTTTGGGAAGGACCCATTAGGTCCATATGGATGACTTCTAAGGGATTAGAGGTGAGAATATCTTTGACTTTCTTATGAGGGGCCTTAACAATTTTACCTTCTTGACAGGAACCACAAACAATATTATGAATGGGTTTAATTTTTGGAATTCGTCTTACTATGTCGTGAGTAGACAATTTACTAAGATTATCGTAATTTATGTGACCCATTCTGTTATGACATATCTCGTTGTCATCCATTCTGGCAACATTACAAATTTCAGAATTGTTCTTGACAGTGTAGCAATTGTCAGGAGTTCTGAATCCAGTAATTATGCATTCACCTTTTTCATTTAAAATTTTGCAATTGTTCTTTGAAAAGGTAATAGTATGGTCTGAGTCACAAAATTGCGAAATACTAAGTAAGTTAGCCTTTAGACCTTTAACTAGAAGGACATTTTTAAGAATAGGAAGCCCATCTTCTTGGAGAGTTCCTTTTCCTATGATTTGAGATTAAACTCCATCACCAAAAATGACTTTACCACCAGCAAATTTGGTTTTGTTTAAAAGTTTAGATTCATCTCCAGTCATGTGCTTAGAACATCCAGAGTCTAAATACCAACCAGATGAGGTGTGTTCGTCTTTTAAAGCAGTAACAACAATATTACACTTCATCTGAGGTAATAGATAATCTTTTCTAATCCAAATTGCTCTAGTTTTCATCTTGCGCTTATTAGCTCTCAACTGATAAAATTTGCGAGCATTAGATTTTTGCTGAAAAATGTTTTGCGCATGATTTTGAATTTTGTGAAAGACTTGAGCATTTGGTTTAGGAAAGTTCTTAGTATTCCTTCTAGGAAATGTTCTTTTAGGTTTGGTTTTTCTCTTTCTATAGTTAGAGTTTTTATCTCGCTGTCTAGGAAGTATATAATTATTTCGACTCCTCCTAGAATAGTTAAAGTTCTAGTAAGTATGAGGATTATAGATAGGTTTGACAAGTCTCATAGCATAGCAACCATAAAAAGAGTGACCATATATGTCACAGTAGGAGCAATAAAGACTGCTCAAGATGGGGGTCTCCTTAGGAAAGTCTCTAAACAGAGGTTTTGAAAAGTTTCCAGTCTGAACTTTATTCCTGGGTAGTACAGGTTTGAAGGTAGGTTCACTCTTTCTGATAAAAGGGCAGACGTATTTAGCCTTAGGTGAACTTTTATGCTTAGAGCAACTTGATTCCCCAATGTTGAAGTTTTGATGTTTTAAATCAAACTCAGTTTTTTAGGAATGAAAATCTGGGCATGTTTCAATAGGTCTTTTGCCTCCTCACACAAACTTGATAGGTTCAAAAGGTTTTGTCTGTGTTTTCAAATTGGGAAAAAATCCTATACCAGTTCGATCCTCAGAATTGGTTTTAGATTCAGCAACAAATTCATCAAAACAGTTAGACTTATTTTCAAATTTTATAAATTTTTTGAAAACAGTTTCTGTCTTTTCTTTGGTTTGTTCCAATTCTAACAATGTCCCTTTGTATTTTTTCTCCAGAATTTCATTTGTTTCAGTCAAATTTTTCAGTTTTTCATCAAACACTTTAATTTCACTTTCATGAGTTAAACATTGGGTAGTGTACTCTTCAGCATTTAGTTTAACCATCAGTCTTAGATCTTCCAGTTTCTTGGTAGGATCTTTAACAGTCTTTTCTAGTCTAGCGCTTTTCTTGAGAGTCTTAGTGTAAAGTGTGTGAAGGTTTGGGAGGTCTTCATTATCCGAGTCACTAAGTGTGGTGTGTGAAGTGACCCCTAAGCCTTCATTCTTAGAACTCACACACCCATTAGCATCGTCATTATCGCATTCCCTTTGACTCACACACCCCGAGGTAGAACATGCAACATTCTCAGTAATCAAAGCATCTAAACCAGTAATAACCACATTTGAAGTATCAATCATAGAATTATTTGGTTCATCCTCATTAACAAACATAGGCATGTCATCATTATAAATAATCTTGGCAAAGAAAGACATGCAAGGATAAAAAACATCTGATGACTCAGGTTCCTCATTTTCAAATTCACTTGAATCATCCCATGTTTTGCAAATGTTAGCTCTAGTGTGTTTGTTTTGAGTGTTCAAATTAACTCTACAGTCTTGTGCAATGTGCCCCAGTTTACCATATCTATATCATTCAGCCTTCTTAAGGTCTCTATTAGGTCTGATATGAGAGTCCTTGTGATTTTTTTCATTGATTTTCTCATGAGGTCTGTGACTAGAGGGAGTTGTATAATTTGACTTGCCTTGTTTATTTGCCACTTTGTTTCTAAATTTAATGATTTCCTTGAACTGTTTTGTCATTAAGGCAATCTGATTGTCCAAACTCTCTATATCACAGTCCTCATCAGATCCATCATTGGAAGTATTAAACTCAGGCTTAATCAATTTAGAAGAGAAGCTTAGATTGGAACTAGTCTGTTTCCTATGTGATTGGATTAATTGTTTCTTAAATTCCAGTTCCATTTCCACAGTTCTTAATTTACTACTGAGTAATTCAGGAGTGAGATTTATATCACACATTTCCTCAATAGCATATCTTTTGTTATCAAACTTCTGTGGTAATGATCTCAGAATTTTAGATACAATTTCTTGTCTATCATAGGTTATCCCATTAGCATGCAGTTTGGTCACAATATCAGTTAGGTTCATATAGAAGTCATCAAATGATTCAGTCTCAGACATAATTAAGGAGTTATACTGCTGGATAAGCATTTGGGTTTTAGCAGCCTTAACTCTAGTGTCTCCTTCATGAGCTGTGACTAAGGTGTCCCAAGCTTCCTTAGAAGTGGTACAGGATGAGATTCTTTTGAACTCATGTTCATTTATAGACATAAATATGGCATTCTTTCCTTTGTTATTATTTCGAGAAACTTGTTTCTCTTCTTGAGTGAACTCACTTAAAGCTTTCTTAACTCTCTCATTACTTCCTTCGTTGGCTGGTTTAGTAGGAAAATTATAACCATTTTCAACAATGTCCCAGACATCATCTCCCAAAGTTCCTTGAATGAAAGCAATCATCCTTACTTTCCAGTAAGCAAAATTGGTTCCATCAAAGATTGGAGGTCTGGTCAAGTTACCAAATCTTTCATTTTTCTCGTCCATATTAGATTTTTAGAAAACAATTTCAGAATCACAGGATCTTTTTAAAAGAAGTTTTACCAAGCTCTGATACCAATTGAAAAAAAGGGCGTTACTAAAGCCGTTTATTGAAAATAAACTATTTAAGTAACTCCGAGTTGTTTTTTGAAGAAACTCTTTTCTTAAATAAAAAAGGATTAACCACAAGAAGTGTTTAATAAAACAGTATGTACGAGATCTTATTCAAGATTTGGGAAACAAGTTTAAAAGATAGTTTAAACAAGTTTTAAACACAGCACAACCAAGAGTGAGATGAGAAAATGTAAAAAGATTCTGTTCACAATTTTTTACATGCTAAAAACTCACCAATTGAGGAAACATCTACGACTCCCTCTACGGAGTAAAATGAAAAATCCACTAAAACAAATTTATGAGTTACAAACTATATAACTAACATGCAAACAACTCAGACCTATATAAGTTTAGGAATGTACCCTCTGGTGTCCTTATAACTTCTTTTCAGTTCTGATTGTAGATGTAGTTCTCTCAGTTTGTCAACTTCTGATTTGTTCCAGCACTTTACATCGACTTATAATCACAAGATATTATTACCAACACTTTTCGTGTTGTAGGGTGTAAGTGTTTGTGGAGGTGCTTTCTAACACATGCATGCATACACACACACACACTTATAAAGTACAAACAATCCTAATAAATTACAGTTACACTATATGCTGTGATATTTTCTTTTCTTTCTTCTTACAAAACTTTGAACTTATTTGACCTTTCAACTCATACCAGAATCCACGGATACCTTGCTAGGAAGACAGACAAGGTCTTAATCAATCTCAAAATTTAGAGAAACTTTTCGAGATTGAAAACCTCCAAGTGAGATTCCAAACTAGGTCAAAGGTTTAGTTTTACAAGAACAAGAACCAGAAAGCATTTATTGTTGATTTCAAAGTGAGAAAACGTTTTAGAGAAAATAATCAACAATATATTTCTCAAGATGAGAAATAAAATGAAACTAAGTGTAATGTAACATGAATAACTCAGATCTGAGATTTCTATGAAATCAGAAACTAGATCTAAGTAAAAGTCTAAGTTGGAAATAAGATCTCACGAACACAAGGTTACAGCAACAAAAATAACTCAACTCAAACTCTCAAACACTCAAGAACACTCAGGGTAGTGTTTCTGGGTATGGTGTTTGGGTTAGGTTTGAAGAGGATTTAGACGAATGAAGTTAGGGTTTCTAACTTTCTTTCTCTCTCTGGTTTCTCTTTTCTCTCTCTACTCTCTTCTCTCTCTATTCTCTCAGAAGAATGCAAATGGCAAAAGTCTTCGAAGTCTGAGGGAAGGGTCCTTTTTATAGTGGGAGGAGAAGGTTCGAGATATCTGATCAAAACCAAGGGCTAAGATCGAGTCAATTTAAATTGACTTGAATCTAAGGGCTCACATCAAGGCAACATGCAAACCATTGATAAGAATTGATCCAAGGGCTGATAACACACGCGTCTATTGTCTCAGTAAAGAAACACACTTCCAACCAATCAGAGGGCAACAGGTGTTGGCCAGTTAAGGGTTATAAAATGCGCGTCGAAACTAATTACAAAGTATACCCTGAAGTCTCTGCCACTTTTGGATTCTACTCAAGGTAACATTAGGCCATAATACACAACAAATGATATTAAGAGATTGACCCCAAAACTTTTAAATCAAGTTTTAATTAATAAAACATTGTTTAAAAAATCCCAAAAAAATATTAAAAATCAAACTTAGGGATTTAAACACACTCAACACGCGTACACACATTATAATGCAATATGACATGCATGAATTGAATTCTAAGTGTGTGAGTGTTGGCAATAGTCTCTTGATCACTACAAGTAAGAGAGATGAATAGGCAATCCAACTTCTGAGGCTCTTTGGTTTCTAGTATGGACATAATTTTGTCACAATTTCCAAACTAGATGATCACTTATACAGTATAGACTCAACTGAGTCAAAGGTATAGGGGCTTCATTTATATCTAGCGTCCTATCAAATAAGATCAACACAAGTGAGCATATAAAAGGATTTGGGCAATGTAGAATGTTTATCCTAATGAAATAACTAAGATATCAACACATATAAAAAAATTTGTTCAAATATCAAAGTCAAAGTCAAGACAGCCTATACTACAACAAGAATAAACAACATCAAGTGTAAAGTCAATCAATGACTATATTCGTGCAAAGATATATCAAAAAAATTTGTCACTCAACCAAGGTGATACCCCTAATTATGAATTTTCAAATAAATCTTTTAAGTACTTTTCAAGATATACTACATGGGGAAAGAGAATAAGATGTGTGACAAATAATATAAATTGAGTTTCTATCATCTTATCTCAAATAAAGAGTTTTATAAGGCATAAATAACAGTTATAAAATAAGAGAACAACAACAAGACCCATTTTTGGTAAGTTATAAAAATATAGGCATTATTATCCCACTTACCAAAGTTCAAGAGCTTTGTCCAATGTTCATAATCAAGAAAAGATTATTTATAAAAAAAGTAGTAACATGATGAGTGTAGGAGGGTACTTTAGATTATATATGGAGGCGTAACCCAAAGTCTCTCGTGTATAACTCAGGGAATAATAAAGAACTTTAGAAGTGGCTTAGCTGGAGGGAGAGAGAAGTAATCATCCTAGATACACCTTCGGAGGCAGGTAAAACCACACCAAATACCCTCAAGAATCTCTGTCGAATATTGAAAGCTTTATAATAAATGACAATGGCGAGTGAGTAAACTCTCTACTTTACAATAACTCCCTCTGGTGTGTATTCTCTTTTGCAATAACTTCTGAACGCTCCAAGAGTCTCTCTAAAAGTCTCTCTCTTCCTCAAAGGTTGTTGGGGTCCTTAAATAGCCCCCCACACTACCTCCGAGGCAACTCAGTCATTAAAAGTATGAAAGACATCCCTCATACTTTATGTCACAGCATTAAATTCTTGATGCACTAGTTATCTCCACGTCATAAACATTAAATGCCAAGACATGCCTTTTGCCTAACCATTGTGTGTCAGGGGGCTGTTGTCGCAGAGGTGGCTCACCAACTGCCTGACAGCCCCAAATACCACGGTGGTTTACTCAAGTTCATGTCTGACATTGTTTAGCTGGCTAGTGACATCACCTACAGTAGATGTGACATTTAAGTAGAGGGATACTTGGTTCATAACTCAACGCCCGATGGAACTCCAAGCTGCTCCGCTTGAGGTTCCATGGTCAGGGTCCTTCGGTGTTTTACCAGGTGTATCTAGTATGGTCAGGACAATCCCCAACGGTGCCTTACTTCTCAAACCTCCAAACCAGGTCCCTCTAAAGTTCCCACGGTGAGGTCATTCGATAGAGCATGAAAGCTCTCCCAGGCCCTGCCAAGCCTGGTCTCTCGCAAGTACCGTTTGACCTCATACAAACTCTTTTGTTATTATCGTTACGTCATTACAACCGTTAAAGCTTACAGTCATTAATAATGAAAATACAATATGACTAATACAACAAGCTAAAATATGAGCTGCTACGCCGAGCTGCCTCGCTGAGTTGCCACGCTTGAGCTACCTCGGTTGCTTAATCTCAAACACTGTTGCTAATTGGGGATTTGTCCCTAATGTAAAGATTACCTTCAAGCTCAAGCGTACAACAAATGATATTAAGAGATTGACCCCAAAACTTTTAAATCAAGTTTTAATTAATAAAACATTGTTTAAAAAATCCCAAAAAAATATTAAAAATCAAACTTAGGGATTTAAACACACTCAACACGCGTACACACATTATAATGCAATATGACATGCATGAATTGAATTCTAAGTGTGTGAGTGTTGGCAATAGTCTCTTGATCACTACAAGTAAGAGAGATGAATAGGCAATCCAACTTCTGAGGCTCTTTGGTTTCTAGGATGGACATAATTTTGTCACAATTTCCAAACTAGATGATCACTTATACAGTATAGACTCAAGTGAGTCAAAGGTATAGGGGCTTCATTTATATCTAGCGTCCTATCAAATAAGATCAACACAAGTGAGCATATAAAAGGATTTGGGCAATGTAGAATGTTTATCCTAATGAAATAACTAAGATATCAACACATATAAAAAAAATTGTTCAAATATCAAAGTCAAAGTCAAGACAGCCTATACTACAGCAAGAATAAACAACATCAAGTGTAAAGTCAATCAATGACTATATTCGTGCAAAGATATATCAAAAAAATTTGTCACTCAACCAAGGTGATACCCCTAATTATGAATTTTCAAATAAATCTTTTAAGGACTTTTCAAGATATACTACATGGGGAAAGAGAATAAGATGTGTGACAAATAATATAAATTGAGTTTCTATCATCTTATCTCAAATAAAGAGTTTTATAAGGCATAAATAACAGTTATAAAATAAGAGAACAACAACAAGACCCATTTTTGGTAAGTTATAAAAATATAGGCATTATTATCCCACTTACCAAAGTTCAAGAGCTTTGTCCAATGTTCATAATCAAGAAAAGATTATTTATAAAAAAAGTAGTAACATGATGAGTGTAGGAGGGTACTTTAGATTATATATGGAGGCGTAACCCAAAGTCTCTCGTGTATAACTCAGGGAATAATAAAGAACTTTAGAAGTGGCTTAGCTGGAGGGAGAGAGAAGTAATCATCCTAGATACACCTTGGGAGGCAGGTAAAACCACACCAAATACCCTCAAGAATCTCTGTCGAATATTGAAAGCTTTATAATAAATGACAATGGTGAGTGAGTAAACTCTCTGCTTTACAATAACTCCCTCTGGTGTGTATTCTCT
Organism: Sambucus nigra; assembly: GCA_949130495.1. Classification (NCBI taxonomy): domain Eukaryota; kingdom Viridiplantae; phylum Streptophyta; class Magnoliopsida; order Dipsacales; family Adoxaceae; genus Sambucus; species Sambucus nigra. The sequence goes on from OX422210.1 coordinate 641,804,969, forward strand.
TTTGCAATAACTTCTGAACGCTCCAAGAGTCTCTCTAAAAGTCTCTCTCTTCCTCAAAGGTTGTTGGGGTCCTTAAATAGCCCCCCACACTACCCCCGAGGCAACTCAGTCATTAAAACTATGAAAGACATCCCTCATACTTTATGTCACAGCATTAAATTCTTGATGCACTAGTTATCTCCACGTCATAAACATTAAATGCCAAGACATGCCTTTTGCCTAACCATTGTGTGTCAGGGGGCTGTTGTCGCAGAGGTGGCTCACCAACTGCCTGACAACCCCAAATACCACGGTGGTTTACTCAAGTTCATGTCTGACATTGTTTAGCTGGCTAGTGACATCACCTACAGTAGATCTGACATTTAAGTAGAGGGATAGTTGGTTCATAACTCAACGCCCGATGGAACTCCAAGCTGCTCCGCTTGAGGTTCCACGGTCAGGGTCCTTCGGTGTTTTACCAGGTGTATCTAGTATGGTCAGGACAATCCCCAACGGTGCCTTACTTCTCAAACCTCCAAACCAGGTCCCTCTAAAGTTCCCACGGTGAGGTCATTCGATAGAGCATGAAAGCTCTCCCAGGCCCTGCCAAGCCTGGTCTCTCGCAAGTACCGTTTGACCTCATACAAACTCTTTTGTTATTATCGTTACGTCATTACAACCGTTAAAGCTTACAGTCATTAATAATGAAAATACAATATGACTAATACAACAAGCTAAAATATGAGCTGCTACGCCGAGCTGCCTCGCTGAGTTGCCACGCTTGAGCTACCTCGGTTGCTTAATCTCAAACACTGTTGCTAATTGGGGATTTGTCCCTAATGTAAAGATTACCTTCAAGCCCCCTCTACATTTTCCCCCTCGTGGAGAGATTTGTTGGAACAAGAAATGTCTGCACGAAATATCTCAAACCGATGGACTTCTCTTTTTTTTTTCTTTGTGTGAAAATATTCAGGCCTTTTTCCTTTATGCAGAACTGTTGGGACATCTTCTTCGTTGGGTCTTTAAGGGATAAGTCTGACAAGATATTTTGTTGGCGCCAAAACTCAAGCTTGTATAGGAAGGCAACGATTTACTGTTCCCCAGGAGTAACTTCATTAATGAGGTGGCGCAGTCCTCTCAACTGTCAAAGCACTTCCCAAGGTGCCACGTGTTCATGTGAAATGATTATAGGCGGCTATGCACGTGCGATGGTTGGGAAATCTAAACGCCAAAACTCGAGATTTTCAAACAGCCATATTCAAAATACTTTGAACCTTCTCCTTTGCTTTTTCTTACTCTGTTATTATCTTCTTCAGACTGGCGTTTCTTTTTTAGAAAGAGAGAGAGACTCCATTGTTGCAAGAGATTTATTCTTCACTTTTTATACCACCACTTGTGATCGTGTTTCTCCATTCTCGCTCTCAATCCCTTTTTTCTCGAAGCTTTCTCTGTTACGGTTTCATTATTTTCCATGGCGTCTTCAAGCAACCCCACCATGTCTGCCACCAGTGTTCCGTCTGCCACCACCACTGCTGCCTCCGCCCTAGGTGCTGCTCGCCAGGAACAGCTGAGGTTTTACCGTCACTCTCCCATTTTTGGGGAGGGTGATGGCTTTGATGTTTCCTGTAAGACTGTCTATTTTTCTTCCAAGTTTGACGCCCTACTGTTGGGTGATGAGGACGAAGAATTGTCTAAGTGGGGATTTCTGTCCCCAGAAGGAACTCTCAGATTTTGCTTGGAGCGAGGGGACTTTCCATGGTCCCATATTGATTTCGAAGCACCCGGGGGATGCCCCGCGCACTTTGCTTCCTGGAACTCTCATATGCAGAGTTCATATGCTGATATCCTTGCTAAGATCGGGCTGCAACTGGCTAAATGGTTTGGTGAGTTTACTCTCTCCAAGAACAATGCTGCCCTTCCTGTCTTGGTCTCTCGATAGAACGTGGCTACTCATACATTCATCGCTGTGTGGGCTGAGTTTACCATAACTCTGGAGGACGTGTACTAGCTCCTGGGCCTCGATGCAACAGGCCATGAGCCTTACACCGATGAGGCTCTTGATGCTCAAGAGACTGCAGATCGTTTGGAGTTGGATCGCATATGCCGAAGCTGCATCGGTTCTTCCAACAAAGTTACTTTTTCTCCCTTGATCAATTATTTCTTCAAGAGTTCTGGTGAAGGCAGTTCCTCATCAACTGCCCCTGGTCAAGGTACGCCGTTGGAGCTTCCCGCCTACATTCTTGTGATTCTTTCCCGTTTCCTTTTGACGGGCAAGCCCAACAACCAGCCCCGAAGGGACCTTATCAACCTGTCCCTTCCCTTAGCTCGAGGCATAAAGCTTCCCCTGGCTGCAACTGCCTTGGGATCCCTGTACACCTGGATGGATAGGGATTTATTTGACATGGAACGCTCAATTGGCCGTTATAACTTGGCCAATTTTGCCAACAGCGTTCTTCTGACCAACTTTCTCTACTTCCGCTTTCCTGCCATAGCGGCCAAGCCCAACAGTCCTCCTTCGGGTGAAGCAATTCTGCCTCCACGGTCTTTCATCTATCACAAGAGACAAAGTCGAAAGGAGTTGATTTCTGTGATTGACCGTTTCGAGAACTTCGTGATGAGGCCCTATCAGGAAGAGGCCTTCTTTCACACTTGTGGATTTTTTCATCATGAAGACAGAGTGATACAGGACCCTTCTCCCGACATTGAGGATCCCTCGCTTGCCGTGGTTCTTCTGTTTTCTCCAGGATATCTGCCCTCCTACACCGAGTGGGGATACACGAGCGAGCATTATAATCCCAACCGATGCAGCCGTCATTTTGGGTTTGACCAGGGGGCGCCACGTCCAGTGTTTCAATCGTCAAATACCAAGGTCTCCTTTGGCGAGGCATGCTCCCTGTTTTCTTCGACCGCTGCGTGGGGGATATGTTCAACGATTATTGGGCGTGTCACCATTCCCAGTATTACTAGACATGGGGATGTGACCCCTTTGTTTGCCACCAAGTATTGGCTGAAACAACTAGCTGAAATTGCTAAGTTCGTTGAGGGAGAGCCGGTGTATCCTCCCGTTTCTTTATTTTCTGCCCTAGACCTGGGGCTAAAAGGCAACTCTGTACTTGGGATAGAATTCCCCCTAAGTTCAACCCACAAAGCACCTCTTACCGAGCTTCCTCCACTTTGCCCCATGGTCCCAGTTGCAACGCCAAAACCGAGGACTCCTGCTGTTCCAAAGAAGGCTGCCCCCTCTACTACAGCTACTACCCACGAGGGGGCTTCTCCACCACCTGCCAAGAAGGCAAAAATGGCCAAGAGTGGGTCATCAAAAGCGAAGTCCCAGAAGCCCCAAACTCCCGTGGCGGCTCTTCCCATAGCCTCCGTTCCACCTCCCATGCCTGCTGAGATGGTTGAGCGTGTAAGGAGGGAGGCCCAAGAAGAACTAGACCGAATAAATGCCAAGTATCAACGGCATGCAGTCGTTGTCCCTTCTACCATTGCTTTCTCCACGGTGGTGGTTGATCCTACAGAGCCAACAGCTAGGAGGAGAAAGAGCTCCAGGGTTCCTCAAGGGGTCAGCACTGGTGCAACGGGATCGAGGAAGAAGACTTTGGGCACCAAGTCCCAGAAGAAACGAACTCCTGAGGTGCACCAAACCCCTGAGGTGCATTCCACTCCTGCCCCTTCTGTTGCTGTTACTCCTCCTTCTTCGCCCGTGGTCGTGTCTTCTCGTTCTCCTTCTGAATCGGAGGTATGTATGCCTGATTTAGTTATTATCTCCTTTTTTCTTAAGGACGACTGTCTTTGCTTAAATATATATTTTCCTTATTCTTTTTTTTTTCTGACAATGGTGGTGCAGGGAATTGAAATAGAAAGACCAGACCCCTCTAGCCCTCCCGTAAGCCCTTTTGTGGGGGGACGCTTCGGTGCATCTCGTATCGATGTGACTCCTCCTCGTTCCCCCATGACGGGGCTTACCTATTCTCAACGTACAGGCAGTCAACGTGCGAGGTAAGTCGTTGGGGGAGGTGATTCCTCGCCTGAAGTGGTAACACAACCCAAAATAACACAATCCGAGATAACACCCTCGGTCCCCTCTGATCTACAGGCCTCACCTGAGGTTCCTCTCCCCCTTGTTCTTGTTGAGGAGAGTGAGCGCGAAGTATGATTTCCTCTATAATTTATTTGTTGTAGTATTTTCTGTCCCACTCCTTTCTTATTTGGTTTGCTGAATTCTGATATGTTTTAGGTACCCCAGGTTGAAATATCTTCGTTGTTGGCAAGCGTTCTTCTTCCGACGACGCTGATGAGACCCCTGACTGCCATTCCTCTCTTTAGCACCATAACTGAGGTAGGTAACACGTAGATATATTTCTTCATATTTTCTGTGCCCATTCTTCTTTTCTAACACTTGCCTTTGTGCCATAGTTTTCCCCTGATCTTGCACCAACTCGTGTTGTGCCTTTGTTTGGGAGTTCAGTGTCTTCGCCTAATGAACCCAGTATGCAGGCCCTGGTGCCCTATATAGGAGATAGATTTTTGCGAAGTATGGAGGCTTCTGCGTCCAGGGACCCCGTTATGGCTTCTGGGGTAATAATCTCGCCCCCAACGGTTCCTGTCCCTATGCTCCCATTGTGACTGAGGTATTTTTGTTAACTTTAAGATTTTCCATAATATCCATCTTATGATTTTTCCTAAAATTTTTCTTAAATTTCATCTTATAACGATGATTTAAAATCAACGATATTCGATAAACTCCCCCTTATAACGGTGACTTAACAACGAAAACGCTTGTTAAGATTTTTTTTATAAACTCCACCTTATAACGGTGACTTAACAACGAAAACGCTTGTGATGATTTTTTATAAACTCCACCTTATAACGGTGACTTAACAACGAAAACGCTTGTTAAGATTTTTTTTTTATAAACTCCACCTTATAACGGTGACTTAACAACGGAAACACTTGTTAAGATTTTTTAAAAACTCCACCTTATAACGGTGACTTAACAACGAAAACGCTTGTTAAGTTTTTTTTTCATAAACTCCACCTTATAACGGTGACTTAACAACGAAAACGCTTGTTAAGATTTGTCATAAGTTCGTCATGTGTGCTATCTCTTTTCAGGTTGCTCGGGAAAATTCGCCCCCAGTTCTTTCGCCTGTAGGCTCACCCTTTCGAGAACCTGATGTTTCGGAAAATTCTATTCATGATGATCAAGGTTCCACGACTGGTGCTGAAGCCGAGAGCGAGTCTGGATGCGAACTGCCTATTCCTGACCTTGCTCCTCACGCGTTCTGCCTAATGGTACTTCGGCAGTCTCCTCAAATGCCTGTCCACCACCGCTTGGTGATCGAACAACTGGTGAATCGCCACCCTGATACCTTCACACCAGATTACCTACGCTCCAATATTCACGTGATGAGTCACAGACTTCAAGGCATGGCGATCGTTGTTGCTGAAATTGCCAGTACCCCTACTGCAAGTGTTACCAAATCCCTTCTTAACCAATTTCTGGGTTTTCTGAAGGAGTTGGGGCGTGATGGTTTCCGTTTTGACTGGCTTATAACGTATCTGAAGACTTTGAAGAACCAGCAACTAATCGGCCAGAGGGAAGTGTTACGAAAGCATGAGGAGGACCAGCAAGCTGAGGAAACTAGGTTGGTCGCATTGGCACCCCTTTTGGAAGCGGTGGATCAAGAGGTGAAGGATGCCGAAGAAGCTTTGTGCCTGGTCAAACTGAAGTACGAGAGACTCCTGATCGAACGTACACAAGTGCAAATGAGGCTGGAGGTTTCTATTAACGCCCAATGGTCTTTCACGGCAGCTTCTTCGGGCCTCCCTGGAGATTTTTTCTCTTCCTCAGATTTATCTTTTCTTTTAGACTAGTTACTTCTTGTATACAGATCCTTTACTGCTATTATCTATGTAATTCTTGGGCGATAGTTACCAACACAAATTTTGTAATGCTCTATTGTTTATGAATGAAGAATATATACTTTTCAATCCCTTCGCGTGTTGTGACTGTTGTTGTATGCTAGTTTTGTATTTCTGCAATTCCTCCATTATGCTAAAAAAAATGTCACCCAAAACTTATATATTTATAACAATAGCTAGTCATAACATCAGTTCAAACTTGGTTATTTACACATGATATACCTTCAGCCACTTATTGTTAATCTTAAATGGCTTGTCTTCCTCTAACTTCGAAATTAAACAATAACCTGAGTCATGGGCTTCTTTCACAACGAAAGGTCCCTCCCAATTAGCTGCGAACTTTAGTAGAGGAAGTCCCCTGATGTGCTTCACTGCCGCTTTCAATACGAGGTCTCCCTCCACGAACTTCCTTGGTCTCACCAAGTTATCATATGCCCTGGAGAGTTGTTTCGTATATATTTGAAAGTGTTGCATCGAGTTATCTCTGTGTTCATCCAACGCTTCCATCTGTACATGTCTACTATGAGGGAGCATGCTACTTCTCAAGGCATAACGAGCATAGGTAACTTCCAATTCTACTGGAAGGATTGCCTCAACCCCATAAACAAGAGAGAAGGGCGTGTATCTTGTGGGTTTTCGCTTGGTTGTTCGATAGGCCCACAAGACAGCTGGTATCTTGTCATCCCACGCCCCTGGAAAGTCTTCCATCATTTTGGCCAAAATATTAACCAAGGTTTTGTTAGTTGCTTCGGCCTGACCATTTCCCTTTGGGTATGCCACCGTTGAAGTGTTGTGAACAATGGAGTACTTGTCTGTGAGCATTGTTACTTCAGAATTGACGAAGGGGGTCCCATTATCCGAGAGAATAACTTTTGGGATCCCAAAAAGGCAAATGATGTATTCTATGATGATGTTGCTCACCACCCTAGCCGTTGCCCGTCTTAGTGGTATTGCCTCGGCCCATTTTGTGAAACATTTTGTTGCTACTAGTATCCATATCTTGCCTTTTGAAGAGGGGTGTATTGCCCCCACTAGGTCGAACGCCCAAGTATGAAATGGATAGGGGGTTGATAGAGAGTGCAAGTCTACCGATGGGGCATGGATCATATTCCCATGAAGTTGGCAAGCCTTGCATTTTCAAAAAAACTCAGCAGAGTCTTTCTCCATTATTGGCCAATAATACCCCAATGTCATCAACTGATCATATAGCTTGGCTCCTCCTATGTGTGCTGGATCGTGTGCTTGTTTGAGGACCTCCACTGCTTCTTCCCTCGTGACACATCGCAAGGGCCTGTTAAAGTATCCCTTTCGATAAAGCTTCCCCTCTTGGACGTAGAACCTTGGATCCCTTCGCCTCAGACCCATTGCATCTATTTTCTCTGTTGGGACAACCCCCTCCTGAATGAAGTCGATGTAGGGCTGCCTCCAGTCCGTTTGAGCTTCAATAAAATGGCACTCAGCTGCTTCGAAGAATAGCTGACACTTATTGCATTTCCGTTGTAGCTCTGCCGCATCTTGCTTCATCCTAGGCCAGAAATACCCCTCCCTTTGAATTATCCTATATAGAGGTATCTCAGTCGTTTCGCAGTGTTCCTTATGTGTTTTCCTTAATATTTTCTCGGCCTCCTCTGAGCTGACGCATCTTGACAACCATCCTTCTGTATTTCTAAAATAGAGATTTCCCTGGCATGTAAAATATTGTGCTAACTCTCTTAGCCCCATCGCCCCCTCACCAGACTCCAGTTGCTTTTTAATATCTCTTCTCCAGCCCACCTCTTCCTCCATCGGTAGTATTGACTGTACTACCGAAGGAGCTGTTCTTCGTTGGATCACAACTGTAGTCTCATTGGTTTTCATTATCATCTTCTGGGAAATAGTGGCATAGGCGTCTGGATGGTGGTTCATCGTTCTGGGATGTCTCCTGATCTTGGTCTGATGGAACTGGTTGAGGAGCCTTTGAATGATTGTTCTATAGGGCGCCAGGCTCATGTGTTTTAACGCATATTCTCCGTTTACCTGCTGAATTACTAAGTTCGAGTCACCCTTAATGCAGAGTGAACGAATTCCCCTCCGAAGAGCCTCTAAAGCCCTAGTACCAACGCCTCGTATTCTGCCTCGTTATTAGAGCAAGGGAAATCTAGTTTGTAGGAAAGGCAAATCTCTTCCATCCCTTTTGAAAGAACAACCCATGCTCCTCCCTTCTTTTTTGCCGAAGATCCATTGAAATGCATCGTCCATTCCTCCTCAGTTGCATCCAGGTAATTGGCCTGCAAATCATCTCCTGGAATGTCTTCCCTAGGCGGCTCGAAGGTTCCTGAAGGGAAGATGACCAATAGGTCATCATACGCCTGGATTTTGATTGTGCGAGGGACCACACATTTTAAGTCATATTCAGAGAGAATAAGGAACCATCTAGCTGCCCTGCCAATCAATATAGTCTTTGCGAACAAATACCTAATTGGGTCGCATCTAATTACAGTATGAATGGTAAAAGACAACATATAATGCCTAAGTTTTTGTGCTACAAAGACCAAGGCTAAACAATGCCTTTCTAAGCTACTATATCTAATTTCTGGCCCATGTATAATTCTGTTGAGGTAGTAAACCGATCGTTCTTTCCCGTCCACTTCTTGTGCTAACAGAGCTCCAACGAACCTCGTGGTGGATGTAAGGTATAGCTGCAATGGAGCTCCTGCCTGGGGAAGAACCATGATTTGTGGTGATACAAGCAGCTTCTTCAACCCAACAAGGGACTTCTGGTGAACCTCTTCCCATCTGAATTTCGTGTTCCTTCGTAGCAGCTGCATCAGTGGGTGTGTTATTTCGGCCAATCCAGGCACAAATCTCCTAAGGTAGGAGACTTTACCGAGAAAACTTTTCAGCTCCTTCGCCGTTCTTGGACATAGCATCTCTAAGATTGCCTGCTGTTTATCCTGGTCCATCTGTACCCCTTGTCGGTTAACCACAAAGCCTAAAAACTTACCACTTGTTAGCCCGAAGACACACTTTAACGGGTTCATCCTTAACTTGTACCTCCTGCACCGAGCAAACACCTTCCTTAAGTCGTTCAGATGGGACTCCTCCTTATTTGATTTGATGACCAAGTCGTCTACGTAGAATTCCACAAATTTGTGGAAGAAGTCATGAAAAATGGCCATCATTGTTCTTTGGTATGTAGCCCCGGCATTCTTGAGTCCAAACGGCATTACCTTGTACATGAAGTTTCCCAACGGCGTTCTGAATGCTGTTTTCTCTGCGTCAGAGGGGTCCATCTTGATCTGGTTGTATCCCACATGTCCATCCATGAAGCTATACATCTCATGACCAGCCATGGCATCTATCAAATTGTCGATGGAGGGTAGGGGAAACTCATCCTTGGGGAAAGCCCTATTCAAGTCTCTGAAGTCCACGCAGATCCTTATTTGGTTTTTGTCTTTCTTCCCTACTGGCACAATGCTGGATAGCCAGAGGGGATGTTGTATGGGCTTGATAAATACTACTGCCAATAAGCGTTGGATCTCTTCTTTAATCTTTAAATCTATTTCAGGCTTGTAAGTTTTTGATGCCTGCTTCTCCGGAATAGCCGAAGGCATCACGTTCAACTTGTGGCAGCTCACTTCCTCATCCAGCCCTTCCATTTCAGTGTACTTCCATGCGAAGACATCTATGAACTCCCGAATCAGGTCAACCAAGGCTTCTTGTTTCTCCTTTACAAGATCTTTCGAGATAAAGATAGGCCTTGGATCTTCACCTTCCCCTGCTAGGTTTAGTTGCTCCAACTCTTGTGCCTGGGGCCTTGGTTGGTCTGCCATGTAGTCTGGTTATTCGGCAACATCTTCTACGAACTCTTGTATGTTGGAGTTGTCTATCACCATACACTGCCCCCGTTGATCCACTAAAAAACACTCATATATCGGGTCAACCTCATTGTTAGTCTTTTCGGCCGCCCGTTCACATCATTATAAGCGGTACACCACTTTTCCCTCTTCAGTGACAATTTTCTTGCATTGCCTGCTGGTAGCTATTGCTACGGCCTTTCTCTTCCTTTCTCTGGAAGCCTCAACGATTCTTTCCCCTGAAAAATGACTTAACACGCTTTGTCGTTGGACCTCATGCTCGCCTGGGTCTGTCCTAGGCCTCATCTTTTCTTTGAGCTGCTTCGAGATGTTCTGGGGTCGAGGGACCGCCCGATATGTTTCCTCGATCCTCCCCCCTTCGCCACTCTGATTTAAAGGTCCCATTCTTTCTCTAATCGAGGGGACCCATGCTCCCTCCATTCTTCTTGTTAGAACCCGCGCGTCCTCTTCGAGCTCTGTATAAAAGGCTGCATCCACCAAGTGTGCTTCTTCGATAGCGAAAGACCTCTTAGTTTCCCTAATAATCACTTCTGTCCCCTTGATATTCGCCTTAGCACATTGATGGTATGTTGAGGGAACTAACCCTTGGTTGTGCATCCATACTCTTCCTATTAACAAATGATAGGAAGTTGCGCTTTCTATTACATGGAACTTGATATGGGAACTCATATTTCCCATCACTATCTCCACGTCTACATACCCGATGGATTTGGAAGATTGGTTATCGTAGCCCGAGATTACCAAGGGCATGGGAACCAACCTTTCTTCAGGAATATTAGCCGCGTGGAAGGAGTTGATTGGCATAATGTTGATGGAAGCACCCCCATCCATAAGAGTCCGTGCAAAGCTAACCCCGTTAACACTGGCGGTTACATACATAGGCCTATTATGGGGTAACCTTACAGCTCTATCCGCATCGCTGAACGTTACTTCTGATAGGAACTTCTTTACCAGCCTAGCCATGGGTCCCCTCCATCTTAGTGAGGGGACTGCATTTCTCCTTGCAATATCTAAGATCGCCTGAGTTATCTCCATTCTGCTCTATTTTGGGATTCCCACTTGGTCGAAGAACCAAGTGAACTTTGGAGATTTTGAAACTGCGCTATATTCTACAACTGGGTCCGTTTCCTCACCCTCCACGCTGTAGACATCTTCTACGTCCCTAGCACTTGCTTCATCATAAGCTAGAACTACGTTAGCCATTCCCCTAGTGCAATGCTCCAGTGCCTCATCGAACTCCTTCGTCGTTGCCTCTCCCCCCTCCCATTTTGCTTCCTTATCATAGGCCGCTACTAGATTGGCCCCATGTGTCGGGAGTGGGTTATTGTTAACGTTCTGCGGGGGAATTTGCAATGTCCCCGCCTTCATGTACTTGTCGATGATCCTTCGCAGCGTGAAGCAGCTTTCTGTTGGATGTTAGACCTTTCGACGAACCTGACAATATTTGGGGTCAGCCCTAGTTGTTGCGTCGGGCTCTTCCGCCGGAACACCCTTTGGTTCGTAAACCGTTTCGCCTTGGACCATTGCGTTATAGCAACTCACAGCCTCCTCCACCGTACAAGGTAGCGGTGGCGGGTCTTCTCTATCTCTTCCGAACTTTCTTTTGTTGTCCTTCCTTTGGGCCTTTCCCCTATCTTCCCTCTCGATATATCCCACCCGTGGGCCCTGAGACCTTCCTCCCATGGATTGTATCGGTTGTCTGAACACCATGGGAGCTACTACCGGGCTGGGTCGCACCACCAAAGAGATATTTCTTGCGGATTTTAAGAATGCTAAAAATGTTCCCTCGCGTGTCTCATTGATTAGGTGACAGATATACTCGGGAAGTAATCCCTCAGCACAGATCTATAGTAACCTGGCCTCCTTAGCTTCTTCCCTTACATCGAGGGACATTTCCCTAAACCTCCAAATATAGGCCACTACCTCTTCTCCTGGCCTTTGCCTCTCCCTGCCAAGTTGGGTTAGGGTGAACTCATCTTCTGCCAAGAAGAACTTCCGGACCAACAATACATGCATCTCCTCCCACGTAGAGACACTATTGGGAGGCAAGTGTGAGTACCAAGTGTATGCCTTATCAGTCAGGGATTTGGAGAACTCCCTTAATCTAAGCTTTTTGTCATTACAGTGCACTCCTAAATGTTCAACGAAACGCTTATTGTGTTCCTTCGGGTTCCCACCCTTCCCTGAGTATTTTTCAAAGGTAGGGGGAATATAGTCCTTCGGGTAGGGCTCGTCGTTGTATTCCTGGGGGTAAGGTGTTCGAAAGTCATCGTAGACCGATGCCACCTCGCCCACAGCCTACGAGGAAGCCTGCTTGAACTTCAGCATCTCCTTCTGCGTCTCTTTTCTCATTTCTTCCATGGGCGAGGCTACTGGGGCCACCAGCGATGGGGAAGAGGGCCGAGCGCTCGTTGTAACCGACACGAACGTTACCGCTGGTGCCGTTGAAACTCCTGAGGTACCCACAGCTGGATTCACAACAGAGGGTACACTTGCTGGGACTGCTCCTGTAACACCTGCCCCTGGTGGGACCGTTGGGGCTACTCCTGGTGTTACGAAAGCGTTAGCCTCTAACCCTCCCTGCATAGTTGAAGCCACCGGAGTTTGCAAGAACTCGTGAAACTTGCTAATGAGGAGGGCAATCAGAGCGGGTCCCAACCCCGTGATCACGAGAGGTTGGGCCACCCCTGGGATGCCTATCGTTGCTGGCGCCAGAGGTACCTCTACTCAAGGAGTCCCATCTCCTAGGGCCTCTTGCTCTCTCGCAACCTGTTCTTCATTATGCTGAATGTCATCGAAATTGAGTCTCCGAGTAGCATTATCTTGTGCCATACTCCTTATCTAGAAGGATGCCTCCCCAGCGGAGTCACCAAATGTAGGAGGGTACTTTAGATTATATATGGAGGTGTAACCCAAAGTCTCTCGTGTATAACTCAGGGAATAATATAGAACTTTAGAAGTGGCTTAGCTGGAGGGAGAGAGAAGTAAGCATCCTAGATACACCTTGGTAGGTAGGTAAAACCACACCAAATACCCTCAAGAATCTCTGTCAAATATTGAAAGCTTTATAATAAATGACAATGGTGAGTGAGTAAACTCTCTTCTTTACAATAACTCCCTCTGGTGTGTATTCTCTTTTGCAATAACTTCTGAACGCTCCAAGAGTCTCTCTCTTCATCAAAGGTGGTTGGGGTCCTTAAATATCCCCCCACACTACCCCCGAGGCAACTCAGTCATTAAAACTATGAAAGACATCCCTCATACTTTATGTCACAGCATTAAATGCCTGATGCACTAGTTGTCTCCACATCATAAACATTAAATGCCAAGACATGCCTTTTGCCTAACCATTGTGTGTCAGGGGGCTGTTGTCGCAGAGGTGGCTCACCAACTGCCTGACAGCCCCAAATACCACGGTGGTTTACTCAAGTTCATGTCTGACATTATTTAGCTGGCTAGTGACATCACCTACAGTAGATGTGACATTTAAGTATAGGGATACTTGGTTCATAACTCAACTCCCGATGGAACTCCAAGCTGCTCCGCTTGAGGTTCCACGGTCAGGGTCCTTCGGTGTTTTATCAGGTGTATCTAGTATGGTCAGGACAAGCCCCAAAGGTGCCTTACTTCTCAAACCTCCAAACCAGGTCCCTCTAAAGTTCCCACGGTGAGGTCATTCGATAGAGCATGAAAGCTCTCCCAGGCCCTGCCAAGCCTGGTCTCTCGCAAGTACCGTTTGACCTCATACAAACTCTTTTGTTATTATCGTCACGTCATTACAACCGTTAAATCTTACAGTCATTAATAATGAAAATACAATATGACTAATACAACAAGCTAAAATATGAGCTGCTACGCCGAGCTGCCTCGCTGAGTTGCCACGCTTGAGCTACCTCGGTTGCTTAATCTCAAACACTGTTGCTAATTGGGGATTTATCCCTAATGTCAAGATTACCTTAAAGCCCCCTCTACAATGAGAGTTTTGATAAAGAACATAAGATCGTATCTCTATTGTGCAAAATAAATATAAAATGAACACCATCGAGAGAAGGGTTAATTTCAAGTTCAGTTAAGATAATGAATCATAAAACAAGGAATGCAGAGATTTAACTCAAGTGAAATCTCCAACACCAGATTTTAGGATCATTTTCAACTACCAATTTTCCACCTCAGTTTAGCAATTTTGGTTAAAACTTTTTTATGTCATATCTTTGGTTTTACCCAATTTTTGATAGATGAAAATATTTTAGACATTGCTATGTTCAAATTGTTTTTCTTGTGATGATCACTCATTCATTACTAAGATGGTATACTATTTTCAATTTTCAAAGGTAGCATCATCCAATCAAAGTTGTATCCATAACCATATAAGATATAGCATAAGATTTTTCAACTTCTCCAAATCAATAAAAAAAATCCTCACATATACATATAGGAGTTAAACACTCTTTCACAAGTCTTGAAGCTTTGAATGATTTGTAAAAAAATTAAAAATATATGACATTCCTCATAAAGTGGCATCAACTTAATGTGTACTACAGTGTAAAGTGCAATACGATATGATAATGTATTCTCAAAGTATAAGATTTATCAAAGTTGGTAAGACCTAACATAAAAGCTAATTCATCTCATGAAGCACTTGTCATATTCCCAACCAAATGAGAAAATGATCGAATAAGCCATTTTGATTTCGAAAATATGTCATGGAGTATATCATCTAAGAGAAATAAACGTGATTGTACCAAATTTTTTTTTTTTAATTTTTAATTGAAATATATGTTCAATCACAAAAAAAATATGATATAGGATCAAAAGATATATATGAAGCACATAATCCTGAACATGTCCCAGCAATATCAAATAACCAAGGAAATCCTAAGATAATCAATCTAGAGAAAAGTAAGGTTAAGGTTAAGAGAGTATATAAAATCTAAGTACAAGTCTAGGTAAAATTCCAAGGATTATAAATAAGTGCAATGAATATACATTCAAGATAAAGTGAGAATACTTTTAACATACATAAGAGCATAACACGCATAGATAAAAAAAAGACCAACTATATGTGATAATCCTAAGAATATCTTTGTAAATCCTAAATATGGTATTCTAAAAAATAAAGCCTTTTTAATTTATTCAAAAAAATAAATCAAGAGAAAATTTAAGAAGATGAACAAAACATATATGAGTTATCAGGAATGATAAGAATAATGAACAAACTCATATATGAATCAAAACTTGCATAGCCTAGTATAAGATATATGAAGTAAAATATAAATAAGGCTATGGCCAAAAATAAAAAACCTATAGAATTTAGAGGTAGAAGAGACCAAGTTTCGAATTTTATTATTCTCAACTTTTATTTCTCACGAAGTGTTCATAACCCATACATGACTCACATGAGGGACCTTGGGTTAAAATTGGGTATTAGGCACATTTTTCTACCCTTTGCCTTTCTTTCCTTTACCCACATGATTAAAAACATTTTAACTCTTTTTAACCCAAATTTGTATTTTAACGGGTTTAGGTGCAATATATTTAGGATCGTAAACTCTTTGACCCTTTTTGTTCCCCATATAACCATTTTTACCAGAGTTAAAAGGTAAGCTTGGCGTGATTAAATTTCAAAATTACCTCAAATGACCAACTTTGTGACAATGATCACATTAAATAGCTTCAGTTTAGTTATTTGGGTATTAGGCTTGGGAACAACTTTTTTAAAATGTTGATCTTTCATCAACTTATAACAAAAATCCTTATTAGTACCTTTCTTATGACAATGAGAACAAAAAAAGTTCCTTTTAGGTATTTTATGGCGAGGCGCTTGATTTTTGTTATCAAACTTGGGATGGACGAGTTTATCTTTATTTTCATAATTATACGATATTTTACTTTTTATCATAAATTTTTAAAGGAGTTTTCTCAATGTTTTTTATTTCATTTTGAGAAGAATATTTTACAAAAATTGTTTCATTAATGGAAGCCCAAATATTATACTTGTCAAATCCTATCCCTCTTTTGTCATAAGCTTTTTGGGTTGGCACCAATACAACATTCCCAAGATTTTGTGAACTTATCATCAGGTTTGCTTTCACCTTTTTGACTAGGTTCAAATCATTTTGAAGACTTTTTTCTTTTCTTTTCAAAATAATTTGGGACTCTTCACTCAAAAGAAGATCCAATTTCGAATTTGTAAGAGATGTAGAAAAATAGTTTCTCTCTTCTTCAAAATTAATTAAATTTCCATACTCTTATTTTGAAGTAATGTCCTTATGTTTTAACTTGTCCAAATGTCTAAAAGATGTAAAAAAAATATTATTACTTTTAAGTTTTTCAAAGAGGATAGGTCCATAAACTTTCAAAGTACATAAAAATTCATTTTCATTATTCACAAGTGCTAGTTCATTTAAAAACTCTATGTTTTCTTGTTCAAGTGATTTGACCTTTTTTCGAAGAGCTCAATTTTCTTCTTTAAAAACAGTTGTTGACTTACAATAAACACTTAAGTGAGCACGATCAACTTGAAGTTGATCGACTATAGATGCCTTAAGTTTTAACTTATTGTTCTCCTTTTTATATTTTTTGAGTTTGGACAATAAGGTATTCTCTTTAAAAAGTTTCAAACACTCCCCATATAATTTTATCATATTTATCATCAGGAGCTAAGAAACTAAAATCTTCACTATCATCACCACCTGATTCATATTGATTTACGTTTGAGGGATGATAAGTAAAGTTGGGTGGAGAATAAAACCCGAAGAGTAACAAGTGATGTTTGCTTTTAATTGGAATTCTGAAAAAAGTTAATCCTAATGTTTAAGGTAAAAATTATTATTTACATGTTGATTTAACTTAATAATAATTTATATTAATGAAGCATATAAGATAATCAAAATGTGGAATTTTAAATAATGCACTTAATACGAGGATTTATACAAGGGACAAAACCTTTCGGGAAAAATGTCGGGCCAAGTCAACACTTTCCACTAAATAGGTAAATATTTACGAAAGGGAGAAATGACTTAAAAACTTTAACCTCTCCTAGAATCAATAACTCACAACCTCCACAAGACACTTTTTCCACCTCCTAGATGAAAGATAAATCATGGATCACTCTCCGACCACTCTCCACGTCGCATGTGTTAATTTTTATTTATAATTTTTAGTTTAAATTAAAGCAAGTTTCTTCATTTATAGTTCGAAGAGATAACTTTATTCTTTTATAGTTTGAAGAAAAACTTTTGTGTTCCAAAATGGAACAAGTGAAAAGCCACTATTTGAAGTTCTAACTTCCAAGGATGTGAGAGTCCTAAAGGTTAAGGGCAGTTTCAAAGGATTTTTAGCTAATCAAATATCCCAAAGAATTTTTGAGATTTCAAAAATTGTTTATAGTTTCTCAAGAATAAGTTTTTTAAAATGTTAGTTTAAGACTTGAGAGAAGTAATCAAACTTCAAGAACTTTAAACATAGAATGATATTAATGGATATCTCAAAAAATACAATGAAGGTTTCTGCTCTTATAAAAAATTGATTTCTTTAGCTTGATAAAATAATGAAAACATTTCTAAAATTCTTAACATTATTTTATGAATGAGAAGATAGTGAGTTAAATAGGAATTTTGGTTTTTTCAAAATATGTGTTTACAAAATCTCAAATCTTCTAACTCATTCTCAACCACACAAAAATAGTTTTCTTTCCCAAGGAAACAAAAGATATGGTAGAAAAAAGAGAATCTCATGTTTTACTATGCAAGATTTTGGTCAGATTCTCTTTTTGCGCTAGACCTGATGCTTGTCGCTCCAGCGAGACAATGCATCGCTGCAGCAAACTTGAGGCGATCTAGGTCGAAACAAGAAGCCATGAAATTTATGAATTTGGAAAAGGATACTAGGGATATAATTTCGCTCCAACAAGACATGTCGTTTCGGGGAGACTGAGGAGAGGTCGGTCACATCTTTGCTTAGATATTTTTGGTCTTAAACATGGCACCAGTGACAGACTTCCACTGTAGTGAGACATGGCGTCGATGCCGACAAACTACGGCGAGTCCTTCTCAAGAAAATATGAACCAATATTTTCCTTTAAAACGTTTTGAAAATATTTTAGCAAAACACTCTATGTATGTGTGTTCTCAATCAATAACACTCATACTTAAAATACACACATAACAGTGCAATTTTTATTAACATAGTTTTTCTATAAGAAAAGTATATTGCATGATGTATTTATTCAAATAGTCCAAATAACTCACACACAAGTGTTAACACACTTTCCAATTTAAGAAAATATTAATTAAAGTTATTCCAAAATAAGGGTGGGAAAGCTAAGCCATTCTAAGTCCTTTACCTTATCCAAAAGCGACAACTCATTGGTCATGGAATGAGATAGCTTTTTCGATGAAGATAAAGAAGTCTGATCTTAAGATCTTGATTATGAATCTTTCCGGGACAATTTAGGTAACAACTAAAATATGTTTTGGAATGCAATAAAACAAAGTAATCCCATTAGATATTTTGAGCATACATGTTCTCTTCCAACATATACATGGAATTAGGATTATAAAAAACAAAATTTCGAGTTATGACAATGCGACACAAAAAATGAGGCTTGAGTTGAGAATATATAACATTTGTATTCAGGGTTTTCCCTCTTGCTGTTCAATGGAAAATCCACGAATATAACAAGAACATAAAAGTGGAAATGAACATCCCCATTTTCAAGTAGTGTGATTAGTTAATTCGTATGACTCCACCTAACATGTAAATCCAATTTTAAATATGATGATGTGGTGCACAGAGGCTAGATTTTGAGGGTGGGAAACATAGTTAACTCTTTCATGCGGAGGAAACCTCAATGCTGGTGGACATAGGCCATATAGATTTTTTTTTTAGCCTATTGGTTCTAGAATGGTGATGACATCATCGACATTGGCATGTGATTGAATTTCCATCCAATCAAAATTTGACAAGTCCTCCAAAATTAAGATTGTTGGTGAAATCGTGTTGTCAAGAAAATATTGAGAACTTGTGACCAATGGATGTTCTTATTAGGTGGATTGAAATGAGGAATTCACATTACCTATAAAATCACTATCTATATATTCCTAATCGAAGAAATTCATAGAAATGGTTAGTGTGCTATCAAGATCACTAGAATTTAGGAAACACATATAGGATTCTCCACCTACATCCCTTATTTGTAACTCTCCATAAGTATCAAAATATTGGTTACATTCCCAATACAAGCAAAGAACGTTCTACTGCTTCATCCTCCTCTAACATCACCTCAATAAAATTCACTCCATTTATACACTCATCCTCGCCAATTGAGTTTTTTGATACTTGAAAATATTAACATCTAATGTCATATTCCCAAAATATAGATTCATATCTCAATTTCCATGCAGCCATGAACTTTCGCCATTCAAAATTTAGAGTTCGAAATTACTAAATTAGGCTTCAAGTTGCATCTTCTAACGATTTTTTTTTCTAAATGTAACCTAAGTTCACACTTAGCATTCTCTGCCTATTTAAAATCTCAAATAATCCTTACACAAGTTATATACGATGAAAATAAGGGTTACCCAACATAAGAGCATAATTATAGAAATTAACGAATGTGGGAATGCTAGAGGGTACAAATACATGGGGAATTAGATGCTATATTTGTGACTAATCAATACCACTTAGAGCGATTAGATCAAAAACCTATCCCCAAGTTATTAAATGCTATCAAGCTTAGGAGATTCTATTATTGGGCAAGGATATCCTATCTTAGCTTAGTTATCAACTGAATAAAAATTAATCAATTTCATATCGTAAATAAAAATCCAATATTATTAGACCCAACAATGTGTATGATTTATGTTATTTGATTGCAATCTTCAACATAAAAAACCACCTAAGAATGGGTGGTATGACTTAGATTAAGTGGGATTCGCTTTAAATAGGCAAAAACTCACCTAATAATGGGTGGTTAACTTAGAACAAGTCGGTTTTGCCTAGATTAGGAAAAACCCCACCTAATAATGGGTGTTATTGACTTTTAACAAATCGGCTTAGTATAAAATAGGTAAAAACCCACATGAGAATGGGTGGTAGGATTTAAATAGGTTATTGTTGCCTCGAATAAGCAAAATCCCGCTAATAAGGGGTGTTATGACTTAAAATAAGTTGATTTTGCCTAAAATAGGCAAAAACCCATCCAAGAACAGGTAGTGCAACCCAAAAGAGAGTTAGTCAACCTAGAATAGGCATAAACCTACTTAAGAATAGGTGGTCCAACCTAAAAATGGATTAATCAAAGTATGCCAGATCACTCTGATCAACCCCAAACTAATAGGAAAAAATACAAAGTATGGAAGGTCGACCCATTATAGGTCGATTTAAAATTCTAAAATTATTACTTGGGGATATTAATTTCTTAGCATTGTGATTGAATTAAACATCGCCATGATATTCATCTTATTCTGTTACTTAAGAAGGTTAAATGATAAGGAGGATTGGCAAGTTAATTTGAGCTTTGACTTGGTAATTCATTAATATCAACTATTAAAATAACCAATTTAAAGGTCAGTTAATTGTGATATTAGTCGGCCAAACATGCTAATAACAATGTTAACTTTCTATTTTATTAATTTCAAAAGTCTTAAAATTCAATCATAAACCTACCATTCCATATAAAGGCCTTATAAGTTTCATATTATATCTAGTATTAAGAACTGTCCATTCATAAAGAGAAATAAATTATAGTAAAGATACACAAAAGTACTATTCATTAATGATAATAAATTTCCTGGGGCTGACATTAGGTATAAGTTAGAATGTATAAAATGGCCAACATCCTTACATTAAAAAAGGAAAAAAAAATGAAAGAATACCTCTCAGGGGTGATCCCCACCATCAGTGGCTAACCCAACTTGGCCCTTAAAATGTTCATCTACAGTTGTGGAATTATCGAAGAATAACTAATCTACCTCTTGGCCAAATGCGAAAGAGGTTTCCCCCCATGGGGTGGAGGATTCTTCTAGTAAGATCCATAAGACTCATTCACATTGCCCCACCTCAAACCAACCACCCAACCCTTTTTTAGACTCTATCTATCTATCTATCTATCTATCTATCTATCTATCTATCTATCTATCTATCTATCTATCTATCCCCCCTTTTTTTGGTAGTGTCCTGAGGAGGGATTTTTATATTTAGTAAAATTAGCCCTAACAGCTGCCCGATCTGTTAGCAGGCGATGTCTAGTACATATGTCACCATTATTTGAGTCAAGGCCTTTTGTTTCATGAGAATTGGCTTCTTCTTCCTCCCACGACCGATCGAAAATTGACGGTTGCAACCTTTAAATGATAAAAAGGTATTTAAGGCCTCCTCTTAATGATAATCCTAGTAATTAGCCAACTTTGTATCCTTAGAATCATTTAAAATTACGTGGGTGAATGAGTCACCGACGTATCGACCCTTGGCATCTACGTCTATAACAAGTGTGGATGTGGGTATGTTAGAATCACTAATATTGTGTAATTGACAACAGTGATAGAAGTAACTGGCATAAAATTATTAATGCCAAGAAGTACATGTGGATCCCTCTAAGAGTATTTGACACCGAGTTCAGTTCTTCAACCCCAAACTTTCTTCAAGTTTGATAGCTTCACTTAAAAGTCTTTGGTCCTTTTTCTTCGTTGTTTTTTTGTCTTTAGTCATATCTCCAAAGATTTGTGAGGATCCACTCCCAGATATTTTTAAAATTCTAATAAGTTCCATAACCACCTAAAACTGCCCATAACTTCTTTGCAACCACCCCTCATTCTTTTTATTTCAAAATGACACTTATCCCATATTTGTTATAATGAGACCAACAGCTAAAAAAATAAAAACATGGGAGTGGCCACAAGTGAATCTTTAAAATGGGACTAAGTACGTAAGATCCCATTTCTTCTATGAGGATCTACAAAATTAAGGTCAATTAGTAAATAACATGGTGATGCCATCCAAAAGAAAGAAAATAGCTTCGGGTCAAAGGCACCATTAGGCTTGCATGCTCATACAAGCACGATGATACTTTTTTAGTTAAATCTCTCATCGTAGAGTTCTAAAAAAACTAGTATGTCTTAATATGATTCTTTGTGAGAAAAGAGAATCCATTACACACGACAAAGAGATTTAACTCGGTTCTTGTAATGGTATGTTCTTAACCTAGTATTTAATTAAAAGGTATTGAAATACCTGATTTTAACAAGACCCAAAATTTTCCCACAAATATGGTTAATTACAACCATCCCCATAATAACACAAAAAATATCCCTTTTTTCCTAGAAGGGCCTTATTCCATAGTGATGGAGTACTTCCAACGGTAATGGATCGATATTATAGTGACAATATACATCGCAATATGACTTGGTTAAGGTCAAAGATGTTTTCACCCTCTGGTGAAACCCCAATTTCTACATTTTTAAGGATTTTGTACTTTGTATGAAAATCCTTGGAATCGCCTAATAATAAAACATCACATTTCCTTTAATTCTTGGTTAAGGAAAAATTTTGAGAAAAAATATGAAAATTTTGAAAGAGATTATTTTTAAAAATAAAATAAAGGTAAAGCTTTATATATATGATGGAAAGGGGATAAAATAGAAAATGTATTTGTACCTGATTCTAAATGAAGAAGAAGAAGAAGAAGAAGAAGAAGAAGAAGAAAGTGGTAAAAGATTATGTTCCTCTTATAAGCATCTCCTTCCAAAACATAGTGAAATGACCACCTTGTTGAGATCACTGACCCTTCATGCCCCTATGTCATGCAGTCCACGCACAATCATAGGCCTAGAGAACTAATGTATGGGTCACCTAACCTTTAGCCTAAGGATTAGGTTCAATAGAAATGATTAACTACTTTCTTCCAGCCGTTAGGGGTCATAAAAAGAAGAAGCTCTTGAGTTTGGCATTGGGGAGTTGCAATTTTGCGGAGTATGAGAGGGAATTCACCATCATCTCATTATTTACACTAGAGGAGGTGGATACTAAGGAGAAGAAGATGGATTTCTTTTTTTTTGGGTTAACATGTTGGGCTAAGTAGATGTTGTTGGGGAACCTAACCTACACCTATAAGAATAATTTTTCTAACATTGTTCATAGCATAACTTTAGGATAGTTTGGCATATCCCATTGCAAATCGTCCCGAACCAAACTCAAGCATCTCTAAGTTTAAATACTTCCTGACATCTTGTAAAGGTATAAAAAAATTTAGAGTTTGAACTAATTTACGGAATTATATTTTGGGATGTTTGTTTTTTTCAAAAGACGAACAAGAACTTTTATTTTTGAAAAAGAAAAATGTTTTCTGAGTCTACTGTAGGCAGGCTTTTAATTTTAAATTAGATCGTTCAAACGACTTCTTCATATCATTAGAAAAACTTTGCAATGTCATTAAATCCCTCCTTTGATAGGATGCTTCTAATTTGGATCAAACGAAGCATTCTGTTTTGATTTTATCTAGGTCGTTAGAAGCGAGGTGAAATCTTATTTGAACGAGATCTATATCTCGTTAGAATGCCCTATTCAAATCATTCGAACAATGCACCGCCTTATGTTTTGTATAAATATATGTTTCGTGTTCAGATCATTCAAGACATTTGCCAACTCCGTTTCTGCATAACTTTTGTGAAAGTTCTTCTAGTTTTTGTGTTGCCAAACATCGTTTAATTCACAGGAAAATATCATTGAATATTGTTCTTGTGAATTTGTTTAAAGCCCTAAAACATATAGTATCTTTGCATACACCTTGTGGAGAGGATCTACATGGTTGACTTGTGATACCTGTAGGGACTCACTACTGAAAACTGAGGCTGAGGCTGAGGCTAAAGAGAAACACTGTGGTCTTTGTGGTTCTTGAGAGAATCATTATTGTCCACTGCAATCATTGTACTTCTTGAGAGAATCATTTTTATATTTCGCTTGCAAGTTTTAAAGTTATGGTTTGCAAATTATTAGTGGAATAAAAGGTTTTGTCATGCGGGGATTTTTCCTTAAACCTTGCCTTTGTTGAATGCTTGAATGATTTATCTATTTTATCACCATAGATGCATGTTTATGATAAAAAGATAAAATCTATTTAAAATTGGCTACCGCATTTAAACTCGGTGTTGCAATTCTTATTTGGAACCACCCTTCAGATTATTTGTACTTTACAAATTGGTATTAGAGTTTTTAGCTACTTTTACCTCTCTTTCAAATTGGTATCCGAGCGAGTTTCACTTAGCTATTGTGTAGATCCTTGTTTACATCTTTTTGGGTGATTATTTGTTTCTCTCTTGGTTTATTTTTCTCTTGATGGATTCACATAGTTTTGACGAGTTAAATATTTTTAAATTTGAAGTTTGCAAAAAGAATTGAAATTATTGAAGAAGAAAATTCTTGCTTTAAATATTGGCAAATGTTTCAAACTCAAAGAGATATCATTCATGAGAAGTTTGTTGCATTGTATGATAACTTTAAATCATTAAAATTGTCCAAGGAAGGGAATGATAATAGAGTCCTTGTTTTGGAGAAAACATTAGTGGACATTAAATTTTTTAGGGTTTTTATTTGTGCCGTTAAGGAAAATGTTTTGCTTAATGATTTTAAGGCACTGAAACCCTCTTAGGGATAAGTTTGCTTTCATTAATTGGGAGAGAGACAACCTTCTAGGAATAATTGAAAATATGAAGTAGTACCTAAAATTGGAAGATTCAAATTCTTTGCATGAGTTTAAAATTTTGAGGTTAAAGATGATTTAAAAGAATCGAGTAGTGTTGTTAGCGATCGTAATGGCTTATCATGTTCTAATTCTTTCGTTGTCAAAGACAAAACCGTTTTAGAGGGTTAACCAAAACTAAGGACGTTAGAAAAGGTCAACCCATAAGTAACATTCCCCACATTTACACATGTTCAGATTGTGGTGGGAAAGGTCACCTTAGCCTTTTTATTTTAATCTTAGAAGAGGTCATGGGAAGTTGAAGTCTAGTGTCCAGTTGGTTCCCAAAACCCTATTCGTCGTTCCACATCTATTTGGGTTAGGAAATCACTTTTAGAGGTGCTTAATGGTAGACTAGTTGATTCTCACATACTTACACATGAATCTTCTCTTGCCATATCATATGAATGATTGCTTGCATGATTTTGTTTGTCATACTCTAGTTTCACTTCATGATATATGTTTGCCAGTGTTATGACCTGTGTACTTTTTTATTATATTTTTCTTTATCGAGTCATATTAAAAAATACAAAAAACATTTTATTTCGATAGAAAAATTTGAAAATACAAAAAGATTTTTGGTTTTTGTGTATTTTGGTTTTACACATTTGGTGTGGCATGTTGGTGTCTTTAAACCTAATTCAATTCGTAATTTTCATGTGGCTAACACAATTGGTTATGACTTTAGATACTTAGGCTAATCTTAACCATTTTTATGGAGTTGTTTCGAACTTGATGTATGGATTCGACTTTGTTTATACCTCCACACACACATGCCTAAGCTTATTGGATTTTGACTTCATGATGTATATTTTACCTTAGTGTGATGTTCTCCCATTAATTTTGTCATCTACATGTTTATGTGACTATGTAGATTTGTGCATATAAGAACCGTTGATCGCAAGAGTTTGTTTATTATTGAAAAAAATATGAGTGTACACGAAAAAAGGCTGCGAGAGACAAGTTAAATCATCGTGAAAGTCACCGTTTGAAAAGAGCGCAAGAAAAAATTTAGGCAATAGATAGAAAACATGCCAAAAGGGGGGCAATAGTTTAGTTTGTTTGATCTTGCAAAGAGAAATCACTTCAAATGAAAAGTAAAGAATATAATATATGATCATGTTTATCTTTTGAGGGAGTTTAGTTGAAGATCAACGGGTTTGCACAATGATACCTAATTGTACTTATTGTGTCATGACACTATTTATTTGTATAATCATTAATATTCTAGGCTTGTGTGCATTGTGCTTGTTTTATTTATTAAGTTCAACTATATTTGTCATTTGTGGTTAAACATTAGTTTAATAAAGTTTTACGATCAATTATAACTTCTTGAACATATTTCAGTATTTGGATCGTAATTCATTTTCTACTAGTTCACACCAATTCATTCCATCTCACACGTTCGGACACATCGATACTATGCTAGTGTGTAAAACTTATGTGTGTTTGTGTCTTGTTCTGTAGTCGATTATACCATATATAACACATATTGTATGATATTTTTGTAAGTTTTACATTGTTTTGGAAAAATTGAAAATTTTCAAAAATAGTTGGTGTTTGTTTGCTTTTGAGATGATCATTACGCATGCATGATCTATATCTTTTGTGATGATATTTTATCTTCTTCATGATGCTTCGTATTTAATGCTTATGTTTCTACCTCTTTGTCTATTTGTATATTTCGGATTAAAAAGGGGGGGGGGGAGAGAAAATTAAAAATGAGTTTTTATGAGTTTGATTTATGGGGGAGAAATTTATTTATGAGTTTTACTTTATTTCAAACTTGATGTGTCATGAGGTATATTTATTATTTCATGTGTGTAGGTTTCCCAAACTTTATCATGGCTCGAGAACATTAAGGGAATAAGGTGACATTTGAAAATAAAGAGACTTATGCCATTACGTTATAGGGTTGGGAAGGGTGTTAGTATTTTTGTCAGAGAAGATTTTTTTTAATTTGTTGTTCGGTCATGTTTATTTATTTTGTACCGGAATAGCCAAAGGGGGAGATTTATAAGAACAATTTTTCTAATATTGTTCATAGCATAACTTTAGGATAGTTTAACATATCCCATTATAAATCATCAGCACCGTCAAGACGAACCGAACTCAAGCATATCCAAGTTTGAAGACTTCTCAACATCCCGTAAAGGTATAAAATAATTTAAAGTGAATTAATAAACGAAATTATATTTTGGGATGTTTATTCTTTTCTAAAGACGAATATGAACTTTGTGTTTTCAAAAAAGAATTTTTTTTCTGTGTTTACTATACGCATAAATTTATAATTTTAAATTAGATCGTTCTAACGACTTCTTCATGTCGTTAGAACGACTTTGCAATGTCATTACATCCCTCATTTGATAGGATGCTTTTAATTTGGATCAAACGAATCTTTCTGTTTTGATTTAATTAGGTCGTTATAAGCGAGATGAAATCTCGTTCGAGCAAGATCTATATCTCGTTAGAACGACCTGCTCAAATCGTTCGAATGATGTGCCGCCTTAAGTTTTATATAAACACTTATTTCTTGTTCAAACCATTTAAGACTTTTTCCAACTCCATTTCTATATAACTTTTGCAAAAGTTCTTCAAGTTTTTATATGGCAAAACACTGTTAATTCACAATAAAACATCCTTGAATATTGTTCTTGTGAATTTGCTTAAAAGCTTAGAAAGTTTAGTATCTTTGGATACACATTGTGGAGAGGATTTCTATGGCAGACTTGTGATACCAGCAGGGACTTACTGCTAAAGACTGAGGCTAAGGATGAAGGAGGAAGACTGCAATCTTTGTGGTTCTCAAGGGAATTATTGCTATCGACTGCAGTTATTGTGGTTCTTGCGA
The DNA here is from genome assembly GCA_949130495.1 of Sambucus nigra. Taxonomy (NCBI): domain Eukaryota; kingdom Viridiplantae; phylum Streptophyta; class Magnoliopsida; order Dipsacales; family Adoxaceae; genus Sambucus; species Sambucus nigra. Next base: position 641,832,318 of record OX422210.1, read on the forward strand.
GAATCATTGTTGTATTTCATTTGTAAGTTTATAAGTTGATATTTGCAAATTATTTGTGAAATAAAAGGTTTTTCCCTGCAGGGATTTTTCCTTAAACATTGACTTTGTTGAATGCTTGAATGATTTATCTGTTTTATCACCATAGATGCATGTTTAGGATATAAAGATAAAATATGTTTTAAATTGACTTCTGCATTTAAAATTGGTGTTGAAATTCTTAACTGGAACCACCCTTGGGGATTATTTGCACTCTACAAATTGGTATCATAGCTTTTAACTGCTTTTACCTCTCTTTCAACACCACTTATACATAAATGGTGAATGTCATTTTATTACACTGTCATGACCACAAGGAGTTTTAGAAAGGAAATGGTGAGAAGAGGCTCATTGGGGATTCATCTAGCTAGTTTGGCAAGACAAAAGGAGGTTGCTTGGGAAATTCATCCTCCACACAGGGGACCCAATAGCCTAAGAGGCCATATTTAAAATATCAACCTTACAAGAGGGACATGGGTTATGATAATCATAGACGTCAAGGCCACTAAGGCTAAGGGAAATAATCCTACCAGAGCTAGCATGGACAAAGACAACAGAGCAGAGGCGAATAAGGCCAGCAACATGGTAAGCTTCAACACGAGATATTTTTCGAAACTTATTTAACATGTGGCGAGGTGGGTATATATCGAAGGGGTAACCTAAGGGAAATCAAGGTTCCTAGAAAGAGAGATAAACAAGGATATTAGTAACCATAGTGTCAGTGTTAGTGTCAGCAGTTACCAACCCCACCAGTTTTGTAGTGCCAGCATTACCAACTCCACCATCAACTTAATCATAGGTGCAATCGTAGTTGTAGTATGGGTGCATTTCTCATATCTCACCTAGAGGTGCTCAAGCTATAATTTAGGCAGCAAAGGTACATTTCCTATCCATGGTCATGTTGGACATGTTTTGTTTGATATTGGTGCATCACATTTTTTCTTAGTAAATCCTTCGTTCTGTCCGTTATGATGTTAGATTTAACATTGGATATTCTATTTCACTGGATTGACCACTGGATAGAGGTATACCTCTTCGTTTTATGTGTAGAGATACATGTGTGAATATTGGGAGACTACATTTTGTACTTGATTTGTTAATTTTGGACATGTCTGGATATGTAAGCATCTATGGAATGCATCGGTTATCTGTATATCATGCTTGTGTTGACTATTTTTATAAGTCTATAATTTTTTTCATTATGTGGGATAGGATGTATTTTTTGCGATGTTACCTCCTAAGGGAGGGCCGAGCACACATTTATATTATATTAAAGAGGATACTTCTGTGGGAGTCATCTTGTAGTTAAACTCTATTCCTGTAGTTGGTGAGTTTTTTATGTCTATCGGGAGATTTCAGGGTTACCACTGAGTAAGGAGATTGAGTATGTTATTGATTAATCTCTGAGAATTAGACCAATAGCCCGAGCACTTTACCGTATGGATCTATTGGAGATGAGAAAATTAAGAGAAGATATTCATCATTTACTTAGACAGGGGTTAATCAGGAAGATTACTTTTCTTTAGGGATCTTCGATCCTCTTCGTGAAGAAGAAGTATGGATCGATGATATTATGCATGGATTATCGGGAGTCAGACAATGTCACCATGCAGAATAAGTATCCATTACCCCTTATCAATGACTTGTGATACTAGTTGAAGGGTGCATTATATTTATTAAATATTAATTTGAGGTCGGGTTCCATTAGTTAAGGATTCAAGAGTAGGATGTCCTAAAGAAAATGTTCTTGATGCACTATGGATATTATGAGTTTATGGTTATGCCATTCGGGCTGACCAATGCACCATCTATGTTCATGGACTTGTTGAATCGAGTGTTTAGGGAGTACTTAGATCAATTTGTCATCGTGTTTATAGATAATATTCTTATTTATTCTCGAACTTCACACAAGAATGCTCAACATTTTCAAGTAGTCTTACAAACACTACAAGACCACCAGCTATATGCTAAGTTGGAAAAGTGTGGATTTTAGTTATGAGAAATGTTGTTTTTGGGTCATATTATAATGGAAAGGGGGATCTCAATGGAACCTAGTAAGGTGTCAGTAGTGTTGAAATGGGCCAACTCATGACACCTACGGAGGTGTGCAGTTTTTAGCATTTCGAGAGGTACTATCATCAGTTTATCCAAGGCTTCTCAAAGATAGTTGGGCCTTTAACAAACTTGACGAAGAAAGTGTTTCCTTTTATTTGGGTTCAATTTTTCTTGAATTATTTTGATGAGTTGAAGACTAAGTTAACTTCATCTATGGTACTGGTTTACGTCGTAGTGGGGTGGATTACATGGTTTACACCAATGCCTCTTTACAGGAACTTGGGGGTGTTTTGAAGCATGAGGATATGCCTATAACTTATGCTTCCTAAAATATTAAGTCTTATGGGGATAATTAACCCACACATGACTTAGAGTTATCAACATTGGGTTTTCCCCTTCTAGTGTGGAGAAACTATTTACTTGGAGAGGGTTTTATTTGTTGACGGACCATAAGATCTTGCAATATATGTTCACACAGAAGAATTTGAACACGAGAAAGCATCGATTGCTTGAGTTCATGAAGTATTATTAGTTTGATATCCAGTTCACCTAGTAAATAAGAATGTAGTGGCATATGTCTTGAGCCGCATGCCGACAGTTACGTTATCGGCTATTTTAATGTCGAAGTGGTGTTCTCTTTACACATTAGATGGTTTAGACCATGCCTTTATGGCAGTTATTAACATTACACCTGAGATCATTATTTGGGTCAGAAGGCACAGACAAGGGGCCCTTCTTATAAGTAGAAGGTCAGGGAGTTATTAATCTAGGGGTGAACTATATTATTTGATCGGATGAGGGTTTACAATTTTATGGCAAATTAGTGGTACTCAAGGATGTGGAGTTATGATGAGAAATATTTATCGAGCACATAGGTCATGATTTACAATACATCCCAAAAGGGATAAGATGTATCAGGACATAAGGAGACATTATTAGTGGGCAGGCATGAAAGACAATGCGGTGTTTGTGTCCAAGTGTACGACTTTCCAGATGGTGAAGGTAGATCACAATATACTAGTAGATATTATACATCCTCTCAAGATTCTATTTTGGAAATAGGAGAGAATTTTAATTAACTTCATTACTTCATTGCCAACGTTGGTGGCGATATGATTCCATTTGGTTAATCGTGGATCGTTTAACTAAGGTATCTCACATTCTTCCATTTTGAACAATGTTCACTTTAGATCACTACAACATGATTTTCATATTAGAGATTGAAAGATTTCATGGTGTTTCATCCGACATTATTTTCGATAGGGAGAAGACATTTGTTCCCCATTTTTTGCAGAGTTTTCAGCGGGCAATGGGCACTGATTTATGATTGAGCACCTCATATCATCTATAGACTAATAGACAGATCGACTGAGTTTACTAGATTCTGGAGGATATGTTACAGGAATGTATTCTAGACTTCAAGGGTATTTAGGAGTAGTTTTTACCATTGGTAGCATTTTCTTACGACAACCATCATCAATAAATGATTAGCGTGCCACTATTTGAGTCATTGTATTGGAGACCTTGTCATTCTCCTATTTATTGGATGAAGGTGGGTGGGGTGGGGGGGGGGGGGGGGAACAATATTCTTGGATCCAAGTTCATTCAGGACACCTCAGAGAAGATGGATCTAATTAGAGATAGGAGGAGGACAACCCAACGTAGGAAGAAAAGTCATTATGATTTGGGGAGGAGGCACTTAAAGTTTACAGTTGGGGGATAAATTGTTACTTAAGGTATCTCTTATGGAGGGAGTGATACGGTTCAGGAAGAAGGGGAGTTGGCATCCCTATGTGTGGGCTCATTCACCATTGTTGTTGATATAGGACCAATTGCGTATTTTTTAGCCTTGTTGGATAGTCTTAAATAGGTGGAGGATTTATTCCATGTCTCTATATTGCAGAGATTCCTTAAGGATGACTTGGTATACCAACACATTGACCTCAGTGAGATAGATCTTCGATCGGATGCGAATTACGAGGAGAAGATGATAGCTATTTTGGATCTAAGGGAGAAAATTCTTTGATCTAAGGTTATTCCATTTGTGTGCGTTTAGTGTGGGAACCACAATGAGGCAGAGTCTACATGGGAAAGGGAGGATGATATGCGAAAGAAATATCTAAAACTCTTCTAGACAAGTGCATATTGAATTTCGAGGATGGAATTCCTTTGTTATTATTAATTGTAAGAATAAATTAATAAACGAGAATAACTATTTCTTGTGTGAAAGGGTAGTAATAAGTGCATAATTTATGTGATAACTAAATTTTTCATGTTGTGTGATTTTTTTTAACTTCATGTCATAAATTTATCAATTGATGGAATTAATTATATGGGGATTGTTATGTCCAATTACTCATAAAAAAATGAGTGGATGGTTTTACTTTACTTTGTGACGTGTTACTATTTGGACCGGACTCTAGAGTGGTATGGAGGCCCATAAATGTATTTCTAATGCTTTAGATTGGTCTATAGGAGTAGTTATAAATTTGGGCTAAGTTTTGAGTCAGTCTGGGTAGCATTTTGTTCTCATATGGAAGCCCAAAATTAGTACTTTTATGAAACTGTGGGATTAAAGGTATATAAATTATTTTAACCCTTATTAATTAATCAGATTAAACCTAAAACATAAATCCTATCATCATGCGAGATTTGGTAGAGCTTTAGGAGGTCTTATGGGAGTTGAGGGATCACTAGATAGATAGAAAATCGTACACCTTCATAATGAGGCAAGAAATATATTTGTTTAACATCCTATAGTTCGTAACCTATTTATGTCTTGATTGCTATTTAAATTATTTGGGCTTAAAAGCGTGTTTAGGATTCTAATCTACATATTTAATCATCTTTATTTTTGGTTAATACGAATTATCGTTACACACTATATTTGGGTATTAAATCAGATTTGATAGATTTTTTTTATCAAATCTATGTTAAATCTATGTTGAAATATGATTTCTGATGTTAGAACTCATGTCTAGGAATGATCGTTGATGATATCTTTGACACAAAAAAGACGTAATTTTTGGTGGAACTAAATCTGTTATTGAACCCTTAATTTATTCATGTTAGAAGTTGAGGTTTTTATGAATCATTCTTGGTAGATTGTGAACCAATCGTTAATGGCATGAATCAATTTGGGTTAAAAAGCATAAAAAATGCAAAGTAAATAGGCTATAGGGGTGACCCCCGCCATAGCAAGGACACAACCTTCTAGCTCCCCTAACGTCACTATAACAGTTTGTCCAAGCCGCTATAGCTACTGGGGGAAGGGGTTAAGGGCAAATCGCCAATTTTTTTTAATTTTTTTTCTTTCTTTGGTTGGTTTTTCTTCAACAGGACTTTTATGAATAATTAATTTGAATTAAGGTAAACTCTAAGCCACAATAACTTTTACTCGTGATTTTATTTTCAAAATCCATAACTTAGAGTCCAAGAAAATATTAAAAAAATGTAAAATAACCTTTAGATTTTTACTGAAATCCCATATTACCAAATTATTAATTAAATGCACAAAATAGTCATTTAATTGACCAAAATTCACCAAGTTCATTTAAAATAAAGCTTTTCTAGATTAATTCAAATTCTAATAAAACTAATCATTTTTAATTAATCAACCAAAATTAATTAATTAATTTATGTTCCAAAAAATACGGGGTATTACATGGGTGATGTACATAATTTGATCTTATAACCTATGTGGGGTCCATGCAATTTAGGGGCCCATATCCAAAAGGTTATGAGATGACACTAAGATCCAATTAACAAACATGAAACATATTATCACAATAAGCCCTTCACAACAAACTCATAAGTGACAGAGGGAGTCCATTTTAGTTGGGAAACTCAAGTCCATTCTTATAAATATTGTAATCATCCCATTCGTGGGGATATTTGTTGGGAGGACATCTAATAAATTCTACCAAATTATTAATCAAAAACAAATTTAATAATAGATATACCCCCTTGGACATGGGAAGTTTTTTTCCAAACCATGTATATAAGTGTTTTTTCTTATATGTTTCATAATTTTTGTCCCTTTATTATTAATGAATTTGCACATGAAATTGGGTTTTTCATACCCCTAAGTTTTATGCACTTACAATTGGCATCATCTGTGGGAACGAGTCTTTCCTTAGTTTCACCAATTAGATCCAACCAGAATCTTACCATAGACAACACTCAAGATCAACATGAATCATATGACATCTATAAAAATGGACATCCATCTCCCATACCCCATGGATCATATCTGTTATCCACTCTTAAAGAGATGGTGGTGCTTTTGGCTCCCATTACTAACCCAATGAAGATCATTCTGATGGAAGTAGGAAATATCACCATATTCAGGTTTCAAAAAGTCTTAACTCCTATGAAGAATACCTTCACGATGATGAGATTGTTTCTTCACAGGTCGTGAGGAGAATAATTGATTGTAGTGCCAAGTGGAAAAGATGGAATGTGACTGATATACCCGTATATACCCTCGGCTATGCCGAGGTCGTCCTGTGCCTCACCAGGACCAGACGACCCCTCAGGGGCCGACCCTTCATCAGCCTCCGGACGACCCCTCAGGGGGGGGGGGAGATCCTTCATCAGACTTCGGACGACCCCTCAGGGGGGCCGACCCTTCATCGAACTCCGGACGACCCCTCAAGGGGTCGACCCTTCATCCGGCTCCGAACGACCCTTCAGGGGGCCGACCCTTCATCAGGCTTAGGATGACCCCTCAGGGGGCCGACCCTTCATCAGGATCCAGACGACCCCTCAGGGGGCCGACCCTTCATCAGGCTCCGGACGACCCCCCGAGGGTACGACAGTACGAGGCCCAAATTAGTCCAGACTCATTACCGGAAGGAACTTTGCCCTCTGCCTCATATCAAAGGCCGACGGTGACATCATCACAGCGCGTGGTTTGGGAGACGTGTGGAACAGTGCGCGTGAGGCTCACATGGCACATGGGAGACCGTTATAACAAAATCACACCCTCACGTGAGGGAATATTATGTCATCATTTGGCATCTACAGGTGTCAACAATGGATTGGCTAGATCATCATTCACATTCACCATGCATACTTAGGGGGTACACTACACCCCCCAAGACCTATATATACTTGTCACTTACAACCCTACAGGGGATAAATCGATAATTGTAACCCTAGCAAAAACTCTGCTTGTACACATAGTAGAGAGAGAAAGTGAGCTTATGTGCATTGTACCCAAGGCCATTAGTGCCCATACTTAGTGGATCACGCACTCACAGTGGATGTAGGCCAAATTGGCTGAACCACTATACATCATTGTCTTATTCCTCTTATACTCATCTCCTTCTACACACTTATACACTTACATCTCTATGGATGCCATGGTTACTGTTGTTTGATCTTATCATCACTTATCTGGTGGTGCTAGATATCAGCATCATCAGTGACCTCTATAGATACAACATGAGTCGAGATGAAGTTTGTACACCTATCGTTCAAGAGAAAAAGACTCCCAACCAATGAAAGAGTATGCAACACATGAGACAACGAACATATTATGTTGGAACTAAAAATAGTTCTCCAAGGTAGGGGCTAACTAAGATTCATTACCATCATTTCACACCTTAAAAGAACGTATGCTCTACTCACCCTGAAATAGAAATAACATGAGACTCTCATAGACTAGGACAAGTTATACTAGGACGTGTATAACAAGATTAGGGATTGTAGAGAGAAGGTCTTGAAGGAATCCTTTAATATCATCTTGACAAATGATTTTAAAAAATGAGGCGACCAAAATTGCCGACTTAATGTCCATGATTGAGAAATCTATGAAGGAAGAAAATGTGGTCTATCGACCTAAGCAAATAATTCTGACCAAAGTAAAATTCTGACGAATCATGTTACCAATAGGGTAATTCAAAGAAGAGTGGAAAAAAGATTAATAATGAAAAAGCCTACTAAGGAATCAATATAGTCTTCAAGGAGGCAATCTAAAAAATCCTCCATAAAATCAAATATAAGCAATACTTTAAATTAACATGGAAGGTGGGGGGGGGGGATTATACAAAAAAATACCATGCTACAATGTGCATACCATAAATACCATGGACACAAGACTATAAAGTGCAAAGTTTTTAACTCTCATCTTGAGGAGATGTTTCAAGCCAAGCATCTGGGGCACTACGTTGAAAGGAGGCAAGGCAAATAGATGAAAATGGTCAACCAGTGACCAAATAACATTTTAAAGGATGTGGATGAAGGATATATTAATAGTGATTCATGGGGCCTCTAGCCCTGATTAGATCAAGGGGAATTATATGATTATCGAGGTGAAGAAGGTGGCCGCAGTGGTGGAGGCATTCCAAATTGAGCCATAAACATCACTAGTAAACTCCATCGATCTAAAGAGGTGGATCGTACCGCACACATCATTTTTATAGGGTATGACCTAGTATAAGTATGAACACCCTATCATTATTCATTGGTTATCTCGCTCCAAATTACTACATTGGATGTCGATAAGATCTTGGTTAATTAAGGTAGATCATCTAAAGTGATGTAGATTAAACTATTTAACAAACTAAACCTTGGGATTGAAGACCTGGAGGAGGTTATCATGTTGTTAGTCGAATTTGCCAAAAAAATAACTTTACCACTAGGTAAGGTCATGTTTTCAGTGAGAAAAGGATGGATATCCAAGCTAATAGAGTTTCTAGTCATATACATTGGATCTCCATTTATCATTAGAAGAAGTTGGATACATACGATGATGGTTGTAGCATCTATATACCGCCAAAAACTCAAATGCATCACCGATCGGGGGTAATGGTGATTATGGAATAATCAACCTTTTGCTTAGCAATGATTTATCAAGATGATTAGGCCTAGGTAGGACAAAAAGAAGGATAAGGTGGAAGAAATAGCCTCGGGAGGGTATGTCCCCTTAAAGTAGAAACTAAAGCATGAATCACCTGAGATAGAGGAAACCCAAGTTTCCTCACTAATTGGGTAAAGGAACCTTTGGAGGAAGTAATTTTGACCCTTATCACCCAAATATGAAATTCATCATCGAAAATTTACTAACTAGGCAGGAAAAATAAGAGATAATGATTTTTTTATGGAAAACAAAGATGTTTTTGCATGGCATACTTATGTCATGTCTATAATTAGCCCAGATATTTCGTATTGCAAGTTACATGTAGTTCCTTCTTGGCCACCGGTCTAATAAAAGGATTTTTGAACTTTACCTAAAAAATCCAATGCAAATGAAGAAAAGTTAAGGAAAATTCTATACGCAAGGTCCATGGAGGAAGTCCGATTTCTAGAATGTATATCCAACCCATTTATCGTAAGAGGAATGATGAAAAATGAAGGGTGTTTATTGACCTCAGTGATTTTAACAATGCATTCCCTAAAGATAGTTTTCCCCTCCTGAAAATTGATTAGTTGGTTGATGACACGGCTAACCACAAGAGAATGAGCTTTTTAGAAGCATATTAGGGGTGTCATCATATCCCTTTGTCTGGTCCTCACTAAGATAATACGTCGATCGTAACCACGTTAGGTTTGTATTCCTATATTATGATGCCTTTTGGTCTAAAAAAACCTAGCCATCTTAGCAGTAACTTCTAACCAGGATGTTCAAGAAACATCTAGGGAATACCATACAGGAGTATATAAATGATGTTACGGTGTAGACTAAGAGCATGGTCGACCACCTTCTTAACCTCAAGAAAACTTTTGAGGTCCTCTAAAAATATTGCATGAAGATGAATGTAGCCCAGTGTCGCGCCCCCACTTAATTTGGTTAAACTCATACTTTTAATTAGAGATAAATTGACTTAAACAATGCTTTAATTTAAATCTCTAAGGAAAATAGCATAAGATTTTTTTTTTCCAAAGGTATGTGTAGATGAAAACATAACTGCCTTTACTTATAACTAATAAGTACTACATAACTTTACATAACCAAGATCCTTAGTTTAATAATTACACAAAAGGAATCATGATATTCAAACCATACTAAATATCCGTCACTCCCCCGTTTTAAGGTCGTAACTTGGCAGTGAACTCCAAACGGTAGGCATACCTGAAACATAACATTACAGGAGTGTAAGCAATATAAGCTTAGCGAATGACCATATACCACCTCTATAACCAAATTGAATAACCATTTTTATTTTGTTTTAATTCTATAACCCAACAGGAAATGTGAAACTCTCGCAAGCCTGGACCCGCCACAGTCCAATTAATCCACCACGGTTATCGGGGACCACCACATCCCTTTATTAGGCCCGAGTACATAAACCTTTAAGTTGGATTAACAGGACCTCCACATCCTGTAGGACCCACCACAGTCCTTAACATTGAATAACATCACTTAACATTTCAATCATATGCATATGTTTCCTAGATACAACATCACTCCCATAAGCATTTTAACACATGTATTGAACTACACATTTCCATATGAACATATGATCATGTATATTTCATAGGATAGGTCACTCACCTTGGATTTGGTGCTAAGATTAATACCAAACTACTTCCTTGGTATGGTGGTATTAGTTGCTTCCCCACCTAACAAGTCAACGTCATTAGTATCTGAATACACCAATTAACATTAAACCTAGTAATACATCACATCATTTGGTCAATCATAAATAACTAAGGAGGAAATAAATATGATACTTCACATTTCTATAAAACCCAAGTAATTAGGGTTCAAACACAATTTACAGAATTAAATTACGAATTTGCTAGACAAAGTTATGCCCATTTCATTACAGCCTTTTCCAAATCGGTTCTCAAGAAAAACAACAACACAACTTCAACTTCCTAGAATTCTCATAATTTTTGTACAATATAGCTTTCTATGATATTCCACCCAATATCAGTAAACACATTGAATAATATAAATTTAATGTTTCATAATTTTTAGGTCTCATTTTCTATGTCGAGCAAAACGTCGAACACCTGATATGCATTATGGCTTCTTTAGGGAAGATTTTAAACCAAGACTTCAAACTATCACCAAGGGTTCATTCCTTGGTATTTTTACACAATTTTCGGATATGTTATACATGTATGAGTGTATTTTACTCTACAACTTGAATCACTCAATTGTAATAAGTATTCCATGATTTATGACATTTTTAGCACAACTAGGTCAAAATACAACATTAAGGCATAACTTAACATTTTTAAGCATACATAACCTTGACCTTGAGTATAATTCATGGAAACATATAATAAACATGTTTTAGCGGAAATATACATCATAATCATGAATTTTCTAAATCAAAATGCTTTACGAAAAGATGATGTAAATTTAGGACTTTAAAGTATGCATTTACAATCCTAGCTCTGGTTCTAACATATGTTCTTAACCCATCCTTGTTCCAACACAATTCAGCAATATGGTTATCATTAAAATATATATCCAAATCAGGAATAAAAACATGCCAAGTATAGAACTCATCCATGTGACAAACTTTAATAAAGATGTAATTACCTTACGAGAATTCCTCGATTTATGGTGAATTTTCAAAGAAATTCTTCCTTAACTTTGTTTTTCTCTCTCCATAAGCATATTTTTTCTCAAACTTGTAATAGGAAATGAAAAATATGATAAGTTCTGCCTTATGAGCTAAAAAACGTGGCTATGGGACCACTTTAAGGTGGTATTATGCGATTCGTTGGGGAAGGGGTCCTATAGGACAATTCCGTTAATGATAGATTTGTCCGGCCTCGTAAAATCACCATAACTCACTATTTCGTGCCCCGATTTACTCTCACTTTGTGTATGAGTATATAACTTAAACATCTACAACTTTGATTTTTTGTGTTTTCCCAAAATCATAAAACTAGTACACCTAATTTGGGCTCGAACAGAAGAGTAATTATTTACTCAAAATTTCATAACTTTCACATTTGGCGACCAAACATCGCCACTTTCGCACCAACACTCTAGCTTACTTTTTATAAACATAATGATGCATTTAGAAACATATTTTCATGATGCATTTAACCACATAACCAATTTATAACTTATAACTCATAACTTATACTTAATCGTATAATTAACCTTACTAATCGTGTTTTAGGGCCTTACAATTCTACCCCTCTTATAAAAATTTCGTCCTCGAAATTTAACGCATAAGAAACTTACCAAACAAATGAGGATATTGCTTCTTCATGTTATCCTCCCCTTCCCAGGTGGCATACTCCACATTCTGACTTCTCCACATCACCTTAACTAGTGAAATGGTTTTACTACGTAACACTTGCTCCTTTCGATCTACAATAGCAATTGGTTCCTCCATGTAGGTTAAGTCATCTTGAAGCTCTATCGGTTGTGAAATAAACACATGTGAAGGATCGGGCACATACTTACGTAACATGGATATATGAAAAACATCGTGTATCCGAGACAATTCTGGTGGTAATGCCAACTTATAAGCTACAGATCCAACCCGTTTCACTATCTCATCAGGGCCAATGTACCTGGGACTTAACTTTCCCTTCTTCCCAAATCTCATAACCCCTCTCCAAGGAGAAACACGTAGGAATACTCGATCACCTTCCTCAAATTTCAATTCTTTCCTTCGGTTGTCTGCATAACTTTTCTGTCTACTTTGCACCACCTTTAAGTGATTATGGATGAGATTGATCTTTTCAGTAGTCTGTTGTACAATTTTTTGCCCAAGAAGTTTTCGTTCTCCTACTTCAGTCCAACACACTGGAGTTCTGCATTTTCTCCCATACAAAGCTTCATAAGGAGCCATCTCAAAGCTCGAATGATAGCTATTATTATAAGCAAACTCTATTAGTGGCAAGTGTTCATCCCAACTTCCCTTGAACTCTAATACACAAATTCGTAACATATCTTCAAGTGTCTGGATCGTTCTTTCTGACTGCCCATAAGTCTGAGGATGAAAAGCTGTACTAAATTTCAATTTAGTCCCCAAAGCTTCTTGTAAACTAGGCCAAAAGTGAGAAGTAAACTTAGGATCTCGATCAGAAATAATAGAAACAGGTGCACCGTGAAATCTAATAATCTCATCCACATATAATTTGGCATATCTATCCATGGAGTAAGTAGTTTTAACGGGAAGAAAATGTGAAGACTTAGTCAACCTATCAACGACAACCCAAATAGAATCAAACCCTCGTGATGATTTTGGTAAACCTACAACAAAATCTGTAGTAACATGCTCCCATTTCCACTCAGGGATAGGTAAGGGTTGAGGTAAACTACTTGGCTTCTGATGCTCCACCTTCACCTGTTGGCAAACTAGACATCTAGCAACAAAATCTGCAATGTCGTGTTTCATTCCCGACCACCAATAACATTGTTTCAAATCTCTATACAGTTTCGTGCTCCCTGGATGCATAGCATATAAAGAACACTGGGATTCCTCTAAAATCGTTCTTCTCAAATCAGGCACATTAGGTACACACAAACGGTTCCCATACATAACAATGTCATCATCCCGAATAGAAAATTCATTTGCTTTACCCTTTTTCATATTATCTCTAACTTTCTCCAATTCTGTATCTCCTCCTTGTGCTTGTTTTATCCAGTCTATCAATGTGGGTCTAACATTTAAATGTGCTACTATTCCATAAGACTCATTCAAAGTTAATTCCACCCTCATTAAAGCTAACTCTCTCAGCAGATCAACTCGAATACAATAAATACAAGATACTATGCCTAGAGATTTTCTACTCAAAGCATCAGCAACAACATTAGCTTTACCTAGATGGTGATGTATCGTACAATCATAATCTTTTATAAGTTCCATCCACCTTCTTTCCCTCAAGTTCAAGTCTTTTTGAGTAAGCAAGTATTTTAAGCTCTGATGGTCAGTAAAAATTTCACAACTAACGCCATATAAGTAGTGTCTCCAGATCTTTAATACAAAAACTACTGCAGCTAACTCAAGATCATGAGTAGGGTAGTTGCGCTCAGGTATCTTTAACTGTCAAGAAGCAAAATCAATTACCTTTCCATGCTGCATTATTACACATCCAAGTCCTTGATACGAAGCGTCACTATAAATAACTAGACCTTCTGTACCTGTTGGGATAGTCAATACTGGAGCTGATGTCAACTTACCCTTTAAATTTTCAAAGCTTTTATCACAATCACCACTCCACACAAACTTGTTCTCCTTTCTAGTAAGCTTAGTCAATGAAAATGCAATAGAAGAAATCCCCGGTATAAACCTCCTGTAATAGCCCGCCAATCCCAAAAAGCTACGTACCTCTGTCACACTAGTTGGTCTTTCCCAATTCATTACTGCTTCTACCTTCTTGGGATCTACACAAATACCATCAGCAGAAATAACATGCCCCAAAAATACTACCCTGTCTAGCCAAAATTCACATTTAGAAAATTTAGCATACAACTGCTTCTCTCACAAGGTCTGTAAAATAATACGCATGTGGCATTCATGCTCATCCCTACTACGAGAATATATCAAAATATCATCAATGAAGACAATAACAAAAGAATCCACGTATGGGTGAAATATACGGTTCATCAAATCCATGAATAAGGACGGTGCATTTGTTAACCCAAATGGCATGACAAGAAATTCATAATGTCCATACCTGGAACGAAAAGCAGTTTTAGAAATGTCACAATCTCTTACTTTCAATTGATGATATCCGGATCTGAGATCGATCTTGGAAAACACTTTGGCTCCTTGCAACTGATCGAACAAGTCATCAATCCGGGGTAGTGGGTATTTATTATGGATAGTCACCTTATTTAATTGACGATAATCGATGCACAGCCTCATGGTTCCATCTTTCTTCTTCACAAACAATATTGGGGCTCCCCACGGTGATACACTAGGCCTTATAAAACCACGGTCTAACAAATCTTGTAACTGTATTTTTAGCTCCTTTAATTCTGCAGGTGCCATGCGATATGGTGCAATAGATATTTGTGCGGTGCCTGGTACCAACTCAATCGCAAATTCTACCTCACGGTCTGGTGCTAACCCTGGGAGTTCTTCCGGGAAGACATCTGCAAACTCATTAACTACTGGTATATCTGATAATTTTCCAGCCTCTTGTCGTATGTCCACCACATGGGCAAGATAACCCTCACATCCTTTCCTTAGCAGTTCATAACATTTTATAGCAGAAATCAAACAAGTTGGAGTGACATTTCGTTCCCCAATAAATTTAAATTCAGGTTCACCCGGTAACTGAAACACTACCTCCTTTTTAAAGCAATCCAAACATACATGATATGAAGCTAACCAATCCATACCTAGTATTACATCAAAGTCGCGCATATCGAGAGGTAATAAGTCAACTAGTAACTCTTTTTCACCCACTCGCACCACACACTCCCTATATACCCTCTCAATAAAAACCAACCCCGCTACTGGAGTAACAATAGATAAACCAGAATCTAATGATGATAATGGTTTATTAAGATGCAACAGATAAAGCAAAGACACAAAAGAATGTGTGGAACCAGGATCTATCAACACATAAGCATCTTTATCACCAATAGGAAGTGTACCTGTCACTACATTAGGCATAGCTTGTGCATCTTGTTGCGTCAGTGCAAACACTTTGCCTTGGCCTTGGCTTTGCGATATACCTCCTCTACCTCCCCTGGGTACATTCTGTGTAGAACTCCTACCTCCTACTGCCACACTCCCAACCGATGTTGTAGCTCCCATCGCTGGACAATTCTTTCGTAAGTGCCCCGGTTGATGACAATGGAAACACAAAGGTGTTGTCTCAGCTATTGTACACTCTCGAGACATGTGCCCTTGACCACCACATCTATAACAAAATATAGCCCTCGGCACCAACACAGATTCATTTTCGGACCGATTCATCCCAGTCCTTCCACCCCGAGCCTGAAATCTTCCACGTGCACTTCTATTATTTTAAAATTCTTGGCCCTTAGGTACTCCTCGTGCTACACTCTGAGTTGAGGTTCCCGCCTCCCATCCATATGACCTTATGCCATCATGTCTAGCTTTCTTCGAGTGTTCAACTTGCATTTCTTTTATTGACTTTTCTGACACCATGGCCCTATCCACCAAGTCCACATAATCTGTTATCTTCATATTAGCAACCATGCTTTTTATATCTACACTCAGCCCGGTTTGAAACCGATCACATTTACTTTCTTTCGTCCTCACCAAGTCAGGTGCAAATCTAGATAAGGATATAAATAAAGCTTCATACTCTTCCACTGTTCGATTCCCCTATTTCAACGTGATAAATTCTTCCTCCTTCTCCTTCCTATAAAGCCTTAGGAAATATTTTTCAAAGAACACCTTCACAAACCCCTCCCATGTAATTTGTGGAGGATTTATTGGAACCACTCCCCCCATCGTAGTAAGTAATCTTTCTGTTGCATCCCACCATAACTTTGCATCAGCCTCTAACCTAAAGGTTGCTAACAAAACCTTTTGTTCATCTCGCACTTCCATCACCTTAAATATTGTTTCCATCTTTCTAACCCACCCCTCTGCCACTAACGGATCCGTAGTCCTAGTAAATGCAGGCGGATTTAACTTCATGAACCTCTCATGTAATTTTTCCCTATCCCCACCATGTTCTCCACCTCTTGCTTGTTCCATAAGTTGTGCCACAGCACGTAATATTCTTCCCACATCATCAATAGGTTGTTGTTGCACCTCTGGTTCCTCCACTTGAATATGTCTATGTCCTTGCTGACTATTAGGAACATAAAATGCCTCACCCTCCGCTCCATCATGTGGCTCATGTGGATCCATCATTCACTGCAATATAATTCACTTAAACAAAATACAATAGCATCAATTTAATATTAACATTGTTAGTCAAAATCCAGGTACATAACAAACTCACTTTCTAGTGTCCACTGCCAATCTAGACCCTCACACCCTATCCAGAACCTAATAACCACGCGCTGATACCAAGTTGTCGCGCCCCGACTTAATTTGGTTAAACTCATACTTTTAATTAGAGATAAATTGGCTTAAACAATGCTTTAATTTAAATCTCTATGGAAAATAGCATAAGATTTTTTTTTCCAAAGGTATGTGTAGATGAAAACATAACTGCCTTTACTTATAACTAATAAGTACTACATAACTTTACATAACCAAGATCCTTAGTTTAATAATTACACAAAAGGAATCATGATATTCAAACCATACTAAATATCCGTCACTCCCCCGTTTTAAGGTCCTAACTTGGCAGTGAACTCCAAACGGTAGGCATACCTGAAACATAACATTATAGGAGTGTAAGCAATATAAGCTTAGTGAATGACCATATACCACCTCTATAACCAAATTGAATAACCATTTTTATTTTGTTTTAATGCTATAACCCAACAGGAATTGTGAAACTCTCGCAAGCCTGGACCCGCCACAGTCCAATTAATCCACCACGGTTATCGGGGACCACCACATCCCTTTATTAGGCCCGAGTACATAAACCTTTAAGTTGGATTAACAGGACCTCCACATCCTGTAGGACCCACCACAGTCCTTAACATTGAATAACATCACTTAACATTTCAATCATATGCATATGTTTCCTAGATACAACATCACTCCCATAAGCATTTTAACACATATATTGAACTACACATTTCCATATGAACATATGATCATGTATATTTCATAGGATAGGTCACTCACCTTGGATTTGGTGCTAAGATTAATACCAAACTACTTCCTTGGTATGGTGGTATTAGTTGCTTCCCCACCTAACAAGTCAACGTCATTAGTATCTGAATACACCAATTAACATTAAACCTAGTAATACATCACATCATTTGGTCAATCATAAATAACTAAGGAGGAAATAAATATGATACTTCACATTTCTATAAAACCCAAGTAATTAGGGTTCAAACACAATTTACAGAATTAAATTACGAATTTGCTAGACAAAGTTATGCCCATTTCATTACAGCCTTTTCCAAATCGGTTCTCAAGAAAAACAACAACACAACTTCAACTTCCTAGAATTCTCATAATTTTTGTACAATATAACTTTCTATGATATTCCACCCAATATCAGTAAACACATTGAATAATATAAATTTAATGTTTCATAATTTTTAGGGCTCATTTTCTATGTCGAGCAAAACGTCGAACACCTGATATGCATTCTGGCTTCTTTAGGGAAGATTTTAAACCAAGACTTCAAACTATCACCAAGGGTTCATTCCTTGGTATTTTTACACAATTTTCGGATATGTTATACATGTATGAGTGTATTTTACTCTACAATTTGAATCACTCAATTGTAATAAGTATTCCATGATTTATGACATTTTTAGCACAACTAGGTCAAAATACAACATTAAGGCATAACTTAACATTTTTAAGCATACATAACCTTGACCTTGAGTATAATTCATGGAAACATATAATAAACATATTTTAGCGGAAATATACATCATAATCATGAATTTTCTAAATCAAAATGCTTTACGAAAAGATGATGTAAATTTAGGACTTTAAAGTATGCATTTACAATCCTAGCTCTCGTTCTAACATATGTTCTTAACCCATCCTTGTTCCAACACAATTCAGCAATATGGGTATCATTAAAATATATATCCAAATCAGTAATAAAAACATGCCAAGTATAGAGCTCATCCATGTGACAAACTTTAATAAAGATGTAATTACCTTACGAGAATTTCTCGATTTATGGTGAATTTTCAAAGAAATTCTTCCTTAACTTTGTTTTTCTCTCTCCATAAGCATATTTTTTCTCAAGCTTGTAATAGGAAATGAAAAAGATGATAAGTTCTGCCTTATGAGCTAAAAAACGTGGCTATGGGACCACTTTAAGGTGGTATTATGCGATTCGTTGGGGAAGGGGTCCAATAGGACAATTCCGTTAATGACAAATTTGTCCGACCTCGTAAAATCACCATAACTCACTATTTTGGGCCCCGATTTACTCTCACTTTTTGTCTATGAGTATATAACTTAAACATCTACAACTTTCATGTTTTTGTGTTTTCCCAAAATCATAAAACTAGTACACCTAATTTGGGCTCGAACAGAAGAGTAATTATTTACTCAAAATTTCATAACTTTCACATTTGGCGACTAAACATCGCCACTTTCGCACCAACACTCTAGCTTACTTTTTATAAACATAATGATGCATTTAGAAACATATTATCATGATGCATTTAACCACATAACCAATTTATAACTTATAACTCATAGCTTATACTTAATCGTATAATTAACCTTACTAATCGTGTTTTAGGGCCTTACACTAAGTGCTCCTTCGGGATCCATTCTGACAAGTTTTTTAGGATATCTAGTCATCCAGATAGGGATTGAAGAAAACCCTGACCACAGAGAGGCCTTATGGGACATTCAACCACTAATACCTATGTGTGAAGTTCGGAAGCTCATGGGAATGTAGGATGTCCTTAACCAGTTCATCTTTAAGTCTTTTTAGCATTGTTGACTATTTTTAGGTACTAAGGAAGAAGATGAATGAAGTTTGGAACAACAAATGCGATGCATCACCAGAGGAGTGAAAATAATCTTTGGACACAAAAGTGTTAAGATAAAAATATCTTTTCACTCTTTTACAAAAAAAACCTTTAAACTTTAATGATTGAAATTGACAAACAAAGAAATAACAGCTTAGCTTGGTATGATGTTCAAAGTACAACAAATTAAAATGGGATGAGATAAGGAGAAGTGAGAAGAGCACAATATTTTATAACAAGGGAAATAGCGAACTACTCAATCCCGGGTCTTCTAGTTCCAAAGACCACGCACATCACAAGTCCACTAGAATAACAATTTTAATGCAGATTATAGTTTAAAAATATGTAAGTGAACTAGTACTATCAATAAACGAAGTATTCCCAAGCAAGCACTAAAAAACCCGACAAACCACTAAATGAGACCAAACTAGAGTATCCAGTGAAGAGGTAACAAAAATAGTTTAATAAGTTTCAAATTCACAGAAGCTAAAGAAATTAATTCTAAAGCCAAGAACAAAAATTTCTTGCTTTATAAATTGATTTTCCATCCTTATAAAAAAACATTTTATGAGAAAAGTAAAATTGTGAGATTTATAGAAACCACAAAAAATCCACAAAAACAAAAACACAACCAAGCTAAGTTTATATTATGTATATAATGAGTACAACATGTTTATTTTAAACAAGATATGTCAATTATATATATATATATATATATATATATATATATATATATATATATATATATATATATATATATATATATATATATATATATATATATATATATATATATATATATATATATATATATATATATATATGTATATTCTCAATAGCATACTAATAGATCAACAATATAATCGATCAAAGTAGTAAAAGAACCATTTCTGATGAGTTTATGAATGAAGACTTTTCAAACTAGGGTTTGTAAAAATTCAAAAGCAATCAAATCATTCAAATCACAGAGGAACACGCAATATATGGTTTTGTATGTAGAAAAGAGAGTTTTGAAAGAATACCCACAAAGGAGATCAAAAGAAAAACATGGGTTTGAAAGCAGAACAAGCTTCAAACCAAAACCGACGAGCTCCATCTTCCTCAGCATTACTGGAGGAAGAAAGACATCCCTCAAAACTCATTCAACTTAAGCACTCATCCTCAAAAAATATGTATGGTTGAAATTTTAGGATGAAACGAGTAAAAATCCTCTCAAAACAAGTAAGACATAAGTGAAATAGAGAGAGAAAGTTGAGAAAATATTTCGACAGAGTTTCCCGAAGGTTTCAAAACAATTCTCTTTAAAGCAAGCGAACTTGGCCATCTAGTTATAAAGATGGCATAAAGGGGTTATATAATCTTATAAATACACAAACAATAAGGGCACATGAGTAAGCAACCAACCTCTCTGAGGGGTACTAAAGGCAACGTATAAAAGCCCAAGTGGTGGGGGCTGATTCATAAAACACCAATGTACAGAGAGGGGTACAAAGGTTAAATCAGCACAAACAAAATGACAAAAGTTCCTCCATAATGACACATGTCCAAGCCACTTGAGAAACGAAAAACGTTGACATTTTAAGCTTCGCTGATTTAAATTAAGAAACAAAAACATTTTGATTTTGTTTCATTAAATAAATAAACCAGCATTAATAAATTCCACAAAATTATAAAAAAAAAATTGAAAATTAATTTTTAAATTTTGGAAAATCATAAAACCAAATAAAAACTAAAAATAAAAATATTTTAAGTATAAAATACATAAAAATATATAAATACAAAAATATATAGTATATTACACAAATTCATTTTAGGGTTTTATAAGTTTAGAAAATTTGATTTTAAAAATTCTTAGAAAAATCTTTTTAGGAATATATTTAGAGTGTGCCATGAAACCTAGAGTATTAAAGTTGTCGTTACAAAATTGATCCAACAAAACAAAAGAAGGTACTTTCAAGGAGATCACAAGATATCTCGAAACACCACCTACTTTGGTAGTCCCCAATCAAGGGGAAACCTTATACATGTACTTATCAGTATTCAATCACACGGTCATCTCAGCACTAGTCCATAAACAAGTGATGGGGAAGACTCCAATTTATAATATAAACAAGGCATAAATTAATCTAGAGAAAAAGTACCTCCCTAAAAAAAGCTGGTGTATTCACTAGTGGTCACGTTAAGAAAACTAAAGCTTTGAATATGCCTTAACTAGAGCAGTCTTATGAAAGATCGACCTTTTTAAATCCATGTCTAATAGGTCTGTAGAGTTCGATATCTTTTATATTCAGTATCAACCTATGACACTAATCAAGGGTCGAGTTCTAGCCTACCTCACATAAGAATCCGTGCCTAGGTTTCCCACCAAAAGTCCATAGATCGCCACTGGCAATGAATTATGTGGCGATTAGGTTTGACTGGCAGTCAAAAAATACATTGCACAAATGGACATTGTTTGTGGATGGAGAATCCAACTCCAATGGATTTAAAGTAAGTATAGTACTTATCACCCCCGATGGGGAAATTATTGAGCAAGACATTAGGCTAGGATTTAAAGCATCCCATAATGAGGTGGAGTATGAGGAATTACTTGGTGAATTGAGGAAAGCCTTTTTATTGGGTGCCATATATCTAGACGTTTTTTTTTACTCAAGACTTATCTACAACTAGGAATTAGGAGAATATAGAGTAAGGGATGAATTCATGTCAAAATCCTTACAAAAGGCATATGAATTGGTCGAATAGTTTCAGAACGTGGAAATTTAGCAGCTCCTCATTTCGAAATAATAGTCACTTAGATTCCCTAGTAACCCTTGCTTGTGTAATAAACTCTAACCTCAGATGCACCACTCAGGTTGAATACCTAAGTCGGTTAGGCATGTTAAGATAAGAGGAAAATGTTCAAATGATTAAGATAGGTGAGACACCAAGATGGGTGGACCCGATCATTTAATACATAAGTGAAAATTTTCTCCCAAGCGATGGAAAGGAGGCACACCAACTAAAAATTAAAGAAACGTGATTATACTTATCCCCTGGAGGGAAGTTTATATCTAGAATGTTTCACATGTATCTATCTATAGTACGTACATCTGAATAGAGTGGGTGAAGTGTTATACCAACTCCTTTTTTATAAATAAAATCATAATACTATCGGCCTTACATTCATTAAGACTCTATCAACTACATTCAAAATTCTGAGAAATTCCAAAATATACGCTATTACTAAATAAACTAGTAGACAACCTAAACCCACTAATAATTCCATATTCTTTTACCTAATAGGGGGTTAGACATCTTTGGACCACTGTCCATAATTCTTACCCAAAATATTTATTGGCCAGCACTTTCTACTTCACCTAGTGGATAGAGGCATAGACCTTGGCAAACTTCTGGTATGTAAACATGATTAGTTTCATATAAATAAACATAATAACTAGTTTTGGGAATCCAAGGAACATACTAACAAATAACGGGACCTAACTTAAAACTAAACCATTCTAAGGATTTTACATTGACCATAGAATCATACACTTTTATATTTCAGTGGCTTACCCATAGAGTAACAGACAAGAAAAAAAATCATAAAAATGTCATTTCTAGATGAAATACGAAAGATGCTAGAACATGATAAAGGCTCATGGGTGGATGAGATACCACACTTCATTTGGGCATATTGAATGACCCTTAGAAGCTCGAATGGGGAAACACCTTTCACCTTAGCCTATAGAATAAAAGCGTTAATAGCCTTAGACGTCAGCCTACTAACTATGAAGACCACTTTAGCTGACCAAGGCATGAACGATTATAGAATCAAGGCGAGATGAGACACATTAAAGAAAGGAGAGACCAAACCCTCATCAAGGTAGCATCCTACCAATAGTAACTCATTAAAAAGTATAATCATCACGTCAAGCCAAGACAATTTAAGGATAGGGACTAAATCTTAAGAAATATTATCGTTGTGCAAAAAATTCATGTATTGCGAAGTTTGACCAAAATGGTAAGCCCCATTCAAGATAACAATAGATGAATTAAATGGGTCATGGCACTTGGAAATAATGGAGGGCTACTAGATCCCTCGAGCATGGAACGATGTAAATTTAAGGAAGTTTTATTTATAGTTTATCTATTTATTCAATGTTTTTAGTATTTGCCTAGTGTTTACTAGTTCATTTATGTTCTAATTTAATTATTTTTAGCTTTGCGATAAGTGGTAAAATAGTTACTCGCCTTAGGCGTTGTTATTTCAAATATAAATTTTATTCTACTTAAGTTGATTTTCCTTATGTCTCTAACATATAGCATTTAAACTACCCCGGGGAGCAAAAAAACTTGAGGTAAAGAATCCTTAGGCGTAAGAAAATTTTAAATTATTAAGATACACATTTTGTTTTTTTTATCAAAAAAATAAGAAAATATCTACGGGGGAGCACCAAGCAAATAAGAATCTAACTAGGTTGGTAAAATAAATCCTTTTATGGGGGAAGACCCACAAATTGGTGCATGTTCAATAATTAATGATAGGACAAAGTTTGAATGTAATGATACCATCTAAAAGGTAATCACGAGACCTAATTAATAAAAATGATAG
The DNA here is from genome assembly GCA_949130495.1 of Sambucus nigra. Classification (NCBI taxonomy): domain Eukaryota; kingdom Viridiplantae; phylum Streptophyta; class Magnoliopsida; order Dipsacales; family Adoxaceae; genus Sambucus; species Sambucus nigra. The sequence continues at coordinate 641,856,497 of OX422210.1, forward strand.
TGAGATGTTAATCTAGGGTTTATATCACCAAAACTTTGCGAATCTTATAGGTGATCCAAATAGGATATAGGGATGAAAAGGATGATGTAGTTGGTGATTCACTACCCTTAATCCTCCCATACATGAGGAAAACACCATCTATATTTCTGTTATATGATCTACCTAAATCAAGCTGTGTGTGTGGGAACTTTTGGTGATGAAAAGTTGGTGAAGTAAGAGAAAAAGATATTATTTCTCTCCTCATCCCTAAAAAAAATATGAATAGTATTTTAATCACATCCTCTATAACCCTTGAGAGTGTAAATTTATATTATACCCCTTCCATAAACCCATATATATAAGTACATGAAGTGGGTTTGGGCCAATTATATATTTTAGAGAGTTATGGGTTTGCTATTTGGTATATAAACTATACTAGGGACCTAAGAAAAATAATTAAATTGACTTCCAAAAAGAAATGTGGAAATACCAAATGAGCCACCGTGATTTATTTCCTTTCTTATTTAGTTATTAATTCCTAAAAAATAATTAAAATTTCACAATAAGTTAACTATCTCAACATTACTTGAATAGAGAAGCCTTGTTCACAAAGTTAGATAGTACTTAATATGATTTCCCATGTTTCGTATTAAATATATGCTTGGCAAAATTCAATTCGTCGCGAATCGATTTTTACCAACCTCTTATTTATTCCTTAATCCCAAACTTAATTTATTTCACATTCTATCAAAGTATAAAATCCATCGTATGTGTTTACTGGTAGAATCAAAATTTATACATTTATCAAGGGGGTATCACAATCCTGAATATCTCCTAAGGGTGAATTCCTCCAGAATATGATCTCAGACACATTCACAAAATGATTTACCTTTCTACAAATATTATTGAACCAATAAATTTAATCTCACCCATTGAAATTTAAGTGATAATTATGTGAATACTAAAATTATCATATCCCTCGGGATTAAAAATTGTGTAAAGTCTAATATAGTAAGTGCTTATACTCAAATTTCACCCTTCATTCAGTTCAATACATTTATTAAGTACCAGTACAATCTTCCTTTAACTATTAAACAAGTTCTTGAACCATTGGACAAGTTCCCGTAGTAAACATACACTACTAAGATTTTATACACTACTTTACCTATAGGAACCCCACTCCCTATTTTGGCTTAGAACTATTCAATCATACTAGAACTGGAATTTTGATCTTCTATAATCGGGGTAAACCCAACTCTCCAAAAACATTACTAAGAAAAATTGACTGACTTATACAATAATGTTACATACAAATATAAGGCATTCCCACAAACATAACTCATTTTTCAAATGGATTTGACAATCCTTAATTAATAAATAATAAATGTCATAAACATGGTTCTTAGAAGAAAAAAAATTCTAACAATTTCCCACTTAGTCTTAAAGTGATGTGACTATGTATTTAACACCTAAACCATCAACATGACAATCAATATTCCTAGTTATATAAGGATTAACCCATTGTTATTCAATTCAATCTTGATAACAAACTCATCACATCCCTTGTTTGATCATTCGAACTAGGTGATGCATACGCTCAATGTGCTTAACTCTTTTATGATTCTTAGGTTATCTTGAACTTGAAATTGCTTTTATAATATTACATTATAGCGTAATGGATGATTTCATTGAAGGAAACCTGACATAAGACACTTAGGAAGTTCTTAATCCATATAACATCTTTAGTTGCCATCGAAGTGGAAAAACCTTCATCCTCTATGGTGGTGTCAGTAATACATGATTCATTCACACTCCTTTAACTAACAGTTCTACCTCCCAAAGTAATATCATGTGATAGATTTCTTGGATCCTTATTTCACTAAAAAAATTGATTTTTTGTACTCCAAAGGTACAAGACTGGTCGTTGAGCGAACCAACACATAATCTCTAGTCCTTTTTAAGTACTTATGAATGTGGTTTATTGTAGTCTAATGCTCCACATTTGGATTATTCTAAAAGTTTTTTACCATGCCAATGGCAAAGCAGATATTAGTCCAGTACACAACATAGCATATGTAAGGCTTCTCAACACCAAAGTGTAAGTTATATTCTTCATCCTCTTTTATGATTAGGTGCCATAGGAAAACTATCCTTGGATAGAGTAATTTTATACTTGAAAGGAACAAATCCTTCTTAAAATCTCGCACTCTAAAATATGTGAGGACATCACCAATATCAGTGGTTTGGAATAAGCTCAGTATCATATTTATTTGATCTAGCAAAAGCTTGATCCTAAGGATATGATTAGATTTCCCTAATCACTTCATAATAAACTACATAGACAACCACACTCTTATGTAATATAACATACCCACCTCGTTCCTGATTATGAGAGTATAAATACACATAGTGTACCATGAATACCACCATTTTTCCATCATACTTCTTATAGACAGATGTTTTATTTAGACTTTGATCAAAATTAAAAGTTCAATTGCCTATTCAAATCTGATTTTCCAAGACCTTGACCTTAGATTATGTCCATAAATGGACCTTTTAAGCTTGCACACTTGGATTTAATAACTTATTACTATAAATTCCTTGGGTTTCACGATATAGAGGTACTCATCAAGACTACCATTCAAGGACACAATCTTTAAACTAAAACAATCTCGATTAACTTTAGCATGGCTACCGATGAGAAGGATTACTAATAATCAATCCCTTTCTTTCTGAGTAAACCCTTTCGCAATAATCCATGCCTTGAAAGTTTCCAGATTCCCATCTATCCATATTTTTCCTTCTGTAGATCCACTTGCACATGATTGGTTCTATCCCATTATCATGTCAACAAAAAGCCAAGCTTAATTCATACACATATAGGTATCTATAGACTTGATATAAAGCTAAAAGCCCATGTCTTAGAATGTCTTATTGTAGTCCCTGGAACCTGGTTATGTTCCCTTGGGATCTCACCAAAATTATTACCCAAAAATACTAACTTATTAGGATGCCTCCTAACCTTCCCACTAGAATGTGTCTCCACTTATGATTAAATATAAGTGACATGTGTTTCCTAGTAATCGGTAATACTCCCACTGCAATTAAGTAATATATTATCAAAACTATATTGTATTTATTCCTATACAGATGGTCTTCGTAATCTGATATCCCTTGTTATCTCGTATAATTCTATATTACTCCAAAGAACATAATTTATTATATAATCATCTTTCAAAAAATTAACATTTAAACCATTAATAACCTACTTGTTCTTAGGAATATGAAATAAATCACCTTTAAAATCTTTGGGATGACCAATAAATAGACATACTATTGTCCTTGATTCCAACTTCCTTGACTCTTCTCATTGTTTGGGATCTATATAGGTGGAATAAAAAAAGTTATCTATAGATATTTCATTAATAAAACATTAAAAAGAACAAAAGAAACTAGGCTTGAAGAATAAACCTATGGTTTAGAACACAATTTCTTTGTGGATATGCTTATGATAAAATGTGGAGAATGGTCTTTATTGTTGATGAAAGGCTACCTTCTTTTGGATCTTTAAAAGATTACTCAACCTTTCAATACCCACTTAGTCAAATTAATTTGATGTTAATCGACTTTAACCAACATCTAATCAATTTCCTTTATTCCCTAAACTTAAATTATTTTCCAACGTCCACCGGATTATAAATAATCCACTTATTAGGCTTACTGGTGGAAATAAAATCTTATAAGTTTATCAAGGGGTATCGCAATCCAAAGTGTCCCTTAACATGGATTCTTATGAATTAAGATCTTAAACTTACGTATATAATGATCACCCAATATGTGGGTATCATTTTATCAATCTAATATTGAATTGTACCCATAGATATCAAAGAGACAACTAGATAAGCATCACAATCCTCAGAATTCTCGGGATTAAGAATATATACACCCTTTGTAAATGGTGTGAGATTTTCTTAGTCTAGTCTAAATATCCTTTCGACCCATATCTCAGGGATAGTCCCGTTTAATACATAACTAGCATGTACCGATCAAATCCTCTATTGAATTATCGCAAAAGATCCCAAACCACCACACCACTTTCTCATTGTTTGAGATAAACTAGAAGGATTGTATCACAACCGTAATGATAGGATGTTAAGTTCCTATCTAGGTCGTGAACATTTTAATAGTGTTATTATTGAAATTCCAATATCCTTGTGATTATCTCGAACCTAACTCACTAGAATTCCTACTAATCTCCATTGACTGATGTTAATATGCAATAATATAATTAAACAAACATAAAGCATTCTTATAAACTTGATTCTCAATTCAAAAAGAATAAAACAATCCTAAATAAATCAATAATAAAAGCATTTTACACATGGTTTTAATAATAAAATCCCAATAATATCCCACTTAATCTCAACGTTATGTGGCCATGCACTTGATTCCCATTCCTTCTATGTGACTATTAAAAATCCTATCATGTAAGATATTTGTAAAACAATCCATCGGGTTATCCTTGGATGCAATCTTGATCACGATGACATCTCCCCTCTACACGATCTCCCAAATCAGGTCATACTTACGTTCAATGTGCTTCTCGAACTTATGAGTAATTGGTTCTTTTGAATTCATAACTACACCATTATTATCAGAATAAAGTGTAATAGTCAACTGCACTGAAGGAACTATGCCCAATTCACTTAAGAAGTTTCGAACCCAAATAGACTCGGCTTACATGGTAGAATTATCCATGCAAGTCAGATTGATACTCCTTTAACTTATGGCTCCATCTCCTAGGTAATCTATTACCCCACCCCAATATCTTAATTATTTTCCCGCACAAGTTGGACTAAAATGAGAACTTTGGGATTTGGATAATTATAATTGGGATTATATTCTGATTAGACTATTTTGGAGGCTTGATGATAATTAGTGGAACTTATGGGTTAAAATTTGGAAGAAAAATCAAGGAAATATAATAAGGGTCTTTTGAACGAAAGATGGGTTGTTAGAATGAGAATCAAGGATCGTTCGAAGCAAGGGACCAAACAAACTTCGAGCGAGATCCCACTGCATAACTGATCAAGGTCATTCGAAGGATCATTCAAAGCAAGGGATCAAATGAAATTCGAATGAGATCCCTCTATATAACTGATCAAGGTCGTTAGAAGCAAGGAATCGAATGAGACACCCTTCTTGTCCGAACGAGGGTCGAATCCCGTTCGAACGAGGCCAATAGAGTTTTTAAGTCAAACTGTCGTTGTGCGCTGTCTCATTCTAGGCCGTTGGATTGATGAGATGTCGAGCTCTAATGAACCCAGATTGGATAAAAATGGGATTTTAAGGCTTTTGATGGTTTTTATAAGGGTTTTTTTGGCTCATTAGAGTCAATTATAATTGGAAGAGAGAGGGGGTGAGTCTCCCACCATTTTGGTGTGTTCTGCCACCTCTCTCCAACACAAACCACTATGCCACCACAATTGTTCTACCTTAAACCATATTATTCTTCTAGTCTTCACCATATCAAAGCTTTAGATACCCATTTTCACCATTATTGGATCATAGTTATGAATATGTGGAGTGTTAATGGGAGTTTTAGATAAGATGAAGACAAGAGCTTCATGGAGCTTGAAAAGGGTTTTTGATGGAGCTTTCATTGAGACAAGTTTGGTGGAGCTAGGCAACCTCCTTAAGGCCACCTTAGGAGGTGGTAGGTTGCCATCTTCTTAGACCTTTCAAGCCTTTCATTGTTGGAGCTTCATCTGAGGTGGGAAAATCCTACTCTTAGTTTAAGACTCTATTTTGTGTATTAGTAGTCTTGTTGCTAGAATAGAAGAGTATGATGAATATCAATAAAATGAGGGATTTCTATTAGATTTGGTATTAAATATTTTTATGAAATAAAATTGTTGGAAAAAATGTTATTTTTTATGAATACAAATGATGAGTAAATATTTTGAGGATTTTTTGAAAAAATTGGGATTTTCATGTAAATGGTATGTTTCAAGAAGTTGGGCGATAAACATCTTTATGGAATAAAAATATTTTAAATTTACATTTTATCTTGCGAAAGGTTTTTGGTAAATTAAGTTTGATTTCTTGTAAAAATGAAGATTGTATAAAAATGGGACATTGGTTGGGTTTTAAGGAATAAAATGTCCTTTATTCTATAAAAATATATTTTTGCAAGTGTTATGAATTTTTTAGAATTAATTGTATGTTTAACCCATTTAATAAGATTTTTGGAGTCGAAATCCATCTTCTCATGCATATAAACTACTAATATTTGAGTAATGGATATGTAAGCAAGTTAAAAGAAGGTTTCATTAGGTTTAAACATGAAATGAAGAAATAAGAAAATTCAGTCCTTAAGGTGTGTATAATGGGTGTTTATATGTGTTTAAAATGTGAGGTTTCATGACTACAAGTGTTAAATAAAGAAAAATGTTGTTTTCTTATAAAGTAGTCTTATATGTTTAATGATTCTTAGAAATAAAAGTATTGAAATAAAGATGTTTCCAATTGAGAAAAATATTGCTCCAAATGGTTAAAAGGGTGTTAAGGTGTGAAAAACACTTAAGAAGTTATTATGGGTAACTTAATGGTGTTTTAGAAAATTAACACTTGTGAAAATAGAATAAAAGGTTAGTTTAGAAACAACTGGGTAAATGGTTATTATACGTAAAGTGGAGCATTTTTATTAAATAAAAATATTATAAATGGTGTTACACATGATAGTCCTAATGAACATGATTTTAGGAATAAAATCAAAGCTAAAGTGTAAAGGCCATGAAATGATGATTTTCAAAGTGTAACATGGTTTGGGGTGAAACCCTGGGCTTTGACTTTGGCCGTGTAAAAGGAAAAGTGGAATAATGTGGATATTTGTAGAATGTTAAAACAAATTAAAAAGGAACTTGAATGACATAAAAAAATCAATGAGGGTCTGGAGGCCTGGGTGAAAGATAAAAAATACAGGCCAGAGTATATGGTGGCATCGTCGGCAGTGTGGAGCCCATTAAAGTATGCCATTATTGGAAGATTTTGAGAAAAAGATAAGAAATAAGGAACATTTTGAGAAATGGGTTTTGTGGTGAAAATATGTTAAGACAACCTAACTTGAATGAATTAATAACTGTTCAGGTAAAGGTAAAATAGACAAGTAAATGTGTAAATTGATTAATTCATTCATTCCCACATGTAAGTACTCTCTTTTACATTACATTAGTAGCTCTGTATGCTTGGACTCCGGGGTTCTCCCCATGGGTCCCTCGCGTAGTTTGATTTGAATCGGAATCGCCCGCTAAACAAATGAAACGCTAATTAAAATAAAATTGGATAACAATATCATATAGGCTGTTCATTGCACTTCATACCTAATGCTTGTGTCGTATCAGATTGACCACTAGTAACCCATAAATTTGAGATGGGTCGTTACAAATGGTATCAGAGCTTTAGGTTCAAGGTTCCTTTAGAGAGTGATGTGGTGAGGTCGGTAGTGGATCTTTCAACGTCGATGTTGATTTGGTCCAATCACGGTAGTTTTAGTGATGATTAGTTCGTGTCCTCGATGATGAAGTCAAAAAGGTTAACACGGGGGGTAAATTCTTTTCCAAGTGGAAGGCGACCAAGTTAGTTGTCGTTAATCGCTTCCATGCTTCTGATTTAGATATGCTAGTAAGTTGCGAGTGTCTGTGCAATCCAATAGTGGTGACATCACAGGTTTTTAGTGTGAGGTGCTTGTGTGCCAATCTATAGTGATTTTAGATACCAATTGAGATGAAGAGAATGATGAATGATGTATATTGAAATGGAAGCATGACTCATGTAAAGTTAAGTGTGGATATTAGGTGGCTAGTGGGTCATAACTAAGCAGTATTGATTTTCAATAAGGATGTGTCCAATTTTCTTAATAGGTGCTTCGGGTAGTTAGTACCCATGATGTGATTAGGTGAATTCGATCCTTAGGATGGTATAACATCGCAAGGCAATTAATGTTGTAGTGGGCATGATGAACCGTGTTGGTCAACATTTAGGATGTCTGCTCGATTTAAGTCGATAAAATAGTATCGTTACAAGTAAGCATCTTGGTGATTTTTTATCGAGGGTTGTACCTCGTAGGGTATGATGAAAGTTACGAGAAAATAGCGATAAGTATGTTACGTATGAAATGATTATGGTCGAAGAGACTTAAGAGTGAACTCTAGGTAGACTTCTGGGTCGGGGTTTTAAAAAATGTGATGTGATTTTGAGGAATAGGATCTTTAGTGATGTCGGTGATGCGGACTTAGAGGTTTATATGTTGTAGGCGACGTCCTGTATCCTTCCAAAATCCTAAGTAGTATTAGTTATGGTTTGGTACATGGCTTATGGTCATGATCTTTTAGAAGAGAGATAATATTGTTATCTAAGTCTCAAGGCTCATTTTAGTTGCTGAGGTAATGATTAGATGCGTGGTTGTCCCAGTACGAGTGTGGTTTAAGGACATCTTAGAGTGTCGCAGGACAAATTTTATGTGATGTATTAAGGTATTCAATGGTTAAGGTAATCCATATGTAGAAGCTCATAGACTAGTGTCTTTATGACCACCAAGTAATAGCGATGTGGGTATTGAAAGTTTTGTAGAGCGCACCTACAATTATAAAGGAGTGGATAATGAAATCTTGTCGATTTGGGGACTTTTACATGGAATGTGTTTGGTGTCCTTAGGAGACCATTCAAGTCCATTATATAGAAATATTAGCATCCTAGTAATGATTATGCTAAGGGTCAAGTGATGATCTCAGATTTCTAGTAAAGGTTTACACGAGTCATATATTGCATGTGTTGGGTGCAATTTCCTGAATTAGCACAGATGGGTGGTGTATCCTCCAAAGAGGAATTAAAATCTCATTTAGTTATGAAGCGTGATGTTCGAGTGTCATGTAATGACTAGTAGTGTTGGTGTGACACTTAGTTTTTAGATGTACTAGGAAATGTATTAGAGACTTAGGTTGATGAAGCCATGTGGAGACTTGATAATGACAACCAAGGTGGGGTAATATCAAATCATGATTAGAATGTTAGAGTGCGTCAACGATATATGCTAGGATAGGTTTATCAAGATAAGTATTAGTTCTTGGCACGTCCTGCCAAGCTGGTACAAATTAAAAGATGTAGACCTATGTGGTACTTACTACCCTTAAAATTCCAATGGGAGTTAATGCGGTCATCACGTGAGTTTATGTTGGGTAGAACGTGGAAATCATCTTGGTGACAATCTCGTATAGTCAAAAGACACAATAAGGTGAGTGTATCTATTGAATGGAATACTGCCTAAGGGGAATTGAGGTTGTGATCATGATACAATAAGTCAGATAGTAACCTAGGTGTAGTAGGTTGGTGACATCATCACCGATCAGTGTGAACAAGGGAGTTAAGCATTCTCTAATTAGAGTGATTCATGTGTGCCAATGGTAGGAGGCGAATGGCCTCATTCCCAAGGAGGGAAGTTGAGCATTTAACTTTCTAGAGAATGACATGTTCGTATATTTATTTTGTCTCGCGAGAATGAATGGTTGTAACTCGATTCGTCACTTTTTGTGACTCAAACTATGGTGTGTGGATAGGTTAGTACCCAGTGAGAACATCTGAGATGAGTGATAAGACTTCAAGAACATAGTGCATGTTAACTTTTTGTGAATCATAGTCTGACGCGTATGGACAGGATTTTCTCATAACGATTGCGTGTTCATTCTGGCTCTTATGTGTTCGTTTCGATTCAGGCAATCGGGGATAAGTATTCTCACGTGTTTGGTGACTCAGATTGGTACATTGTCATGGTATGACACGATTGAGCCTGGTAGAGAGTAGTAGGTCAATTATGGTCAGTGTATCTCGATAACTTCTTTCAGCCACATGGTCTACTCCTAGTAATTTCTTCCTTTAGGATTAGCGACTGGCCAGCATGGCAGTCAATGGCTCTAGTTAAAAAGAGAGGGATGATGACTTGAGGATATTGTATAGTGTTAGAACTCGGGTAAACTTAGCACTTAGTGTTTCTTTGCCATGGTGAGTGGATTTGTGTGATACTCAAGCGAACGCACAAAGATGATATGCCTACAGTAGTACTAGGGTCATCAGCATGACACAATAAAAGATGTCAGCTGAATGTGCTATGATGATTTATTCAATATATTACTCCTTGGAGTGAGTAATTAGCAATGTGTGGTTCATGTCAAGGTCGAGAAAAATTGTGTAGTCAGGATGACCCAAAAATTTATAGGGATACGGGATATGTAATCCTAGGACCAAAAATGGTTCTTGATGATATATTTTATGGTTGGTCATATTGTGGGTCACTCTTGGGTGAGTGTCGATCACTAGAGAGGCTTGCGCGTGAAGGCGTCGATCCACTTTGGGTATTAGAAAAGGTATTCCTAGGAATCGATTGAGCATGACCATCAAGTCAATGGAGACTTAGAGTCGGTTATGTAACGTTCATGCTTAGCGAAATGGTGGGAGTTAGAGCATGTCATGTGTTGAACCTTTGGGGACAAACCCCCTGTAAGGGCGCATGATGTGATCTTAGTCATTGAGGACTTCAATAATTTCATCTTAAAGGGTTTCTATGACTTAAATAAAAGTTGGTAAACCCCATGAATTTGAAGAATGCATGGATCGAGAATTTTGGGGATAAAATTTCCAAAGGAGGAAAGTTTATAATACCCCTCCCTAATATCTTAATTATTTTCCCGCACAAGTTAAACTAAAATGAGAACCTTGGGATTCAGATAATTATAACTAGGATTATATTCTGATTTGACTATTTTGGAGGCTTGATGATAATTAATGGAAGTTGTGGGTTAAAATTTGGAAGAAAAATTAAGGAAATATAAGAATGGTCATTCGAATAAAAGATGGGCCATTCGAACAAGAATCAAGGATCATTTGAAATAAGGTATCAAATGAGCTTTGAACGAGATCCAACTTCAAAACTGATTAGGGTCATTTGAAGCAGGGCATCAAATGAGCTTAGAATGAGATCCAACTACATAACAGATCAAGGTCGTTAGAAGTGAGGGACCGATCGAGACACCCTTCTCGTTATAATGCAGGTCGAATCTCATTTGAAGAGGCCAATCAAAATTTTAAGTCAGGCTACCCTTCTGCACTGTCTCATTCTGGGCCATTGGATTGATGAGTTATCGAGCTCTGGTAAACCCAGATTGAGTAAAAATTGAATTTTATATCTTTTAAGTGTTTTTATAAGGTTTGTTTAACTCATTTGAGTCAATTAGGGTTGAAAGAGAGAGAGAGAGAGAGGTGGGTCTTTCACCATTTTTGTGTGTTCCTGCACCTCTTTACACCACAAACCACCATGCCACCACCATTATTCAACCCTTAACCATCATATTCTTCTATAATTAACCATATTGAAGCTTTAGATACCCATTTCCACCATTATTGGAGCATAGCTATGAATCTATGGAGTGTTGATGGGGGGTTTTGGAGAAGTTGAAGATGGGAGTATCATGGAGCTTAAAAAGGGGTTTTAATGGAGCTTTCATGGAGACAATCTTGGGGGAGCTAGGAAACCTCCATGAGGCCACCTTAGGAGGTGGGAGTTTGCTCTCTTCTTAGACCTTTCATGCATTTATTTGTTGGAGCTTTATTTGAGGTGAGAAAATCCTGCTCTTAGTTTAAGACTCTATTTTGTGTATTAGTAGTCTTTTTGCTAGAATTTAAGAGTATAATAAATATGAATAAAATGATGGGTTTCTAGTAGATTTGGTATTAAATATTTTTATGAAATAAAAATGTTGGAAAAAATGTTATTTTTGCCATATACAAATGATGAGTAAACATTTTGAGGATTTCTTAAAAAAATGTGATTTTCATATAAATAACATGTTTCAAGAAGTTGGGTGATAAACATTTTTATGGAACAAAAATATTTTAAATTTACATTTGATCTTGCTAAAGGTATTTGGTAAATTAAGTTTGATTTCCTGCAAAAATGAAGATTTTATAAAAAAAAAATGTGACATTAGTTGAGTTTTAATAAATAAAATGCCCTTTATTCTATTAAAATATATTTTTGCAAGTGTTATGAATTTTCTAGAATTAATTGCATGTTTAACCTATTTAATAAGATTTTTGGAGTCGAAATCCATCTTCTCATGCATATAAACTTGTAATATTTGGGTAATGGATATATAAGCAAGTTTAAAAAAGGTTTCATTGGTTTTAAATAGGAAATGAAGAAATAAAAAAATTCAGACCTTAATGTGTGTGTAATGGGTGTTAAAATTTATTTAAAATTTAAGGTTTCAAGACTACAAGTGTTAATAAAGAAAAATGGTGTTTTCTTATAAAGTAGTCTTGTAAGTTTAATGATTCTTGAAAATAAAAGTAATGAAATAAATATGTTTTCAATTTAGAAGAATATTACTCCAAAGGGTTACAAGGAACTTAAGGTGTGAAAAACACATAAGAAGTTAGTATAGGCAATGTAATGGTGTTTTTGAAAAATTAACACTCGTGAAAATGGAGTAAAAGGTGAGTTTGGAAACAAATGGGTAAAATGATAATTTTACGTAAAGTGAAACATTTTTATGAAATAAATTTTTTAGAAATGGTGTTACGCATGATAGTCCTAATGAACATGATTTTTGGAATAAAATCAAAGCTAAAGTGTAAAGGACATGAAATGATGATTTTCAAAGTGTAACACGGGTTATGGTGAAACCCCGAGCTTTGGTTTTGGCTGGGTAAAAGGAAAGTTGGAATGATATGGACATTTGCAAAATATTAAGACACATTAAAAAGGAACTCGAATGACACTGGGAAAATTAAACAGGGCCCGGAGCCCTAGACTGAAAGACCCAAAACACTAGCTAGAGCATATGGTGGCATCGTCGGCAGTGTGGAGCCCATTAAAGTACGCATTTATTGGAAGATTTCGAGAAAAAGATAAGGAATAAGGAACATGTCAATAAATGGGTTGTTTGGTGAAAATGTGTTAAGAGAACCTAACTTAAATGTATTAATAAATGTTTCGATAAAGTTAATTGGCAAGTAAATGTGTAAATTGATTAATATCCATTAGGTAAAGGAAAGGTGAAGCAAAGAGGGAAAATGGGTGGTTAAGCACCTAAGTGGTTTAACACATAATTACAACAAGGGTGTATTATGAAAGATTTTCAAAGGCTATATAAGTATTTTCTAACACGGTGTTCGCACGTGTTGAAAGGGTGATTTTGAATGAAAATACTATCGTGGATTCGTTAAAATGCAAGGGGTGATTTTTGATAAAGACATTTAGGTCAAACTAAGTGGAGTTGTTTCAAATATTTAACTTTGTGTGTTAAACAAAGGGATAAATGTCAAAATGAGAAAAGGGAAGCCTTTACAAGATTGAGGTGAATTGTTCGGGATAAATATGGTTTTCGGAAGTAAAACAGCTTCATGCATCAAGTATATGTATATGTATGTATATATCTATATACAAGGTAGTTGTATGTGCACCTAGGTATAATGTGTTAGAGTCTTCTTTATATCGTTCTATTCCATATTGCATTTTTTATATTTCCCACTGAGTATTTTGTTCACTCCCTCATTTTGTTACGGCAGGTTGGGTGCAGTTTTTTATTTTGAGAGCATTGTACAGGTGAGTTCTCCCTTTTATAATACTTTGGTAGCTCTATATGCTTGGACTCCGGAGTTCTCCCCATGGGTCCCTCACGTAGTTTGATTTGAGATTATAATCGCATGATAAATATGTGAAACGTTAATTACAATTAAACTAGATTAGTAACATTATACAGGTTCTTCATTGCACTTCATACCTAATGCTCGTGTCGAATCGGGTTGACCACGGGCAACTCCAAAATCCGGGTCGGGTGTTACAAGTAAACACATATCCTGAGATCGATTAATTGGAGTCTCTATATGACTAAAAATTTGAGTCTGTATACCCAAAGGGTAATAGACTCTTTGTTAAGTAAACCAACAAATAGTCCTTAGTTCTCTTCAGGTACTTGAGAATATGCCTCATAGTAGTCCAGTTATCCTCATTAGATAGACTCGAAACTGCTGACCATGCCAATGGCATAGCAAACATTCGGTCTAGTACCGACCATAGCATATATGAGGTATCCTACCATTTAATCATAATGTATATTCCTCATCCTCTCCATTTGATTTGGTGTCTTCCTAAACTAATCTTTAGATAAATAAATTTCATGATTAAAAGTGAGAAAGCCTTTCTTAGAATTATACATGCTAAACCTTGTGAGCACTGTGGTGATATAAGTGGCTTGGGATAAGCCCAACATCCTATTTTTTTAAATCACGCAAAATCTTGATCCCTAAGAAGTGACTGGTGTGACAACCTCCCTAATAAAATACCGGGTGATCAGTCATATATCAAATTAAACAGGAATCTCGTCTGGTTCATTCTTAGCATCACTATTGAAAACTTTTTAAAATTACTGACCACCTAGTATTCAAAAGACATAGTGTCAAATTTTATCTTTTTATTAAAAAAGATAAATAAAATAGTTCGAAAACTAAAACAATATTAACAATATGATAGAATCCAAACCATCATGATAAGTAAGTGAATCAAAGCCATGCCGAATAAACCATCAGCTAAAACAACCCAAAACTAAGTGATAATCCAAGTCCAAACTTCAAAGTAAAACTGATACGAAATTGAAACTGTAATACTGACAATGGATCACATGCCCAAACATGAGATACAAGAGTGAGATCCTATGCTAGATCGGAATGAAAGAATCAACTACACAAATCCTATCAGCATCCACAGTGCTACAGCTCGGAGGCCCTGGAATGAAATCAAGTATGGCGTCTTTGTGGATGGTCACCTAAAAGGTTTTTGGAAAACATTTATATAGCCAGAGTTAGTACTCAAAAAATTTGAAAACATTTAGCAAGTATTTTATCTCAACTAAAATCGGTTATTGAATACACATATTAGGTTTACGCACACTCCCTTGAGTTTCCTCACCTCTCATCCAATGTGCACACCTAACGTTATATACTTAGCCCGCCTAGCTATCATACCCAAGCTATCTCGACTAAATTATATAACCGATCTTATCAATAGTATACTCTCCTATACCGCCCATACATCACGATTCATTATTGACTTATCTCGCACGTTTTTCATTTCTTATGTAACATTCACATATGTTAAATTTCATCATCGTAATCAAGTATCACTACTTAATTCATATAGCTTTCCATATCTAACATCATTCAACTTCCATAATTAAGTTTCACTACTTAATTTATTATAGATATTCCCAATCTATTTTTAATCCTGAAATTAAATTTCTCTCTACTTAATTTATCATTTAGATGTATATATATGTATACATCTAGAAGTCTACTTCGCATATAAGTAGGATATCATGAAGTACACACAAGATATACTACAAGGATTTATTGGTCCAAAAATTCATCGATCCCAATAATCCTCCCATTTACATTGGCCTGGATATCCCTCGACCCCAGTGTAAAGGTCATACATATTTATATTGGTCCGACATTATCATCAACCCCAATATTATTGATCCTCGAATTTTGTTCGGATAATCATCTAACCCAATAAAAAATTATGCACAATATATATATATATATATATATATGTTTCGCACACAATATATACTATAAAGACAAACTATATAATCACCTCCCAGTATCACATTTTAGGGGTTATTGGCTCAGAATCCTCCCTCGATCACCAATAGTGATTTATATCTCTTGGCTCGGAATCATACCTTGAGCACCAATATTTATTTAGTATACTATAGGTATTTAAACAACCTATGTATTAATATGCATCAATAGGTATTTACACAACCCGATAATACATGTTATTACGTAGTATATATCTCTCGCATACTCGTCGTGTTATTTACTTTACGATTTATCTCACTATCGTATATATAGGAGTGTTCACACAACCCTAAGGGTTCTAGTTTCCCCTTTACCAATTTTAGTAGATAGCCTAACTCACCCTACTGGTCTATACATTAATTCATTTTATTTTCAAAATTCTTTATCCGTCTCTCGGATTAATTGCGACATATTTCATCCTGAATACGCCCTCATCTTAAATTTCTCAATAAGACTAATTCATATTATTATCATAGGCCTACTATAAATAATAAGTCTCGCATTATTATTTTCACAAGGTCTTAAAGTTTGTTCACCACCTCTAAATAGGTATACCAGGCAAAAGAGGAAGATTTCAAAAATTTAGGATACCTAACCGATTCGACCTTCCAGGACTAGACCGGTTCATTTTTGTCTACAATTTATCCTTCTAGTTATTAGATGTGTTTTTCGCCATTTTCTTCCACAATCCTTTGCCAAAATTGAAATCAATAATATCATCCCTTTTCTACATATCTTAGGATGGTTTCTAATATTTCAAACACAATTAGACTTTACCGGAATCAATTAAGAATGAATCAATTCTCAAAACTCTTTCACGATTCTAGTTTTGTGTTCTTCTCTTTTATTCAATCTAGAACCCAAATTTAGATCCATAGCAACAATCATAATTCTTCTGATTTTTCATCCTCTACTGATGTAAATACAAACTACATAAAATTCTACCTAAACATGTAATCAATTCATATTTTTCATTCAAGATTTTTCAATAAAATCACTATATTCATGAAAACCCTACACATGGGTATTATAACATCAACTTACTTTGCAATAAACACTTGCCTTATATTGATTGATCTGATTTCTTGGTTCTTTGTTGATGATTGATTTCTTCTCCTTTAATCTTCCTTTCCAATTTCCTTGAGGTGCCAGAAACCCTTCACCACCTTCATAATTTTCTCTTTATGCTTTGGGAAATTGGTTCCCTCTTTTCTCTAATGGCCTCTATAATATTTTGTGTCATGAGACCTAACCCCAATATCTTGATATAAGATATATGGATCTAAATTTCGTAGGTACCTTCACCTCTTTTTTAAAAATGACCGAAACGCCCCTTAATAGGTGTCAGTGTTGTCCAAAATTGACCCAGGACCCAAACTATACTTTTGGGTACACTATTCCGACTATTTTAACCCATTCGGAATCGTTTGTGACCTCTAAATTTTCATCCGAGTCACTTAAAATATATTTCTCATTTCTCACCTCAAAATAGTCTACACGTGACTCTCGATGAGATAAAATAAAATACGCACATATCACTCGCTATGCCATATAACCATAATTAACAATTATTTACTATTTGCACTTAGTAAATGTCATAATTCAATATTAATTAGTATCTATATCTCGATTAATATTAAATAGTCAAAATTATCATCAAATCACATTAAATACTTCACTCGCGTAATTTAATTTAAAACATATTTTTCCTAACTAATTCCTCAAATTAATTAAATAAAAATACACAAAAATACGAGGTGTTATAATTGGCTTCTCTTATGTCCTTCATATCAAACTGACTAGGAAACCACACCTTTATACTACATAATACACCCACATTATTCTCGGTTAGGAGAATATCATCTACGTATATTACTATAATTACCACCAGACTTCCGCCATTCCTCTTATACACATATGTTTTATTTAAAAATTGATCAAAACCAAATGATTTGATTGCCTGATCAAATCGGATATTACAATACTTTGATGCTTGCTTAAGTCGATAAATGTATCTCTTAAATTTTCACACTTTGATCATTTTCCCCTTTTTTATGAATATCGTTGGTTACATTATATAGATGCAATCATTAATATTGTCATTCAAGAATGTAGTCTTGACATCCATTTAACAAATCTCAAAATTAAGATTCGCAGCAATGGATAAGAGAATTCGAATAGACTTAATTATGGCTACCACTCTCTTCCTCTTCTAGATACACTTGCAGAAAATTGATTTTAGTGTATCTGGCAAGTCTACAAGTTCCTGAACTTGATTCAAATACATTGAATCCATATCGATGTCCATAGCCTTTAGTTAAAACTCGACATCCTTATCTTGGAGTTCTTCATTGTAGTTATTGGGATTTAATTTGTGTTCCCTCGAGACTTCATCGAAGTTATCTCCTAAATACACTAACCTAATAGGATAAGTCCTGACCCTCACACTACGACGTGGCTCCACTTGTGGTACAATATAAGTGATACATGAATATGGACCATCGATAATACTCCCACTACCTTTAGGAAGTGTATTATTGAGATCAACCTATATTTTTTCTTGTACGGGTGGTCCCCAAACATCTTCTTAATCTTATCCTCTTAGCTCTTCCAAGATTATTTTGTTATTTGGTTTGTGGTTTATCATATAATCTCCCTCTAAATACCAGGAATTTGTGATAATAACTACCCTCCGGTCTTAGGATTATTAAATAAACCACCTTTTGTTCCTTTTGGGTAACCCACAAAGAGGCACACTTTTGTCTTTAATTACAATTTCCCATGCTCTTTCCTCGGCACGTGTGCTGGAAAACCTCTAATTCGAACATGAGTTAAACTAGGCTTTCACCCTTTATAGTGTGTTACCCTCAGGAATCTTAGTGTTGACCAGCCTTTCCATAGCATCTAACTGTGTGGCATGGTTATGATCCTCAAATCTTTCCTTGAGTTTCACAATTATATCGTAAGCGGTGGACATTTGTTGATGATGGTATTGTAACACATTAGTCATAAAGACTAAAATGTAATAATAAGCCATCCGATTAGCCTTCTGCCACCTCTAGAAGACCATCATCAAGACATACTTAAAGTCCTTAGGAGTTAGGAAAATGTCTAGGTTTATTTTCCGGACAATATAGTTCATAATAGAAGGTTTGTGATCCTTTATTGAAGCAAGTGGTTGAATGATGATCCCATTTTAAAATCTGAGAATCATAAATTTTGAAAAGAAAATTAATTTCAAAATAACATAAAGTGAGATATATTTGCCTTTTGAAAATGGAAAATCTCTTATCTTTTCTAAAACTTTGGAAAATGATCTTAATATTAAAAGACCTATGTCACCACTACTACTGATTACTAAATTGAATAGCCCAAATGGAAATAACCTAAAGATAACGGAACCTTCTAAGTTAAATCAAACATATCTTTGGCACTTAAAGTGAGGTCATATAATGGAATTGAGTTCCAAATGGGCAAATGGACAATTGAGTTCTTTGGAGGTGGAGTCACTTTTAGTTTGCAAATCCTTCTTAGAGGGAAAGATGACCAAAAGGTCATTTACTACTAAAGGGTATATAGCCAAAGATATGTTGAAACTGGTTCATACTGATTTGTGTGGGCCTATGAATATCCTGGAAAGAGGTGGTTATGAGTACTTCGTCACTTTCATTGATGATTACTCAAGGTTAGGATATGTTTACTTTATGCAACACAAGTCTGAAGCATTTGATAACTTTAAAGAGTATAAGCTTAAGGTGGAGCATTTTTAGGGTAAACTAATCCATACTTTACGATCTGATCATAAAGGGTAATACATTGTAGGAGAGTTTAGGCAACACTTAACGAAGTAGGGAATTAAAACCCAAATCTATGCGCCGGGAACTTCGCAGTAAAATGGTGTAGCGCAAAGAACATGACTCATTTGGATATGATTAGATCCATGATGGGCTATTCGAATCTGTCGGATTCCTTTTGGGGTTATACATGAGAGACGGATACATATTTATTGAACTTAGTTCCATCTAAATTTGTCTCTTCAACTCCCATAGAACTCTATAAAGGGCAAAAGACAAGTCTATCTCACGTTCAAGTATGTGGTTGCCCAACACACGTGATGGGTAATAATCCACGAAAGTTAGAATCAAGCATAGATGTATGTCTCTTTGTGGGATACCCTAAAGGAACCTAGGGTGACCAATTCTATATCCTAATAATCAAAAAGTATTTTTTTATCATAAATTATAGGTTCTTAGAGGAAGATTATATGACTAACCACAAACCTAAATCAATATTATCTTGCAAGAGCTGAGAGGATGAGAGAAATAAAATGCTTTGGGACCACCCGTTCAAGATAAAATAGGACTTAATATCGATAGTAAATTGCTTGAACGTAGTGGGAGTATTATCGATGATCAGTATTCACGTGTCACTTATACTAGACCAAAAGTGGAGCCACATCATAGTGAGAGGGTCAAATGTCATCCTAATAGGTTAGTGTATTTATGAGAGAACATTGCCGAAATCCCAAGGGAACACGAACTGGATCTCAATAACTAAGATAAGGAACTCACTACAAGAAAAAGAACTTTCCACAACACCTGATATGTATCGTGAAACTATTTTCATGACACATTTTATGTAGTCGTTGAAGGGGGTGTCGTAGAAAGTTACCTTCTATAGCGACACATTTGTGGTGTCGTAAAACTATTTTACGACACCTTCCAAGTGTCATTGAAACAAATATCCACAACACCTAGTTACTAGTCGTAAATAGCCACGACACCTTTGTGGGGTCGTAAAACTATTTCGCGACACCTACCAATTGTCGTTGAAACAAATATCCACGACACCTAGTTACTAGTCGTAAAAGTCATTACCCAAAAAAACCTTCCACGACTACTTATTATGTGTCGTGAATGTTATTTTACGACTGAACGTATGTGTCGTTATTATTGTACACGACTAAATATAAGCGTCGTTATTATCATTTTACGATGTATCAAATATGTCATTAAAAGTGTATAATTTTGTTTTTATAAAAATCAGCTTCTCAAATGCATTTTGATTATACTAACGTTAACATATCCACCACATATATGATAGCATCACAATTAGAAATTCCATAATTCCTGAAATTTAAACCAAACTTATAAAATTAAGAGGAACTCATAATATGTACTCATAAACATAATATCAAAGTCATGCCCAAAACAGTAGAATGAATAAATATTTGGGTGTTACAAGCCATATAAAAACATGGGATTATACTGAAACGAGCATTAGCCTAACAAGTTAAAATGAAATCTTCCTTCAAAAAATAACTAATAGCATTCTTAAAAAACATTCCTCCCAAAATACCTTCAACATCTTCCAAAAATAGGTACTTGTTTAGAAAATAATTTTATTAAATACTATTGTAAATTAACAACACACTTGTCATAAAAAATAAAAAATCAAAGTATACCTTCAATCCTAAAAGCCATGAAGAAACACCCTACCCACTTGATTCCTTCTGTTTTTCTAAAATAGATACGAGATAATGTCAAAGCAAAATTCTTAGAATAAAATCCAAGAACTATAACTATTCCACTCACATTATTAGTTAAAACGAATGTATCGATGTGGACATGCTATGGTACTTCCTTTTGCATCATCAAGTATGGAAAATGCATCCGAGTATCGAAAAACTGGCACTTTGGGCACTAAAATTTCAACAACCCATACTTTATAGCAATCAGGCCCAAGGATTTGGTGGTGCACTAGTGACTTCGGGTCTGTAGAATCAAGTTATCCGCTTGCCACTTCTTCTCTGGTCCCCAACCAATGTAACAATTTGCAAGGAGAATTTCTTTGTGGAGCACTTTGTGTGCATGAACTTTTTCGATTACACTAATAAATAGTGAAAAGAAAACAATTATTAATGCAATTAGTAAAATAATTTAGACTTAGATAATTCATTCACAATAACCTGTAGAGTATGTGCGTGATTATGCATGTCATCCCCACCACCCTCATGTTGACCTTCTAGAAAATGCAAGTGAAGTATATAAAAACCAAACAAGGGAAAAACTATATGTATTTAATCATATTTAATTTTAAAAAATACAACATTTCGTTCATTTCCTTGTGTCATTCGACTTTCCATGTGCATCTTCCATTCCAAAAGTTGTTGAATTTGAATTTCAAGAGTCGTTACCCTTGCATTACTATGTAACGACCCATCTACCTTCGTAGGCATCACCCTAAATTCAAGACCTCGGACATGACCCGAACGTTCAGGACCAAACACCTTTATTACTGCATCATCTCTCTCAACGATGTTGAATCATGAGATGGAATTTTTTACATCATTTCCTAAAATAAATACAAGAATTCAACATATAAAAAAAATATAATAAACACATTATAGCTTTTAAAAAAATTGTAAAGTTTTGTGTAAGTGTTTAATTCGTTACTATCGCTTCACCAACAACTTGATTAACCGGATTGCCATTTTCTCTCCTATGTCCCCTTATCCAAACATCAACACGGCGTATAGTTTTATTTGGGTCTTCATCTTTCTACAAAATTTTAAAAGATAGAATTACGAAATAATGTAAGCTGTTTATGAAGTATACAACTTTAAAGGGGAAACATACCATGTTTTCCTTAAGTCTTGCATAGCCTCTATGACTAGTTGTGTGTGGATGGATTTTCTTTGCTCTAGCCTCCTTATGCTTTTCACTTGTTTCCTCTAAAAATAAGAGAAATCATATATAATTGCGAGAAATACAAGAATACTAATAGTGAATTTTAGTCTATTAATAACAATAAAAAATAAATAATCAAATTCACTTGCATCAAATTCAGGTGACAAACTAGATTTAACAAATGCATCCCATTCATTTGACTTCATTCGAGGGGGCTTAATTAATGTAAGATGGCGAGTGGAATTTGGTCCTTCAGCTTCTTCTCGTATCTGTGTTGATAATTTTGACTTATAATAATCTTTCCAAGAACTGCCCGTTTGACCCAAAATAATGGCCTTTCGACATTCTTCAAGATTATATTTTTGCTGCATCATACAGAACAAATACACTATATTAGTTACAATTCAATATGTACAAAGTTACATTCAAAATATTACATAATTGTGCAAAGGGTAGAGAAATAAAATACTCACAGTAACAAACTCCCATATTTGATCCTTTATGTCACTTGTCACCTTATCCCAACCTTTATGTGTTACTGGTATGCATTATTGTGCTAAAATTCCAAACATAGAACTAAGCTGGATGGAATTGAGTCCAATTGGTTGCCCAAACTCATTGAATCCTACCTCTTTACGGTCTTTTATCCCAGTTACAATTACATTCCATTTTGATGGCCCCCGCTTCTTATTTTTTCCCTTATCAACAGAATCAATATTGGGTACTTCATCCGCATAAATTTCTTCCACCATATGTGAGTTAGAGACTTCACATGATATTCTTGCACCCTCATTCTCATTGGATGTAGTTCGTTTCGATCTCTTACCCCTAGCAAATTATTTTGGATACACGCAATATAGATGGAATGTAATGTAACTTATATGGACTTCAATAACATTTATTACAAAGTTTAAATTGAAGAGATAATGGACTCATAACTCACCTCTTTAAACATATCTGCCATATTCTCCAAAAACATAATTTTTTTCTACTCACTCTACATGACAAGCAAAAAATTAGGCAAGTTAGTGCAACTCAATCCAAATCGAGTAGCATTACTAGAAAAGCAAACTTGTACAATTATTCATTTACTGAAGGGAATGGTTTGAAGAAAGCTTGGGTAACACAAGGCCATAAAAATATGTACATGTATTGATCAATTTTACATGAAACAATATGAAAACAAGGTGCAACATAGTTCAAAAAATTTTATAGTCCATGTAAGTACAAGTCATAGTTGAACAAAGGAATGAATCAACAATGGAAAGTTGCAAAGCATCATATTTGCAAGTACAGTATGCTATTTAAACTAAACCTAAAATTTATGATTTATTTAGTCTTATCAGTTGACATAGGCAATTCTTAATTTGTGCCTTATCATTTGACATAAAATTTATTATTTGCAAGCACAGCAGAACGTGAAATTGTGAGGGACATGCAGGAGAAGCAGGCATACATTTCCCTCAACTACGAGCATGAGTTAAAGATGTCCAATACTAGCTCCTCTATCAAGAAGAGCTATGAGTTACATGATGCGCAAAGTAAGATGAATCTGGGCCGTCAATTATGCACATGAAATTCTTTTAAACCAATAAGACACTATGCCAATGGAAGAAAATGAACGTTTTTCATCCCGAAAATAACTTGATGCTTGCAAGTTCTATGATTACACAATCCATCTTACTCTAGCAAAAATAAATCACCATAACAGTTGCATGAACATAAATTCCAAGAGCAAAAATAACGAATATAAATCAAATTATCTTAATTTGATGCAAAAACGGGCAGCAAGTAATCTATTGTTAATAATTTGAACTTTCAGAATTTAATGGGAAACCACCATGTTCAAAATTCTGAACTTGACCCGACTATAGTTTCCAGCAGACCTGGTAGTTGGGTAATAGGTTGGATTTGGGGTTTTATTATATTAATTGGTCAACTTAAAATCTAACACTTCTATTTCATTTTTTGAGAAAAAATTTCATCACTATTTACCGATCGAAACTTTGCTTTATACACTATGCCAATGGAAGAGAAGGAACATTTTTCATCCCAAAAATAACTTGTTGCTTGCAAGTTCTATGACACTGACATTATTGGTTTTTAAATTTGAGTTATATTCATCATTTTACTGTTGGAACAATGATCTAAGAGGGTTGTTAAAGGAAAACATATAAATTTACTTCTTGCAAGTTCATATTGTCATCAAGCCCTTATTCAAAATTCGAACAATCATAAATATAATAAAATTAAATATTGTCAAAGCAATACAAAACTAAAGCATTCATTTAATTTTGAAACCATATGTATTAATATGATTTAAAATTATTCTTAAGAGAATTTATAAAAACTACACAGAGGGTTATGCATCCCATTTCAAACTCACAAAGAAGGCAAAGGGAATCATAATTTTTTTCAACTTAATTAATTTCTGGAGTTTATTGGTGACATGCCAGATTTGAAATGAAAAAAATTAATCTTAATCATTAATAAATTATCCGGTTTTACTTCATGATTACACAATCCATCTTACTCTAGTAAAAATAAATCACCATAATAGTTACATGAACATAAATTCTAAGAGCAAAAATGACAAATATAACTCAAATTAACTTAATTTGATGCAAAACGGGCAGCAAGTAATCTATTTTTAGTAATTTTAACTTTCAGAATTTAATGGGAAACCACATTGTTCAAAATTCTGAACTCGACCAGACTATAGTTTCCAGCAGACCTGGCAGTTGGGTAATAGGCTGGGTTTGGGTTTTGTCAGCAAGAGTGACGCTTTGAACCGTGAGCTAGTCACTCTTGAAAGGGAGTTGTCTACGCTTCGCAAAAATGGCACAGTTGACTCTTTTGGGCTTTACCTGTACGATCTCGTTCTTAAAGAGAAAGGCAGTGATAATCTTGCTCGTGTGGTGCTTTCAGAGTCTGTAAATACCTATCCTTGGAATTGGAGTGCTTGGTCCGAGCTACAGTTCTTGTGCACTACAATCAAGACATTAAATGGCCTTAATCTCAATAACCATTGGATGAAGGATTTCTTTCTTGCCAGCGCTTACCAAGAACCCCAGCTGCCGTTGATGCGTATTGACGGGCCGTAGACATAAATACTTGCGATTACAGGACCTGGTGTGGGTTAGGACAAGCGTACAAAAAAATGACTATTAATTCGGGGAATATGATGAAACTAAATTAAAAATAAATTATCTTTTCCCGATTTTTTCAATTGTCCAAAGTTATTTTTTATTGTTGTACAGCGTCTCCAATAATTTAATTAAAAGATAAAGATTGCTGAAATTGACTGCATAATTAAAGAAGTCACCTCCAACAATAAAATTAAAAGTAATGAACCATTAACCAACAATTAAAATATTGAACTTATCTTCCCCTCCACTCTTTATCATCTCTCATCTCTACCTGGTGAGAATGTTAAATGCTTCCAAACATTATGTGTGGGCTTAATGTCTTTAATGATTCAAACAACATAATAATAAAAGGGGGGAAAATCTGAAATTTGTGATTTCAAACTTTAGCAACTCAATAAATGAAGGATTAAAAATTGATGCTACCCTTTTTTTGCATACGCCATCAAAAATGCTCTAGGGCAATGTCCATCTAAATCAACTTCTAATTACTGAAAATGTCTGTCTAAATCAAATTATTTGGACCAATTTACCCTTATATTTTATTTAATTAACAATACGCATGCATTTGTCATAACAAAAATATGAAAAATTACAAACAAACATATGAAACATTCATGTTCATAAAAAAAATGCATACAATATGTAAAATATAATATTAGACATCCAAATAGTTTTAATTAAAACCATAACGTGATGAAAAAATTTCAAAAACTAACTAATAAGTTATTACAATAAAGAAAACATTAATAAGAGTAAATTATAAATCATAATTTCTACTAAATAAATAGGCCATCATATGTTTTGTTCCTAAATAGGTATATATGCATCATTTCCATTTTTTCATAATCTACAAATAAAAAGATACATACACAACCACCTTTCCTCCATGTCAAAATTTGCAAGAAGAAAAAAATCATGAACAGTGCAACCTTTTTTCCAAATGTATATATTACACCTTTTTTGTAATCTTATCATCCACACACATGAACACAAATAGGTTGAAAAATAGAAAGAATAGAGAAATTACCTGATATGGGTTTGATTCAGATTTCAGAGGAATAAACAAACGGGACCAGGTGGATATTCGAATCTAAAAAAGGCAAATTGAATTTAAAAAGATAAGAAAGAAAAGATAGAGAGAGTAACATAGAGAGATCCTTATATTAATGGAGATTTTTTTCTTAAATATTTATATGATGTTTCTGAAAGGGGAAGTTCTCAGAACTATTACACAAGCTATTTTTCATTAATCTCCGGTTATCAGATATATCATATTAATCCTCGCTCGTGAAAACAGAGATTTGAGCTGTGTATTACAAGAACTATTACCTTCGCTATTTTTCTTAAACAGAGAGACTACTAGTCGGAGATTTGAATTCTTGTGAAAACGAAAGTCATATAAACACACAACTATTTTTCTTAACAGAGAAAAATAGTTACGACTCTGTCAATGGAGGTGTTCTTAATAGAGAAAAATCAAAGATTTGAATTCTTGTGAAAACGTACCTTATATCAATGGAGGAGTGGCTCTGTTAATGGAGGTTACGACTGGAGCAAAGTTACGGCGAGAGGGAGGTTACTGCTGGAGGGAGAGGGAGAGGGAGGTTACGGATGGAGGGAGAGGGAGAGGGAGGTTACAGCTAGAGGCTGGAAGAGGAGTTTTTTAAGGGATCGTGCGGAGAAGTAGTTAGGATATAATACAATAGATTTTTTTGAAATAGCGAAGGAAAATTTTCAGCGCCAGAACACGTTCTCAATCATGACACATGGCTCAAAAAGTCGTGGAATGAAATTTACGGCACCTAATAACGTGTCGTATTGAAAAAAACACGACCTATTTATTTTACATGTCGTGGTTTTTATTATAATTGAAATATTTACTACACTTTTCAAAATTATGTCGTCTTTATCTATTTTCCACATACATTTTTATAAAGTGTTGTCTTTATCTACTTTCCACGACACATTTTTATAAAGTGTCATAAAACATGTGTCGTGGAAAGCACTTTTCTTGCAGTGACTCCAAAATAAGGATATTGGACATTGTCAAAAATCTATGAATTTCAAGATGGATTCGATGTATTTGAATCATGTGTAGGAACTTGAAGAATTTTTAGATGAGATAAAACCCATCGGATTCAAGTGGATCTACTAGAGAAAGAGAGGGTTATATGGGAAGGTGGAAACCTTCAAGGCACGACTTATTGCAAATGGCTTCACTTATAAAGAGGGGATCGACTATGATGAGATTTTTTATTAGTATCAATGATTAAGTCTACCTGAATTCTCTTATCCATTATTGCGCATCCTTATTACGAGATTTGGAAAATTAATGTCAAGATTACATTATTGATTAGTAGTCTTGACGAGTGCATCTATACGGTGGAATCTTTTGGGTTCATAGCAAAGAGGAAATAAATCAAGGTGTGGAAGATTAAGGGATCCATTTATGGACTTAAGTAAGCGTTAACATTTTGGAAAATTCGATTGATCAAGCAATAAAATGTTTGGGTCTTGGTCAATGTATGTATGAAACTTGTGTCTATAATAAGAATGATGGAAACTTGATGGTATTTCCAATAATATAAGTGGATGATAGTTTCCTAGTCGAGAAAGATGTAGGTGTATTATTTAATGTATGAGTGTATTTGCCTAGTTAGTTCGATATTAAGGACTTAGGTGAATCCATTCACATCCTAAGGATCAATGTAATGGGTGTGTGACCATCCCGAGGGGGGATGTGAGGGTTTCCCTCTAGCGTGAGCATGGAATTGCGCCCTTTCTCGGGGGGCTCAGTTTTCATCAATGGGGGTAATATATAGAGATAGAGTCACCAGCAAGTTTGCACAAAAATACGCAAAAGAAATGTTTTTACCTTAAGAGAACGATATCATGGACAATATAGATGCTTGCAAAACCAATTAGTTCAAAGGTCCGGGGAGTAAGTTACAGAATGGGAAGGTGTTAGGCACCCATCCTGCACTTTCGATCTCTTGTGGGCATGTGTTAATATTCTCATGTTAGACTCCATGAAATGTGTATGTATGTGCATCATATGGATGGATAATGGAATCGTTCGACTCATGTCATGGAAAACGATGGAGTGAATTCATACTTAGGAGTGTTCCCAATATATATATATATATATATATCAGTGTTCTAAAAAGCTCGCCTAGGCGCGCCTAGGCTTAAGGCTTGGGAGAAATACCTCGCCTTAGGCGTTTTATTCCTTATTCTTGGTAAAAGGCTTAAGGCGCACTTTTTTAAAACAAAAAATCTTTAGTGAAAATATATCGCCATTTAAAGACTTTTTTAAAACCGGACCAATATCTCATTCAAAACAATCAAAAGACAAATAGTTTCACAAACCTCTCTGCCTCTCGTAAAAGAAACGAACGTTTTTTCTTTTTCTTTTTTGTTTTTTCTTAGTATTTAAAAAACATAGTATTTTAGTTTGTACATATTCAAACATATTTCAAGGTATGTACCATTTTAGTATTTTTAATAGCCTTGTTATTGTTAATAATGTTAAAATATATTAAAAAAAGGCCTAAACGAATTTTCACGCCTTTTTATGCCTAAGGCCAACCTAGGCTTGGCCTCGACGCCTCGGTCACACCCCGCATTTTTTAGAACCATGATATATATATATATATATATATATATATATATATATCAAATCTAAGGATTTACCCAAGATGCCTATATATCCCAAGGGGCATCAAAGTTCACGTATATTGAAGATAACATAGGGTGGGATTTAACCCACAAATACAAATGGGGGATTTCTCTTATATTTATGTGTACAAATAAACGTGCTTTAAGTGTGAGAAAGTATAGTGAGAATCCCTCTTTTCGAATTTATAGATAAATCCTATTTTTCTTATTTTGGGGATTTTTTGTATAAAAATAGAGTATATGCAAATATTATTAATAAGGGTTTATGATTAATGTATTTGATGTAATGAAATAAAGCACCAAAGTATAAATAAAACAACTAATGCTAAAATAAGAGGATTTAAAGACAAGGATGGGGAATTGGACCTCCTTATGAATACTTGAAGTGGATCTTGAGTGTAGATACGCTGATCTTGAAATGAGGTAAAGGTGGTATGAGGAGATGGGGGAAATTAATAAACGAAGTATGAAAAGGATGGAAGGAATGTGGGAAATCGGATTTTTAGGAAAGGAGCAACTCTGAATTCGAGATAATTTTTTTCAATTATTGAGAGGGATGTTCAGGGATGCTTTTCAAAGTGAGGTCATTGTTGATGCAAAAAAACTGGACCGAATCCCATTTTTATGATCACAGATAAATAAATGAAAGCAATCCAATCAAACACATAAGAGACAAAGATTTTTAAAGTGGTTCGGCTATGAATAAAGCCTACGTCCACTGTTATTTTATTCCCAGGGGTTTACAATAGCACCATAGGGTGTAGAGAGAGAAAGGATGTGTATCTTGTGTATGGGGTTTCTAGGTTCTCTTGGATCTCTTGGATCTCCTCCCTTTTGGCTAAGGGAATACATGTATTTATAGTGATGGGAGATAAAGAGATACATTGAATGTAGACATTTATACATTATGTCTACATTCAACGAATCTAATTGTTGAATTGCTTGGTCTGCTATGTGTTGTCATCTACAGTATAAATGTACATTAAGGCTCATTAAATGCGCTACCATCTTCATTAATGCACATTAAATGCATAGTTATCCTTTGATCTTCCTAGTTGATATGCCGACCAACTCTCCTCGGGTGCCGACTATCACTCCTCGGGTGCCGACCAACTCTCCTTGGGTGCCGACTAACACTCCTCGGGTACCGACCAACTTTCCTCGGAACCAACTCATCTCGGTTGTCGAATATTGCCACGTAGTATGACATGTGTCCTTTTCTGATTGGTCCTCGTAGATGGAGAATTTTTGCGTTAACAGAAGCCCCCAATGCTCCATGCTTGATGGTTTACTTGAAAGGATGGAGTATTTATTCTGTAGTGTTGCTCGGTGCTCGTGAAATTCTTGATCTACCTTCTTTATTTGTTTAACATAAAGTGCATTATCTCTTGGACGACATATGATGCAGGTTGATCAAAGGTTGCTAATCTTTCTTTTGAGGAACTCCGTGTGCTATGTATCACCCCTGGGAATTTGGATGCAGCCATGCCATAGTATGCAGCTTGTAGCTTGTCATAATCTTCAAGTATGTTGATTGGTTCGCTAGCCGACCAACTGCCTCCTGTGCCGAGCCACTGAGTGCTAACTTCACGTGCTTGATTCTTCTGATTTATGATCCTCTGAATACTTTGTCGAGTAACATACTAGCTTTTGAACCCAACTCTTCAATCTAATTAGTACCAAGCTAGTGGTGGACTTCGAAACATTTTCATACAACTTCTTCTTCAATATTGGTCGGGATAGTAGTAGTAAGGATCTCAGTGCTGTAGATGCTAAATTTGACTTCTGAACATCAATAGTATGTGCATAATAACTCCTAAATATGCCTCCTGAACTTCAATAGTATGTGCATAATAACTCCTGAGTATGCCTCCTGAACTTCAATAGCCTCCGTGTGAGTTTGTGGAGTTGAATTTGGTGCTCGACTGCATGATGTTATAAGAATATGCCACCAAATGAATAAATATATCTGTAATAGAAGCCCCCAAATGAAAAAATACTTTATCGAGCACCTCCTAGATCGACCATCCGTGATGAATATCAGGATGCTCAAAGATCTTAACTTCATAAATTCTCCTCTTGCTTTAAATGATCCACCTGCTGGCGAGGAACCTGTTTCAAAAGGAGAGGGAAAGAAACCAATAGAGTAGGAATCTCAATGTAATAGTTAGTATACATTTTCATTCTCAATGTATTTTGTTTTTGATTTTAATGAAAGACTTTCATTTTTGTTCGCAATCTTAATTGCTATTGTCTTGTAAAATACTCTACATCTGTGCATATGTATAAGTTAAAAAGATAACAATATTGTGTTGTTCATCAACCAACCTAGTAATAAAAGTTGCAAGTATCAATGTTTCTCAATCACTTAGTAATAAAGTAATGAGTATAAAATGTTTAAAATGTTTCCAACCAACCAAGGTTGTTAAATTGTGTTTGTCGACCAACTACAGTTGATGGGTTTTTATCCCCGACCAACCATACTTGGTAAATTTTTTTCATAAAATATGTCTGACCAACCAAGGTCGATAATTTATCCTCGTCGATCAACTGTAGTAAGTGGGTTTTGATCACCGACCAACTATAATTGGTTCAGTTTGGAATTTTTGTATTTTCTGGAATGGTTTTACCTTCCAACATGAGTTGGCATATTTTGTTTCTTTAATCAACCAAAATTGGCATTTTAAGAATGTTGTTCTTGCCCTTTTACCAATAAAAGTTGGTCGTGGGTTTGAACTATTGCCTCCTAACCAAAGGACTATAATTTGTTCTTGCTATTTTACCAACCGAAGTTGATCACGCTCGAACTATCAGGTTCTTTCGAACTATATTGTCCACAAGCTCTTTTACCAATCGAAGTTGATCACGCAAGTGTACGCCTCCTAACCAAAGGAGTATAATTTGTTCTCGCTATTTTACCAACCGAAGTTGATCACGCTCGAACTATCAGGTTCTTTCGAACTATCTTGTCCACAAGCTCTTTTACCAACCGAAGTTGATCACGCAAGTGTACGCCTCCTAACCAAAGGAGTATAATTTGTTCTTGCTATTTTACCAACCGAAGTTGATCACGCTCGAACTATCAGGTTCTTTCTAACTATCTTGTCCACAAGCTCTTTTACCAACCGAAGTTGATCACGCAAGTGTACGCCTCCTAACCAAAGGAGTATAATTTGTTCTCGCCCTTTTACCAACCGAAGTTGGTCGTGGGTCTGAACTATCGTCTTCTTTTTGATGTTGAACAGCGTAGTGTACAACACTAGTATTCCCCGAAAAACTTTCAAACAAAGGAGAGAAAAAATTGTGAAACATCATTGTTTTATTTATGTTGATGGAACTGCTGTACATTTTACATTACTGATAATACTTGCGAAGGTGTTCAGCATTCCAAGCATTCTTGAATTCCTCTCCTTCTAGAGTTGCTATTCGGTAAGTTTCTGGTCGAACAACTTCTGTAACTCGGTAAGGTCCATGCCAGTTTGCTTCCAATTTATTGTGCTTCTGAATGACCTTCTTTAGCATATAATCTCCTTCTTTTAAATCGCATTTCTTCACCCTCTTATTGTAGAACAGAGCTGTTCGTTGTTGATAAGCAGCATTCCTAATGGTTGCCTCTTCTCTAACCTCCTCGAGCATATACAAATCCAGTCTTCTCATCAAGTCACTGACCGGGGAATTGAAATTCAACACTCTGTGTGTGGGTAGACCCAACTCGGCAGGTATTACAGCCTCACTTCCAAATGCCAGCATATATGGTAATTCTCCAGTCGCTGCTCGGGGAGTTGTTCGGTAAGCCCACAATACTAATTGTAGCTCATTAATCCAGTTAGCTTTAGCTTCACTTAGCCTCTTCTTTAAACCATTTAGCAGTGTTATGTTCGTTACCTCTGTCTTCCCATTGCTTTGAGGATGACTTGGTGCTGAATGGGTCTTCAGGATGTTTGATTGTTGACAATAGGCAGCAAACTCCTCGTTGTCGAATTGTGTTCCATGGTCTGTGATGAAGGCATAAGGGAGACCATATCGACAGATGATATTCTTCCAAACAAACTAGTATACCTTCTCGTACGCCATATCGATAAGGGGTTCATCTTCTACCCACTTAGTAAAATAATCTACTGCGACGACGAGGTATTTGAATCTTCCTCGGGTGGTTGGCAGTGGTCCAACCAAATTAATTCCCCACATGGAAAATGGCCAAGGGGAAGTTATGGGTGTCAACAATGCTTGTGGAGTTCGTCGGATGGAGGAAAAACGTTGGCACTTGTCACATTTCTTAGCATAGGCTATACAATCAGCCCTCATCGTTGGCCAGTAGTATCCTTGAGTCATTACCCTCTACAAAAGTGTTCGACCTGCTACATGGGCTCCACAGGACCCTTCATGGATCTCTTTGATCAATTCTTTTACCTCGGAAGGATGTACACATCTTTGCAAACCTACCATAATTCCTCGTCTATACAAAATGCCATTAGTTAGTACATACCGAGTAGCTTCAAACTTTAATTTCTTTACAGCGAGTTTATCCTCCGGCAATTCTCCCTCTTCAATGTATACCCTGATGGGATCCATCCAAGATGGTCCTAAATCAAGAATAATAACATTCATCATCAGGTCTTCATCTATGCTCCGACTTTCTAGTACTTCAATTGGTATTGTTCTTCACAGCTCGGTACGAGTAGCTGATGCTAATTGGGCCAGTGCGTCTGCTTGTGCATTTTCTATTATGGGTATTCTGATTAACTGAATGGCCTCAAATTTTGCCAACAATTCCATCACCTTTGCATGATACTTGATCATTAATTCTCCTTTAACCGCATATGTTCCCATCATCTGATTCACAATTAATTAAGAATCACTGAATACTATCACTTGTTGTGCTTCCATAATCTTTGCTAAATTAAGACCTGCTATCATGGCCTCATACTCAGCCTCATTATTGGAGGCTTTGAATTGGAATCGTAAGGCATATTCCATGTCAATCTCGTCTGGGGTGTTCGAAACAATTCCTGCCCCACAACCTGATGTGCAAGATGAGCCATCTACATATAATCTCCATATGGGTAACCCGTCTTCAAATTCCTTATCCGATAGAATTCCTCGGTGAAATATTTGTTGCTTCCTTTCATCCTCCCCTGGCATTTTTCGCTCCTCGTCGACCATCTCTTCTCGCTCTTTTACCAACCGAAGCTGGTCTGAGTTCAAAATTGATGATCCTTCTACATCCACAAGTTATTTTACCAACCGGAGTTTGTCTGAGCTTGTGTTTGTTGATCCTGTAACATCCACAGGTTGATCAGCGAGTAATTTTTGCTCCTCGGGGATATCAGGATAAGTAAATTATGCTATAAAATCTGCTACAGCCTGCCCTTTTAGTGATGATCTGGGTTCATATACAATATCATATTCACCGAGCTCTATTTCCCAGTATATCAGTCTCCCTGACTTCTCTGGCTTATGAAGGGCTTGTCTCAATGGCATGTCGGTATAAACGACGATGGTATGGGCCTGGAAATATGGCCTCATTCTTCTACTTGCTTCAATTAATGCCAACGCCAATTTTTCCAACTTTGGGTACCTGATCTCTGCACCTCGGAAAGCCTTACTTGTGTTATAAATTGGCTTCTGGACTCCATTCTCCAATCTGATCAATGCCGAGCTGACTGCATGCTCTGATACTGCCAAGTATAAGTACAACTTTTCTCCTGTTATTGGCCTAGACAACAGTGGAGGTGTTCCCAGATATTTCTTCAAGTCTTGAAAGGCTTTTTCACATTCATCATTCCACTCGAAAGTTTTTTGAAGTGTTTTGAAGAATGGTAATCATCTATCTGTTGCTCGAGATACAAATCTATTGAGCGCTGCAACTCGTCCTGTAAGACTCTGCACTTCTTTCTTTGTTGTTGGAGAGCGCAACCCTAAAAGAGCTTTGATATTTTTTGGATTTGCCTCAATGCCTCGTTGGTTGACAATGTACCCGAGAAACATTCCTTCTCGTACTCCAAATCTGCACTTCGTCGGGTTGAGCTTCATTTGATATTTATCCAGTTGATCAAAAGTCTGACTTAAATCAACTAGATGATCAACAGCTTTCTTGCTTTTTGTCAGCATATCATCGACATAGACTTCCATATTGCAACTGATTTGTTCGGCAAAAACCTTGTTCATCAGCCGCTGGTATGTCGCTCCTGCATTTTTCAAACCAAAAGGCATGACATTATAACAATAAGTACCCCTAGGGGTAATAAAAGAAGTACTTTCCCTATCTTCAGGTTTCATTTTGATCTGGTTGTAGCCGGAGTAAGCATCCATGAAGCTGAGCAACTCGTGTACCGAGGTAGCATCCACTAGTTGATCAACTCTGGGCAATGGAAAGTGATCTTTTGGGCATGCCTTGTTAAGATCGGTGAAATCAACACACATTCTCCATTTATTGTTTTTCTTTTTTACCATCACCACGTTTGCCAACCAGTCTGGATACTTCACATCTTCAATGAATTGGGCTTCCTGGAGCTTCTCGACCTCCTATTGTATAGCCTGATTCTTCTCGGGGCTAAATACCCTTCTTCTCTGCTTTACAGGCTTGATCTCCTTATTCACATTGAGCTCATGACATAAGAAGTTCGGATCTATTCCTGGCATGTCTTCATGACTCCAAGCGAAAGTTTTCTTCATGTTTCTCAAGAAAGTTATTAACTCCTATTTTATTGAAGC
Organism: Sambucus nigra; assembly: GCA_949130495.1. NCBI lineage: Eukaryota > Viridiplantae > Streptophyta > Magnoliopsida > Dipsacales > Adoxaceae > Sambucus > Sambucus nigra. The sequence goes on from OX422210.1 coordinate 641,892,399, forward strand.
ATCCAACGTTGAACCTATATGGGTTACTCGTTCAGGGTGCTCATCGTCCAGAATAATATTCTCTGTAGATTCCACCACCTGTCCTTTTACAAGTTGGGATTCATCTCGTGGATCCAGTGTTTCAATTTCTGTACCTTCATCCACCTGATAGGTAGTAGTCTTTTTTCTTGAATCTTCAAGCTCCTCTTGCTCGGCAGATGAATAATAGCATTCCCGAGCTACTTTCTGATCACCTTTCACAACTCCGACTCCAAAATTTGTTGGGAATTTTAAGCATTGATGTACTGTAGATGGAACTGCTTCGAACTTCTTCAAACTAACTCTTCCCATGATGATGTTATAGGCTGACTGCACATTCTTATCCATCACAAAGAAGCGTATTCTTTCTGTTCGACAAGCAGGCCAAGTTCCAATGAATATGTCCAACTTGATCGTCCCAAGTGGAAAAACTTTCTCGCCAGCAAAACCCAAAAGAGGTCTATGATAAGGTTCCAATTGAGATAATTTTAAATTCAAGCTGTCAAAGCATGAATAATACATGATGTCTGCTGAACTACCATTGTCTACCAGCACTCTTGAAATCACTACTTCCTTCATCCTCATTTTGATCACCAGAGGATCGTCGTGAGGATAAAGAACACCTACCAAGTCGTTTTTTGAAAAGCCAATGACCAGCTTTTCTTTGTTTACCTTCCTCGGACGATCGTCCTCGACCATATTTATTCGCTGAATATATGAACAAGCTTGAGCCTCTCCGAGGTAAGCTTTTCTTTCTGCAGTAAGGTCTCCTCCTCCTGCATCTCCTCCTGTAATAACATTACAATCAAATGATCCAAAACGTATGGAAAATACCTCTCATTCTGGCTGCCTTGGTTTTTTGGGAAGATTGGGGTCTTCATCTGGATCATCTTCATGGTCCCTTTTCTTTTTCTCCTCTGTTCGGCGAGGAGATCTAGACCTCTCTCTAGTTCGGTCATTATTTCTTTTTTCGCCTCCCCGATCAACATACTTTGCTAGCTTTCCTCTTCGGATGAGTGTTTCAATCTCGTTCTGAAGAGCTATGCAATTTTTAGTCATATGGCCATGATCTTTGTGGAATTCACAATATTTATCCCTATTCCTCGCATCAGGATCTGTTCTCAATTTCTTCGGCCACTTTACCTCCTCGCTATTCTTGATTTCTTTCAGGACATGATTAATACCCATTTTCAAGGGAGTATAATTGTCGTATTTCTTCAGGACTTCCCATGATGACTCATTATTTCTAGAACATTTGTCACCGCCATTACTCTTATGCTCTTTATTTTTAGACTTATCGACGTCCACCTTGGTGTCTTTATCCATATTCTTCTTTGCATCCATAGCTTCCTCGGCATTCATGATTTTGGCCGCTTTTGCCATCAACTCTGACATAGTTTTAGGTGGATCTTTCGCCAAGGTGTAATACAATTTATTAGGAAACAACCCACTCATCAAGTCAATGATTGCTGTCTTCTCTTCGTAATCTATGACTTCCAGCTTCTCGTTATTGAAACGAGTTATGTAATCTCTAGTACTCTCACCAGATTTTTGTCTAACACTTAACAAGTGTTCTACTCGTTTTACTGGCTTTGATCCAAAATAAAAATTGCCAATAAAAAACTTGGCCAACTAAAAGAAAGTTGAAATCTTACCCCGAGGAAGATTGTTGTACCATATCTAGGCAGCTCCACTGAGAGTTCCTAAGAACGCTCTGCATCTCATCTCGTCGGGGACGACATAGATGTCGGCAGCAGCTTGATATTGCTCTATGTGAAGAACAGGATCTGTCTTTCAATCATATTTGGGGGTCACTACAGGTGCTTTAAACTTTGACGGTGTAGGAAAATTCATAATGGCCTGTACAAAAGGTGTGCCTTGAACAAAAGTTCGTTGTAGGGGGTTCTTTGCCTTAGCCATTTCTCCCAATCTATCCTCCAACCGCTGAATAGAACCTTTCCATGCATCATTTCCTTCATCGGGCTTGTTAGTTCGAGCAATAGATCGTTCTGAAGTAGCCTCCTGAGATTTATCTTTTCGAGCAACTGGTCGTGATTGTGCTGATCTTTCTCTTAGATCTGATGGTTGTCGAAAACTCCTCGACATGGTCTTAGGTGGACTCCTATTCCTCCTAGGGCCTAATCGACTGAAAGGAGACACCCTACTCAATCTTTCTAAGGCGCTGGGTCTTTCTGGAGAGAGGGTGATACGTTGATCAGTATCTGTAGCCCTTATTGACGAAGTTCACCCAGGTTGATAAGAGAAATCATCAGACTCCTCATTACGATATGACTCAGTACGCCTGGATCGTGAAGAAAGTAAATAAGTTTGCCTCTGACCGCTTTGCTGTCCTAAACGTACAGGGGCATTGCCATGAAGGGTTTGTATGAGTTGCCTCATTGTGTCTTGCATGGCGGTTTGTCCTTGAGCCAGATTCATCATAATTCCGGCCAGATCTGGAGGTGCAGAGGGATTTGGAGGATTTCCAGCATTTCCAGCATTTCGATTGCTAGATTCTGGATTATCCGCCATTGATGATGAATGATTTTTGGTGAAAAACGATAATAACAATCGTTCCCACAGACGGCGCCAATCTGTTGATGCAAAAAATTGGACCGAATCCCATTTTTATGATCACAGATAAATAGATGAAAGCAATCCAATCAAACACATAAGAGACAAAGATTTTTAAAGTGGTTCGGCTATGAATAAATCCTACGTCCACTGTTATTTTATTCCCAGGGGTTTATAATAGCACCATAGGGTGTAGAGAGAGAAAGGATGTGTATCTTGTGTATGGGGTTTCTAGGTTCTCTTGGATCTCTTGGATCTCCTCCCTTTTGGCTAAGGGAATACATGTATTTATAGTGATGGGAGATAAAGAGATCCATTGAATGTAGACATTTATACATTATGTCTACATTCAACCAATCTAATTGTTGAATTGCTTGGTCTGCTATGTGTTGTCATCTACAGTATAAATGTACATTAAGGCTCATTAAATGCGCTGCCATCTTCATTAATGCACATTAAATGCATAGTTATCCTATGATCTTCCTGGTTGATATGCCGACCAACTCTCCTCGGGTGCCGACTATCACTCCTCGGGTGCCGACCAACTCTCCTCGGGTGCCGAACAACTTTCCTCGGAACCAACTCATCTCGGGTGTCGAATATTGCCACGTAGTATGGCATGTGTCCTTTTCTGATTGGTCCTCGTAGATGGAGAATTTTTGCGTTAACAGTCATGGGCTTAATTTATACGGCCAAGGGGGTGTCGATCGACAGGGTCTTGGACCTTCCTATTGACATAGAACTCCATACACACTATTGATACGCATGGTACTGAGGGTGCCTTTCGGTAGTCTCGGACAGGTTTTTCAGAAAAATGGTCATAAAATGGGAACCGTGAGTCAGAATCCTGTACAAGGTGGACCGTTAGAAAGGGTATTCAGATCCCTTTAAGAATCCTTTTAGCCACTCCCGAGTATGGGAGTTGAACGAGGTTAAACGAGGATTAAAAGCACCTGTTGATCGCTGGTCCGAACCGTAAGGCCGATTCACACACGGGATGGACCGTTGGAAATGGTATTCAAAACTCTTTGAGATTTATTTCATCTTCATTCATTTCAAAGAGTTAAATAAGATCAAACAGGTCCCAAAAATTCCCGGTGACCCTTTAAAGCAAAATGGGTTGTTCGTCCGTATCATAAGGTCGATTCGCACACTCGGTGGGCCGTTGGGAAGGGGAATCATATACCTTCTAAGATTTATTGAGTTATATCAAGTTAGAGATTTGACCAGAGTCAAATGGGGCTCGGGAGCACCCAGTGAACTTTTAGTTAGTTTTTTAAGTAAAATGGATTATTCATATGTTCCGTAAGGCCGATTTACGCTCCGAGCAGACTGTTGGGAAGGTGATTTAAATCCCTTCATAGATTTAGTGTGCTTCGCTCATAAGATAAAGTTAACCAAAGTCAAATGGGGCCCGAGAGCACCCGTTGTCCTCGAAATTAATTTTGGATAGTGAAATATTCCATTTGTTCGAACTGTAAGGCTAATTCGTGCATGGGGAGAATCATTGGAAAAGGTATTCAGAGACCTTTCGAAGATTCATTGAGCTTCTACTCAGGCGTGAAAGTTAACCAGAGTCAAACATGACTTGAGAGCACCGGATGGCCTTTAGGTCATTACTCAAAGTATGATCTAGGTTTTTTTATGAATGAGTGAGTGCTAGGGACATAAGGAGGCTCTTAGGGGGGCCTAGGATGGAGTGTCTATAGAGAACCCCTCGACGGATGAGCTTCGAACAAGTGAACGTCATCAAATGATAGACACCACATCGATGTTGGGAAAGAGGATTCTAGGTAAATTCTAAGTACCTGAGGATGAAGTTGATTGATTTAGAGGGACAAGGTCAGTTTTGAGAACATAAGGAGATAAAAATTATCGATTCAATAGGTCGAGGTCAATTCGAACGACCTAACGAGATGAAGATGATCGATTTAGCAGGTGGAGGTCAGTTTTAAGGACCTAAAGAGATGAAGATGATCGATTCATCGGATCAAGGATGTGTTAATATTGGTTCTAAGGGGATACGGAGACCAATTTAATAGGTCAAGGTCAATTCTAAAGTTATGCTGGGGATGACCAATTTTGAGAGCCGAGCTCGAGGACCTAAAATTGGGGAAACTAAATTTGAGGGCCAAGGTCAATTCTGAGGACCTTAAGTTATAACGACCAATTTTGAGGATCGAGGTCAATTCTAAGGACCTTGAGTTATAAAGATCAATTATGTAGTAGACTTGGATGCGAGCGCATCATTAGTTCTGCTGTGGAGTATGCTGAGGATAAGAATGTAAGATTAATCCAATCAAGGATTAAAAGTTCATAAGGGGTTTAGTACTCCAAAAATTATTTTTTGGAGGGAAACTAATGTTTTATATTATTTTGGGATTTTGGGGAATTTTTCAAGAAATTTTTAGATTTTTCTAGAATTTTCTGGCATTTTTATACAAAATTTGAATGAGACTGTCGATAGGAAGGTTTGAGGGGGTGCCAATCGGCAATGTCACGCACTCTTGTGCTTCTTTAGGAAGAGTAAAATGCGACTACCAATCGGTATGGGCTTCAAGCGTTTGAATCTTCTTCTTTCTCTCTCAAAAAATCGTTTCTAAGTCCTTTTTTCTTTAAGACTTAAAATGGATAGTTCTTCAAGCGAGGTGTACAATAATGAGTGGTCGGATATTGATGACTGGTTCGGCCTAGTGTGGTAGTCTATCCCTTGCACTGGGAAGTAAGAATTACTTTGATTTGTTTGATCTTGTAGCTCATGAGCATATCTTGTTACGCGAGCCTACATATCACTGTTCATCTAAGGTGAATACCCCTAGTGGCTATGTAAGTAGGATGACTTTTATTATTCTAATTTATTTTTCTCTTTGTTACTTGTGCTAATGAAGGGGTTTTCTTTATTTTATTGCAGACTGACATAGCTTCTTTGAGCATTCGATCTCGAGGGACAACTAGGTTAAAGGAGGTTTGGGATAATCTTCGTGCTATTGTGCACTGGATAGTTTCATACATTAATTTTGGCCCGTTGGCTCAGGCTTTGTATGAGACACCACGTTCCACGGCGGTGTTATGTTCTCTGGGGAGAGGTGGTGGGACACTACACACACATTTCATCTTGGATTCATGGATATGACTGTTACTTTCATAGATGTCTAATAGTTATTGGGGCTGGATTGCATGGGGTTCCAGATAGTGGTGGACCGCACATTGAGTGTGACACCGGAGATGGTGCAGGTGGCTCTGAAGAACGTGGGTAGAATCATGTGAGGGGATTATATCTACAATTTTGTTTAAGGGATATGCTTTTGAAGAAGAATGTGGACATAACTAATGGGCGGAAGGTGAGACATATGGCTTATTTGTTTCTTTTACTTCTGCTTGGTAGTTTCTTGGTGGTGATGGGTGACAACGTCATCCATCTTTGGTTCTTATTTAAGGACGATTTTTAACATCCAACTATATGATTGGGGGAGCCTGACTTTGGCGTCCCTTTATTCTTCTTTGGATGCTTTTAGCCGGTGCTGCTGGCAGACTTTTATGGGAGCTACGTACCTTTTGGAGGTCATTTTGGATTCATTTTTTTTTATGTATTTCCTTGCATTCTTCTTTTATTCTCTTTGTTGATTCTTATCTCTTGCAGACGTGCTTTTATGAGGTGATTAGGCACAACATTGGGTTAATGGACGTTAAGGATGAGGATTTGGGGGACTTTTGTTGACTATTCCGGTGGCAAAAGTCTAACTGGCGGTCGAATAAGTCCTTATGTTAAGCGGACGTGCGAAGGGTTCTAAATTCTCTGATGAGTGACCTGGTTATCTTTCGTCTTTTCTGAGTTTTTCTTAGCATGTTCATTTCTTGAGTAGATATTGATTTTCTATTGGGTATTGCGGGTTACCTTTTACCCTAGGGTGGTGACTCCGTGAGATATAGGGATAACAAGCATACATGTGCAGATGCAGCAATTGATTGCACAAGAGTTTGGGAATGTCTGGTACTTGGAAGAAAGGGTAGTGAGGCATATTATGGAGGAGGAGGAGGAGGAGGAGGAGGAGGAGGAAGAGGAAGCGGTTCACTGTTGACGCCCCTTATATATATGAGACGAGTGGGGGAGATGTCAGATGATGTCAGGGAGGCAGTGATGATAGGCGGGCCTTATACATATTACACGGATACGGTGGCGAGCTATGATTATATGGACTTTGTGATGAGTTGGTTGATGCCCTCCTATATCTATGACATTGAGAACATGCATACACCAGCCATGACTTCGGGTAGAGGTACTAGTGCGCCGGTGGGATCGGCACAGAGCACAGATGGTGGCACATCGGCAGCGGTATAGGAGGCTCTGATCATTCAGGTTACTCCCCCTTCTTAAACCTTTTGACTGAGTAGCGTGGAGTCACTGAGCGTGTCTGCCCGTCCCAATGTGTCAGTATCTGGGTTGGTGGGAATTACGGATGAGTCCCTTCGGCCTGAGGTATATTCTTTCTTTTTCACTTTTCATTGATTTTTTCTTGCTCTTTTTTCTATTTTCATTGATTTTTTTTTCTTTCTCTTTACTAACTGGTTCATCTCTTGTTGTTGCTTCTTTTGTTTATAGTATGTTCAGGTGTCACCCAACTGGCTACCGGAAATCAAGGACTGGATGGCCTCCATGTCTGCTTATATCAAGAAGTCGGCTCCTTCCTGCTTTTTGCTGCCCACCACTTCAGATGAGGGTTCTGGTTTTGGGAGTGGAGGATCCAGCGCTCGTCACCGGGGAAAGCCTGTCCGCCGTGAAGGTTGAGGGTTTGAGGGGAAGGTTGAGGATTCGGGAGGAGTCCCATTTGTTTTTTTTTATTTTTCTTTCTATATTCAAAATGTAATCGTGTGAATCAAGAATATGAAAAATATGCATTTTATTTTTTTTGGAATTTTTCTCTTGATTTAGTGACTTATCCTATATAAACCTTTAATTTTCTGCTAAGATTGTTTATTTTATGCAAATGGAAATGATAATGAAATGTAAAATGTTTATTTCTTTTAGAAAACGAGGGTAAAAGTAATTTATTCAGGGAAACAATTTTTAGTAAGAATTTATTTTGATAATGAAAATGGTTTTTTGAGGAAAATATTTATTAAATAAATAGAAAAAAGGAGTAATTTAAAAGGAACGACTTGGGGGTAGTTTTTCAAAATAAGGATTTTTTCTTGGAAATTTATTTTGGTAAAAGAGGAAAGATGGAAATTTTCAAAATAAGGGGGGTGACGACCCCAATAGGCTTTGATTGCACTTTCTTTCACATTAGTGTACTACTATAAGGCTGAGAATTAATCAGGTTTCTTAAGTTTTTGTTCTTTTCCAAGGATTTTGAGTATAAAATGAGGGGTATAGGATGTGTTTTCTCCACCAACACCCGCATTTATCTTCTTGCTTCTCATTTCCTATTGTAAGGGCATAATTTTCTCATAGCTTAGACTAAGTATAGTTTTTGGCATATCCCGTTATCGTTTGATTCGAGCAGTCACGAAGAACTTAATTTCCACCGTCTCCAAATTGAAGAAGATTTTCACAATACAAAGGTATAAAATAATTTAGGATTTTGAATTTATTTACTTTATATTTGGGAGTTGTTTTAATTAAAATTGAGACATTTTTCTGGATTTAAAAATCCTCAAATTACCCTAGATAGTTATATATCTGAGTTATTCTTGTGGAAATATTCTCTTCAAAAGTTTAATCGATGGAAACTAAGGGTTGACCACCACCTGTGGATAACTATGGACTAATTCGTATTCTATAGAGATTTTGTAAGTTGCATCTTGTAAAAAATCTATAGTTCTGATTAAAAGGTTGTACCTGCAAGGGGTTTTTCTTCATATTACCTTATCGTGTTTGCATGCTTTATTTTATTTCCTTTATCACCTAGACGCTTGTTTACGGTAATAAGATAAAATTTGGATTTATGTGTGCTGGACACTTAATTATAGAAGTTATCCATTAAGATCACAAGTGCACTATCAAATTTGTATCAAAGCATGTTGCACAAATTTACTATGTGATCTTTTCCGCAAAATTATTTTTCTCTTTATATCAATTTTTTTCAAAATTTTCGATCTTTGAAAATTTTGATTTTAAAGGAGAATTTCAATAATTGAGTGCCCATATTCAATGGTACAAATTATGCATACTTGAAGGCTAGGATGAGATTTGCTTTAAAGTCCATAGATGAACATGTTTGGGTAGTTTGTGAAAGAGGGTGGAATCCTCCCACTATCACTGTTGATAATGTCGACGGACTTAAACTTGTCTCGCAGTGGAAAGAGAACGAATTTATGTGGAGCAATTTCAATTCCTGCAGTTTAAGCGCCATCTCGGGAGTCGTAACCAGTAACAACCCGAATATAATAATGATAAATTATATTTAAATCATGCTTAACTTATGTGATATGAAGAACGTGTTATTAGTATATCTAATGTTAAGTGATTATGTTTAGTCTAATCCTACTTTCATAAATCATGAAATGTCGAATTATTTACCGACACAAAATTTTGTTATTTTTGATAGAAATATCCCTGTTTAAGACTAGTTTTGACCTTTATAACATAATAATTGACTTGAGGTAAAAACTATATAATTGTAGACATATGAGTTAGGGTTGTAAAACAACAAACAGTGCATCAAACAGATGCACGAGTAAGGAGTTATACCGAATTTACGAACAAGGGGTAAATCTGTCAATTCCCTTTAAGTGGTAAATTGTCTTTTATTAAACCAAATGGTTTAATTTGATTGGTTGGCTTGGGAGGCAGCCTTGGCCGACTTAAAATCTCCCTATAACTAATTTCTTCATCAAATTAATCCCTAGGTTCAGTTTCAAGTGTTGTTAGCTTGAGGAAAGAGAAGGTAGAAGTTTAGGAAGAAAAGTGAGGAGAAAAAGTGTAGAAAAATCCGTAGAAATTACGTAAAAGTCCCGAAGTTAATCCTATTTTCAAATCTTGTTATTTTTTACATATTTATGATTTATATGATATAAATCCTCAATTTGTTTATTTACCTTTAATGCTTGGGTGCATATGTATGGATATATACAAGTTTAAGTTATGTTGAATGCATAAACACTTAAAATTGCTTTGTATTGAAAGCCCTTGCATTCAAACTTGAATATATTTTTGTGTGATTACTGGAATTGAGAAATTCCAATTGGATATGAAAGTATACTCATACATTCATATCATATCCGATAATTAGGACTTATCCCCTTGTGATTAGGCTATAGTGATGGTTGAAAGTTGTTATATAGTTGTTGTTTGTATATTTCATTTCTGTATGCCCTGAGTTTTGTCAAGGTTTTGACATAGAAAATGAAGTCAAAAATTTATAAAACCTTAATTATGTACTATTCAGTATATGTAATAAATATGGGTTTAAAATAATGGAAATTTATTTTGTAGACAAATTATGAAAATTCTGGGAATTAAAAGGAACAATAGAGGAGCTTGTAGGGCAAATTTCTTGTGTTGTAAAGAAATGGTCATAACTTGATCTACGAAGCTTGAAAAATTACACCGTCACTTGTACTGGAAATTATATTCATATATGTTTTCATATTGATAAGGTTGGACACCTGTATTTATACAATTTGGGAATATAGGATGGTTGAGTATATAAGACAACACTTTGAGGCCATACTCAATACCTGATGAAAGAATATTGTTATCTCCTCTTTCCAAAGGGTATTTTGAGTAAATGTTTCATGTGTATATACATTGAGAAGCATAATTTTATGTTAACTTTGTTTAGTTATAAATTCCTTATGAGGTATTTCCTACGGTTGAATGTTCATAACTTTATCAACATGTATACTATTGTTTCATCTTTACTTATGTTTTATGGAACGTAACTTATGTGAAATTATATTGTTGTTGTATAGTCATGAAAGTTACATAATTATGTGAGGATAATACTTATTATTGAGATCCAGTACTGATTTAGTTGGATTGACAGGTGTAAGGTCAAATCAACCCAATTCAACTCCACCCGAAGGAAACGTGAATACATAATTGTCAACAAGGTGAGTGTACTCACTGGGAAGAGATATTTGTATCGTGTTGTTGATATGATCAGAATATAATGAATATAAAATTGTTCATTTCAGTTTACCGAAATGGGAGTTTACTCCCCGACCCGGAATGGGGGAGATTTGTCTATTAATGACAAGGGGTTACTCCTCGACCAGGAATGGGGGAGAATTGTCTATTTAGACAGGATATGTGAATCATGATTCGGAAAAGTTGGTCATTCATTATGAATGAGCTGGATAAGTTAATACATAATTATATGGACATGATTTATTTCATTTAAATTAATGCAGTAGTATAGTAGTGATGCATTCACTGGGCTATTTTGCTCACGGTTCCTATGTTCACATTTTTCAGGTAATGCGATGTCACTGCCAAATCTAGGAGGTCGGGTTGAGTTAGCCAGGAATGGAAGAAACAAAGATTTTGCTTAAATGTAAATGATGTAATTAAGTTAAATTAACCTTAAATCAAGTTTGTATAAGTATGACTAATCTAATGTTGTAAAAAGGGTATCAGTTATATGGATTTACAATGACGACTCTGAAATTAAAACTCGTGTTTATGGTTTGGTTAAATTAATCATGGTTTGACTCACTTTGACTTTCAAACTTAATTATAAGTAACTGGGTTGGGGCGTGTCAGCTTTTGGTATCAGAGATTAGGTTTTAGAGGTTCTGGAGTGAGAAAAGTCTATATTTGGCAGTGAATGTTAGAAATATATTTTATTTGATACTAACGATTATGTTAGGAAAAATATGTATGTATGTATGTATGTATATATATATATATATATATATATGTTCTTATATCTTTGATTTATTTTAGATATAGAATTATGGAAGGAGGAAATGTTAATGTGAGAATAGAAGATGAGGCTTCAAATATGGCAGCAGAAGCGGAGGTTGAGCTACCTGTTCATGGAAATGTAGAACCCGAGCCGGAATAATTGACAGACATGCAAAAAAATGGCACGTTCTATGACTCTAATGGTAGAGCAGCAAGCTAGATTTATAGCTCATATGGAAGAACAACAGGCCAGGCAAATGGAGGCACATGCATTGGCTAGGGCTGAGGAGGTGATACACCGGGAAGAAATGAGTACTTCACATGAGAAATTTATTAAGATGAACCCACCATCGTTCGAAGGAATAGTTGATCCAGCAGAGGTAGAAGAATGGGTTAAAGAGATTGAACTTATTTTCGGGGTGATGAGAATGCCAGAAAATCAACGATTGACCTTAGCGACGCATATGCTGAAAGGAGAAGCTAAGTACTGGTGGGATGCCACAAAACATTTGTTGATTACTCCAGGAGGTGGGAATGTGATCTCATGGGATGCTTTTGTTAGAGCCTTGTATGATAAGTATTTTCCTCCGATGTATCGAAAACAAAAGGAGAAAGAATATTTCATGTTGAATCAGGGGAGTATGACAGGTAGAGAATACGAAGCTAAACTTACAGCTTTATCTCGATTTGCTTCGAGGTTTATATGGAATGAGGAAGATATGCGCAGCCGGTTTCTTGACGGACTTGAGTTAGTTATTAAATCATGATTGTTGGCTTTAGAGACTGTTAACTATTCATCCTTGGTTAACAAAGCAATGCTAGTAGAAAAGGACTTGAATGAAGCGAGAGGGAATTGAGAACGAGGCGTAAAGAGAAGTATATTCAATCCAAACTATAAAAAGCGTAGAGATACCAATATTCAAGGTTTGGAGGGCATAAATTCCAACAGGGTAGAAGTGGAAGTAGTTTGCAAAAGGGTGACGCTAGTAGTGGAAGAGGTTCGGGAGTTTCAGCACAAGGAGATTCGAATGTTTGTTTCTTTTGTGGGACATCAGGTCATGTAAAGAGAAATTGCCCAAAGCTAGTGAATATAGAATGTTTCAACTGTCATTAGAAGGGCCATCTGAGAAAGAATTGTCCTATGTTATCAAGAGCGGTTTTAGTCAGTAGTGTGTGACCTCATAAAGGATCCTCTCCAGACAGTGCCACCAGGGGAAGAGGTACAGGACAAGAAAGTGGATCGAAGGCATGAGGAAGAATATTTGCGATGACATTGCAAGATGTCCATGCTACACCTGAAGTGGTTACAGGTAAACTTTCTATCACAAACAAAGATTTATATGCACTCATTGATCCTGGATCTACGCATTCATTTGTGTCATTACATATTGTTTCATATTTGGGTAGACCATGTTCATTTCTCAATTGTGCCTCATATATTTCTACCCCAATGGAAAGTGTGATTCTGGTTGAGCATGTTTATAAAGATTGTGTCTTACGAATAAGTGAGCAAGATTTCTATGTTGATTTGATACCGTTGGCCATTCAGGATTTTGATATCATATTGGGGATGGATTGGTTATCATCGTATCATGCTTCCATCGATTGTTTTTTAAAAGAAGTTACATTTCATCTTCCTGGTGAACTTGAGTTCCAGTTTACATGGGAAAGTAATGGTGTCCCTAATTATCTCATCTCAGCAAAAATATGAGAAGAAAGTTATTGATTAAAGGCTGTACAGGGTATTTATCTTATGTTGTTGATACTAGTAAAGAGACAGTAAAAATTCAAGATATACCAGTGGTTAGAGAGTTTTCTGATGTCTTCCTAGAGGAATTGCCGGGATTGTCACCCGATAGGGAAGTAGAGATTTCTATTGAATTAATTCCAGGTACTGGTCCAATTTCCTTTGCTCCATATAGAATGGCACTGACAGAGTTGAAAGAATTGAAAGTGAAATTACAAGATCTGATAAGCCGAGGTTTCATTCGCCCTAGTGTTTCACCATGTGGACCCCCGGTGTTATTTGTGAAAAAGAAAGATGGGAAAATGCGATTATGTATTGATTATCGGCAATTGAATAAGGTGACCATTAGAAATAAGTACCCTCTACCTCGTATCGATGATTTGTTTGACCAATTACAGGGGGCCACAGTATTTTCGAAAATTGACTTGAGATCGGGTTACCACCAATTGAAAGTAAAGGATAGTGATATTTCCAAAACAGCTTTTCAGACTCGACATGGGCACTATGAGTTTTTGGTGATGCCATTTGGATTAACTAATGCTTCAGAAGTTTTTATGGATTTGATGAACCGGGTATTCCACCCTTTCATTGATTCATTTGTGATTGTATTCATAGACGATGTGTTGATTTACTCACATAGCATGGAGGAACATGAGAAACATTTGAAACTTGTATTACAGATTTTGAGAGATAAGAAATTGTTTGCTAAATTCAGCAAGTGTGAGTTTTGGTTGAATGAAATTGTGTTTTTAGGGCACGTTGTCTCGAGAAATGGGATATATGTTGATCCAAAGAAGGTGGAAGCAATTGTTGAATGGGAGAGTCCTAAGAATGTGACATAAATTAGGAGTTTCCTAGGATTGGCAGGTTACTATCGTAGACTCATTAAAGGATTTTCAGCAATAGCATTACCATTGACAAAGTTGACTCGTAAAGAAGTGAAGTTTATATGGGATGAAGAATGCGAGAGGAGTTTTAAAGAATTAAAGAATCGGCTAGTTTCAGCCCCTATTCTTACTATTCCACGTGGGAATGAGTCTTTTGTGATCTATACAGATGCTTCATTTCAGGGGTTAGGATGTGTTCTTATGCAGAATGGGAAGGTAATAGCATATGCTTCCAAACAATTAAAGACGCATGAACGAAACTACCCTACACACGATTTGGAGCTAGCAACCATTGTTTTTGCTTTAAAGTTGTGGAGACATTACTTGTGTGGAGAAACTTGTGAGATATTTACTGATCATCAAAGTTTGAAATACTTGTTTACACAGAAAGAATTGAATTTGAGACAGAGGCATTGGATAGAGCTGATTAAAGACTATGACTGTACCATCCATCATCATCCTGGGAAGGCCAATGTGGTAGCAGATGCTTTGAGTAAAAAATATTAGGGATTCTTGGTTGCATATGGTGTGACCGTGTTGGGAATATTCTTGACTTGGCATCGATGGAGATTGAATTGAAGTTTTCAAAAAGTGGAGGATTATTAGCACATGTCATAGTGAGACCTTTATTGGCCGAACGCATATGAAATTTGCAGACCAGTGATCCATTCCTTGAGAAGAAGAAACAAGAAGTTTGGGATGGTAGAGAGAGTGACTTTGAGATTAAGAATGACGAATCGTTGTGTTATAAAAACAGGATTTGTGTACAGAATGATCCACCCTTAAAGAAAGATATATTAGACGAGGCACATAGTTCTATTTACTCTATGCATCCGGGAGGTACCAAAATGTATAGAGATTTGAAAGAGTATTACTGATGGAACAATATGAAACGTGAGATTGCAGAGTTCATAGCTAAATGTTTAGTATGCCAGCAAGTAAAGGCGGAGCATCAGAAGCCGGCAGGATTATTATAGTCATTGCCTATTCTGGAATGGAAGTGGGAGCATATAACGATGGACTTTATTATAGGATTGCCCCGGTCACCAAAGGGGCAAGATTCTATTTGACTGATTATAGACCGATTGATGAAGTCAGCTCATTTTCTTCCAGTTAAGACCACCTACACTGTTGATAAGTATGCACGTATGCACGTTGATGAGATTATCCATTTACATGGGGCAACAATATCGATTGTATCTGATAGAGATCCAACGTTCACTTCTAAGTTTTGGCCTCATCTCCAAAATTCCATGGGCACAAGTTTAAAGTTCAGCATTGCGTTTCATCCACAAACTAATGGGCAATCAGAAAGGAAGATTCAAATATTAGAAGACATGTTTCGAGCTTGTGTATTTGACTTCAAAGGTAGTTGGGATGATCATTTGCCATTGATGAAATTCTCGTATAATAATAGTTATCAGTCCACCATTGGTATGGCTCCTTATGAATCTTTATATGGGAGGATATGTAGGACACCTTTGTGTTGGGATGAAGTAGGTGAAAGGAAAATTTTGGGTCCTGAATTGATAGATATGACAACTGAAAAAATCAAAATGATTCGAGAACGAATAAAGATAGAGCAAAGCACGCAGAAAATTTATGCAGATAAGAGGAAGCATCCATTGGAATTTCAAAAGGGGGATTTTGTATTCCTACGTATTTCACCATGGAAAGGTGTTATGAGATTTGGGAAAAAGGGGAAACTAAGTCCAAGATACATTGGACCATATGAAGTGTTGGAAAGAATTGGGGCCCTGGCATATAGATTAGCATTACCTCTAGATTTATCCCGTTTACATGATTTGTTTCACGTATCTATGCTTCATAAGTATTTGGCGGATCCATCTCATCAGTTGAAAACTCAACTAATTGAACTGAAGGAAGACTTGTCGTACATCGAGGAACCATTGGAAATTAATTATCGTAAGGAGCAGATATTGAGGAATAAAGTTATTCACTTAGTTAAAGTTATGTGGATGTGCCATGGAGTTAAATAAGAAACTTTGGAAATGGAGGATAGCATGAAGAAACAGTATCCCCATTTGTTTGGTAAGTGACCTTTATATTAAATTTCGGGGACGAAATTTTCTAAGGGGGTGAGTTGTAACAACCCGGATATAATTATGATAAATTATATTTAAATCATGCTTACCTTATCTGATATGAAGAATGTGTTATTAGTATATCTAATGTTAAGTGACTATGTTTAGTCTAATCCTACTTTCATAAATCATGAAATGTCGAATTATTTACAAACACAAAATTTTGTTATTTTCGATGGAAATATCCCGATTTAAGACTAGTTTTGACCTTTATAACATAACAATTGACTTGAGGTGAAAACTATATAATTGTATACATATGCGTTAGGGTTGTAACACAACAAACGGTGCATCAAACGGATGCACGAGTAAGGAGTTATATCGAATTTACGAACAAGAGGCAAATATGTCCATTCCCTTTAAGTGGTAAATTGTCTTTTATTAAACTAAATGGTTTAATTTGATTGGTTGGCTTGGAAGGCATCCTTGGTTAACTTAAAATCTCCCTATAACTTATTTCTTCATCAAATTAATCCTAGGTTCAGTTTCAAGTGTTTTTAGCTTGAGGAAAGAGAAGGTAGAAGTTTAGGAAGAAAAGTGAGGAGAAAAGGTGTAGAAAAATCCGTAGAAATTACGTAAAAGTCCCGAAGGTAATCCTATTTGCAAATCTTGTTATTTTTCATATATTTATTATTTATATGATATAAATCCTTTATTTTTTTATTTAACTTTCATGCTTGGGTGCATATATATGGATATATGCAAGTTTAAGTTATGTTGAATGCATAAACCCTTAAAATTGCTTTGTATTGAAACCCCTTACATTCAAACTTGAATATATTTTTATGTGATTAGTGTAATTGAGAAACTCAAATTGGATAAGAAATTACACTCATATATTCATATCATATCCGATAATTAGGATTTAACTCCTTGTGGTTAGGCCGTAGTGATGGTTGAAAGTTGGTATATAGTTGCTGTTTGTATATTTCATTTCGGTATGCCCTGAGTTTTGTCAAGCTTTTGACATAGAAAATGAAGTAAAAAATTTATGAAACTTTAATTATGTACTATTTAGTATGTTTACTGAATATGGGTTGAAAATAATGGAAAGTTATGCTGTAGAAAAATTATGAAAACTCTGGGAATTCGAAGGAACAATTGAGGAGCTTGTAGGGCAGATTTCTTGTGTTGTAAAGAAATGGTCATAACTTGTTCTAGGAAGCTTGAAAAATTACACCGTCACTTTTACTAGAAAGTATATTCATATATGTTTTCATATTGATAAGTTTGGACGCCTGTATATATACAATTTGGGAATATAGGATGGTTGAGTATAGAAGACAACAATTTGAGGCCATACTGAATACCTGATGAAAAAATATTGTTATCTCCTCTTTCTAAAGGGTATTTTGAGTACATGTTTCATGTTTACTTTGTTTTAGTTATAAATTCCTTATGAGGTATTTCCTATGGTTGAATGTTCATAACTTTATCAACATGTATACCATTGTTTCGTCTTTACTTATGTTTTATGGAACGTAACTTATGTGAAATTATATTGTTGTTGAATAGTCATGAAAGTTACATAATTATGTTAGGATAATACTTATTATTGAGATTTAGTACTGATTTAATTGGATTTACAGGTGTAAGGTCAAATCAACCCAATTCAACTCCACCCGAAGGAAACGTGAATACATAGTTGTCATCCAAGGTGAGTGTACTCACTGGGAAGAGATATTTGTATTGTGTTGTTGATATGATTAGAATATAATGAATATAAAATTGTTCATTTTAGTTTACCGAAATGAGAGGTTACTCCCCGACCCGGAATGGGGGAGATTTGTCTATTAATGATAAGGGGTTACTCCTCGACCAGGAATGGGGGAGAATTGTCTATTTAGACAGGATATGTGAATCATGATTCAAAAAAGTTGGTCATTCATTATTAATGAGATGGATAAGTTAATACATAATTATATGGACATGATTTATTCCATTTAAATTCATGCAGTAGTATAGTAGTGATGCATTCACTTGGCTATTTTGCTCACGGTTCCTATGTTCACATTTTTCAGGTAACGCGATGTCACTGTCAAATCTAGGAGATTGGGTTGAGTTAGCCAGGAATGGGAGAAAAAATGATTTTGTTTAAATGTAAATGATGTAATTAAGTTAAATTATCCTTCAAGCAAGTTTGTATAAGTATGACTACTCTGATGTTGTAAAAAGGGTTTCAGTTATATGGATTTATAATGACGACTCTGAAATTAAAACTCGTGTTTATGGTTTGGTTAAATTAATCATGTACCCTTGACAAGTTTCGTCGTATTATGACATGCACCACGTTTAAAGAAGCTTAGGATACCCTCCAGCTCATTCAGGAGGGTAGGAATATTGTGCAAGCTTCTAAGCTACAGAACCTCACCACACAATTTAAAACAATAATAATGCTTGAATTTAAATCTTTTGATGAGTTTTATGCATGGCTTTCCGACATAGTTAACTCGAGTTCTAATTTAGGTAAGAAAATACCCAAGATGTGTGTAGTTAAGAAAATCTTGAGATCACATCCTGCCCGCATTTTTCCTAAGGTTACGGTTCTTAATTCACTAGGGATATTAGAGACTCTTTGGTTAGAAGAACTTGTAGGAGATCTTCAAATGTATGAGATAGATATGTTTCAAAAATAGTTAAGCCTAAGGATAAGTGGGTAGCACTTAAATCCTAATCTAGAAAGAGAGAGGAGGTGTCTAAAAAGAGAGAGGAAGCGTCATCTGATTCGGAGTTTGATTATGTTTTAGATGATTTAACCCTTTTTGTTAAAAGTTTCAAGAAATTTCTCAATATTAAAAAGAAAATTACTTCCAAAGATAAGAAGGGTTTTGAGAAATATAAAAAATCTAAAATGGGCAAGAAAAATTTTTAAAAAGAAAAGAAAGATTTCCCAAAAAAGACTAGGAGATATGTTATAAGTGTAAGGGAAAGGCTCACAAACCTCAGGGGTGTTAGACTAGGTTGAAACTTCAAGGGAAAGGCAAAGCTATCTTAACCATCACGCTTAGTGATAATGATGTGGAGTTGAGAGAAGAATTATCGCATGGATGTAACTTCACCGCATTCACTGTTAGTCATGTTAGTTCATCAATTGCACCGCACGATGATAAGGAAGCTACTAAACATGTACATCTCGACAGTGAGCCTAGTCATTTTGAGGAGAGTGACGGGTAGAATGCTTTAAGTGAGAGCAAGAGTGACCTTCAGCACGCCTGTGCCGAATTTTACGCTGAGTCCGTTAAAACGAAGAAATACAATAAAGGTTTAGCGATGAGAGTTTTACCGCTAGAGAAAGAGTTGCGTGAGGCAAGAGAGGATGAATCCTCTATGAGATAATCTTTGGGAGAGAGAGTTTGCATAGTTGAGAGAGAGAGCGGGGACTTGACCAAGAAGGTGGCTAGTCTTATGAGAGATCTCCAAGCATCCATGGAGACTCGTGAGAAAATTGAATCCTTTATTTCTCAACTCGATAAAGATCTTGAACGTTCCCGGGAGGTCAAGGTAACTATCGAGGATACATCGAAGAAAGTTGGGAAGATGTTCCTCGACCCCGCTTTAGGAAACATTGATAGGAAAATAATAGGCTACGATGGTACATCCACTTCTCATATGGCACCCGAGCTGGTTCCTGAGATTTTAATGGATCATTATGGCCTTCGATCGAATCCACCTAGGAGGCTTAACTCGCCTAGAAGATTCCACCTAGAAAAGCAAACTGAGGTATACCTAAACTTGTATGTTTTCATCTATTGCAAAGGAGAGGTCACCTTGGAGTGTTTTGCTATAAATTAGGTAAGACTAGTCGTACACATACTCCCGTACACCACTTTAGAAACTTTTCTAGTCTTAAGAAGCAAATTGAATTTCCAATCACGACTTCCCATAATTTAAGCGGAGAATTTAAATGGATGTCTTTGACATTTGAGAACACTTCCAACATTACGACGAAAGTCAACAATGACAAGGGAAAACAAAATTTTACCGCCACTTGGGTACCTAAGCGAGACAAGAAAGCCGTTGTTGTTTATGTTTCTGTCAAGGCTCAAAATAATTTCTAATGGTATTTTGATAGTGGGTGTTCTAGGCACATGACATGTGACATCTCATTTTTTACCCACCTTGAGGATCACAAGGAAGGTAAAGTCACCTTTGGAGATGGGAGTAGATATATCATTTTAGGACGTGGCAGTATTGAGATACTCGGATATCCTAATCTAGATGATGTGTTGTACGTAAAGGGGTTGAAAGAGAACTTGATTAGTGTAAGCCAACTGTGCGATGCAAACTTTACGGTAAAGTTTTACCTATCCTAATGCAACGTTTATAATCAATATGGTAAACTTCTACTACAACATGTGAGGACGGATGATAATTGTTACGGGATTTTGCCCAAGTCCTCTTTTGTGTGCAACAGTGCCACGGTCTCCACTATGGATCTTTGGCTTCAATGGCTAGGTTAGGTGAACTTTAGAGATCTTGAGATATTAGTGAAAATGGACCTATTTTGTGGCTTGTCGTCTCTTGGGAAACCAACTTCCTCAATTTTTGGACCTTACCAACAAAGTAAACAAATTCGAAGGCCCCACCGAAAGTTGAATACTATTACTACCACCCATGTTTTGAAGTTGATTCATAAGGATCTTATGGGTCCTACTAGATCAGAGAGTTTAGGTGGTAAGAGATACATTCTCATGATGGTAGATGACTTTTCTAGATACTTGATTGTAGGATTCCTTTGAAAAAAGTCTGATGCGATTGAGTTCATACAACTAAGTGTTGTTTCCTACAAAACCAACACGATGTCACTATTAATCGAATTCATAGTGACAATAGCGCTAAATTTAAGGAATAAAAAATGAATAGTTATTGCAATAAAGTGGGCATAAATCGTGATTTTTCAATTGTTCGTACTCCTCAGTAAAATGGGATTGTTGAGAGGAAGAACCGGATGATAAAAGAGATGGCTATATCCATGATTCTTGGGAGAAATGTGCCTAGACGTTTTCTAGTAGTGGATTGATAACTGGATGCCATACTGTGAATAAGGTATATCTTCATCCACATACACGTCAAATGCCTTATGAGTTGTTGATAGGGAAAAAGCCAACGTATCATATTTTCATGTCTTTGGAAGTACATGCTACATCTTGCGAAATAGAGAGCCCTCGAGAAAGTTCGACTCCCGGAGCGACGAGGTGATATTTTTAAGATATTCATCGACGAGTAAGGCTTACTGGTTTTATAATTTGTCTACCTCTAAGGTTATGGAGTCAATAAACATTACGATCATAAATGATGAGCCACTGACATTTGTTGCTCCTAGCCTGCAGTGTGAGGATGATGCACCCCTGGTGACGATCCCATACTTCATCATGCTACCATGAAGGACCCCATTGTTGTTTTGGGGGAGACAACGTCTTAGGTTAGAAAGAGTCATGACCCTTCCACTATACTTGGTGATCCTACACGAGGTGTCAATACTTTGTTAGTTATTTATGCTACACATCCCTAGTCAAGACAAAGAATGTGAAGGAAGAACTCAATAATGAGCATTGGATATTGACCATGTAAGAAGAGTTGCTTCAGTTAGAAAGAACAATGTCGAGGAGTTGGTCTCCCAACCTAGTGATACTAATGTGAAAGGTACCAATTGCATTTTTAAGAGTAAGGTGGATGGAAATGGTACTATAGTTCACGATATGACTAGGTTGGTCGCTCAAGCCTATACATAGATCGAGGGTGTATACTTTGAGGATACATCCACTTCTGTTTCTAGGTTTGAGTCCATACGCTTATACTCGCCATATCAAGTCATCTATGCCTCAAGTTATTTCGTATAGATGTCAAGAGTGCCTTTATAAATGACATTCAATATAGGGAGGTTTATGTATATCAATCAAAAGGGTTTGAAGACCCTAAGCACCTAGGACACGTCTATTATCATAGGAAAGCCTTGTATGATTTGAAGCAAGCTACCCACGCTTGGTTCGAGAGGCTTAATTACCATCTCTTAGCTCGCGGCTTTATTAGAGGGGGAGTAGATAAGACATTATTTGTGAGGAGATATAGTGGTGTCATTTTGTTTGCCCAGGTCTATGTGGATGACATAGTCTTTGGATCCATGTGCTCTCTCCATAGTCACACTTTCGAGGAGAAGATGAAAAGTGAGTTTGAGATGATCATGGTAGGTTATATTACATTCTTCCTAGGTCTCCAGGTTCATTATCTAAAGGATGGCATATTCACGTCTCAATCCAAATATGTAAGAGACCTTATGAAAAAATTCAGTATACCCTATGAGTTCATCAACAAAGCTTAGCAAAGACGCTTTAGGCAATGATGTAGAGATGGATTTATATAATAGCATGATAGGTAGTCTTCTTTATTTTATCGCTAGTCGACCTGATATTGCCTTTAGTGTTGGAGTCTATGCGCGATACCAGGCGTTCTTGAAATAGTCACAGTTGCACGCTCTTAAACATTTTATCAAATATGTGAGTGGGACTCTATTATATGGTATTTGTTATTCATTTGATACCGGTGATCGCTTGTCTGCTTATTCGGATGCCGATGGGGTCGGTGATGTCGATGGATGTAGGAGCACTTTGAATGGGTGTTTCTACTTTGATAGTGATCATATCTTGTGGATGAGCAAGAAAAAAAACTTCATATATTTGTCCATGGCGGAGGCTGGGAATATAGTGGTCGGGAGTTGTTCCATGAAACTCTTATGGATAAAACAAATGTCGTTGGATTACGTCATTTCACAGGGCATGGTGACTATTTTATGTGATAATAGGAGTGTCATACACATTTCATGTAATCCAGTCCAGCATTCGCGCAGAAAGCACATTAGGATACGTGATCACTTCATTCGAGACCTAGTTGAGGAGAAGGTCGTTTCCATGAGATTTGTGAGCACCAATCTTCAGTTGGCCGGCATTTTCACGAAACCTTTAGAGGCACTTCTATTCGAGGATCTTAGGAAGTCTTTAGGTATTTTCACCGTTGACTAAGATTGGATATGTTATCTAGTATAGGATGATTTTCATGCTTAATCATATTTATTCTTATTGTTAGATTGTACTACCATTGTATTATTGTATTTATCTTTTTTCTATTTTGATATATTTTTCAAAATTCCAAAAATATTTTTTTTCTTGAAACATTTTAGAAAAATACAAAAAGATTTTTGGTTTCTTTTTGAGAAAAAGTAAAAAATCCAAAAAGATTTTTTTTTGATAAAGTTTTTTTACAGAATCCAAAAAGAGTTATATATTTTTTACACCATATGTGGATGAACATTAAAGATGTCCGAGTCACCTAAACATTCCATATCCACGTGACTATTTTGTAGTGTTTTGAGGCGTGACATTATTCATTTTTGTGCTTTATAATGTGTGGAGTCATTAAGATTTGATTTGAAGACTATTTGCTACAGGTTTAACTCTTTATCACCTTTACTGCACACGAGCACAGACTTATTTGAGTATTTCACTTACCTTTCACGTATCAATTGTAAGGTTTTCATCTCAATCCTTCTTTTAAAACGAACCAAATGTAAAAAATGAGATAATGAAAGTAGTTCTTGTAAGAAAACCATTGCTCGGATTGGAAAAAATAGAAAATCATATCTCCAGTAAATTTTAGTATATTTTAAGCAACAAAAATAGACTGCGAAAGACAGGTTGACTTATGCGAGGGGAACGGAGTGTTCGTGTGGGGATACTGTCGTTGATTTCGGCTCCCGCTCTACATGCAAAAACCTAAGCTACTACTACACTTGCGAGGCAAGCACAACGGTAAGTCGGGTATCGTAAGAAATCCACAAGGAGTGATTGAATTTTACATTTTAATTATTTTAAAACTTCAAGAATAAAAGTTTAAAATAAATAAAAGAAAAGGTGATGGTTAGAAAAGGTGACAAAAGAAAAGAATAAGTTACGCTACACAAAAATAAAGCGAGGATCGGGATCGCATTCTACCACACTGATCGAAACAATTACTAATTAGAGTTAAGGCTCGAAAGCAACTTAATCGAGCATTTTCAATTAAGCATAAACATCACACAATAAGGAATTTAACCCAAAGTTGCGAGATTAAACATTTAATCAAAAATGATCACACGCGGATTACATTCGGATTGTCGCTATAAACACTAAAGTTGCATGACAAATAAAGTTAAACGCATAACAATCCAACTTTAATACACGCGGTTTCAATTAAACACAATTTTACACAAGACCTAATTTTCAAATATCGAGGCCCGTTAATGGCGGAACACAACCCCAACCCTATTTATCTAAGGGCTAAGCATGAATTAAACTACTTTGCACTAATTAAACTAATTAAAACAACTAATTAATGAACAAAACTAATAATCAAAGCAAGTAAATGAACAATAAATCAAGAAAACTAAGCTAGAAGATAATGAATAGTAATAAATAGTACTTACAAACAAAGGGGTAAACACCTAAAATGGGGGAGAAGGGAAAAGATCCCAAATAGACCCTTTAAAAACTAAGTAAAAAGGAAGATATCATCTCAAAATGAGATGGATTGGTTTTATACATAAACCCTAATGGCAAACTTGTAATTAAAAGAAAATTAGATCTCAGGACCGAATCGATTCGGTAAAAACCGAATAGATTCGAAAACAGGGGAAATGAGAAAGTAGAATATGTGGCAAATCGAATCGATTCGGACAAGCCGAATCGATTCTCCCCTGACAGTGCTGAATTCTCAGCTTTGTCCAACTTTACGGAAAGGGTCGTAACGTCTTCATTATAACTCAGAATTACGCACGGTCAGAGGCTACATGAAGATAACTCAGAGGGATACAACATCCAAGAGACATTAGGCCAAATAACCAAATGATGAAATGACTAAAATGCCCTTGAATGTGCCCTTGAGTGTGAATTTGAAGTAAAAACCATCTAAAAATGCCAAAACTCCTTCGATACAACTAGGATCCATGCACCGTCGACGGCCACGCAAAGAGAAATCAAAGGGATTCAACTTTCGTGAAGAGCTTGGGATTCAAACCCAAATGATGAAATTACTAAAATTCCCCTGAAGCTACAAAAGTCGACAAAACTTTTCTGAAAAGCGTCTGAACTTCATACTAAGCATCCAAATACCTACAAAAGCTCAATTAAACCCTGCAAAGCATGTATATATAGCAATCTGAGGTTGTCTATTAACGAGCATAAGTATAGGGGTTAAGATACCTGAGGGGTCTATACGCGTAGTTTAACGGGTGAAATACGCAATATTTGCGTCGTATCACACCCCCTAACTTACACATTGCTAGTCCCTAGTCACGAAATAGGAAACAACAAGAACTACAAGCAAATCACAAAAAAGAAGATATGTACAAAGGGGAAAAGTGTCACTTTCGCGGGTGAACGATTTCATTTAGCATATGCAATAAGCCGTTAAACCCCTAGGCTACCCTAGTGAATGAGTGTCGTCTCGTGAGGGTTTTCAGGGATGAACCCCACAAATATCAAATGGTTTCCTCAAAATATGCCCAACCTGATATACGACTAACTCAACAACAATGAAAAAGATTTCAAACGCTTTATTAGCATATTGAATGAATTCAAGCTAAAGTCTGTTGTTATTAACAGGTTGAATACACCTCATAGAATTGAAACTTTAAAAGTGGGAAGGGGGAGAGCACATGCATAGTACGATTTAGAAAAGATTTAAATAAGACGGATAATTAACATTAAATCATACATATATTCAATCCTCACGGGCATTACACTCAACAAATGAAATCACTTGAAACAGGTAGGTAACACACGGAACATGCGGACGTAAAAAGTAAATGTAAATGGAAACTAGGTTGCACACATGTCACTAATGAAGAATGTTATATATAAAATGAAAAACATGTAATCTCAATGAAAGATACCACTCATCAAAAGGAGGCGAAATATATTTTCACAGATTGTCAAAACTATTTACACTTTTAAATTAAATTCACGCTCAAATCACATAGGACTTTTATAGGGTTGTAATGTAGGCTAGGCTAGGGTAAGAAATGAAGGATATATATACGGATTCAAAATGTTTGGAATGAAAAACTTAGAATAATGAAAAATTATGGGCAATTCCAAAATTGGAAAATAAGTTCCAAAATAAGCATTAAATGTGCAATGGGAGAGTAACAAGGATTATTGACTATACATACACAACATATATACAAAAACTTTCTCTTTTATTTTTCTTTTCTTCGTTTTCTCATGTTTTCTTTTGTTTTTCCTTTGCTTTTTATTTTCTTTTTCAGTTCTTTCTTTTATGTTCTCACTCTTTTCATATGCTTAAATTGCACCCACACTAACAACATCATTCAGGCCCAAGCAACATTCCAAACAAAGGTAAGGAAGGTAATATGTATGGTTTATAACTCCAATTTGGAGTTAGTTATGGGATTTGGGGTTATGAAAAGAAAGGCTATATTTAGGTTCAAAGGGGTTGACTAGGGAAACATATAAGGTGAGTTTAAGGCTAATATGGGTTATATAACAAAGATTGACTATGATCATTTCATAAAGTTTACACAATTATCGAGTCAAAACAATATATGAAAATCATGCTCAAGTAACACATTTAAAGATATACACTCAATTAATGAACGATCAATGAAAGAATAGAGAGATTATCGACGAATTCAACGTTTTCAATGAGGAAAGAATAGTGTATACACTCACAAAGGATAAAAGGTACAAAGCTTACTCAGTGTAAGTATATACAATGCAACAAAATATTCCCGAGTTATAAAAATCTTAAGCCAAATCAATATAACAAGAAAGGCGCATGTGCTCAAGGGATAAAGTTTAATTCATGAAGTTATTCACAATATCAATGATTTGAGGACTAAAGTCTAATAACTTCTAAAATCAAGAACATGCATCATTGAGTTGTCTATTAGATCGGGCAATTATTAAAATTTATCATGGGAAACAAGGCAAAATGCCCAATAAAGGAGAAAAAAGAAAGAAAATATTTTTGAAAATTTTTAATTTTTCACAAAAAGCATGCTTGTAACTAAAATGTGATCAAATTCAAACATGAAATGAATAAATATCCTACACCCCCTAACTTAAATGTTGCATTGTCCCCAATGCGTCCATTAAAGAACACAACACAAATATAGAAAAAGAATGTTATTACCCAAAATTGGAGCGATCTCCATAAGCACGAGTCCAAATGAATATACAAAACAAGTTAGTACAAAGCAAAGCAAAAGGCAATAACAAAAAGTTTAACTAATTACACTA
Source organism: Sambucus nigra (assembly GCA_949130495.1). Lineage (NCBI taxonomy): Eukaryota > Viridiplantae > Streptophyta > Magnoliopsida > Dipsacales > Adoxaceae > Sambucus > Sambucus nigra. Next base: position 641,919,872 of record OX422210.1, read on the forward strand.
GACTAAATTAAAAGGAAAGAAAAAAATGAAAAGCTAACTATTTACAATCTACTATTTAGACTACATACTAGCTATACACTAGAAGTCTAAATAGCTGAGGATCCACCCAAAAAGGGATTTGACTTTGAAAGATCAACGATGGACCCTCCAAAGCAAACATGCCTCCCAAAAAATAGGAATTCCGTTTAAACAACGGAAGGCATGTGTAAGGAGTAAGAAATCAACCATCACCAATTAAAAAATTTAGTTGGGTGATGGAGGGTTTGGATAATAAGGGGGAAAGGTACACTTGGGATCCAAGAAAAGTAAATTCAACTCCCCAAGGATTTTCAATAGGAATGGGAGGTGGTGCACACGAACATGACAAATCCATCTCAGAAAACAAGTTTGACAAAGAGTCCTCATCGGCAAAAGGTGTAGAAGTTTCAATAATTTCTACCGACTCATAGGAATAAACCGGTAATTCTAATGGTTCAATGACAGAAAACGTATATGGTAATGCAATAAATTCAATCTCAGTCAACATATCGTCGGAAGGAGATTGAATTTTGGGGGAGAGAGATTCACATTCGATGATAAATTCTTTGAAAAATTGAGGTGAAACATAAGTTTTCACCTCCTTGTTGTTTTGTGCATAAGAATTCATCTCATCGTAAAGTGCTCCAAGTCTCATTCCAGCACCATTTAGGCTTTCCAAACCTTGGGAGTAAAGAAGAAAAGTTTCTTCCAAAGTAAGCTTCCTCAGCTCAAGAGCCTCGGATTCATCATTTGGTTGAAACTCATCATCAAAAGTATCGGAATGACAATTGTCATTGCATTCGAATAATGAATCCAACTCAAGCTCCAAATAACGATTTTCATTCCGATAATTGTTTTCAAGTTTTTCAATCTCAAGAAAATCTTCAAAATGGAAATTTTGAAAACTATCCCCAAAGTAACAATCATTAGAATGACCGTAATAACTATAATAGTAGGACATGATTATCGAATTGTTTGTAGATGGATAATCCGAGAAAAAAGTGAGCAACCACGAATCAAAGTTTCTTAGCGCTCAAATTGTCAATCCTGCAAAAAGGGTTAAAATAAAGAATACAAATACAAAAGAAAAAATACTACGAAATAATACAACAATTACAATCTAAAAAAAATACTCCCCAGCAACGGCGCCATTTTGATGCCAGGGGAACCGAGTGTTTGTGTAGGGACACTGTCGTTGATTTCGGCTCCCGCTCTACATGCAAAAACCTAAGCTACTACTACACTTGCGAGGCAAGCACAGTGGTAAGTTGGGTATCGTAAGAAATCCACAGGGAGTGATTGAATTTTAGATTTTAACTGTTTTAAAACTTCAAGAATAAAAGTGTAAAATAAATAAAAGAAAAGGTGATGGTTGGGAAAGGTGATAAAGAAAAGAATAAGTTACGCTACACAAAAGTAAAGCGAGGATCAGGATCGCATTCTACCACACAAATTGAAATAACTACTAATTAGAGTTAAGGCTCGAAAGCAATTTAATCGAGAATTTTCAATTAAGCATAAGCATCACACAATAAGGAATTTAACCCAAAGTTGCGAGATTAAACATTTAATAAAAAATGATCACACGCGTATTAAATTCGGATTGTCGATATAAACACTAAAGTTGCGTGACAAATAAAGTTAAACGCATAACAATCCAACTTTAATACACGCGGTTTTAATTAAACGCAATTTTACACAAAACCTAATTTTCAAAGATCGAGGCCCGTTAATGGCAGAACACAACCCCGACCCTATTTATCTAAGGGCTAAGCATGAATTAAACTACTTTGCACTAATTAAACTACTTAAAACAACTAATTAATGAACAAAACTAATAATCAAAGCAAGTAAATGAACAATAAATCAAGAAAACTAAGCTAGAAGATAATGAATAGTAACAAAAAGTACTTACAAACAAAGGGGTAAACACCCAAAATGGGGGAGAAGGGAAAATCTCCCAAACAAACCCTTGAAAAACTAAGTAAAAAATGAAGATATCATCTCAAAATGAGATGGATTTGTTTTATACATAAACCCTAATGGCAAACTTGTAATTAAAAGAAAATTGGATCTGCAGGGCCGAATCGATTGGGTAGAAATCGAATCGATTCAAAAATAGGGGAAATGAGAAAAGTAGAATCTGTGGAAAATCGAATCGATTCGGACTAGCTGAATCGATTTGCCCCTAACAGTGCTAAATTCTCAGCTTTGTCCAACTTTACGGAAAGGGTCGTAACTTCTTAGTTATAATTCGGAATTAGGCACGCTCGGAGACTACATGAAGATAACTCAGAGGGATACAACATCCAAGAAGACAATAGGACAAAAAATAAAAATATGAAATGACTAAAATACCCTTGAATGTTCCCTTGAGTGTGAATTTGAAGTAAAAATCATCCAAAAATGACATAACTCCTTTGATACAACTCGGATCCATGCATCATCGATGGCCACGTGAAGAGAAATCAAAGGGCTTCAACTTCCGTGAAGAGCTCGGGATTGAAAACCGAATGATGAAATTACTAAAATGCCCTTGAAGTTGCAAAAGTCAACAAAACTTTTTTGGAAAGCGTCTGAACTTCATACTAAGCATCCAAATACCTACAAAAGCTCAATTAAACCCTGCAAAGCATGTATATATAGAAATCCAAGGTTGTCCTGTTAACGAGCATAAGTATAGGGATTAAGATACCCGAGGGGGATAATAACTCGTAGGATAACGGGTGAAATATGCAATATTTGCGTTGTATCATTGACTTTGCATGAATAGCCACCATTTACAAAAAGAAAAGAGCCTAAAAGATTAAAGGCACATAAAAACAAAAGATAGTGGCAGGCCAATTTCAAAAGTCATTGATGCTTCGCTACTTATGAGCATTGATTTCTTCAAAAATATTTGAGAGAAAAAAATTCAATATGTGAGTTTTGATAAAGTTAAGTCGAAGTTCAATGGGTTTGCACGTCCTGAAAAAATACCGTAAAGTGTTACTTAGTTTTGAGCATTATTGGTGTGAAAATCATTCACGATCCTGATTAGTTGAATATGTTAAGTTGATTTCACTTGAGTTCACCCTTTTTACACCTAAGGTAGTCTTTAAGATCTTGCGTTAGTGGTGTCTCAGTCCTTCGTGAACATATGTTATATTTGTCTATGTTGATTAACCTATAGAATGTTTTCACGCCCCTACATTCTGTTTCCATTATTCGATTATTTTTGTGTTTCTCCATGGTGTGTTGTTTTGTAATTTTTTTCCTTGAAAAATAAAAAATAGTTGATGGTGTCGTTTGAGATTATCATTGCATAATTTTTCATTTATATCCTAACATGATGATATTTCTTATGCTTGGTGATGTTCCCTATTTTCAACATTAGTTTCTACTCCTAAACTATTTTGCACAAAATAAAAGGGGGAGAATAAATTACGAGGGAGTTTGATTTATGGGGGATATTTTAACATTATGCATTTTATTTGATATGTCAAACTGGATGCATCAGGGGGTATTTGCTTTGTTTCATGTGTGTAAGTACTTTGGATGATCATATTTGGATTACAATTAAGACAAAGTGCCAAAGAGAAGACAAAACGGGGGAGATTTGTAAGAGCATAATTTGCTCATAGCTTAGGAAAAGTATAGTTTTTGGCATATCCCGCTACCATTTTATTCGAGCATCACGAACAACCGAATTTCCATTGTCTCCAAATTCAAGAAGACCTTCACAATACAAAGGTATCAAATAATTTAGGATTTTGAAAATATTTACGTTTATTTTTGGGAGTTGTTTTATTAAAAATTGAAGCATTTTTCTGGCATTATTTTCCTGGATTTAAAAATTTTCAAAATACGCGCATCCCATTCAAAAGAGGTGGGAATCTCATCGTTCAAATGAGTATGCATTCTCTTTTGATGTGTCGTTTAAAGTTTACTTTGATCAAACATTTTATGAGGGTGTACTATTTTATATCGTTTGTTGCTCGTTTGAAGCTCTTTCAAGCGAGATTAGGGTTTTGTTCTAATGACATTATTATCATTCTAACTAGATTATATTCTTGTTCAAACGATCCTATGATTTTTTTGAACTAGTGTTGTTGCCTCATATTTTGTGTTGCCTTATAAATACCTGATTCGTACATAATTTTGAAGAGATTTTTGTGGAAACGATTTCTGTAAACCTGTTGCAAAAGTTTCCACTTTCTTTAGGTCAAAAACCTCTTTCAATTCACAATCGTCACTCCCAACTATACATGTGAATCTATTTAAAACCCTAGATAGTTCTAAATCTAAGTAATTCCTATAGAGAGATTCTCTTCACTGCTGATTGTTGTGGTTCTAGAGGGGATCACTACTGAAGGAAGAAAATACTGATCGATGGATACCTAGGGTAAACCTCCACTTGTGGATGACTCTGGACTAAGCCGTATTCTATAGATATTTTGTAAGTTTCATCATGTAAAAACTTTAGAGTACTGATTAAAAGGTTTTACCCGCAAGGGGTTTTTCCTCATATTTCCTTGTCGTGTTTGCATGCTATCTTTTATTTGCTTTATCACCTAGATGCTTATTTAGGGTAATAAGATAAAATTTGGACTTGTGTGTGTTGTACACTTAATTATAGAAATTATCCATTAATATCGAAAGTGCACGCTCACCTATTCCCCAAATGGCTATTCCCATGTATGAATAATTCTCCTTTTATCCTAAAGCTCTGGAGGCTACATGCCTTTATAATGTTGACTATGATTCTTTTAACTTTCATAGGGTTTCTCTGTGGTGTAATTGAGCCATGGACTAGAATTTACTATCAACGGTGGTATAATTATGGTACCCCAAAGACCATGTCTTCCATTTTAGCCTAGAGGAGGTTTGGCCTGCCTATAAGGAATTCTCAGCAATATTGAGGATTATTCCCAGTGTTGCAGCAACTATGCTCATTTTTCTTGTTCTACTCGAGAATTTTTGGAGGAGTTGCTCCATATTTCTCCTTCAGCGGATCGATCGTTGGTTATTGGAGGGACTGTTTATCTTCGGTCGGTTATGTATTCAGTATGCCTGAGGGGATTTGAGGATGTTGGCTTTACTAAAGCTATTGCTTTGGGCCTTATTGCGAGGCTTTTATCGGTGATAGGGGACTTAACGGGTGATCCCCAAGAGACCGTGATAGTGGCATGAATTTCTTACCTCTATAATCCTACGACGATGGTGCTGGCGGAGACCCTGAATGGTCTTGATGCTTGAAAATAGGGTCGTGCTAAATTTTTGAGGGGGAGCCCGATAATGTTGTTCGTGTGGCTTGAAGAGAGGTTTCGTCTAGCAACCCCTCCTGAATATCCATTAACATGTGTGCCTAATTTCTTTATTCATACTTTTTTAGTTTTGGCCCATCGATAAAGAACTGGGTCAGCTGGTTTGTGGAGCACGAAGAACGGTGTCTTTATTGTTCAGTGCCATAGTGGGGAGATTTGCAGCATGTTTTGTATCTAGCATAGTACTGATATGTGCGGTTTGTTGGCCTCTGTCAAACTTCCTTTTGTTTCCCCTAACATCTTTTTCTCCAAGCCGGATGGGAATAAATTGTTCCTCCTCGCATAACAAACTTCTTCCCTATGAAGGATTTGACTAAATTGTTATGGATAATGTTGGATTCCTTTTGACAATGCCGTCAGCCATCTACCCATCCATCACACCCTGTAGGAAGGGTCTGGCATGTGTTTAGGGACTACTTGAACTAGTTATGGAAGCAGGTAGTGGTGAAGATCATGGAGGTAGAGATTGTTCAAAGGTGGTTCGAGTCCTTCAACCCCATGGAGGAAGGTGTTATGGTCTTATTCAGGCTTGTTAGGGCATGTCGCTCCATAGACTGGATACAGAGTGTTAACTAGGAGTGTAAGACTTGTGGACCTACGGGGGATGGGAATGATGAGAAAGCAAGTCCATCGGGTAGTTGAAGGAAATTTTCGTGAAGCTTGGGTGATATTTCTAAATCTATTGTAGTTTGAGTCTCTTTTCATCTCAGAGCGACAGGTCGTTAAAACGACTCTGATTCCAGTGTTCTTTTATAACTTTTATCTTGATCATGACACATAGGGAAGGTATCAAGAACTCAATGGGTAAGACTACTTCCATGTAGTACACTAGCGAATAAGGGGTAGCCCTAGTAGGCATTTTTATTGAAATGTGGTAGCCCCAGAGGGCATAAGGGATCCGATCGACCCAATCTATGTAACTCTCAATCATTTTATTGATTATGGTTTTGAGGATTTTCTTGGTGGCTTGGACAACACCATTGGTTTGGGATTGGTAGGGAGAATATTTTTGTCCCTAAATCCCATATTCATCGACCACTCCTGTGACCTCGACTTTAAAGTGGAGTCCATTATCTGATTATAACTCTTGGGGAACCCTGTGTTCGCAAATGATTTTCTTTTTTATGAACTTGGCCACTTTCTTAGCGTTCAATACTGCGTATGACTCGGCTTTAACCCATTTGGTGAAGTAATTAATGGTGACCAAGATGAATTTATAACTGATAGAATCTTTGGGATTGACCTTCCCTATGATGTCAATGCCCTGGGTGGAGAAGGGCCAGGAAAGATCATGTAGTAAAGTTCTCGAGGAGGCAATTATTGGAGATTGGAAAACTGCTAGAATTTGGGGTATCTTCGAACATATGTGGTGGAATCTTGAACCGTCGTGGTCCAATAGTATCCTTGAAGGATGATCTCCTTAGCAAGCATTTGATTATTCATGTGGGGCCTGCATTCCCCACGGTGGATCTTCTTCATCATTTCTTTAACATCAGCCCCTGTTATGAAGTGCAAATGGTTTCCATCGAAGTTTCTCTTGAAAAGTGCTTTGTAACATATGATATACTGGGCAACCAATTTATGAAGGGTAGCACGGTCTTTCTTATTTGCATCTTAGGGATACCTAACATATTTGAGGAGGCGCCAAATGTCATAGTACAATAACACGTCCATATCAGAATCTTCTTTAGTGATAAGTTTAATGTGGTAGCAGTGGATGGTCATAACTTATTTTCTAACCATAAAATGGGCCATTATTATTCCCTCAGGCATGTCAACCATGGAGGCCAAGGTTGTAAGGACATCAACTAGGTTGTTCATTAATCGAGTAAGGTAGTGGAAGGTAACATCTTTAAATATGGAGGCTAGCTTTTCTAGGTGGGCGTGGAAGGATAGGAGATCCTCGTCTTTGACTATTTATTTCCTAAGGATTTAGCCGACGATAAGAGCAGAGTCTACGTAGACGTCTACGTGACGAATTCCTTTCTTAAAGGAGACCTGGAGGCCTACACTGCATACCTCATATTCAGTCATGTTGTTGGTGCATGGGAAGTCTTATTTGATGGTAATTAGGGTATAAGGGTCATCAAGGGAGATCGGTAATATACCAATGTCGTATACTTTCTTATTAGCAGTACCATCAAAGAACATCTTCCATCGAAGGTCCTTCGGAGAGTTGTAGAGAATGTCTTTATCTCAGAATTCAGAGACCAATACATCGAGCTCTTTTATGGGGTACTCAGCAAGGTAGTTGGAGATGATTCTCCCTCTCATAGGTTTTTGTGTGATGTACAAAATATTGAATTCAGCTAACAACATCAACCAACGGTCCATTCAGCTGGATATAGTGGAATTCTCTAATAGGTATGTAATAGGATCCATACAGAATACTAGTATAATGGGAAAGGCAAGCATGTAGTGTCGTAACTTCATTGTGACCCAGACCTGGACGACACATGCTTTCTCCAAAGCAGTGTAGTTAACTTCATATCCAAATAACTTTTGACGGGCATAATAAATGTAATTTTTCTTGTATGATTCTTAAATGTATTGGGCTAGAAAATCCCCTCCTACAGTATCTGTTACGGTTAAGTATAAGAAGAGGGGGATACCTGGCTCCAAAGGCATTAGCACTGGAGGTCGGGTGAGGTATCTCTTAATTTGATCAAAGTCTTTTTGGAAGGCCTCATTCTAGACTTTAATTGAATCCTTTTAAAGAATTTTGAAAATGGGTTCACAGATAGAGATCAACTGGTTGATGAATCGATTGATGAATTAGAGTTTATCCAGGAGTCCTCGAACTTCCTTTTCCATCTATGGTGTTGGCATCTCAAGTATGGCTTTCAGTTTGGTAGGGTCTCCTTCGATTCCCTTCTCACTAACCATGAATCCCAAGAGTTTTCCTTTCCTGGTTCCGAAACATATTTTTATGGATTTAGTCACATTTTGTGTTGTCGTTGTCGCTCAAAAAACTTTCGAAGTGCATGAATATCACCTTCTGGAGTTTTTTCGTTTACGTAGACTTCAACCTCCTTTTTTATAAGGTTATCCAAGATGGTTATGGCAACTCTTTGGTAGGTAGCCCCGATGTTCTAGAGCTTGAATGGCATGAAAGTAAAGAAAAAAATTCCCCCATGGGGTGATGAAGGCAATTTTCTCCTAGTGGTCAGGATGCATCTTAATATGGTTATATCCTACAAATTCTCCAATAAATGACTTGAGGGGGTGGATAGCTGTGTTGTCCAGAATCATGTCGATGTTGGGCAATGGGTTTTTTATTCAAATCCCAATAGTCGACGCGCATGCAGATTTTTCCTCCTGACTTCAGCATGGGGTTGATATTGATGAGCCATGTTGGGTATTCGACTACACGAATGAAACCTACATTCCATTGCTTGACCACTTCCTTTTTTACTTCGAGCGACCATTCGATATGGACTTTCTTTAGATTCTTCTTAATCGAATTGCATTGGAATGTCGGGATCTCATGTTGAACTATTTCTGAGTCAATCTCGGGCATGTCATCATAGGACTATGCGAAGATGTCTACGAATTCTTTCAGTAGTTCTTCAAATTGCGCATGCTCATTCTCATTAAGGGTGGACCCTATCCTAATCTTGTGTTGATGGTTACTAGAACCGAGATTAATAACAACATTCTCATCATCATTAATTTAAACGCAACAATGTTGTTTATTATTCTTCTTATTAAGATCAATTAAAAAAATATTCATTTGCAAAATCATCATCATTAAAGGTTTGATCAGAATCAAGACAATTAATATAGGGCACAACAAGATACTAAAAATCCCCGTTTACTTCATATTCAGGAAAAAAATCATTGAGAACCTCATTAAAAGAGGTATCAATTACATTGATATCAGTAAAAGGAAAAATGACAACGAGTGAAGAGACTTAGATAGGTTAAATAGTAGGGTTAGGTTAAATTTGAGAAGGTTGGACTGGTATGGCATTCGAGTTGAGGAGAGGCATGTCGGAAGCTTTGATTTGAGGTAACGAGTACGACGGCATGGCATCTGAGTGGATCAGGTGGAGACTTGGCCCTAGTGCCTATAAGTTGAATGATTCCTCAAAATCACTTTCCTCGGAGTCTTTGGGAATTGTCACGGCTTTCTTAGTGAGATGTTTCACTTCATGTTTGTAATCTTTGACCCAAGAGTTTCTGTCTGGAAAGAAGATTTCAAGCCCCAGTTTCATCTTCTTATCAATGTGGTAGTACCATGATTCAGGGAGTTCACAGAAGGGGAAGTCTTCACCCTCCTTAACAAATCTTTTGTTCAGATAGTCTCTTAAAATAGTCTTTTCAACTTCCAAATTTCTTTTTGATCTTGATCGATGGAGCGCTTTGATTTCATCCGGTAAATGTTAATAACCCAGGACACATAGGGGAAAATCCTCCTTCATAACTATGGGCTCAAGGATCCGTTATTGGAGTCGCCTTAGACCCATTATAGGAATGAAGTGCGTGTTCTTGAACATCTTAATCACATTAACATTACCATGAGGGTTGTGTTCTGGACATACTTGATCTTTGTAATTTTCTCCTGCTAGGAGGGAAAGTGGATCAATTTTGAAACCATAGGGGAGTTTATTATTCATCCCATATTGGATTTCCAATACTGGATTGCTAGTGTTGGCATTATTTGTATTGTCATCATCCCCCCGAATGTTTATAATCTGACCTTTAGCCTAGAACTTTATTTTTTTATGAAGGGAAGAGGATAATACTCGAATGCTATGGATCCATAGATAGCCAAGGAGTAGATTGAAGCATGCAGGTATTTTAATGGCTTGGAACTCGGTGACAAGATTGATAGGGTCAAACCCTAGTGTGAGTTTTATATACCCCATTACTTCTCGACAGGTATTGTCATAAGCACACACGATGGCAGAAGTAGGAGTGAGATCACTGACTTTTAGCCCCCAAAAGTTGAAGGTTCTGAGTGGATAGACATTGCGAGCATATCCGTTATCACAAGTTAAAGTGGGATTGTATTTCCTATGACTTCAATGAAGATGTTGATGACACAATTATGATAAGGGCCGAACTTCGGTATCTCTTCTTTAGAAAAGAAGAGGAGTCTAGAAGAGGTTCGGGACCTAACCATATTTATTATTTCCTTGGGAGTAATGGAAGGAGAGATTGTGGCTTTGGAGATGATCTTTATCAGTGCATTTTGGTGTAATGGAGAGGACATGAAAAGTCCCTCTAGGGTGATATTGGCTTGGGTCTTCTTAAGTTGATCAAGGACTTTGGTCTCTTTAATGGTCATTTCTGGCATGGGAAGTTCTTCGACAACTCCCTTTCCTTTATTTGTTATGGTTGCATGAGGTATTAAATCTTTGTAGTGTCCCTTATATCTAGTCATGTGGTCCATTAAGGCGGGGAAGAACAGGAATCATGTGGCTTCATCTACCTTAGGCTTAATGGACAACTTATTTATTTTTCCCAATAGATCTTTGAAGGATATCATTCCAGACAAGATGGCTACTCGATTGACTTCTTCTTGACTTGGTTAACCATCTGAGTTGTCAAAATCATCCCCCATTCGGTGGCGACAATGTCTTCTTGCCAAGAGTAATAAATACACTTGACGACCTCAGTGCCTTCATCGTACAAATCTTCCCACTCAGTGGGGAGGTGCAAGAGTGAAGGGACAAACCATTGATGAGTAACTCAAAAATGTTGCATATTTCACTTATTTATCGAATCATATCGGCCATGGTGTGTACTACATCATATAAACTGACTTGTTACATAGGTACCACCCATTCATTTAATTCTCGAGCCCACATTAGGGCTTCTATGAAAAATTCCCTAAACTTTCGATATAATCAACGTTCTCTTGATAGGAAATTTCAGCCTAAACTCTAAGAGTTGGTTCAACACGGCTAGTAACTCCATGCCTCAATGCAGGCCCTCATAAAGAGTGACAAATCTTTATTCGTGAAGCATATATGGTGTAGGAGAAAATATGGGTAAACCTTGAGGTTGAGGTGAGGCTGTGGGGATGATAAGTGCTTTGTTGGGCACGATTAGTGTAGATGGGTCAAGTTCTGGGTCAGTTTCTAAAATATGGCATTTGTATGTTCAGGAAGTGGGTTATGAGTGGTATTGGGTTTAGGATTAGACGGTGGGGCGATAATACCCCAATCAATTAGGCCTTGTATCACATTCCTAAGGTGGAACCATTGGTGGTGGTATGACCTACGGATTAGTGGAAATCACAACGGGCATCGAGTTTGTAGTTTTTAGGGATTGGGTTTGGTAATAGACGGGGGTCAGAGGGTTTGATGCAATTTTGACCTAACAGGGTCTAGTAGACTTTGGACAAGGGAGCATGGAGCTCAGTGTACTCTTTCTTGGCAAGATTAGGGCGAACTTTGGGTGCCCAAGAGGTAGCAAGTTGGTAAATGTTATTGATGGTTGAGATCGTAGCACTAACATACTTCTCATACTTTTGCGAAGTGAATTGTTCGGTCACTTTCTTTAGTTCAAATTTCACGTTGGTAGTGCATTCCTCAGTTTCTACACCAGCCTCTCGAAGGGCTCAAAAGTGTGGGTGTTATTGTCCTCCCATGGATGCTCGGATATGAGACAAGTAGTTCTTATTCACAATATTGACTTGTTCCTCCTCAGAGGGTTTATTGGTCATGGTGGCAGCTTTCTCTCTCCTCATTCCTATGAAGCTACTAATTGTTTCCCAAGGGCTTTGCCTAAGAAGCTCTAGATCTTGGCACGTAACTTCTAGCTCCTCATTATACTTTTACTGAGACATGAATTCTCGGGTGACATCCTCCCAACTATGGATCCTAAATTCTTTGAGGGATAAAACCCACTAAATGGTGCTTTATTTTAAGGACTGCTAAAACATTTGGGCCATTATGTCCTTGGAGGCACCAAAGAGGGTCATGGCTCGATGATAGCTTCAAAGGTGAACAATTTGGGGTTCGCTTCCCTCGAACTTCTCGATATCTGGCATTTTGAACTTGTCTGGTAATATAGCTTTGGGATAAGGATACATATGGGTGTAATCCATGTATTTCCCGGTTATCTTGACTTAGTCAAACATCTTCAACAGTAGTTTGAGGTCTTCCTTGACATTATTCATCTCCTCCTCTTTAGGATCCATGGGTAGTGGAAAATTTAGCCGCCCCGATTGGTCAAGGTTTGAAATTGGGAGTTGAGTAGGTGGAGACCCATTGGCAGGTGGATCATGCAGAGTATGTTGATACTCTTTTGGGACCTAGAGAGGCTTGAGAGCAAGTGGACCCATTGCACGAGGAAAAAGAACCTTAGATTCTTCGAGAATCTAGAGCCGGTGATGCTGCATTTCATGGTCCTAGGTTTGAAGGTTATCAATCTTGGCACTGACTTAGGCTAAGATGGACATCATATCGGGCTACACATTCGGTGGTTGGTCAGTCTTCTCCATGAAAAGCTCACGAAGATAGATCCTAAACTCGGACGAAGTAGCAGAATGAGCGATAGAGCTTCGAGGCGATTTGACGAAATACCAAAGCCAATAAGGAGCTAGGCGAAAATCAGGTATGCGATCGACCTGAGAGGGAAAACAATTCGAATTTATTTTTAATAGAGGGAGAAAATTTTGGATATTTTGGAAGGAGGAAGAAATATGTTTTTGGTATTTTTTGCTTTTTGAAAAAAGAGGGATAAAGGAAAGGAATCTCAACATGATTATTATTATTAGTATTATTGGGTTTTCACTTGTATTAGGTTTAGCTAAATGAAGAAAAATGTGGGATAAAACCCGATCTTGGAAAAATAGGGTTTGAAAATATGTAAGACACGGTTTGACTTGTTTTCAGGATCATGGATAGGGTCCTACTTTGAAAAAAGGTGAAATATTAAGAAAATTAAGTACGCTAACTCGAAATTTTAGCATATTTTCTTATGGTAATCGATAAACTAAATATGAGTTCCCTAGGTTTGACACCTATATGAGGTTTATGCACTTGTTGGGTTAGTGGAAGTGCTCCCCCTTTGGCATGACTTCCATGATATACCTCTTGCCTAAAAGGGCAATCATTCATCGGTACGTGTGAATAAGCCAATTGATATACCTGAGTGTACATGAATTACCTCACCATATACCTCGTGCGAACAGTACAGGTGAGAGAGAATTCCATATACTCAATGTACCTAAACAATTTCCCTGCTATATAACTCCCGTGGTTAGTTCGGTCAAGCAGTACGATAAAACCGTTCGATATACATTGAAGGTACAAGACCAATGGAAGGTGAGAGTCATATTGCTTAGGTTAACTGTGCCCCGTAGGACCAGCGCCCATCACAAAGTGACCTCCCTGTATGGGATAAAATTCTGTTCAATATTTCTAAGCTCTTGGTGATGTAGTATGCAAAAATGAACGAGTCTTAATTAGCATATTATGGTGAGAAAGTATTTTTTTTTTCATTTGCATGATGAGTAAAGAGAGCACTACACTAATGGTGCATCATGCATAAGTATCATGAAAAGTAGCATGTAGACTATACTAAGCATGGTTATGGGGACATATACATGTAAGAGAGTGACATGTGAATATATACAAGTGAGTGTGTGTGGTAGTGAGCTTATACATGGATCAATTACTAGTGGTATGTGGCATGTGTAAGTGAGTATATATATATATGTTCAAGTGTTGTCGCGATCATTGCAAGGTGACGCTTCGCCTTCCCGTTCCCACTTATATAAATGGGTTTTGGTTGTGGCCATCATTACCTTTTCCAAACCTTGAGAGAATATCGAGAGCGAAGCTCTGTCAGTTTTATCTTCAGTTTTTTTACCAGTGTTTAGTGGTGGTTCAAGGAGGTTTTGAGGCGGAGTTGAAGATGAGCAACCAGTGGTTCTCCATTTTTCATCCATTTCCATTTAATCTTTTGTATTAGCCTTTCATTTCTCTATAGTTTCTCATTTTAATCCAGTTTTTAAGAGAAATTAGTTGACTATATCTTATGTATACCATACTTGAATCTATGTGGTTGAATTTTTGCTGAGAGTCCTTTTTACCTGGCTCTAATTTATGAGATTGTTGTAGAAACTTATGGTTTGATGTGTTGAACAGTTTGGTAGGACCTGTAGCTTTTTCACACCGTTGCTAAAACATATGGATTTACGATTTTTGGATTAAAACGTGTTGTAATCCTTAACCTCTGTCTGGTGCCATTTCTGGATTTTTGGGTAGATGTTAGGACCTTTTGTAGGTTTTGTAAACATGATAGCATATATTGCCCATCTGGGTAACTTTAGTTATTTTAATTAGATTGTAGGTTAGAAATTTGTATTTTTAGGGTCTTGATTCACACCTTGACCCCATTTCGAATATTGTTTTTGGCCATGAACACCAAGAACATGTTCTTGATGTTCTTGGCCAAAACCCTATAATCATGGGCTTTCAATCTTTGTGAACACATACTTTATCCAAATTACATATTTGTGTATTTGGCTGCGACTAGTAGTATGACTTGTATAACTTTGTTGCGGCCTCTTGTCATTCCTATTGACTCTTGGCTGTAGTCTGCAGCTTGAAGTTGAAAATTGCTTATTTGTGGTCCTTAGAGTAATTGGGTGCACGCTTTAGGATTTGTACTTGTAGTTTTTGGCTTTATATGGCATTTAATAAATTGGTTGTAGCCTTTAAAATCAGTTGGCTTCAGCTGACATGTTTTCTCTGTACTTCTATTATTTGTATCTGGCGTGGCCTATAAGAGGCTTCTCTAACCATAGTGGTTGCGGCACCTAACTGCAGAGCCCTTCTGCTTTTCAGGTCTTGCTGCAGCCCTTTGAGTTTTAACCTTAAGATTTATTGGACGACTTCTGAAAGTCTCATTTTGGCATTTATCCTCCTGAGATCCCATTTGTAAAGCCTTTGAAGGCTATTGGGCCTTGTCTTCTTAAAGACTGTCCCAACGGTGTCACCTTTGATTCTAACTCTGTGGATCCCTTGAACTGTATGGATACTAGTGAAGTTGTGGACGTTATGGAGGAGGATAAAAACTCTAGCAATAATCCTTCTAACAAAGTAGTGGTTGCGGCGACTGCTGAGACAATGGTCGTCCCACCTGAAACTAGGAATCCCCCCGTTGAAGTTTTTGGCCACGACCAGTCCTCTGAAAAGGCCCCAGTCACGCTTAATCAAGGGTGCATTATGAGCGAGGACTGGATTGCTAACATTTTTACGGATTTTGAATTTTATGAAGGAATAATCTACACATTTCCTTCCGCGAAACAAAGGTCATGTTCCATGGTTCCTAATGGTGTTTTCTTTCCCCTCCATGCCTTCCTTCTAGGGTTGTGGCTACCAGTTCCCGTGTCTGTCAAAAGGATACTAAGTGACATGAACCTCGCCCCAGCCCAATTGGATCCCAACTATTGGAGGCCATACTTGTTAGTCTGGTACTTTAGCAGAAGCATTTTAATAAAGATATCATGCCCACGAAGTTCTTCCAGTTTTATAGACCAAAGGAAAACTCCAAAGAAATCCCGCGGTATTACTATTTCATATTATGGAGTGGTGATAGGTATTTGTAAACCGACAGGCCTACCAGTGTGAAAAACTGGAAGTGTAAGTATTTCTTTGTGTCTGGGGACAGTTAGGAAATCTACCCAGAAGAAACTGAAAGGGAAAAATTCATCAAAATGTCACGGACGTGGGGATTTCCTTCCAAAAAAGGTATGTACTCTATGCATCCCACACTAATCCTTGTGTTTTTAACCTTTCTCCTCATACTAACACTTCGTACTTTCTCATGCTGAAGATATTGACAACCTGAAACTTAGCAACAATCAAGAGAAGAGGCTTGAGGACGCATCCCACTTACATAATACGAAAAATAAGTTTTCTGGTAATGTCACTTCTACCTCCATTATTGAGTAAGGATATTTTGTGTTCAAGGAGCTCCCCCAGAAGATGACTATGGAAGGTAAAATTTCACTCTTCTAATATTCTTTCTGCATCCTCCTCACATTTTTAACAATTGTTCATAATTTCAGTTAAATAGATTGACCGTGATCTTCAATAGGGCCAATTATTAGAAATGTACGAGGATGACGCAACCTCTGACCAAGCTCATAGAAAAAAGGGGAGAAAGAGGAAGAGTGCACAAAGGGAGGCAGTTCCTGCAAATGAACCAACAGTTGAGACTTCTCAGCAATTATTACGACTGAAACTGAAGTGATCCCACCTGTAGAGAAGTCTGTAGCCCCTAATAACATTACTACACCAGGGGAGAAGAAGGTTGATGATGACATAGATGATCATCTTGCCACGGCAGTAATAATGTCCCCCATGAACTTTCAAGGTGGGCACGACCCCCTATATGTTTCCATTTATGGATCTCTTCCTCTCCGTCGCGGAACATTCTGGAAATTAATGCCAACTTACCAACTCCACAGAGTAGGGCAAGAGTGGGCCTTAATGGTCGTCCGTGGCCTCAACTCAGGCAACCTGATTCCAATTCTTCATGGGATATAACTTCTAGGGCGGTTAGCAGAATGAGAAAAGTTGCAGACAATATTGACCTAGATCGCCTTGTAGAAAAAGACCATGAAGACTTTAAGGAATATACCCTCCACAGTCTGCTACAGGAAAGCACTCTATTTTATTCAACTATTTAGTTTTTTCTTTCGTACTAACCATCCTTTTAAAACTTTCAGGCTGTGGACGTTATTATGTCCCAGAAGGAAAAATATGAAGGCATGTTCAAGTTGTATCGGGTTGTGAAGTCAGTTCATAAGACTGACTTGGAAACTGCCAGGGCCACCTCTTTTGAAGCAAGAAAACAATCAGCTGCCGCAGCACTTCAATTGGCCTGTATGAATTTGGAGGCTCCCGCCAAGGCAAAAGATGATGCCGAACTAAATTTCACCGAGGCCACAAAATCCATTAATATTATTGAGGCTAAGGCGGAGGAGGCTTCCAGGCAAGACACCTCTTTTAAGAGTAAAATTAACCTTCTCCAATATAAATATGATCAGCTCGAGCAGAGAATCACCTCCACACTCTAACATAAAGATAATGATCATGCCACAACCCTAAAGCAGAAGGATGAGGCCCATGCCACAACCCTGACAAAAGCTACGAACGATACTTTGGCAACCTTTAAGAAATCAAATGAGTTCTTTTTTACCAACAATAAAGCATACCTTTACGGTTTTCAGGAATTTCGATACAGGGTGATAAAAAAATCCAGAATAAAAAAATCCCTACTTGGGGACTCAGAGACGCTGAGCATTTGGAATGCATGATCAAACTGAGGGGTGCGACAGAAGAGATAGACAAGTAGCTGGATATTGCGACCGTGGTAGATGAGGAAACATAAACCGCAACAGATGATGATGCTGAAGATGAGGAAAATGATGCAGCCTCATAGGTCACTATCCTTGTAATCTTTTACTTTTTGTAATGACTTGAACATCACATTTTTTGTAACTCCCCCATACCCTCAGTACTAATGAATATTAAACATCACATTTTTTGTAATTACCTTATACCCTCAATAGTACTGAATATTAAACATCACATTTTGTAATCATTCAGGGTTGAAATAACTTTTGGAAAGGCTGCAGCCCCTGATCACTATTTAGTGGCCACAATACTTGTCTGCATACTATTTTTTACTCTTTGTCTTGAGTATATTGAATGCTTGAATTTTTTGATTTTCTCTTCTTGCAAGAATCTCCTTTAGGCCGCAACTCAATGACTTTGATAAATGCAAACATTTCCATCCAACCTTGAACTGGCTGCATCCATAATCATAAGGCTGCGGTAACCTTTCACGTATTGCTTTCTTTGATATATAGAAAATTTTTTATATATGTGTAGATGATCATTGTTGCAAATCCTTTCCAATCAAAATTTCCTTGAACCTTAGACATTGGTTGCAGCTTCTTGCATTAATTGGGATTAGTTTTGTATATGTCGTAGTCATACTCTTCGGATGAATTTCTTTAATCGTTTATGTGTGATGTGGTAGTGTTGAACAGGATTCCAGGGAGAAAATTACTATGCTGTGGATAATTAAATCTTTGGCCCATATCTATTTTTTGCAACACTTTTGAGAGAAGATAGTAGTGATTGTTGGACTTGCTGACGATTGAGAATTCCTTACAAAACATCAAACAAATGTGTTCCTAGTTCTCATTCCTTATCCATCATCCGCTGAAGTTTCTTGGGGAACTATCAAGCCTCCCTAGGTTGGGTTCACTATTAAGTCACCCATGGCTATAATTGGATATATATCAAGACATCCCTGAGTGGGTATTATGAGCCCCCATGGATAATTGAAGAATTATGATCGCATTGTGAGGAGTGTAAACTGCCAACTAAGGTCGTCTCCTCAATATACTTTTCTTCCTGAAATAAGAAAATAATATCTGGGATAGTTTATCACCACGTTCAATTAAATATGTTTAAGACAAAGGTCTGTCATTTGATTTTTAAGCAGGAAAGAAAGAATTAACATATGACTAGTAATTGCCATATATATATATATATATATATATATATATATATATATATATATATATATATATTACTTTAACAAAATACAAAAGTCTAGGAAATATAGCCATAAAGAGCTTCACACATAGAGTTCAAGAAGAGGAAAGTGGAAACAAGTAAAAAATAAGGTTGGAATCTGGTAACTGGCCTCCCAGGTACCGGCTGCACCCGCAAGCATCCTTTAGGAACTGCTAAAGCACTCCTTCCCTAATGAGCCTTTCGATCTCATTCTACAAGGTGTGGAAATTGTTCGGGTCATGGACATGATCGCTACAAAAAATGCACCATTTGGCTGGGTCCCTCTTGTAAGGAAGGGATTCATCTTCTCGGGCTAATAAAGCAATTTATCTCCTCGTATGAGCTCCAAAATGTCTTCAATTTGGTAAATCAGCGGGGTGTAAGTCTCATAGCCTTTTTGTGGTTTAGCTGCTCCCTTTTCCTCTTTTGAACTTTTGCTGTAGCCATTGCTGCTTCTGCCGCTGCGGCCTTTTTCATGGATGTGAAGGTTATAGTTTCTGCTACTGTGTCCCATGTTGAGGTTAAGGCCATGACCTCAAATGTCAGAACTCTTTGCATCCGGAAGTTAAATTGGTCCTGGAGTGTTGATTGACAATCATACAGGTGATTAATGTAGATCAGCACTCGATAACTTCTTCACTCTACTCTGTGCTTTTCTTTGAGGTTCCTTCCATGGCTTCTGTTATATTACACTTTTAGAAATATATATTTTGAGATCAACTAGACAATGGCTAAAAGTCCAGGTTTTTAGGAAAAAATTAAGCATAGTAATAGGAATGCAGTATTTTGCTATCTACAATGTTATTCTGTTGTGGCCGCGGCTTAAGGTACATATGCAAGTACTTTCGTGGTCATATCAAAGGGAATTTTCCACAACTGAGCTCAAGAACACTGATAAGTCTAATTTTCCCAGGTGAACCATAGAAATTGTACAAACCAACTGCCCTAGGAATGCTGTGAAATTCTGGAAATAAAACTTCCTGGTTGCATCCTTCATGTGGCAGTGAAGGGTGTTATCCCAAAATTCGGCTCAAAACCTGAGATCAATTTCTAGAATATACACAGGATGTGCCTACTAGGAATTTACTAAGGGAAAATAGCCTTTAGGTGCAAAAATAACACCAACTTAGATATAAGCCCTAGATCATAGGCTTAAAACACATAAATAAGTAAATGCAACTCTTCCCTAGTTGCCCACCTTTAGGAGGCCATCACCTTTTGTGTTTTTCAACACTATTTAGGTAAGGTAACATCACTGAGGTATTGAAAATAGATCTATGGTCATAAAAAGGAAGACAATAAACAAATCTAAAAAAGCATAATCCCTTTATCGGGTTGTACACAAATGTAAGGGCTCGATAACCAAAATCTCACCCATGGGATAATGACCCAGGGGGTCCCCGTATGTGAAATAAGGCATTTGGAACCCTGAATAAGAAGAAACAAGATAGAAATATCTCATTTCCCATAGACGGCACCAAATGATGATACCCGAAATCGGACATAAGTCGTTCTCAAGGATCATATCAGATGTAAAATAAAAGTAAAGCAAGCAATAAGGGAAAGAACACAAAATAAAGAGTAGTTCGGCTATAAAAACAATCCTACATTCACTTTTTTGCCATACTCTCATTATATGCATTGTACAAGACACTATGATTAGGCCTAAAAAGGCATACAAGTAATATAGGAGAAGAGAATACATGAGTATACTGAAGTCGGGTAAACCGAATGTGAACTGCAAGGCAGTTTGTGTGCCGACTACAGCCTGGTAAGCCCCCAAGGGGGAGGTGTAGCTCTGTAGAGAGATGTAGTGTAAAGATTTTGGCAGGGCTTCGTCAGGTAATTCTCTTCTCGATCCCTCTATTTATGAGGTGCTCACCTCTATTTATAGGAGATATAAAGGTGGTGTCACATGTTTAGGACACGTGACATACAGATAAGTCTGAAGAATGAGGAATCCTTCTAGAAACTAGACACCTGACAATTATCATGTTTGAGTAGGGGTTAAGGTATGTTTATACACCCCATTCTAATGCCCCCTAACCTCTCCTTAGGTCCCTAGCACCTCCCTTCATTATTGCAAACCTAAGTCATACCTCGGGTACTGACCTAGCGGCCATCGAGCACTCCCAGGCTCCATTTGACCAAAATTCAAACTCTTCAGCTCGACGGAGACTGAATGAATTTACAAAATGAACTGAAACACCTTTCAAACGATCCATCCCGTGCGCGATTCTGACTGACGGTGCGGACGAACGACCCATTTTCCCCTAAAACTTGATCAGGAGGTCACTGGACGCTCCTAGGCTCCATTTTACCAAAGTCAACTCTTCATCTCAATCAATACTGAATGAATCTTTTAAGGCCACTGAAACCCCTTTCCAACGTTCCGCTCTGGGCCCAATTCTGACCTATGGTACGGACGAACGATTCATTTTACTCTGAAAAGTGACTGAACGATTCCAGGCCCTGATTGACCAAAGTCAACTCCATGAACTAATTCAATCTCTTTGGAATGTTAAAGTACATCTCCTAACCTTTCCAACGGTCTACCCCATGCACGATTCTGACTTACCACGCGGACGAACGATCTGTTTGCGTCTGACGATTCCCTATCCAAAGGACCAATGAATGCCTCTGAGCCACATTTGACCCAAAGTCAACTCCAAAACTCGGGAGCAGTCCAAAAGACTTTCGAAGGTCTCTGAAGTACCTTTCCAATGTTTCACACCTTGCATGATTTGGATCAATGGTTTGTGCTCTACGTTCAATTTTTCGAAGGAACCTGAAAGAGACTCCCAAACGGAAGGTTCCAAATCCTGCCTATCGACAGTGTGCCTAAACACACCTGCCGATTGGAAGGACTGGGGCTATGCAGGTCGGCAATGCCCTGGGCCTATAAAAAGGAGGGCCTAACCTCATTCCAAAGGGAGAACAAGATCTGAAACCTATCATTCTCAGTGAGCTCAGAAAACCCCTCGCGAAGTCAGTGTGATTTCTACACCCAAATCCCTTTCCAACCTTTATTTTTCATCATCCTTTTAATTAAACTTGGTGAATTAAGTACCCTCCATCATCACCCAAGTGTAAGGGCTGCTCTCCAATATCCAAGATCAAGCTCAAAATCTTCAAGAAGCTCCAACTTTCTCAACTCTCTCTTTAAATTCTCGTAAATTCGCATTAATTTATTTTATTACTTAGCACTTTTATTCTCTCATCTCATATATCCTAACATACTTTTTATTACTATTATTGCACATCTCTTATTTTCATATAAATAAAACCCCAAAAAAAAGAGGGTTTGCTCATAAATTCCAAACGGGAATTATCACACTTTTCTCATAACTAAAACAGTTTTTTTTACACGCACACACATATAAGATAAGTCCCCGATTGGATTTATGGGATAAATCCCACCCCTCGTTTTGCATATGAACTACATGGACTTTGATGGCTCTATAGGCTATATAGGCGTCTCGGGGTAAAACTCGAGACTTGAGTCCTATTCATATTTTTTTCTATCCTTGTATATTCTTTAAATTTAACTCTCTTAAATTCTATATTTTTATATAATACATATTTGTTCTTAGTGGCGCATTATTTCGTATGCGTTATCATTCCATTATAACGATCAACACTAGGCTAATCGCGTAAATCCTATTTTCTAATATTACTTTGAGGAACATTCCTACGGATGACTCGCTTTATCTCTTCCGTGATACAAGTCGGTGATTCCTATGTCCACTATATATACACATGCACACATATTATGGGGAAATAAAGGAAAATAGCAATAACCCATGAGAGACCGTAAGGGCGGAATGGGTGCCTAACACCTTCCCATTTCGTAACTTAGCCTCTGGACCCTTTTTGAATCATTTGGGTTTCGTATGTATCAATATGTCTTTGGATGTTGTCCTTCGGGATGGCTCCCTTTTTCTTTTGTGTGTTTTGGGTAAAATAGACTTGCGACTCCATCTCTCTACATTTTCACCTCATCACCGACGTCGGCCGAAGCGCTCCTGAGAGGGATGCGTGGGACCAAGATCCTCTCGAGATAAAGGGAACACCCCCTCTTCTTTGTCTCTCCCGTCGCGAGGATCGGAGGGGATGGCCACAGTGGCGACTCCGCTGGGGATTTTTATTTTGAGGGCTAGACTCTATTTACATAGGAGTTATATTTGTGTATATTTCCCCCTATTTTTGCATGTTCCCCTTTACTATTCATGTGTACCTCATCCTTATGATTCTATTCACACACTTGTAGAATATTCTCCATGTACACTTCACACCACGTGCACCGAGGATCACATATGTCCACATGTTGCACGCAACACCCATCCATACTTGGTATACTGTTGGTACTCGTACTTTGCTCCTTGTTGGGCATGATCAAGAAAGATACTCTCATAAGATACTAATAAGAGAATCATGCATGATTAACACGACATCACCAAAGAGAATTGTGATTAACCAAATTTTGTCCAGTAAGTGGAGGGTCACTTAGTGATTGGCTCTGGTCCGGCAGGGCGCAGTTAGCTTAAGAGATATGACTCTCACCTTCCATTGGCCAAGTACCTTCGACGTATATCGAATGGTTCCCCACATCGTACTGCTTGACCGAAGTTATGACGGGAGGTATATCGTAGGGAACTCGTTCACGTATGCCGAGTATATCAAATTCTATTTCACACATACTGATGATGCTGGAAATAGCACCACCCTTCAAGGTGTTTGTGATGTTTGTGGGAACGAGAAGTTGTCTCTTCCTCTTCTTCAGCTTAACCTCACCGGAGACTCTAGTGGTGAACCAAGCACCACCCCTTGTGTGGAGTTGTTTTACCATTGAAAGAGGTCCTTTAAGGTATTAAGCTCACCTGATACTCAAGATCTTATTTGCTAACACATGGCACCAGAATTACCACCGCCTCTTCCGCCGCCTGCTGGCGGAGGGCCTAGTTCCAGCCAGGCACCGCCTCAGTCCGAAATGGCGGAGGTATCTACCGCCTTGGCATCTTTGGCTGCAACACAACAAACTATGCAGGAGCAGTTTTCACAGCTCAGCGAAACTATGATGAGGCCACCTGGAGTCTCACCGGAGATGATCACTTTGGCGGCTGTCCAGCCTCATCCTGACGCCAGGGGACCACCCCAGGAACCAATGAAGGACCAGCCTGCACCCCATCGGAGGAGGGACGTTGCCGACCCTAGGTGCTTATGCCTGGGGAGGCAAGGAAACCCTTGCCCGGAGGATAGGTATGACGATTTAGAGGCGGAAGAGGTCCTGGAATATTATTGGGAGCCGTATGAGGTTTCGAATAATACGGTACATCCTCTTCAGCAGAGCCGAGGATGTATCGGTCGAAGAGGTGAAGAGGCCCAACAAAGAAGATCAGCTTTTGATCGATTGAGCAGAGGGTCATCCTTTGAGAGGTTGGGCCCAGTGAATGACCTAAGACAGAGGTTATCAAGGTTGAGAAGCGCAGCCAGCTCGCAAAGAGGAGACAGATAAGGTCGGCCTGATCAAGTCCGACCCCATGATGGAAGGGGCAAAGACCAGGAAGAGGTCAACAGTCGACATCGTGCTACGGCAAGGAAACCCTCAGTCCATCCCTTGGAGGTGGCTGGGGACAACCTCGACCAGGCCGATGGTAGGAGACCGTGTAATGACTCTATCTAATGTCTTGAGGAGAAGATAGGAGACCTCATCAAAAATAGGGATCCACTGCAAAGGGGCTACTTAGAGGGATCTCCATTCGGAGCTAAAATAGTGAGCTTCCCGACCCCTGCTAAGTTCAAACCACCAGTGGTGTCTCCCAAGTATGATGGTAGCACCAACCCTATACATCACATTGAGATGTATCAATCGACGGTGGACATCTACTCGATACCGGATGAGATGAAGTGCAGGGCCTTCTCTGGGACCTTGACAGGAGCAGCACACAGCTGGTTTAATTCTCTTTCGAAGAATTCAATTGAGAATTTCAAGGGCTTGGCTGAACGATTCATTCACAACTTCTTCTTTGGGGTAAGACCTTAAAATAAGACCACTCACCTACTATATGTCAAGCAAGGCAAGGATGAGAGCCTAAGGGACTACATCACCAGGTTCAACAAAGAAAAACTTGAAGTTGAAGACTACGAAGAGAATATAGCCATGACCGCCCTCATATGAGGTCTTCAGAAAGGGAAGTTGTTGTGGAAACTCGCGAAAGACCTTCCCAGGTCTATGGCCAAGCTACTGGAAACTGCGGGGAATGTTATGAATGCTAAAGAGGTAATGGCCTCCAAGTATGAGGATGAGAACCGCGGTAGTAATGGGAAGTCCCAAAGAAAGAAAGATGGAAAGAAGAGGTCACCCGATGACAAGTTCTCTCACTATACTCCTCTAACCGTGAACTGTGAGCATATCCTCAACGAGATCAAGAAAGATAGGACTCTAAGATGGCCACAGAAACTGAAGGCCCCTCTGTATAAGAGGAACAAAAACTTGTGGTGTGAATTCCACCAAGACCATGGCCATGTTACAGACAGATGCTTCGCCTTGAAGGATGAGATTGAAAAGATGTTAATGTCCGAAAAATTGAGGAAGTATGTTAATGGCAAAGCTCCTAAGGGGGGAAGATATGACCCTAAGAAAAGGAGAAACGGAAGATGTCGTGATGATGCCCCAGTTAGAAGAGGCAATGACTCGGAAGATGATGATAAAGACAATCCGGACCTTCCGCCAAAATATGACAACACCCCGGTGAAGAGGGTTGGCATGATCTCCTTTGGTGTTGACACCATATACGGAGGACTTGCGAGAGGTGGTTCTGAAGTGGCTGACAAGAAAGCTCATGTGGTAGAGGCTAATTCGTTGGCCAAACTTGAGGTTGTAAATCTAACGTCTTCCGATACAGCGCAAAAGAGAAAGAAGGTGGACATGGACACCCTTATAGTTGGGTTCTCCCGACTCGACTTCAAAGGTATATTAGTCCCGCATGATGACCCTTTGGTAATAACAACAAGAGTGCATGGGTGCGAGGTGCAGAGGATCCTCGTGGACGGAGGGAGTTCAGCAGACGTAATGTTTTGGCCTTGCTTCAAGAGATTAGGTCTTAGCAAAGCTAGGCTGGTACCCTATCATCATCCTTTAATGGGCTTCAGTGGCGAAAAGGTCCACCCATTGGGCATTTATGAGACGGACGTACGGATGGGTGACGAGTGGCCTAAAAGGTTGACCCAAAAGATAATTTTTTTCGTAATGGACGAAAACGTCTTCTCGGCCTATAACCTCATTATAGGAAGAGTGGCCATTAAGGAGTTTGAAGTTGTGCCGTCGATGATCCACCAGATGCTAAAATTTCGGACCTCCTATGGGGTAGGGGAAGTGCAGGGTGACCAGACCATAGCACGAGAATGTTACTTCAACTCGGCCGAAGAGAGGGAGGCCCATAAGAGGGCAACCACCACCTATATCATTGATACATTGGACCCGAGAGATGAAACAAAGTTAAAGAAGGGAGAGGCCTTGGAAGAGGTAGAATCCATCATCCTCAATGAGGAGGAACCGAAAAAAACCATCCAGGTCGGTAAAGCCCTAAAGACAGAAATTAAGGAAGAGTTGATAAAATTCCTCGGGAAGAGACAGAGTGTCTTCGTTTGGAGTCACGCAGACATGCCTGGTATCAACCCTCAAGTTATGAGTCACAAACTCAACGTGACCAAAGAGGCCAAGCCTATCAAACAAAGATGAAGAGTTTACTCCAGAGAGAAGTACGACATCATCCAGGAAGAGGTCAAAAAATTGGAAGAGGCTGAGTTTATAAGAGAAGTCATATACCCGGAGTGGTTGTCAAATGAAGTCATCGTTCCCAAAGCCAATGGGAAGTGGAGAATGTGCGTTGATTTCACTGACCTGAACAGGTCTTGCCCAAAAGATAACCATCCCTTACCTCGGATAGATCAGATGGTAGATGCTACTGTAGGGCATGAGCTCATTAGCTTCATGGATGCGTATTCAGGCTACAATAAGATCTTCATGGATACAGAAGACTCAGAGAAGACAGCCTTCATTATCGACAAAGAACGTACTGCTATAAGGTGATACCCTTCGGTCTAAAAAATGCAGGGGCGATGTACCAACGTCTTGTGAATAAGATGTTCGAAGACCAAGTAGGCAAAACCATGGAAGTGTATGTAGACGATATGTTAACAAAGAGCTTAAAGGTTTGCACTCATGTGGCAGACCTTGAAAAGACCTTTGATACTATGGACTTGTATAGAATGAAACTCAACCCCGCGAAGTGTGTCTTCGGGGTAGGAGCTGGGAAGTTTATTGGATTCATCGTCAATCAAAGAGGAATCGAAGCAAACCCAGAGAAGATCAAGGCTTTGCTTAACATGAAGACACCAAGGAGCATCAAGGACGTCCAAAGACTCACGGGAAGAGTGGCCTCACTCAACAGGTTTGTTTCCAGAACAACAGATAAGTGTCTTTCGTTATTTAAAGTGCTTAGAAAGGCCTTCCAGTGGGAGAAAGAGTGCAAAGAAGCATTTAACCAACTCAAGTCATACCTTGGGTCTCCCTTGTTGTTATCTCGGCCCATAGTAGGAGAGAAATTATATGTGTATCTGGCAGTCAGTGCAGCCATAGTACGGGAAGACGGTGGAATCCAAAGGCCTGTGTACTTCAACAGTAAAGCCCTTCAAGGGTCTGAACAAAATTACCCTCGTATGGAAAAGTTAGCCTATGCCCTAATACATGCTTCAAGGAAGATGAAGCCCTACTTCCAAGCCCATTCCATGGTAGTCCTCACCGACTCCCCACTAAGACAGGTCCTGCATAAACCTAAGAAATCTGGAAGGTTGATGAATTGGGCCATTGAGTTGGGGGAGTATGACCTTACCTACCAACCTAGGACAGCCATCAAAGGGCAGGCCCTCACAGACTTTGTTGCTGAGTTCACATGGGAAGAGGTCGAGGCAGAGAATGGATTGATTGGTGCTGAAGGGTCAAATGGCAGTGTCATCCTAGACTAGGAAGAGACGACACCAAACGTCTTCTGAGAACAGGAAGAGATGGCACCAAACGTCTTCCAGGGCCAAGAAGAGGTCATATCCAAAAAGATCAAGGGCAGAATGGTGGAGAATAAGGAGGATCGGTATCTCTTCAGGCAAGGAATCATATCGGAAGGGGCCTTCTCATCGGATACAAACATTTGGAATCTCTTTGTTGATGGTTCCTCCTGTGACAGTGGAAGCGGTGCAGGGATGATACTTTCAGCTTCAGATGGTGCCAACATTGAATACGCTTTGAGGTTCAACTTCAAGGAATCTAACAACGAGTCAGAATATGAAGCTATGATGGCAGGTCTCTTGTTGGCAAAGACTATGGGTGTAAGACGACTCCTACTTCATAGCGACTCAAGGTTGGTTGTCAATCAACTGTTGGGAGTCTGTGAGGCCAAATATGAAAGGATGGCCAAGTATCTGAATAGGGTGAGAACGATATTAGAATATTTCGAAGAAATAAAACTGAAGAGAGTACCTCGACAAAGTAACAGCCACACGGACGCGTTGGCAAGGTTGGCCTCGATGACGAAGACAAACGATAGAAGGACAGTTCCGGTCGAGGTCTTAGGAAAAGTGACCATTGAGGAAGAAAAGGTATGTAACCCTTGTCTCAGTTTGAACCTAGGAGACTCATGGATGGACCCCCTCGTCAGATATATCAAAGAGGGAGAGCTACCCGAATCCAAGCTAAAAAGGAGGAAATTGAGATATAGGGCCGCTAAGTTCTTGATAGTAGGAGACGTCCTGTACAAGAAGGGATTTATGTTGCCTCTCCTTATATGTGTGCATCCTACCGAAGTTCCCCGAGTCTTACAGGAAGTTCATGAGGGTTCTTTCTCCAGTCACATAGGAGGAAGACCCTTGGCCAAGAGAATCATTACACAGGGATACTGGTGGCCAACCTTGGCCAAAGATGTTGCAGCTTACGTGAAGAGGTGTGATAAATGTCAGAGATTCGCCACTATTCCTCATTAACCTCATTAACCTATGATGTCCATCACCTCTCCATGGCCATTTGCAGTATGGGGGATTGACTTAGTAGGACCCCTACCGAGGCTGTCAACAGTTATCGGTTCCTGATAGTTGCCATTGACTACTTCTCAAAATGGGTGGATGCAGAGCCGATGATAATGATCACAGAATAAAAGACCTTCCAATTTATTTAGAGGAACATCATATGCAGACACGGCCTCCCAAACACTCTCATCTTAGACAATGGGACCCAGTTCAAGAACTCCTCTTTAGAGAAGTATTACGTAAGAGTTGGGATAAAGCAGTTCTTCTCATCTCCTGGCCGACCTCAGGCAAACGATCAGACCAAAGTCACGAACAGAACAATCCTCGAAGGAATCAAGAAGAGGTTAGAAGAAGCGAAGGGAAGGGAAGATGGATTGAAGAGGTTTACACTGTGTTATGGGCCTACAAAACCACGGCAAAGACACCAACAGGAGAAACCCCGTTCATGCTAGCCCATGTCTCAGAGGCCGTAATACCAACAGAAGTGGGACTCCCTACCCATAGGGTTCAGACCTATGACCCTGATAAAAATGGGTAGGATAGGAGACTTGACCTAGATCTGATTGAAGAGAGAAGAGAAGACGCAGAAATTAGATAAGCAGCTTACCAGCAGAGAGCAGCGAAATTCTACAATCAGAGAGTGAAGTCAAGACCCATCACCATGGGAGACCTAGTGCTAAAGAAGACCTTACAGAAAACAAATAAGCTCCACCCAAACTGGCATGGTCCTTACAAAGTAACAGAAAAGGTTGTGCCTGGCACCTACAGGCTAGAAAACCTAGAAGGGAAACCTTTCTCTAACCCATGGAATGCTGATCACCTAAAGAAGTATTACATATGATGTTGCAAAGAGTTATGTAAATGTACCATCTTATTATGAAGAGGTTATTAATAAAAGATTAGTTTCCATAACGGTTCTTGCTTCATTATGCTCTAAGGGTAGGAATTATGAGGGTAACATCCTAGGTGATGACCTCATACCCTTAACATCATTAATTTGGTGAGATTAATTATGAGGGTAACATCCTAGGTGATGACCTTAGACCCTTACAACATCATTAAGTGGTGACAAGGTCTGAAGTCAGACACCATAATTGGATGACCTCAGACCCTTAACATCATTAATTTGGTGAGATTAATTATAAGGGTAACATCCTAGGTGATGACCTCAGACCCTTAAAACATCATTGAGTGGTGACAAGGTCTGAAGTCAGACACCATAATTGGACGACCTCAGACCCTTAACATCATTAATTTGGTGAGATTAATTATGAGGGTAACATCCTAGGTGATGACCTCAGACCCTTAACAACATCATTGAGTGGTGACAAGGTCTGAAGTCAGGCCCCATAATTGGATGACCTCAGACCCTTAACATCATTAATTTGGTGAGATTAATTATGAGGGTAACATCCTAGGTGATGACCTCATACCCTTATAACATCATTGAGTGGTGATAAGGTCTGAAGTCAGACACCATAATTGGATGACCTCAGACCCTTACAACATCATTCAGTGGTGACGAGGTCTGAAGTCAAACACCATAATTGGATGACCTCAGACCATTAACGTCATTAATTTGGTGAGATTAATTATGAGGGTAACATCCTAGGTGATGAACTCAGACCCTTACAACATCATTAAGTAGTGACAAGGTCTGAAGTCAGACACCATAACTGGATGACCTCAGACCCTTAACATCATTAATTTGGTGAGATTAATTATGAGGGTAACATCCTAGGTGATGACCTCAGACCCTTACAACATCATTGAGTGGTGACAAGGTCTGAAGTCAGACACCATAATTGGATGACCTCACACCCTTAACATCATTAATTTGGCGAAATTAATGATGAAGATAACTTCTTAGTTGATGACCTCAGACCTCATAACATCACTATGGTGACAAGGTCTGAGGTAAGACTATTGACTAAGTTTAAACAGACATCATTGCAAGAAGACTTCAGAGCTAAAACATCACATGACAAAGAAGCATTCAAAAAAACAAGTGAAAATCCTCCTCAGAGGTTGTCATACAATTATAAGATTCCAAAAAATATGAGTTAATGATGTTCCTCAGAGATTACAAATAGTCAGGGGTTACAAAATAAAGCTTCGCGATTAAGCCTAAGGATTAGAAGGAAGAGTGTTGGCATCCTCAGCCTGATTTTCTTGGCCAATGTTTGTCACCTCAGCCTCGTCATCTCCGTGATTATCTATGCATGCCTCTGTATCGTCCAGGGGCACAGTATCTGCAGGGGCAGCGACCTCCTCTTCAACCTCCTGAAGTGCTTGGGCAAACTGAGGGTCAGCAAAACCCAAACCTACGAAGTCAGAGGCCTTCAGACTCCCTGCCTCCTTCTCTTTGGCAGCCACCCATTTGACAGTAGCCTTGATACCCCTTTCAAGGTATTAGAAGCCAAAGCTCATGAACTCGTTCGAGACTTTGTAGTCTGCTAAAATCTCCTCTGAGGCATTTTCAAGGGTTTCCTTCACCGCAAAGTCGACCTTTTGCTGGAGCACATCATCCTTGGCCTTCAGAGCCACAGCATGGTCCTTTTTAAGCTTGGTGATCTCTTTCTCTAGCTCCTTCACCTGCTTATCAGACCCATCAAATGCAGACTTCAGGTGGTCAACCTCTGCATTCAGAGAGTTCTGCACCTTCTCGGCCTCTTGACCCTTCTGGATGAGGGGTAACTTCCTCAGAGTCCAATTGGTGAGATGATGCATGGCAACCAGGCCCTGTAGATAATGTGATCATGTGTATGAGTTGAGGGTCAAATTAGAGGTTACACTTGGAAGCTATACAAAAACCTGAAGTCATACCTGAATTGACCTGTGGAGGCCGAACTCAATTAGTAGAGGTGTGTCCATGGACCTGAAAAAATGCTTGTCAGCCTCGGTCATGATAGAGCCTGCAGACTGTGGCCTATAATGCTATCATTGATCTTCAGTTGCTCTATACGAGCTGCCAACGCATCTGCAGAGGATATGGGGATGGAAGAATCCCCTCTTTTCTTCTTTTGCCTCTAATCTTCAGGGGCAGGGTCGCTAGCACCTCTCTTTTTTGTGGCCTGATCCTTTGAGGTTGAAGGAGGAGGAGGAGGAGGAGGAGGAGGAGCATTCAGACCTGCCTTCTTAGCAAGATTGGTCAGGCTCGGTGCTACCATTTCCCAGAGTTCGTCTGATATGCCCTTTGGACGCTATGCAAAATTGAAAGGTCTGAGTTAGTGAGTCAGACATGCATAAACTCAGAGGTATAACTTGAATAAAAACACTTACCAAGCTCTGTAAGAGGACTACCCCCCAAACTAGTCTCAGAGAGGTAGTGGGGGGTCATCAGATGTTCAAACTTAATGAGCAGACCATGCATCCCCTGGTCTTGAAGGTCCTTGACCTTCTGAAGATTTTGCAGACTCAGACCAGGGTCGACCTTGGTAGGCATCGTTACCTTACCCCATCTTAGGGGCATCCTCAGCTCAAGCAGGGAAGAGGGAGCACATGGACCAAATTCCCATGGCCCTGAAGCAAAGAAATATCGAGGCTTCCAGTTATGGTTGGAAGTCTGAATTATCCGGAGCATCTTCTTCTCAGGCGTCCGAGCTACAAAATGATAGTAACTCGGATGGTTTTTAGCAGATGAAAGGACATAACATCCTACAAAGACCTGGACTGGAAGGTTTGAGTGGTGAACAGCCCTCCATAGAACTGTGGCCCCAATTATGACCCTCCAAGCATTAGGTGACAATTGGGAAGTGGATAAATTGATGTAGGCTAGGATAGACCTAATGATGGGATGGATGGGAAAACGAAACCCTAACTTGAACCTCTGCTCATACAAGTAGATCTCACAATCTCGGCCATGGTAAGCCCTCTCTTCCCTCAGAGGTCTCCTGAGCTTTATGGAAGGGTTGATGGAGTATAGATATCTGAAGCAAAGAAGGTCTACCTCAGTAACTGAACTCTCAATCTCGGCCGCCTCAGAGACGTCGACATCACTCTCGACGTCATCAACATCGTCATTGCCTAACTCAGCGTCGGCCTGGGCAGACGTCGGGGGATTACTTAGGAACCTCTGAGCGAACACAGCCCCAGTGACGGCCGACAGAGGAATGGCATCAAGTATTGGTGGAATAGCCACACTCGGTGCAACAATCTCAACCTCTGAGGAAGAGGATGATGTGCTTGAATATTTATGGGACGAGGCCCGACTAGAGACCTCGGCTTGATCAGGGGCCTAATCTTGTTGAGTTATGAAGTCCATGGCCTCTTGGAAGGAATCCACAGACATAGGGTCTGATGTGGAAGACTCAGACTCATACATCGGTATGGGTTCAGCAGGGACCTCTGCTGGGATAATTGGTTCCAATGGTCCAGGGTATACTACCTTAAGAGGAGGTGGAAAGATAGGTCTGAGGGGGAATTCCGGTGACCTACGAGCCTCCTCCTGTGCTCTTTCTATTTGCCTAATTTTCTATAGAGTATTATACCTCAGAGAAGGGAACTCCTTTAAAAGTTGGTAAAGGGGTCTGAGCATCAGAGGCTGACCCTATACTTTCAACTCTCCTAAAACTACAAACAGGACTGGCTAATGAAATGATTCACCTAATGATCAAACTACAAAAATTTACAGGCCTACTATGAAGAACACCAAGAACAGTTCACCTGAAAATATGGAGACCTCACCGAAAAACACAAAAGTAAGGGGAAAACAGGGAAAATGAAAAGAAAAGGATGGCAGAGGATACCTGAAGAAGAAATAGTAGGAGGGAATGAAGAGACTGCGAGGAATCACCAACCAAAATACCTCGAACCAAAGCTTTTCTAGAGAGAGAAAGCTGCAGAAATGAATCGCGCCAGAAATGAGAGAAGTGGAGAAGAAAGAGAGAAAATGGGGGTTTAAACCCTTAAATATGGGGGCATGATTCCCAAGGCCCATCATTGCCTTGGGAGCCCCAAAGGACGGATGACAACACATGCTTTCCAGGCAAGCCACACTTCAGCAATGGACAAGTCTCAAATGAACATTGGCACATAGGAGAAAGACCTCGGAGGTGTAGAGATCCCCCACTCACCTGCTCTCAAATGTAACTAAGGGCTTGGGGGTTATTGATATGCCCCAAGTGTCACCTCGGCTCAGAAACTACAGCCTCAGTCAAGACATTGCCGAGGTTGGGAATGCCTTGGTTCCGTGAGAATAGACCTTGGCCATAGCAAGGTCGGCCCTAGCCGACACTACCACCAAACTCATCAAGGGGACACTACATGTATCATAAGGGTTAGCAGCTCTTTAGTTCACCAGGGAATGACAACCTCGGCCAGGGGTAGGCCGAGGTCGCGAGGAGCCATATTCCACAAAAGGTCGACCTCATCAGTAAATTAGCCGATGTTCCACGCACATGCCAGCTTAACCTCGGCCCAAGCCGACACTAATTCCTTACCTTAGCTTCACTTAATCCGAGTCCTTAGTGACTCATCGCGGATTATATGGATAATTGGACCTTACCAGCCTCGGCCTCTTCCAGGCCGAGGTCAGGACTAAGCATGTCGGCCAAGCTCTTATTGGCATATCTGTGGATAAGGACACGTGGACACAATTCAGTTATAACAAATCATTCCCCTCACGTGGGGGGAATATTTTATCATCATTCTCTACCTGTGACAGTTACAGATGTCTTCATCAGATTGGCTAGATCAACACACACATGCTCATTGCATGCATAGGGGGTACATTACACCCCCCAAGTACTATATATAGAGGTCATCCTCTACCTTGCAAAGGATCCAAAATTAGCAACCCTAGCTGAAACTCTGTTCAAACACACAGTAGAGAGAGAAAGCTTGAGAGATTTTATCTATGGTCATTAGAGCCCTCATACAGTGATACACATCATACACTTGCACAGTGGACGTAGGCCATATTGGCTGAACCACTTATATTCCGGTGTAAATCCTCTTCTCCTCATCTCCTTCTACTATGTGTGTATATACCCTATGCTGCCATTGTTAACATTGAATTGAGCTCACAAACACCTTGAAGGGTGGTGCTATTTCCAGCATCATCACATACCGTCCCCATGAGGTATATAGTGAGGCAATTCACGTACACTCAGGTATATCAAATGGCTTTTCCACATGTACTGATTTCCCTCACAAGCAAGACGTATATCATGGAAGCCACGCCAAAGGGGGGAAACCTTTCCGATTCACAAAACCAACTACATACCCGCATATAGGTGTCAAGCCTAGGACACACATGTTAGATTACCGGTTTCGACCCGAAACTCTATCGAAATTCTGGGTCGGCCTGCCGCCCAAAATTTTTGCGCATTTTTAAAATGGGACCCTACCCATGAGCATGGTTACAAGTCCAGCCATAGCTTTGCATATGTTACAAACCAAACTTTTCTAGGCTCGGGTCCCGTCCGACATTTCATTTTGCATTTAGGAGATTTTAATACAAGTGAGAACATAATAATAATAATAATAATAATAATAATAATAATAATAATAATAATAATAATAATAATAATAATAATAATAATAATAATAATAATAATAATAATAATAATAATAATAATAATAATAATCATGCTGAGACCCGTCTCCCAAAAATATTTCTCCCTTCCTTATCAAAAATCCAAAAATATTTCTCCTTTCTTTATCAAAAATCCAAAAATATTCCTCCTTCCTCTATCAAAAATCCAAAAATATTTCTCCCTTCTTTATCAAAAATGCAAAAATATTTCTCTTTTCTTTATCAAGAATCCAAAAATATTTTGCCTTTCAATATCAAAAAGAAAAAAAAATGTTAAACAAGGTCCCATTTTAAAAATGCGCAAAAAGAGGAAGAGTTGAACAAGGTCAAAGAAGATCTCAAGATGCTAACTAAGAAGTTCGACCAAGTCAGAATCTCTGGAAATTACATGGACTACACCCACATCTCTCATTATCTTAAGGAAAGGTTACCCGAGAAGTTCAAGATGATAAATATTGAGAAATTCAGAGGGAGTGGACCCTCAATTGTTCATCTTCGCAGTTATCACCGTTCCATGACTCTCCTAGGGGCTTCTGAAGAAGTGATGGCCCAATTATTTCAGTAGACTTTGAAGGATAGCACCCTCCAATAGTTTTTGTCTCTCGAGGAGTCCAGAATCCGTAGCTAGGAGGATGTAGCCCGTGAATTTATGTCGCAATACAAATTTAACGAAGAACTTGAGATCACCCGCCGTGATTTAGAACTACTCAAACAGAACTCTGGGGAATCCGTCAGTAACTTCATAGCTCGATGGAGGGAAAAGGCAGCCACCATGACCAATCGACTATCCGAGGAAGAACAAGTCAACACAGTGAACAAGAACTTCTTATCCCATATCTGAGCAACGATAGGAGGACAATACTATCCCCACTTCCGAGCTCTCAGAGAAGCAAGAGTAGAAATCGAGGAAGGTCTTGCTAAAACAGAGGTTGAACCAAAGAAAGTGTCCGGACAGTTCACCCCAGAAAATATGACAAACCTGCCACTGTTGCAGTCTCAACCATCAACAACATCTCTCAACCAACTACTTTGTGGGTACCAGAAAACCTCCCTGTCCCAGTTCAAAAGTAATACACCGAGCTCCATGCTCTCCTCTCCAAAGTTTATCAAGCCCTGTTAAGCCAAAACCTTATCAAACCCTTGGACCCCCATCCATTGCCAAATCCACTTTCAAGAAACTTCAAGGCAGATGCCCATTGTGCATTTCACCAAACTGCTGGCCATGCCACCGACCAATGCTTTCACCTACGAAACATAATCCAAGGTCTAATTGATCGGGGTACCATTGCCCCACCACCAAATCCTAAGCCAAACACTACTCACAACCCACTCCCAAATCATACCAATGCTATCTTCCTAGAAATAGACCCAGAATTTGATCCCTCAACTCAAATCACACCCATACACTCTCCCAAACCTCTCCAAAATTTCCCATACTTCCTCCTACACCCTGTTTGTCAAGCTGATCAGGCACTGTCACTCTCACCAGAGCATGCATTGCTGTTTGTACCCGTTCTGAAGATGGAAGTATGGAATTATCAGAAGTGCTAAACCAACTCCTAGAGTTCGGGCTAAAGTTTCCCTCACAGATGATCATTGATTGCCAAAAGTTCAGTACGCTATTCTTGGAAGCACGAAAATGTGCCCAAGAGTCAGACAGTTGGGTGGTACCAACCAATGAAGTCAACCTAGATGACGTTGTATAGATTATGGCAAAATCATTCAGGTAAACCAATGATATTTGCAGTATGACTGAGTTATTTGATACTCTAAAGCTACAAGGACGCCTAGTCCCTTCACCCTTACATATCACCACAGAATGGGAAGACCTGTATGAAGAAGCTATGAAAGTTGTGGAATGCATTGACTTTACATGGAAAGACAAAATTGTTGCCACCGGATGCAAGGAAGAATACGAAGATTCAAATAAAGGGCAAGCTTCAGAGAAAACTATCCCAGTAGCCGACATGTGTGGGATGATATCATTTGAAGACCTCCTCAGAGAAATAAACAAGATGGTAGAATAACCCGAGTTTGACGAAGAAATAGGATTCATATTCTTCCCTTCTTCAGTAAATCACATGACCAGATCAGGGAGGCATTACTAGATCCCAAGCTCACTACCATCCAATGATAAAGGGAAGGGCATTAAAAACCTTCCTATGCCAGAAATGACCCTCGAGGAGAGCAAGATCCTCGATCAACTGAAGAAAACTCAAGCTAACATCAATCATGGGGGTTTTTTCATGTCTTCCTAGCTACATATAAATGATTTGATCAAATTGCTCACTAGACCCACAGTTCCTCCTTCCATCAACCAGAAAAAGAGATAAATTTAGTCGGATCCTTGACCTCTACCCGAATGTTATCCTTCTCCGAAGAAGAAATCCCCATATTTGGTCCAAACCACAATCATGCACTCAACATCTCCGTCGAAGTTATAGGGAAAATCGTACCACTCTCTCTTGTCGATAACGGATCTGCCTTGAATGTCTTCCCATTAAGAACCTTCAAATGCTTAGGGCTAAAGGAAAGTGACCTCGCTCCAACCTCTACTATTGTATGTGCTTACGATAATAATCGTCGAGAAGTGATGGGATCCATAAAACTTGTAATGGGGGCTGGACCTATAAACCCTGTCGTTGAATTCCAAGTTATTGACATCCCACCTTATTTCAATCTGTTGCCCGGATGACTTTGGCTCCACAATATCAAGGGTGTGTCTTCCTCACTCCATCAAAAATTGAAATTCTTCACCGATAGACGAGTCATCACCATTTTGGGCAACGACGATAATACTGAGGGTGCAAGTACCAGCAGTCCAATCCTTGAGATATAGCATGGGTCAAATGATATGCTCCTATCAGGATTCCAAGTTGAACTACTTCTACTCCCGGCAGGGGACGATTTCAAAGAAAGGGTTTGTCCAAAATACGACCCTCAATGGAAATGTGATTCAGATGTTAAGAAACATGCACTTCATGCCCAGACTAGGGCTAGGGCAAAGACAGCAAGGGATACTTGAGCCCATTGTGCTGAAGAAAGCTTTCCCTCCTTGTGGTTTGGGATATCGACCATCAGAATAAGATCTCAGAATGATCCGCAAGTCTCGACCAAACAGAAGATTAGACTGCATCCAGACCATCCCAGGTGACTCCTAGAATGGACGATTCATTAAAGAGGGAGAGGACTTCCCCTTTTATGGATTTCCAGAACTATGGTATGACCATACAGACAAGAAGATGAAATCCGGAATGGATATATTTTTCCAGGATAGCTACCCATGGGCCGAAAGTTCCCAACACCATGTACAACTGCTCATCAAAGATATCAAAGAGACTAAGTAAAGTGACTCCGAGGACTCATTCAACTTGTAGAAACTAGGGCTAACACTCTCCATACTTCATTTAAGCACTACACCACTGGATCCATCCCACCTGATTAAAGCTGTTGATACACCTCTCCTTACCTGGCATGCTGCGCCCATTTTACCTGGTGAAATCCCACCTAACCCCAATGTTTACCCCATTTCTTCTTCTATTGTCTATCCTTGCTCAAATGTAATCGAGACCTCCTTTGATGAGGTTCTCAATGCTATTTTTCCAATCAATGAAATAAATAAAAAGTTTGAATATCTTGTTGTGCCTTACATTAATTATGTAGATTCTAAACAAACTTTTGATGATGATGATTTTGCAAATGAACAATTCTTAACTGGTCTAAATAAGGTTAATAACAAATAATATAACCGCGTTCAAGTTAATGAAGAAGTGACAGTCATTGTTAACCTCGGTTCTAGTAGCTAACTGTGCGAACTTAGGATAGGGGCTACCCTTAACGAGCATGAGCACGCACAACTCGAAGAATTGTTGAAGGAATTCGTGGATGTCTTCGCATGGTCCTATGATAATATGACCGACATTGATCCTAAAATAGCTCAGCATGAGATCCCCACTCTTCCAGATTACAAGCCGATTAAACAAAAGTTGAGAAAGCTACGCACCGAATGATTGCTCAAAATCAAAGAAGATGTGGTCAAACAGTTGAACGTGGGCTTCATTCGTGTGATCGAATATCCCACATGGCTAGCCAATATAGTGCCTATACCGAAATTAGGAGGGAAAGTCTGGATATGTATAGACTACCAGGACTTAAACAAAGACTCTCTGAAAGATGATTACCCATTACCCAATATCGACATAATCGTGGACAACACAACCAGTCATGCTCTTAAGTCATTCATCGACGGGTTTGTCGGATACAACCAAATCAAAATGCACCCAGATAACTAAGAAAAAACCCCGTTCATCACACCGTGGGGAACCTTTTGCTACATTATTATGCCATTTAGTCTCAAAAATGTTGGGGCTACCTACTAGAGGGCTGCCACAACCATCCTGCATGATCTTATTCATAAAGAAGTCAAGGTCAATGTGGATGATATGATTATCAAATCCAAAACTAGAGAAGGTCATGTTCCCACTCTCTGAAAGTTCTTCAAACGATTACAACAGTATCAGATGAGACTCAATCCGCAGAAATGTGTCTTCGGTGTTACAAAAGGAAAACTCTTGGGATTCATGGTCAGCGAAAAAGGGATAGAAGCAGATCCTGCCAAACTAAAAGCCATACTTGAGATGCCACCTCGCCGAACGGAAAAAGAAGTCCTAGTTTTCCTTGTGAAATTGAAATACATTATCCGGTTCATCACCCAGCTAACCTCCATCTGCGAACCTTTCTTCAAACTCCTCTGAAAGGATTCAACTAAGATTTGGAATGAGGCCTGTTAAG
This sequence comes from Sambucus nigra, assembly GCA_949130495.1. Classification (NCBI taxonomy): domain Eukaryota; kingdom Viridiplantae; phylum Streptophyta; class Magnoliopsida; order Dipsacales; family Adoxaceae; genus Sambucus; species Sambucus nigra. The sequence continues at coordinate 641,960,164 of OX422210.1, forward strand.
AAGCTTTTGACCGAATCAAACAATATCTGACCCAACCTTCGGTACTCATGCCACCACAACCTGGTCTCCCCTTGCTCCTATACCTAACCATAAATGACACGACAGCTGGGGCTTTGCTATCCCAATACCTTGAAGACTATCATAAAGAAAGAGACATTTATTATGCCAGTTGCAAATTAGGCAGATACGAAGTCAACTACACTACTTTGGAAAAAGCATGCGTCGCGCTTGTTTGGGTCACCCAAAAGTTACGACACTACATGATCACCTTCCCCATTAAGCTTGTATCCCAAATGAACCCCATCAAGTAACTAATTGAGAAACCTGCCTTATCCAACAGAATGGATCGATGGTTGATGCTCCTAGCCAAGTTTTATATCGTGTATGTCATGCAAAAATCCATGAAAGGAAGATCCATCTCTGACGACCTCGCTAATTACCCCATGGAAGAAGCTGACAACTGGATCTCTAAATTATCAAATGAAAGCATCTTCTACACCGCTCAAGACGATATCCGATGGCAAATGTTCTTTGACGGCACAGCCAACAAAAAGGGATATGGCATTGGGATACTTTTGATCGCCCCGGATGACTCCCACACTCCTATCGCCATCAAGTTGGATTTCCATTGCACAAATAATATGACTGAATATAAAGCGTGTACGGTAGGCCTTAAAGTTTATCTCAAGAAATTTATTCAATGCCTAGATATCTACGGGGACTCCGCCCTCATCATTGGTCAGGTACTCAGAAAATGGAAAGTCAAGGAGGAGAAACTCCAACCCTTCCATGCCTACTTAGAAGAACTAGCCTCCCAATTCCAAGACATCACCTTCCATTACCTACCTCGAGCAAAAAATAACCTAGCCAATGCCCTTGCTACCCTAGCCACTATTTTCGACATGCCCGAAAGAATAACAATGGCCCCCTTCCTAGTCCAAAAGCAAGACAAACCAACCCACTGCTACCACATTTAGCTCATCACCAAAGAAGATCCCGAGCTAGACAATTACTGGTATTATGATATCTGGCACCTTCTCAAGCATGGTAGGTATCCTGAGGGTTCCAACAAGAAATACCGGGCAACCCTCCGAAGATTGGTCGCCCAGTACATCATTTGTCACAAATCACTGTTCAAAAGGAACTTTGATGGAACCCATCTACACTGCATCGCAGGGGTTGACACTGAAGAGGTAATGCAGAAAATTCACAGCGGGGAATATGGGACCCACATGAACGGTCACATGCTTGCCAAGAAAATCATGCGACAAGGCTACTACTGGACCACCATAATCCAGGATTGCACCACCTATGTCCGGAGATGCCTCAAATGCCAACAGTTCTCTAACCTTCAACACCTACCTCCGCGTGAATTATACAGCATGAATTCTCCCTAGTCGTTCTCCACCTGGGGCATTGACATCATAGGAAATGTTACACCCAAGGCCTCCAATGGGAATGAGTTCATCCTGGTTGCCATTTATTACTTCACCAAATGGGTCGAAATCGAGTCATACCCAGTCCTGAAAGCTAAGAAAGTGGCCAAGTTCATCAAGAAAAATATTATCTACCGATATCGGGTTCCGTATGAGCTAGTGTCAGATAACGGGTTGCATTTTGAGGCAGAAGTCACAGAAGTGATCAATGAGTATAGGATTCAGAGACACAAATCTTCTCCCTACCGTTCTCGGACTAACGGTACAGTCGAAGATGCTAACAAAAACCTTAAAGCCATCATCAATAAGATGACTGAAAGTTGTCAAGATTGGACCGATCGAATCCCATACGCCTTGTGGGGCTACCGAACCTCAATCCGAACCTCTACTGGGGCTACCCCTTACTCTTTAGTCTACGGCATGGAAGTAGACCTACCTGCGGAGCTGGAAATACCCTCGTTATGCGTCATGCTTGAAAGCAAGGTCAGTGAGGAGGATTGGCATCAAAGCCGCCTCGATGAGCTGTCACTCTTAGACGAAAATAGACTGAAGGCATTGTATCACATACAAGGGTACCATCACCAAATAGCGTTTTTATTCAATAAGAGAGTCAAGGATCGCGGTTTCTGAGAGGGGGATTTATCCCTCAAAGAAATAGTATAGCCCATCTGGGACCCCAGAGGGAAATTCAAGCCCAATTGGAGTGGCCCATATATCGTCAAGAAAATCTTATCCGGTGGTGCCGCCATGCTCATCGACTTAGATGGAGAAGAGATGGCTCGTCCAGTCAACCTGGACAGTCTCAAGAAGTTATACCCCTATTCCAAAATCTTGGTGCGCTACGACTCTTCTCATCTCCCTTCTATTCTAAAGAAAAATACCTTCATTTCCCTCTATCCAGAACTACGTGGTCCTGATCCTCTGCAAAAATCATTCTAAAAAAAAATTAAAACCTTTCAAAAAACCCTAGAGGTAAGTAGGTAGCTCATACATCTTACATGAGCACGGCCCTTTCTTTTTCACAAAAACCTATTATTTTCTTGTCTCTGAGAACAACAGTTCATTCTAACATATATTTGAACAAAAGGATTATGCATGCCTTAGCGATCAGTATAGATAATTCAAAATACAAAATTCATCGAAAGGCACAGCTAAATGATCAAAAACTTGTTTATTTCATTAATAAGAAATTACAGCGCAATTATATAAGAAAAGGAACGGATAACTCCCTTCCCCCTACCTTCCTAAAAAGCCAAATAAATTCTCAAATTTATTCCCCAGTACAAAATAAACTCCCCCTAAGAGCCCTACCCACAGCTACCAGAGGAACCCACTCCGTCATCTTCTACATCCTGGGGTCCCTAAGCTTCCCCTGCTTGAATGGAGTGTCGCAGACGCTCCATGGACCGATAAGCTTGAACCAACCTCGAAAAAACTACCACACCTCCCTCCAATGTATCAGATAAAATAAGCCACCTTTGTTCAGTCTCGACTACCAACATCTTGCTGACCACTCTTCTCCACAACCATTTCATATTATCCCCAGGGATATGCCAAACTCTCCCAGCAGACTGAGAGGGACGGGTCGATGGACACCGACTCTCCCATAAAGAGTCAAGCCTCATGCGCAAACTCTCTGTCAAATCTTCTACTGAAAAGAAGTCTAGTGTCCAAGGTGGCACAATCTTCTCCCAGCCAAATTAGCGCAGAAGATCCCAAGGGAAATAAAAAGAGATCTGTCTGAGACCATCCAGCCGAACGTACGGGTATTCTCCCAGTTCTAGAATTGGCAGAAGATGTCCCCACCAAGGCACTGATCAGTATAGATTTAGAGCCCCATGCTCCACGAACCAGTTCTCCCAACTCTCAATATCCAGACCCAAACTGATGAAATGGCGCGAAAAGAAGTTGGGTACAACCGACAAAGGATATTCTGGAGGAGTCACCAAGCAAAATCTTTCAGACAACCACATGAACAACATCACAGGGCTACCCCTCAAAAAGTCAGAACAACCTTCTCGCTAGGTATCCAGGCCATTCAGGGCCTTTGCCAGTATCACCGCCGCAGGATTACGATGGTAGGACATCCATGAAGTAATAGCTATAAGTTGTGGGTCCACTAACAACTCCCTGGTCACTAGCAGTAATTTTGAAATGAAGCCCAGAGCGATGGCTCTGGCATATCCAGCATCACCAACCTCCTACAAATGCACGGACTACAACACCGCCGAAAGGGAGATCATACCTCCAGCCACCAGTGGTCAGGCCACCGAGGGAGAAATACAAAGAAGCCCGATCAATAAATCCCTGTGAGAATGGGAAAGCTCAGATAGAGTCGCAGTAACGCTGGGATTTATCCCCATCATGGAAGAAAATTCCTCGTAGGTAGGACAAATCTCATCCAAGACAAAGAGGAATACATGGTCTTCGAGGTACCAAAATTGTACCACCGCCATCAGCATGTTCCACTCTATGGGCTGATTATGCCATAAAGAAACTCGACGAATGTTGAAAGAATCATAGTCGACGTTGTAAGAGCACATTGCCTCCAAAGTCTCGACGTAGTTAGCAAACTCAACACTACTAGGGAGAGCCATCTCATAGAATAAGAAAGTAGGAATGTGAAGGTGTGATGAAAATACTCTAACCTTACCCCTCTTTTATACTTGAAAACCCTCACAAAAAACATAACTCGTGCAGAAATCGAAGGGAACCCTGCCCCATAAGGTACCAAAGGCTGAAGAGAGTACCAATCAAAGCCCTTATTGATTATACTGGACTGACCTACCGATAGGCAGGACAAGGGGCTTGTCGATCAGTAACCCCCTATTTTTAGAAATTTACATTTTTTATCTTTTGCCAAAATCAGAAAACTTAATAAAAATAAGTTGATATTCTCAACAGAATTTTTAAAATCCCCTTTTTATCTTTATATAAATCCTCATTGTGGATAAAACTTTCCTTCAAAATCCCAAAATTATTTCTTTTTACGATCTCAGCAGCAAAGTAAAAAGAGCATATGCATGCATTCATTCATTCATCATTAACAGAAGATAATAAAAAAAACTCGTTTGCATTACATAGATATTTTTCTGTGTTACATCAATATTGCAGGAAATAAAGAAAAGAAAAATAAATGGGACTCAGCCCGAACCCACATTCTCTCTCTCTCTCACTTACCCTTCCCCATCTCTCTCCTAAGAGCTTCCACCCTTGTGACGTGCTCTCTTTCCCCTGTGGCAAGATGACGCACCACCGCTACCCAAACTAAACTCCTCTCTGAATAAGGCACGAGGCAAGAAGGAACAGGAACTGTGTACCAAAAATGGGCAGTCACCGAAGATATCCAGTCCCTGATATCCCTCAGCTAAGTAGTGGACACTCGAACTTGCTGCAAGAAAAGGCAAAATCAGTATCAAGAAGAAAAGATCAAAAGAAACTGAGGAGAAGGAAAGGAAAAATAAGATATACCAAAGGATGAAGAACCTCCAGAGAAAGAGACCTCCCCGACTGCCAATTGGCCTTCCGCCACTGATACAAAAGGCAAAAGTCCCCAATAGTCTCATCCTTTAGAGCGATCAACTGGGTATTACACCCAATCACCTCATAGAACCACGTCTGCCAAAGATAAGAAATCCACAATAAAAAAGAGACGCATAAGGAAAATGTGAATGTATGAAAGGAAAATGCACAAATTAAAGAATACCTCAAGAAGATACGTGGCTCCAGTGAAAGACTGTTGGCAGCACCGACTGAAAGCATCCAAAGAAAATAAAGGGTCGCCAAAGTTAGGCTCCCCCAATCATAGAGAGTGATGTTTGAAAACATCCTCAAATATGGAAAAAACCATAAATGGACGACGTCACCGCTCGACACCCCCAAAAATCCCCCCAGCACTAGGAAAATGAACGGTCGGGCCATCTGCCTCACTTGCAGCCCGTCCTCCACATCAATCACCCTACCTAGCAAGACATCCCTCATCAAGGACAAACAAATGGAGTCCGAGACACTATCCTCCCCACATCACCAAGCGTCGTTCTCACCTCCTCCGGCCTCACCGACAAAGAGAGATCCACCTCTATTTACTCTCCATCGCAATCTATCCCCAGTAGCTGTTGCACGTCTATGGGAGTCACAGTCATCTCCTCGGTGAAAATAAAATGGAAAGTGTGGGTAGTGTCCCACCACCTCTCTCCTAGAGCGCATAAGATCATCGTCGAACGAGGCGTCTCAACCAGCACAGACGTCAGCCTCCCAAAGCCTGCTGACGATACTACCCAAAGCACCACGGGTGGAAGGTGCTCCCAAACATCCTTAAGCCCCGTTGTCCAGCGGGCATGCATAGTCAAAAAGGAAACATCAGACTGCCAAAAGAAAAATCCTTATCAAAATCCAAGAAAAAAGGAAAACCATCAAAAAAGAATGCCAAAAGTCATTTCACTTACATAACCGCCAGGGTTCACCACCCTCGAAGAGCGATGATGCGACGGCTCCCGCAGTAAAGTTCGCTCATTCGCAATCAGCTCGAATGCATCAAAAGAGTTCTCACTCCCCAAAGAAAGAAGCTCCCTGGCCCTCCACTCCACATTTGCTCAGTCATCAACAGCCAACCACTCCCGGTGTACCGCAGTGCTCATAAAGGCGGCTATTTTTTAGAGATCAGAATGCTAGAACGATTCACAGAAGAAAATCGCAGAAAGAGAGAAGTCAAGAAGCTGTGAAAAATGAGGGGAACCCGCCCTCTTTTATAGGATGACAAAGGTCATGTCGATCGTCACTGCACCCCCACCTACCGATCATCACTGACCCTTTGCCTTATTAAGGCAGCTCAAAAGTCCATGACACTACTGAATGGCACCTTCCACACCAAGCCGATTGGCACCCCCCTTAAATTTTTGTACAGAAACTACCAAAAAATACCAGAAAACCGTGAAAAATCCTCAGAAAATTCCTAAAAATCCCAAAAAGGATTTAGAACATTTTCACCAAGAAAATTTTGCACTCCCAAGTGAACCTCCCCCCGACAATGTCCCCAGAGGACCTCTAAAGTATCCCAAACTTCAGGATCATCTCCTATTCCCCAAAGGTCTAAAATTTCCCCAAGAAATACATCCAAACCCTAGACCACCTAATTACTTCCCCAGCATCAAATTGGTTGTTCCCCCAGTAAAGTCTCTAGAAGACACGAAAGTTTACCCAACTCAAATCTAAATCACAAGGTAATTTCCCTGGTAGAGTTCCTCGAGAACATCTCAACTTAAAACTGCAGAATTGGCTTCGACCCATAAAATTGGTCATCTCAACTTAAGCCCTCAGAATTGGCTTCGACCCACAGAATTTGTCTCTCAACTTAAGCCCGCATAATTGGCTTTAACCCGTAGAATTGGTCATCTTAACTTAAGCCCTCAGAATTGGCTTCGACCCGCAAAATTGGTCATCTCAACTTAAGCCCTCACAAGTGGCTTCAACCCGCAAAATTGGTCATCTCAAGTTAAGCCCTCAGAATTGGCCTCGACCTGCAGAATTGATCATCTCAACTTAAGTCCTCATAATTGGCTTCGACCCGTAGAATTGGTCATCTCAACTTAAGCCCACAAAATTGGCTTCGACCTACAAAATTGGTCATCTCATCTTCAAGCCATCAGAATTATCTTTGACCCACAGAATCGATCACCCTCATCTTTAAGCTCACAGAATTGGCTTCGACCCGTAGAATTGGTCATCTCAAATATAGCCCTCAGAATTGGCTTCAACTCGCAGAATTGATCTCCCTCATCCCTAAGCCCTCAGAATTGGCTTCGACATGCAGAATTGATCACCCTCATCCTAAGCCCTCAGAATTGGCTTCAACCCACAGAATCAATCACCCTCATCCCTAAGCCATCAAAATTGGCTTCGACCCACAAAATCGGTCACCCTCATCTTTAGTCCTTCAGAATCTGCCTCGACCCTCTGAATCGGTCATCCTCATCCTTAGGTCCTTAAAATTGACCTTGACCCTCTGGTCATCCTCTTTCAAAGGCATCATGAGGTGTCTATTCAATGACTTTCATTTGTTCCAAACTCACCCGTTGAGGGTCTCTATAAACACCCCATTCTAATACCCCCATAACCTCTCCTTAGGTCCCTAGCACCTCTTTTCATCAATGCAAACCTAAATCATACCCCGAGTACTAACCTAGCAACCATCGATCATTCCCAAGCTTCGTTTGACCAAAATTCAAACTCTTCAGCTCGACCGAGATTGAATAAATTTACAAAGGTCATTAAAACTCCTTTCTAACGGTCTATTTCGTGCATGATTCTGACTTACGGTGCGAATGAACAACCCATTTTCCCCCGAAACCTGATTCGGAGGTCACTAAACACTCCTAGGCTCCTTTTGACCAAAGTCGACCCTTTAGCTCAACTGAGACTGAATGAATCTTTGAAGGGCACTAAAACCCCTTTCCAACGGTCCGCTCTGGGCCCAATTTTGACTTACAGCACGGACGAACAATATGTTTTACTTCGAAAGGTCACTGAATGCTTCTAGGCCCCATTTGACCAAAGTCAACTCCCCGAACTAAGTCAATCTCTTTGGAATGTCAAAGTACATCTCCTAACTTTCCAACGGTCTTCCCCGTACATGATTTTGACTTACCATGAAGACGAACGATCCGTTTGCATCCGATGATTCCATGTCTAAAGGACCGATGAATGCTTTCGAGACACATCTGACCCAAAGTCAACTCCCAAACCCGGGATCAGTCCAAAGACTTTCGAAGGTAACTGAAGTACCTTTCTAATGGTTCACCCTGTACGCTATTTGGATCAACGGTTTGCGCTCTACGATCGATTTTTTAAAGGAACCTAAAAGAGACTGCCAAATGACAGGTTCCAAACCCTGCATGTCGGCAGTGTGCCTAAACACACCTGTCGATTGGCAGGACCATGGCTATACCGATCGATAATGCCTTGGGCCTAAAAAAAGGAGGGCCTAATCTCATTCCAAAGGGAGAACAAGATCTGAAACCTATCATGCTCAGTGAGCTTAGAAAACCCCTCTCGATTTCAGCGTGATTTTTACACCCAAATCCCTTTCCAACCTTCACTTTTCATCATCCTTTCCATCAAACTTGGTGAATTAAGTACCCTCCATCATCACCCAAGTGCAAGGGCTGCTCTCCAACATCCAAGATCAAGCTCAAAATCTTCAAGAAGCTCCAATTTTCTCCACTCTCTCCTTAAATTCTCCTAAATTCTCATTAGTTTGTTTTGTTACTTAATAATTTTATTCTCTCATCTCATATATCCTAATATACGTTTTATTTAGTATTATTGCACATCTCTTATTTTGATATCAATAAAACCCAAAAAATAAAAATAAAAAGAGGGTTTGCTCATAAATTCCAAACGGGAATTCTCACACTTTTATCATAACTAAAACACTTTTTTTTACACACACACATATAAGAGAAGTCCCCGGTTGGATTTATGGGATAAATCCCACCCCTCATTTTGCATACGAACTACGTGGAATTTGATGCCTCTATAGGCTACGTAGGCATCTCGAGGTAAAACTAGAGACTCGAGTCCTATTCCTACTTTTTTGTATCCTTGTATATTCTTTAAATTTAACTCTATTAAATTTTGTATGTTTATATATACATATTTGTTCTTAGTGGCGTATTATTCAATATGCGTTATGGTTCCATTATAACGATCAACACTAAGATAATCACGTTAATCCTATTTTCTAATATTACTTTTAGGAACATTACTATGGATGACTTGCTTTATCTCTTCCGTGATATAAGTCGATGATTTCTATCTCCACTATATATACACATGCACACATATCACGGGGAAATAAAGTAAAATAACAATAACCCATGAGAGGCTGTAAGGGCGGAATGGGTGCCTAACACCTTCCCATTTAGTAACTTAGCCTCAGGACCCTTTTTGAATGATTTTAGTTTCGTATGTATCAATATGTCATTGGATGTTGTCCTTCGGGATGGCTCCCTTTTTCTTTTGTCTGTTTTGAGTAAAATAGACTGGAGACTCCATCTCTCTATATTTTCACCTTATCACCGACGTCGGCCGATGCGCTCCCGAGAGGAATACACGGGACCAAGATCCTCTCGATATGAAGGGGAAACCCCCTCTTCTTCGTCTCTCTCTCCATGAGGATCAGAGGGGATGGATACAGCATGTTTGAACCCAGGTGGCGGTTATGCTGAAGGGGGTGTCGTGGTCTATTTGAGGTCAAACAGCGACTAACGTTGATTAAGGCTAGCCTGGTATGAGGCCTAATAACTGCATGGTGTCTCAGTTTATCTAAGCCTAGGCAGCGGCTTCTTGTTAGTTCATCTGCGGTCATAGGGACTTTATTGTTTATATCAATATACATAAGTGTGATAAGTGTGGGTGTGTGCTAGTGAAGCCTAAGCATGGATATTCTCAGTGGTGTGTGAAAAATGTGAGTAGAAGTGAAGCTAAGTGTAAGTGTGTGAAGTGTACATGGAGAGTATATACAAGTGTGGTGTGTTCAATGTATAAGTGAGTGAAAAGTGATATATACATGAAGAAGGAGCATGATAGATATAAGCATGAGGTAGATATACACAAAAGGTAAATAGAAGAAAAAAGGGAACATACAGGTGGAAGCATATGCACAAATGAAGAAAAGAATAACACCATGTAAAAATAGAGTCTAGTCCTCTTAAAATGTTCCACAACATAGTCGCCACTATGGTCATCCCGAGGGGGTGGGAGGGCTTCCCTATGGAATGCACATGGGATTGTAACCTTTCTCAGGGCACTCGGTCGTCACCAATGTGGGGTAATATGTAGAGATAGAGTCTCCAGCCTATTTTGCACAAAACAGGTAAAAGAAATGTTGTCGCCTCAAGAGAATGGTATCAAGGACAATACTGATCCTTGTGAAACCAGGTAGTTCAAAGGTCCGGGGAATAAGTTACAAAATGGGAAGGTGTTAGACACCCATCCTTCCCTTTAGATCTCTCATGGAAATATGTTAATCTTCTCCTATTAGACTCGATGAAGTGTGTGCTTATGTTCATAATATAAATGGATAATGGAATCGTTCCACTCGCGTCATGGAAAAGAATGGAGTGAATTCATCCTTACGAGTGTTCCTAAAAAATAATAATTCAAAATATAATGTAAATGTTTGTCGAATCACAAGTTGTTATAGAAGAATGAATGTATATATCGGACAAGACACAAGCATGCAAGAATATATATATATATATATATATATATATATATATATATATAATAAAAAAAAGCATAACAAATGTGTATAAGGGGGACTCGAATCTCGGGATTTTCCTAAAAATGCCTACGTAGCCCAGGGGCATCAAAGTCGAGGTAGTTCGACGATAACATAAGGTGGGGTTTAACCCATAATCCAAATGGGGGATTTCTCTTATATGTATGTATAGACATAAATGTGCTTTAAGTGTGATAATGTTTAGTAAGAATCCCTCTTTTGGAATTTATAGATAAATCCTTTTTTTCTTGTTTTTTGGTTTTTTTATGAAAATAAAGTATGTGTAATATATGTGATGTAATGAAATAAAGCGCTAAAGTATAAATAAAACAACTAATACTAAAATAAGAGCATTTAGATACAAGGATGGAGAATTGGACCTCCTTATGAATACTTGAAGTGGATCTTGAGTGTAGATACGTTGATCTTGCAATGAGGTGAAGGTTGTATGATGACATGGGGGGAATCTACTAAATGAAGTATGAAAAGGATGGAAGGAATGTGGGAAATGGGCTTTTTAGGAAGGGAGAAACTCTGAATTCAAAAGAATGTTCTCTGAATTGCTAAGATGGATGTTAAGGGGCACTTTTCAAAGTGAGGTCATGGCCTCTATTTATAGGATCAAGGGGGTTCCAATCGACAGGGCCCTGGACCTGCCTATCATCATAGAACCCCAGACACACTGTCGATAGGCAAGATGCCATTTGGCAATCTGGGATAGGTTTTTCAAAAACCTGGTCATAAAACTCGAACCGTAAGATATAATCAGGTACAAGGTGAACAGTTGATAAGGGTATTCAGATATCTTTAAGAATCCTTTTAGCCACTCCCGGGTCCAGGAGTTGACTGAGGTTATGCGGTGCTCTAAAGCTCCCGTTGGTCACTAAATAAGAATTTTTTTAAGGAAAATCGATCATTCATCTAAATCGTAAGGCCTATTTGCACATGGGATGGAAATTTGGGAAAGGGATTTAGATCCCTTTGATATTTCATTCATCTTTGTTCAGTTTAGAGAATTAACCAAGATCATACCGGGCTCAAAAGCCCCCGGTGACCCTTTGGAGTAAAATGGGTCATTCGTCCATACCATAAGGTCAATTTGTCCACGGAGTGGACCATTGGAAAGAGTATTCAGAGCCTTTAAAAAATTCATTGAACTTTTCTTATGCTAAAGAGTTGACTGGGGTCAAATGGGGCATGAGATTTCTCGGTGGCCTCTAGGCCAATTTTTGGGGGTAAAATGAATTGTTTGTTTGTATCATAAGCACGATTTGCACACAGAGTGGACCGTTGGAAAATTCAATGAGCTTTGCTTAGGCAAGAAAGTTTATCGGAGTCAAATGGGGCTCGAGAGTGCCTAGTGGCCTCCAAATTAGTTTTAAATAGTGAAACAGATCGTTCGTCTGAACCATAAGGCCAATTCGAGAACAGGGTGGACGGTTAAAAGTGGAGTCAAAGCACTTTGAAGATTCATTGATCTTCCATTCAGACAAGAAAGTTGATCAGAGTCAAATGAGGCATGGGAGCGCCCAGTGGCCTTTAGATTGGTACTCAGAGTATGACCTAGGGTTTACAGTGAACAAGTGAGTGCTAGGGACCTAAGGAGGTCCTTAGGGGGGGCCTAGGATGAGGTGTATATAGAGTTATTAGAAAAATATGATGTTGGTATTATCTCATGTTACTTATATAGATATAGTTCTTACAAGGTTCAGTATGCAGGATTCCAAGAAAGGGTTTCTCCCTTTTAGGCATGGAATTATTTTATCTAATGATTGGTGTCCTAATACACCTGATCAGATAGAGAGGATGAGGAACATACCTTATGCTTTGGCAATGGTAAGCCTCATGTATGTTGTGGTTTGTATTAGATCATATATCTATTATTTTGTTGGCATGGTAAGTAGATCCCAGTCTAATCCCGAAGAGGAACATTGGACAACTATGAAGCTCATTCTCAAATACCTAAATAAGACTAGAGATTATGTGTTATTCAGTGGAGATTCTAGCACCTGTTGGGTACATAAACTCGAATTTTAAGTCGGATAGGGATTTTAGGAAATTAACCGTCGGATATGTGTTTACCCTAGGAAGTGGAGGCATAATTTGGAAGAGATCAATCACGTATTTCTAATTCGACAGTAAAAGTCAAGTATGTTTTCTTTTGAGAGGCGAAAACAACGGTTGTATGGCTTTGGAACTTCCTAAGTGACTTGGGTGTGGTCCTTTAGTATAATTGTTTATTACGCTTTATTATGATAATAACGGTGTGGTTACGAATTCAAAAGAATCAATGACTCACAAGAGGGAGAAGCACATTGGACGCAAGTATGACTTGATTCGGGAGATCATGTAAAGGGGCAACGTCATCGTGACCAAGATTTCATCTGAGGATAACCTGCCAAATCCTTTTAAAAATATCTTACCATCTAGGAATTTTGACAGTCGCATAGAATGAATGGGAGTCTAGTGACTAAGTCAAAGATTATTGGGATTTTTTTCTTAAAACCATGTGGAAAATATTTATTATTGATTAATAAAAGATATTTATATTTATTTTAAAATGATAATGAAGTTCGTGATAATGCCTTGTATTTGTTTAAATATATATATATATATATATATATATATATATATATATATATATATATATATATATATATATATATATATATATATATATGTCCATTAATAAAGCCTAGTAGGAATTCTAGTGAGTCAACTTCATGTTTATCACAAGGAGATCAGAATTTCGGTTTTTGAACTATTGAAAAGTTCACAAATTAAATAGGGAGTTGACATCATATAGGAATGGTTGAGATTCAATCCTAGTAGTTTATCTCAAACTACCAGAACCTTTATGATGGTTTGAGAACTTGTGCGATAGTTCAATAAAGGATTGTGATCGGTACATCCTAGGACTATATTGAAAAGGACCACCCGTGAGATTTGAGTCTAAGGTTTATCTTAATTAGACTCGAGCAATTTCACACCTTTTGCAAAGGGTGCATAGATTCTTAATCCTGAGAATTATAAGGATTATAATGCTTATGTGATTGTTTCTTTAATTTCTATGGGTGAGACTTAATCTTAGATTGAATCGTATGATCCCCACATATTGGGTAACGGTTATGTAAGTAGGTTTGAGATCTTAATTCCGAGGCATATATGTCTGGGGATACCTTGGGTTATGATACCTCCTTGATAGACTCATAAGATTTATTTTCACCAGTAAACTCAATTAGTGGATTATTTATAATCCAGTGGAGTAGAAAGATAAGTTAAGTTTGAGAATCAAGGAATAGATTAGATGTTGGTTAAAGTCAATTAGCAACAAATTGATTTGACTAAGTGTGTATCGTAAGCTTAACATGGAGAATCATAGTATATACCATTATCAACTTTGCAAATAGGACCTCAATATATACAAGTGATTTTTGAGATAATTAAATTGGAGAGAAGTCATAATTATTTAGTGAAATCCATTATGACTAAAGAAAGAAAGGAAATAAATACGGTAAAAGTAATTTGGGCTTTCCAATTATTTATTTGGAGATAAATTAATTATTTATTTTGGGCCCTAGTGTAGTCCATATACCCAGGTAGTCAAGCCCATACTCTCAAGAAACCCAATTTCACCCAAGTTGGCCTTCTGTACTTGTATATAAAGGTGTGTGAAAGAGTTTTAATTATTATTCATTATTAGTTGAGATGGGTGAGTGAAACACTATTCATGTTTTTGTGAAGAGAATTAGCGAGATACCACCATATCTCAATTGTAAGCAAAGGTTTTCATCTCAAAAGGTGTCCACCCACTTACTTGACTTTGGGAAGGATCATACACTAGCAGAATCAAGCTTTCAGAAAGTTTATGCAAGATTTTGGAGATTCAAAAGAAGAAATCCCTACATCATCAACAAATACTTTTCTCCCCATAGGATGGCAACCGGATCTGCAAAGGTCATGTGTTCTAAACCCTGGGTTTGTTCTTCAAACCTAGTTTTTTATTATACATTTTTCTATTATTTGATTAATCAAAGATATATGGCTGAAAATTTTTATTTCACGTATATCGATCCCCAATGATATACACATCAGGTTCCACTAGATCGGGCCACAAATGATGATTTTACTTTGAAGGGGAAATCCTTTTTTCTTATAGTGATAGGAAACCTGAGCACCGATGCTATTAAATTTCTGACTACTTGCAATAAAAACACTTGCCTTTTGGATTTTAACTGCTCCCTGAGGATTATGAACTTTTTAACCACTTCTCGTTGCACCTGAAACTTAACCTTCTTCTTCATCCTCCATTTTAGGAAATAAGTTGAGGTCTTTTGTACAACTAATAGCATGCCTTGGATTGTGATGATGCTCACTACCACCTGAATCTCCTTAATCAATTCCACTACCCACTTAGTCCAACTGCTGAATAGTGTAATTCAGGTGTAATTGCTTAAAGGACTTATGTAGTTGTTGGATCACGAAATTAATATGTTTAATGCAATGGATCCCTAGTTCATCTGAGTTGAAAATCATTGAAAGAAAAGTATTCTTAAGAGGAGTTTCGTCAACCAACATTGGTGTTTATTAACTCTCATTGATCTATTCTTTAAAATTAAATGTGTTTGTCGAGAACTTCCATGTTGGGGGAATTGAACGTAATCACCTTAAATTTCAAAGAATTGTCAAGTAAGAATTTTAAAACCCCATGATACAGTGATTAATTCCTTCTGGTGGGGAGAAAACTCAACCTAACCGAAGGAATTAATCACATCACCTTTAAAAAACTAATGGGAATCATGGGCTAAATAATTTTATGATCCTCCATAGTTAGAACAATGTTTAATAATATTCCACTCCTTGAAAATTATTCCGACAAAAAACTTTTAATTTTAAGCCTAAAGCAAGGTGGATAAAAATTATACCCATTTTTGAAATCTTAGAATCATCATTTAAAAATATGTTCAATTAAATATGTGGTAATTAAGCTTTTGGTTAAATTTTAAATTAGCTTTCCTATACCATTAACAAGAAGTAATCCCGCCGAGCATCCTAATTCCTTGTTAAATGAACTTTCTCGTTAGGAGATTAAATCATTTCACACTAAATTAGGTAGATAAAATAGCTTTCAATTATTGTATCTGAATAGTCCAGAAAATATATGGCCAACATAATTAAATAGTCGATATCTTTTGGTTCCAAAATTAATTACAGTGACTTTGTTGGGTCGATATCACTACTTGTGTTTAAATGCATACTATCGGTTCATTCTTTAAAATAAAATCTTCCCATACTAAACTTTTCAGTTGGAGAGATCAAACATACGTACATTCAATTACAAGGAACTATGACTTAAAAATTTTAAAATCCTATGACAACATGATTAATTCTCTCCGCTGGGAGGAAATTCAAAATAACATGAGAAAATAATCACATCACCATTTAAAATACCGATGGAGACTCTCGAGTTAATTATGAAACCTCTCTTCCCCTTAATATTTATAACTGAAGGTATTATTGAAAATTATTATATTCTAATTTTCTCAATGATAATATCCCAATTTCTTGTATGACTTAATTCAACAATTCTCACTATTCTAATTTTCCAAAATAATAAAATATTTTAATTAAAATAAAAACTCGAAGATCAAAATATAATTTCTAAAACAAATTGATTACATAATTTAACTCAATAGATAATTTTTTATATTTAAAAAAATTGTGATCTAGGACGATCACAAAAATAATCCATATTTTCCATAATAATACGGGTATTTAATTAATTGATTAGTCAACACATGATAATTATCAACATGTGTGGATATGATAGAAATATAATAAAACATAAACACGTGCAATTATAAATCAAACATGAAATAAATTCCCTTTTAATCATTCCCTAGAGTTCATCTTGAAGTAGAACTCTTAAAGAATAAAAATAGCATTTGACGTAGACTTCTCAATGAGTAAGAGGCCTCTTTGAATTGTACTTCCTCATAAACTGGACTTCTTCATGAATTTGACATTTTAAAATACTCTTCTACATGTTCGAAATTGATCGAAATGAAGAACCAGAGAAAATCTATGAAAACCATCATTAAATAAAAAAAATGGGGTAGGCTACCAGGGTTGGATCGAGTTGGGTCAGGGGCTGAATCGAGTTGATTTCAGGATCCATCTGGGTGTAAGGACGAATCCAGTCGAGTCTGGAAATTTTGCAAAACTATATTGTTTTGATCTTCATCTCCACTTTGCAAAAATCTTCCAAACTTGATCAGAACTTCACCAATCTCCATAGAAATTCCTTCATGGCCAAACCCCATAAAAATATAAAATCCTAAGTAGTAAAAACTATTACATCCCCTCACAAATTCATACAAATACGTGATTTTTATTAATTAAAATATACAATCAAATCACAGAAAATAACTGTGCATTAACCACCGTAACATGATGAAAAGGATTTAATTATTAGAACCCTATAAAATCATTATAGTATAATATCATACAAAAATATGTAAATACTACGACATGCAAAACTAGGGTTCATAGTGGATAATATGGATCTTCTAAAACATAATGAATCTTTAACAATGTTCGCTGATACCAATTGATGGAATTGACATTAAAAAATATTATGCCCAGTGACATTTGATTCATCAAGTTTTAGATTATAAAAAAAAACTAAATTAGATATATGTAACTAGATTGAGGGTTTAGATTACCATACCTTTAGGATCTTATAAGTGATAAAATATAGGATAAAATGATGAAGAATATAATGTAGTTGGTGATTCACCACCAAGAATACGTTTATAGATGAGCAAAAGACATTTGATCTTTTACTTCATGATTTACCCAAAGCAGGAAATAAGCATGGGAACTTGTGGAGATGAAAACTAGGTGAAATAGGAGAAAAATATTTTCTCTCTCCTAATCCCTCACAAAAATGTGAATAATATTTTTGTCTCATTCTCTATGACCTTTAGGAGCATTAATTTAGCTTATACCCCTTCCCAAGACCCATATATATATATATATGTTCATGAAGCAGGATTGATCCAATTAGGGTTTCCAGAAAGTTATGAGCTTGATGCTTGGTATATGGACTATACTAGGGACCCAAAGAAAATAATTAATTTAGCTTCCAAAAAAATAGGGAAATACAAAATTAGACTTAGTAATCAATTTCATTTTCTATTTAATTATAATTAATTCTACTAAATAATTGTAACTGTAATCCAATTTAATTATCTCAAAATTGCTTCAACAAAGAGCCCTTGTTTGCAAAGTTAGATAGTATATAATATTATTCTATGAATTAAGTATTCAATACCCAATTTGTGAAATTCAATTTACCATGAATCGATTTTCACCAACGTCTTATTTATTCTTTGATCTCAAATTTTACTTGTTTGATACTCTAATGGATTATATGATGATACGAGAAATCAGACACATGTCGCTCTCGAATCATCATATCAATTGTAGAGTGAACGTAAAGCAAGTGATAAAGTAAAGAAAACAAAATATAGAGTGGTTCGGCTATAAAAATGAGCCTACGTCTACTTTGGTGCTTCACTCTCATTATGTGTGTAGTGTAATACAAGTTTACGATGCCATAAGAGGCGTACAAGAGAG
The DNA here is from genome assembly GCA_949130495.1 of Sambucus nigra. Lineage (NCBI taxonomy): Eukaryota > Viridiplantae > Streptophyta > Magnoliopsida > Dipsacales > Adoxaceae > Sambucus > Sambucus nigra. The sequence continues at coordinate 641,978,521 of OX422210.1, forward strand.
AGAATAGAGAAGAATACATGTAACTGACTAGACAAACAACCAAGGATGAAGCCTGCCAGAGGTTGATCTTGCTGCGTCAACGGAGAATGGGAGCCCCCCAAGTTTGGTATCCTCTAAAGAGAGAGAGAGATGTGAGTCTGGCAGGGCTTCGTCGGGTAATTATCTTGTCGGTACTTGTAATTATGAGGTGATCTCCTCTATTTATAGGAGATATAAAGGTGGTGTCATGTTCCTAGGAAACGTGACATATGGATAAGTATGGAAAATAAGGAACCCCTCTAAAGGAGGGACAACTAGAAATTATATGAGTGGGGGTTATGGCCTATTTGAACCTAGGTAGCAGCAAGTCTGAAGGGTACCATAACCTATTTAATCCTAGGCAGAAGCCATGTTAAAGGGATGTTGCAGCCTGTCTGAGGCCAGGTAGTAGCATATGCAAGCCAAGGCAAATTATATGGTGTCGCGGCCTTTTTTATCTGAGACAGCGGCACTTGTTGAATACTCTGTGCCAGTAGGGACTGTATTGGCCATATCATTAAGCCCCAAAGTCGTGGTGTCAAGAGTTGGCGAGTTAGGGATGAGAATTTATAAATGCACAAGTGTTGTCACGGTCATTGTAATGTGGCAATTCATCTTCACGTGTCCTCTTATATAAATGGGTTCTGGTCGTGGCCATCATTACCTTTTCCAAATCTTAAGAGAAAATCGGAATTAAAGTTCTATCAATTTCTTCTTTGAGTTTTTTGGCGACTATTAAGTGGTGGTTCAAGGCAACTTGAGGTAGAGTTGAGGTTGAGCAACCATTTTTATTCAGTTTTCTGGTAACCTATAAATCTTTTTCATGTTTTCTTCCATATCCTTTGCAATTTGTTACTTTAATCCATGCTTAGTTGACTCCACTTCTGTTTGAACCATCAAAGTAGCCTTGTATGAATAATTTAGTTTGATTACCAATGAATTTGTATGGATGAATTTACATTGAGAACCCCTCATGCTTGATTCTGATTTCTGAATGAGTTGTAAAAACTAGGTTTTGATGATGATGACGAACCGTTTAGTTGGACTAATAACTTTGTTGCTAAAACACATAGGATATAATATGGAAACCCTTGATTTAATTCCTTATCTGTGTTTGGTGTCATTTCTAACTTTCTGGGTAGATGTTGAAATCTTTTATAGGTAAACATATGTTGGGAAGTTTGAGGTGTTTGAGTTGGGTTGTAGGATAGAAATTTGAATTTTTTGGGTTTTGATCCACACCTTTTCCCCTTTTTAATTTGTTTTTGGCCAAGAAAATCAAGAACATGTTCTTGATGTTCTTGGCTAAAACCTTAGAATTATAGGTTTTCAATCTTTATGTACACGCACTTCATCCCAATTACCTGTTTACGTACTTGGTCGTGGCTGGTAGTATGACTTGGTCTACTTTGCTGCAGCATCTTATCATTCCATTTTGGTTGCAATCTGCAGCTTGAACTTGAAAAAGATTATGGTCCTTAGAGTAATTGGTTGTAGCCTTTGGGATTCGTACTTACTATTTTTGCTTTAGATGGCGTTTAAATCAATTGATTGTAGACTCTAAAATCGGTTGGCTGCAAATGACTTTTAATTTTTCTACACTTTTTTTTCTTCCTATCGCGGCCTCTAAGAGGTTTCTCTAACCATAGTGGCTGCGGCACCTAACTGCGGAGTCCTTTTACTTTTCAAGTTTTGCTACGGACTTATGAGTTGGAACGCTCAAGATTTTTTGGACAACTTTTGTAAGTGTTATTTTGGTTTTTCTCCTCCTGAGATCCCATCTATAAAGCCTTTGAAGGCTATTGGGCCTTGTCTACTTAAAGATTCCCCCCACTGCATTATCCTTGATTCTGACTCTACAGACTCCTTGAACTGTAGGGACATAAGCGAGGCTGTGGACTTAATGGAGGAGTATAAAAACTCCTGCAGTAATCCTCCTAATGAAGTAGTGACTATGGAAGTTGTTGGGACAGTGAAGACCTCACCTGAAACTAGGAATCCCCCAACCGAAGCTTCTAACCATGGCCAGTCCTCTAAAAAATCTCCTTCCACACTTAATCATAAGTGCATTATGAAAGAGGACTGTATTGTTGATGTTGCCACAACATTTGAGTTTCCTGAAGGAATAATCTTCATGTTACCTTATGTGGAACAAATATCATATTTTGTGGTTCGTGATGGCGTTTAATTTCCTCTCCATGCTTCCTTCTTCGATTACATCTTCCTATTCCTGTGCCTATCAGGAAGATATTAAGTGCCTTGAACTTGTCCCCAACCCAATTGGATCCCAACTGCTGGAGGGCCATGCTTTCCGGCTTGGTGCTTTGGCATAAGCACTTTTCCAAAGATATCACGCTTTCGGAGTTCTTGTAATTTTATAGACCAAAAGAAAACTCCAAAGAATTCCCATGGTATTATTATTTCTCGCTGCGGAACGAGGATTGGTATTTTACACCGATAAGCCTACCAGTGTTAAAAACTGTAAAGGCAAATACTTCTTTGTGTCTGGGATCGTTGGAAATTTTACCCCGAAGAAACTGAAATGGAAAAAATCGTAAGAATGTTGCGAACTTGGGGATGTCTATCCAAAAAAGGTATATAATGTCTGTGGTCCATACCAAACCTTAATCTCTGTAGCTCATGCTAATACTTGTGTAATATTTTTTGTAGATATTGACAGCCTGAAGCTTAATTGCTGGTAGAAGAATAGGGTTGAGGACGCTACCCTTTTAGCTAATTTTGAAAGGAAGTTTTTTGAACTGGTCACTTTTACCTCCATCTTTGAACAAGGGTATTTTACATCTAAAGAGATACCAAATATGTCTACAGAAGGTAAAATTTACTTAAAAACATTTCATTCTAACATTCAATCCGCGACAACATCACATCTTTTTAAATTTTCATTCATGTGAGGATATTGACCGCGATCTTTTAGCTGCTCAATTACTAGAGATGGTTGAGGATGTTGTGGTCCTTAATCGTAAAAAAAAGGGGGAAAAGAGGATGAGGTCATAAAAGGAGGCAGCCCCTGCCAATGAAACTACTGCTGAGCTAGTTGTGCCTCCTACTGCGGTTGAAATAGGAGTGGTGCCTCTTACTAAAATGTTTGTGTCCCTAATAATGTTGCTACTACAGGGGAGAAGAAGGTGGATGATAATATATCTTCATAACTTATCGCAGCAGGTCTAATGTCCTTTGGTTACTTTCAAGGAGGGGCATAGTCCCCTGCATGTTTCTATTTCTAGATCTCCTTCTCCTCCTCCGCGGAACATCATGGAAATTAATGCCAACTTACCAGCTTTGTATAGTAGGGAAGGAGTGGGCCCTGATGGATGTTCGCAACCTCAACTGAGGAAACCTGATCCTAAGTCTTCATGGCATATAACTGATAGGGTGGTCAGCAAAATAAGGAAGGTTATAGACGTTGTTGACTTGAACCGCCTGGCAGAAGAAGACCATGAGGACTTGGAGGGATATGGCCTCTACAGTCTACTGCGAATAATCACTTTATTTTATTTTGTGTATTCTGCTAATCTTTTCTTTGTGCTGATTTTCTTTAACTTTAGGCCACAGACATTGTCGTGTCCCAGAGAATGAAGTATGATGGGCTCTTTAAACTTTATAGGGCTACGGAGTTTTCTCTCAAGTCTGACTTGGAGGCTGCCAAGACTTCTTCTTTTGAGGCAGGCAAAAAATCATCTGTCCTGGAACTTGAATTGACCAAGATGAATCTAGAGACTTCCATCAAGGAAAAAAAATAAGGATGAACAAAATTTCACTAAGGCCGTAGACTCTCTCAGGACTACAGAAGCCAAGGCTATAGAAGCTTCTCGATAAGCCACAAATTATGAGCATAAAATCAGTGTCCTCTATCAAAAGTATGAATAGTTAGAGCTCAACTCCTCTTCCACTCTTAAGCAGAAAGATCTTGATCATGTCTCTTTCCTAAAAAAAGGAGGAAACCCATGCCGCAGCCTTAACAAAAGATGTGGACAACGTTGTAGCTGCCTATAAGAAGTCAAGGGACTTCTTCCTCACAAATAATAAAGCCTATCTCCGCATCTTCCAGGAGCTTAGGCAGAGGGTGGTGAAAAACTTCCTTGAGTCAATAAAAGTAATCATGTCCTGGAAGTTAGGTGATGCTGAGCATAATGAATGTGTGGCAGAGATTAGGGTTGCGGTAGAGGCAAGAGCCTAGAAATTAATGGATGAAGATGCGATAGAAGATGAGGAAACTGAGACCATTATTGATGATGGTGAAGAGGACAATGAAGACGATGCATCCTCATAGCTCATACTTTGTTATTCTTGGGCATTCATATATTTTTGTAATCTTCTTTATATCTTCTATGGTATTGAACATTTACCTGGCATGTAATTACACAGGCTATGGCCATATTAAAACAATGTAACTTTGAATGCTTATAGAGGGCTACGACTATTTTGGTAAAGATGCGACCCCAAATCAGTATATATAGCTTTCAACTGCACGCCGTTTTGCTCTGCATTTTGAATACTTGAATGATTGAATGTCCATTATTTTGCTTTATTTCTTTGTTCTCTCCTCTACCCTTTACATGCTTGCCAATCTTCTCTATCATGTTGCGAACTTTAATTGATTCCACTAATCTTAAATAATCTGTATTTTTATTTTGCATGCGTGCTCCTGTAATGATCTTGAGAATAGGCTGCAACCAATGAGGCGGCTACCTACATTATTGATATTAGGCTGCAGTCATTTTTCTTTTGTTAGATAAATACAGGATTGTTCGTAAATGATTAAGTCATTGGCCCCTTTGAATGAAGATATAGGATTATCCGCGAACGATTAAATTCGTGGCCCCTTTGAATGTAGATATAGGATTGTTCATAAACGATTAAGTGTGTGGCCCCTTTGAATGTAGATATAGGATTATCCGCAAATGATTAAGTTCTTGGCCCCTTTGAATATTTTTGTAGAAGTGTAGGATTGTCCCCGAACGATTAAGTCATTGGTCCCTTTGAATGTATGGGTTATTGTCAGGCCTCCCCGAGCTAGGTATTATGAATCTTCTCCAAACTATAATCAGATATATATCAAGGCATCCCTGGCTAATTGAAGCATCCCGAGAGCTAAAAATGGGCATTTTGAGACCCCGTGGCTAAGTAAGCCCTCGTGGCTTCACATTGTGAGAGGTGCAAGATGCCTATCAAGGTCGTCTCCTCCATAGACCCTCCTGAAATAAGCAAATAATTCTCGAGATAAATGGTCATCATATTCCATTAAATTTGTATAAGACAAAGCTATTTCATTAGATTTCTAAGAAGGAAAGAAAGAATATATATATATATATATATATAACAATTTCCATTCATTCATGTAAATATGTGTATATATTTTTTACTTTGAATGAAATACAAAGTAGGGGAGACATAGCAACAAAGACCTTCACAAATAAAGTTCAAGAAAAGGAAAATGTGAATAAGTAGACACTGTGGCTGGAATCTAGTAAGCAGCCTCCCAGATATTGGATGCACCCCTTAAGTATCCTTAAGGAATCGCTAAAGTGCTCCCTTCCTAACGAGCCTTTCAATATCATTCTTCAATACATGGCAATCATTTGTTTCATGGCCATGGTCATTATGGAAAATACATCATTTTGCCCAGTCCCTCTTGTGAGGAGGGGACCTCATCTTTTCAGGCCAACGGAGCAATTTTCTTCTCTGATGAGCTCCAAAATGTCTTCGATTTGGTAAATCAGCAGGGTGTAGGTCTTGTAGCTCTTTTCTTGTTTTGGCTTCTCTAACTTCCTTTTTTGAACTTTAGTGGCCACCATTGCCGCTTCTATCGCGACCTTTTTCATGGATGTGAAGGTTGCATCTTATGCTACTGCAGTCTATGCTGAGGTGAAGGCCGCATCCTCCAATGTCAGGACCCTCTGCGTCAGGAAGTTAACCTGGTATTAGAGTGCTGATTGATAGTCATATAGGTGATCAATGTAGCTCAGCAACTAGGAAACTTCTTCACTCTACTTAGTGCTTGCCTTTGAGGTTCCTTTCATAGCTTTTGTTGCATTAGCCTTTTAGAAATATATATTTTGTGATCAACCAGATAATGGTGAGAAGCCAAGGAATTCAGGAAAAAACAAGTGCAATAATAAGCATGAAGCCTTTTACTATCTGCAATTTTATTCTATTGCGGCCGCGGCTTGAGGTACATATGCAAGTACTGTCGTGGTCATATTAATTGAAATTTTCCACAACTTTCCTAGGACTAGTCCAATTCCCCCAGGTGATCCATAAAAGGTGTAATAACCCAACTGCCTTAAGAGTGATGCGGCACTTAAATAGTGAGCCTCCCCGAACTCATCCTTTATGTGGTAAGGGTGTGACCCTAAAATCATATCCAAAACCTTAGATCAATCCATAAAATGTACAAAGAATATGACTACTATGAACTTACCAAGGGCAAAATAGCCTCCTGATGCGAGGGTAGCACCAACTTGGTAATAAGCCCTAAATCATAGGTGCAAAAGACAGCAACAAGTGAATAGGACTCTTCCCTAATTACCCACCTTTAGGAGGCTACCTCCTTTTGTGTTTTTCAACTCTAATTAAGTAAGGTAAGATCATCGGGGTATAGAAAACAGATCCATGGTCATAAAAAGGAAGACCAATAAACAGATCTGAAAAGGAATAATCCTCTCACGATGTTGTATACATATATAAGGGCTCGATAACCAAAATCTCACCTAAGGGATTATGCCCTAGGGGGTCCCCGTAGATGAAATAAGTCATTTGGAACCCTAAGTAGGAATAAAAAAGATAAAAAAAATACCTCATTCCCACAGACGGTGCCAGAATGATGATATGAGAAATCGAACACATGTCGCTCTCGAAAAATCATATCAAGTGTATAGTTAACATAAAGTAAGTAGTAAAGGAAAGAACGCAAAATATAGAGTGGTTTGGATTTAAAAATGAGCCTACGTCCACTTTGGTGCTTCACTCTCATTATGTATGTAGTGTAATAAAAGTTTACGATGCCATAAGAGGCGTACAAGAGAGAGAATAGAGAAGAATACATGTAACTGGCTAGACAAACAACCAAGGATGAGTTCTACTAGAGGTTGATCTTGTTGCAGCGATAGAGAATGGGAGCCCCCAAGTGTGGTAGCCAATAGAGAGAGAGAGTTGTGAGTTTAGAAGGACTTCGTCGAGTATTTCTCTTCTCGGTCCCGCCCACCATCGACCAATTATGAGGTGAGCTCCTCTATTTATAGGAGATATAAAGGTGGTGTCACGTGCCTTGGACACGTGACATATGGATAAGTATGGACAATGAGGAATCTCTCTAAAGGATGGAAAGCTGGCAACTGTATAAGTGAGGGTTGCGGCCTGTTTGAACCTAGGAAGCAGCAAGTCTAATGAAGACATTCAAATCTTTAAACTTATGTTTTGATCATTCTTTGGAAGTTCATTATTGAAGCTCAAGCTTGAATGGTGGAAACTTCATAATTTTCACCTAGAGTTTGTTTTCTACCTAAAATTTCCTATTGTTTTGAGTTATTCTAGAATTATAACAACAAAGAAAATGATTGAAACTAAAAGAACTGAATATAGTACATAAAATCATAGAGTACTTGTTTAGAGTAAAAATTTTGAGTTTTGAAACTTCTGTTTGAGTGATTTTAGACTGAGGATTTCGTCGAGTATTTATAGCATGTGAGCAGGGGAGTTCATTAGTGGAAAAAGGAGGTGGACTTGAACTGATATTGTAAAGTTTTCAAGCTTGGTTTTTGTTCCTCACATGTGTGCCTGATGTTCACATGTGATTCTTGGTTGTTTGTGCTTATATGTAAGCTTATTTGAAAGGGGATTTTATGAAATTAATAAAACTTTGGTGTTTGGTCCTTGGTTGGTCATGTATATGAACTTATAGCCTTAAAGTGTACTCTTGATAAAGTTTAGGGGTATTTTTATAATTTTAAAAAATTTCATGGGTTGAAATTGTAAATTTGTGTTAGTTAAAGTCTAAAGGATTAATTTGATATAAAGTTGAGGTTTAGGGGTTAAGTACAAGTCAAGTTATGTTATTTTGAAGTTTTAGGGGCTATTTTGTAATTATTGAAACTTTAGGGGGTTCAAATTAATTTAGTAAAGTTTTAAGGCATCAAGTATAGTTTTATTCTTCTTTTTGAATTTGAATACCTTATAAGGGTTGAAACAGTGACTGTAGGTGATTAGGGTCAGTTTGGAAAATCCCGATTATTATAAGAATGGCATGAGGAATCTCCCAAGGTTGCTTGAATAGTCCAAGGTGCAAATAAACAGTCTCGAAAACTCTCAAGGAAATTTGGAGTCAAGTTTCCTGGGCCTGATCCCCAAGATAATCCTCGTCATTTGAGTGTCTGCTACCATTGATGGTTGTTTCTTCACCTAAGACATTGTCTCATTAGTTGCACAGTCAAATTACAATTCTACCCTCTAACCAAATTATGCCTTTTAACCTCAAACATTGTAAAGACTTAGGAGAAATTATGGGATTCACAGTTTGATTTCATGACCCGTGTGGGGTTTGCACAATTTAAGGACCCATGTTCTAATCAACAAACATGGAAGATATTCATAAAATAACAAGATATAATTTTTATAAATGCCAAATGTGGAGAAGATAAGCCTATCGCATCAAACTAATAAGCAATAGGGGGAGTAAATTTTACCTTGGAAACCCAATTCCATTACTATTAATATTTTAATTATCCCATTCGTGGGGCTATCTATTGAGAGGATCTCAAGCCTATGCTAATTTTACTTAAGAACACATTTAATAAAACATCTCCCCCCGTGTATGTAGGCAGTTTTTGCCGAACCTCATATATCGGTGTTTTGTTCTTATGTGTTTGGAAATTTTTATCCCTTTACTACTATAGATTTGGCCTGTGAAATGACGTTGTGGATTTTAGGGTGTGACCCTAATACGAGAGTTTGGTGAGGTTAATATTAATTTTTTGCCATGGTTTAGAAAGAGTGACATTGTAATCTAGATATAGTGTGATAGAATGGCATGACTAAGGGTGTGAAGTTTAATCATTAGGAAATTGAGTAAATTCTCCCTAAGTGTTAAGACTTAGGCTGTTGTGATAAACCCTAGAATTGGAATTATAAATTTATCTCAATTGTGATAAACTTATCTTAATTTCATAGATTAATATTACACATAAATTATAAACAAAAGTCTAATATTGAAGGATAAACTTATCTCAATTAACATAAGTTTATAATTCATGTGATAAATCTTATTTGTTTATAATTCATGTGTAATATTAATCATGAAGTGATACTTTATGAAATTAAGATAAGTTTTTTCATATTATACAATTGTTGGAAATTCTCTTTTTACATTGATAAAATCGTACGATGATCATGTTGTAGAAAATTTTAAGTGAGTCAATTCTCATTAAATTTAATAAATCATATATTTAAAATTATAGCTTAGTGGTTATTAATTAAAGGAAAATTCTACTCTAAACAAGTGAGATTACTTGATGAACATGATGTGGAATCATTAGTCTTTACATTTTAGTGTTTAAATTGGAATAACTCATATGTCGGACATAAGTGGAAAGCATTTTTAATCTTTTAAAGTTGAGAATTTTATATAATGTTGGGTGTCGTTAAAGACAACCCAAATCTATCTCTCAAAACAAACAATCTCACTAACACCACATGACAACTAAAACCTTCTCCCAAACACAAAATGAAAGGCACCCCAGCAGTCAAAGGGTTAAAACCCCTTTATTTCTTTGCCTTATCTCTCTAATTTGTCATTCTATCTCAAAATGTAACCCTAAACCTAAACACTACCATCACTTCCACAACCACCGTTACATCCCACTACCACCTCCATTTCTCTCTAATGTCTCATTCTCTCTTTAACACTTAAAATAACAAAACAATCACCCCAACCACTGCCCACCATCACTTTAATCCTAACTTCATTGTTTTAAAACAATTAAATAAGTATTTTGAGTTAAAATATCCAAAAATGTAAAAATAAATCCTTAATATACCCCCAAAAAACTATAAAAATGTACAGCCGTAAAAAAATGGTCGTCTTTGCACATTTGGTGGCTTCTTACCGAATGTGCAGAACTTAAAAAAATGGGAAGTTATAAACATTTAGTAGGTATTCACCATGGGATGCCCCTACCTATAGTGGAAAGTAAGCATGTACACCCCTTACTCACGGGGGGGAAATCACTATGTAAACCCCTTACCCACATTAGGAATCATTGTATAAAACCCTTACCCATGATGGTAAGTCACCGTACAAACCTACTGCCCATGATGACTTCCCACCGTATAAATCCCATACCCACGATGACTTCCCAACGAGTGTGTAGAAGTTCCATTTTTTTAACTTATTCTCATTTAGTGAGAAACCACCCAATGTAGGGGACATTCGGTGATAAGCCATCGTATGTGCATAGGCGACCATTTTTTTATGAATTTATGATATATTGAGTTTTTTATAAATTAGGGATTCAGTCTTTCATTTTTGGTTGTTTTAAGGCAAACAACTTATTTAATATCATTTATACTATTTGTTTTTGGGAAAAAAAATAAGTTAGAGTTAAAGTGGTGATAATGGTGGTGGTGGTGAATGTGGGGGAGAGAGAGAGAATTATAATTTAGGATTATGTGTGGGCATCTGTAAGAATAGGGAAATTCTTTAAATCCTAATTTACCTATGACCATGATTTAAACCCTCATAAATTGTGTACAATCAAAAATGTTTTAAGAGAAAAGAAACTATGTTAACAACTTTTTTAATTAACTTAGATCCCTTGAAATTTCAGTAGATTACAAAATAACTCCTGAAATTTTCAAAGTAAGATAACTTGAGAAATATTCAACCCCTAAACCCCAACGTCACATAAAATTAAACCTTTAGACCTCAAATAACATAAAATTATAGTTTTAACCCTGAAAACTTTCTAAAATTACCAAAATACCCCTAAACTTTACAAAAAAAGTGTATTTTTAGGCCTATAAATGCAATTATATAATCAATGAATGACTAAAACCCAAACCTTCTTAAATTTTATTTCAAACCCTGTCCATATGCTACCCCACATTAGCATAAGGGTTTAAAAACACTGTGATACCCGGCCTAATTAAATACCGGGTGATCAGTCCTTTATTAAATTATAATCAATGTGAACGGTCGGTTCATTCTTAGCATCATTGTTGCAAAATAAAATTTCCAATTTAAACACCCTAAATAATTAAGCTAAGTGTCAAAACAATTTAAAACATTACTTCCATTTTATTAAATCCAGTTATGAAAACTTTAGTAAGTAACAGTTTAAGAATCACACAATTCTTAAGACTGGAAATAAACACCCATGAATTTAACCATTCAGATAAACCAATACCAACTTTCAAACCACAAAGGAAAACCATCCAGACAGTAATCAAATCTCAAAGAGTAAAAATACAAAAGATAAACGAACATAATCTCTGACAAATCCAACGGAATAAGGAAATGGGTGACACATGCCCAACTAATTAGAACTGAAATAAGAGTGGAATCAACAACGAGGTCGTCTAAGTAAATGACCTTCAACTCCCACATAAGCTACGGCACGTCTAGTCCAAAGAACCTAAGCATGACTCCCCTGTGGATGGGCACCTGTAATATATACATATATATATACAAGAGAGAAAAGATGACAAGAGACGGGTCAGAGCCCGATTGTAAAACAGTTTAAATTTAGTTTAACAAGTATTTGAAATGCTTACCGGCTAATGCAACAATCATGTTAGTATGCGACACCCTCTTGAGAAATTCTCACCTCTCACCTAATGTGCACGCCTACCGCACTTTTAACCCCGAAAGTTCATTTTAATGTAAATATCCCATAAGGTTTCATGTTGAAAATTTCTATGGTTAAGATAATTATTTTTTGAGAATAAGGTTCGCACAGCTATCTCATTTCATTTGAAAAATATACTAGTGTTGTCACAAGATTTCCAAACACTTATATTAAAGTTGAAGTATTGATTCATTGTTGAACTACTTTTTATACACAGATGAAAGTTCCCAGTTTCATGTCTATATATATATATATATATATATATATATTAAATCACTCATATAATATGTATACTATCGGCACCCCACATAAACTTTATGGTGCTTGAATACTCTGTTATCAAGTCCCCGTATCACTCGTCTTAAGGGAAATACTAGTTCGGAATCACTCTCGAACTGTATTAACAGAAAACACATACAAATGGAGGCGAAGCATAGTTCCAAGTCACTAAGAGGTCAGCACATACCCTCACGTCTCTAAGGACCGTCTGACTATCAATCAGATAGCCTGTACCAAGGATTTCTATGTTCTAGGGTACAAGTCAATATCCCCCATAAAGATCCCATCGAGATAAGACCGTTCCGGCGCAGTAACCTCCGTGATAGCAAGTAGCGCGGGCATGATTTTTCACATATATAATATATGAACAAACACATAGTCATATATATATATTACTATCCCCATTTCTAAATTAGGTACACCATGACCCATAATTATGATTATTCGTTCTTAGTACACTATACTTGATTATCCCGTATAACGGGTTCGTCTCTTTTATTCTTAATTATAGATTATTCCATACTTACTTCATATCACTCGTAGTATTTTATCTCCCTATGTATAATTTCAGTAAGCACTCTCTTATCTTCTAACGTAACTTCCTTACGAGTCTCACTCCTTTAGTTACACGTTCCCATAATTTCCTATGTGTATATTACTCCCCGTTAACCCTAACTTCTTCTGACATTAAATACTCACTTTTTACTAAGTCCTACTAGTCCTCTTTATGTCCAAAAATGTTCTAACAATAATGCTCAAAGGTTACTACTAATTTTAAACAAAATAAACTATTATAAGAGGAATATGAATTTTCCATGAGGGGTCGATCAATCAATGGAAGTGGGTCGATCGATTGATCGATGCTCTTTGGTCGATCGGTCGATCAAGCAGTTATGGCGAAACTGCAGAAAACCCAGTTACAGAAATCCTTCTCCAAACTCAACCAAATCATCATATTTATTTCCCAAACTCCCAACAAATGATACTACAAGTGTTATATACCCAAATACATAATTTTCTACATAAAACATGTGGGTTTTCATCAAGTATAACGATTCAATTGGGTAAAGCCTACATAAACTTCAAGAACCCTAATCTTTTCTTTAAATTTAAATTCTTCTAATTCTTTGCTAGATTTTCTACTTCTAACTCAATGAAAATTCGTGGTGTATCCTCTACATGTGAATTAGATTTCCAGAATATGATTATTACCTCTACAACATTCGAATTCTAGTCTCCAATATATATTTTCTTTCATGAAACTAGTTCTAATCAACCCTAGACTAACATAATTTTAGCATTAACTAAAAATAAAGCAAGATAGATACTTGCCTGGAAATTTTTGTTTCTGATTTGTGGAAGAAAGTGGTGTGGTTGTGTTCCTCGTCGCGCGATCTACACTTTGGCGGTGACGGCGGTGTAAACAACGGAGTTTTTATCCTAGAACTCCTTAGAAAGTTTCTCCACTTTTTCTCCAATGGCCGTTCTTTGGTTTTGCTTATGTTAACCCTAGATGACAACCCCTAACATCTGATATAGCCTTGGTAAATTCGTGGGTTTAATTACCCAAAAATATGAAATGTCCAAAACGCCCTCCCAGGATGCTAATTAGGCCTAAAAATGCTCCGAGACCCAAACTAAACCCCCTGGTACATTACTTTGAATATCTCGACCCTTCCGAACACATTGGCTCACTCAAAATGACCATACGAGTGACTTATAATTTATTCACTTTTAATAATACTAATTTAATCTCGACACGACACCGGTGCGTTCCGACTTAATTTTCCAAAATTATCATATTATTCCCTCCTGGAAATTTTAATAAATTCAATCCGACGTATTGATCTACTCAATAAGTAATATATAGCAAATCAACAATTTTCTAATAATTACTAACTCTCATTACGCTAGTAACATTTAAAACAAATTTTTGGATTAATATTAAATTAGTTTATCTTAATTAAATTTAATAAATCCCTAAATTTAAAAGCTATAAAAATACGAGGTATTACATACTTCCCCTCTAATAACGAAATTTCGTCCCGAAATTCGGAAAATAAGGCCTATCTGGTATCATCTGTAACAAGGTATAAAGCATCTAATTCCTACAATTATTGAAAGAGGACTACAAATCCCAATCTCATCAATTTAATATAACAAAATTCTCTTGAAGAAATATAACTATAGTAAATTTCCAATGCTCTATACAACAAAATAAATAAATACAAGTCGTCTCATCTTGTATTAAAATTTTTGGATACCTTATCAGTACGCAAACTATCTACATAGTAAGGCGCTCAATCACTATAGCCCCCGCCTCATAGGAAGCTTGTTTAACACTCTCATTAAAGACACTTATCATTGTGTTTTTAACCAACAATAATTGCATAAGACATGCCTATACATTATTAATTCCTTATTATTTCAATATCTTGGGAGGCCGGACCTCACTACCTGAGAACCACTCGGATTTATCTAAACACAAAACTCCCATTCTGAAAGAAACCATACGAACATCTGACCACTTTTGTTTGCTTAAAATAGTCGTGGAATTTCACCATAGTCGTCAGACTCTAAATCACCCAATCTAAAATTCTGATTATCCGCCCATCTCTTAACATTCAGAGTAAGAAAATTTAAGGGTTTTTTTTCCCACACCAAATCCTCAATAAGCATCTGTTCACAATAAACAAGTACGAGTGCTCCCACGTAACCCTACCCTTAGGTAATATCCTCCCCCAATTACCGTACTATACTCCACTTGCTAGCTATAACTGTTGTGGAAAATAAATGATCACAATGAACCCAATATTACTTTCGCACTGCTCCATTAATGGTTAACCACCGCTCGCGTACTCCCCGAATTATGGGTGATACAATTTGATCAAAATGAAATGATATCCCCACTGCTTCCTGAAATCCCGTATTGAAGGTGGGATTGAAAAATCTTATCCTAACTCAGAAAAATACTATGTAGGACCACATATCGGCCCGATTCTCCCTTTCAAAGGAAGATTGAGGCACACTAGCTAATATTATAACTCACCCCAAAGGAATGTCAATCGTTTCCTTCTTGGGCATCTTGTTCCACACGTTCGAGGGAACTCTTGATCTTACCTTGAGGTTGTCACTTATCCAAGAAACTTTACTGACTTTACCGGCCTCTTCCATTATAGGAATTGTTGATAGCCCCAAAATTCTTTGGTTGTTCTCTTGTTCCAACCAATTTCTATTTATGAGTAGAGCCCGTGGAGACTACTTAATATGTCGCGCTTGACATCGACTTCTACTTCTTATGTCTCATTTTTAGTGACACTTAATAATCCCCTTCTTTCCCTTGCGTATACTGAAAGTTCTGACCCATGCACTTTTCTCCACGATGTGCACTTTCGAACCTGTTTAGACCATACTAACATCTTCACTCTTTGTACACGTCAGTCGCTCTCAACATTGGACTAATTTCAACTCCGCTCCAAGTGTTCTCCATAATACTTTGGATTCTACCCTTCTCAAGGAGAACCCCTTTTTAAATGGCTTCCCACAGCCTTCGAACCAGATTCGGTGTACTGCTCTGAATATAAATATATGGATTTATCGTCTTTCACACGGCGCTCAATCCTCCCTACCACTTCCACTTCGTTATGTTAATCCCATAAACATTTATTCCACACGTCTATTCCCACATCCCTACAACTCGGACGATCCAAACATCAGCTAACTCGGATGCCCACACACCCTATAAATCGTGCATACTACCGTAAGAATCACATACTCTTCACACATAACACCCAATTGTTTCTTTTCATTGGCTCAGAACGTGCTTACAACACTCAGGTATTCTCAATTACCCTAGAAATTGAAATTTTTAAATCCTCTTTATCATCGTTCCACCCCTCAACTCGTGGTGATAAGACTAAACTTTCAATGCTTTCTTACTGCCCAACCGACTCTACTGGCCTTAATTCATAATTCAATTTCCAATTTACAGATATAATTACCTGCTCCTATTATGACCGAGGTACTAAACTCATAGACTAATGACCAAACATCTTCCTACTTCCAACCTTATGCTAAGTTTCATGTTTGGGATGTCTCGCAATGCGAAATCCAAATAAGGAACCCCCCCGATAAACTACTACCTAGCATTTTTGGTTATCAAAATCCGTTAGGCCCTCCGTCCATAGCATGTACCCCTTTATTTCGTCTCTTGACAGAAAAGTTACATCTATTCCCATAATTACACTTAACAAAGAATAATTCGTCAATTACACTATCGTTCAACATTGGCGATAATCACATTCCATAAACCTCAAATACATACCATCGGGATTCTCGAAATCATGTCCCCAAACATATGGGTATAACTCTTAACTCTCACATCTCTAAAGGATAGATATATCAATGCGCTCTTCCTATCACCAAGTCCTGAGCGCTAAACATAATAATAAGTTAAGTCTTTTCGCTCAACAGTAATCCCAATACATACTGAATCATGATAACAAAGTCCCTACACACACCGGGATCGAATATCTCGAGCCCACTATCCCCTCCGAAGTTTCTAGAATAGAAAATATAAGTGTGATCCGACCCTCTCGCAGGTGAGGCCTCGCCAGAACAAAACATGATGCACTAATGTAACCATTCCGATAGCCTTGCAATAACTGCCTGCTATCGTACTACCCATTACTATAAAGTTGTAACCAAGACAATATCATACTCATTTATCACATCACTAAAACGAGAAATCTTAATAAAGTATATAACACTATTAATACACCCATTTATCTTCCGCGGATAGCACTAAGGATAATCCCGCTACACTGGGGAAGATATTCACATAATAATAATGTTTATAGTTATACGCACTAACTCGTCTCACATGCTAATCTAGCAATGAACAAAATATAGTGACTCGCTCGTATTACATAAAACACGCCTCATCCTCTGAGGATAAAACTGATACTCCTACCTTGCCAATCGTCTTGACTGCACAAATGGTCCCCGGATGAAACACGTCTATCCAAACCAAAATAAAAAGTACTTTAATCGTTGTCCTTTACTACGCATCTTGTGCTTGTCCCTTTACTCACTTCAGGAAAACGTTAACGCGTGTGAATCACTTTCCACAAAATGCCTCTACACATGATCCACTTATCACCTGTCATACTAACCATATTAGGATTGTCCTTCTCGGACTTTGGTACGCTCAATTCCTGGTGGCTACTCCCGTTGTTCCCTTATCTTTTTTTGCCCTAAGGAACGTGCTACTGGCTTCAATAACCCTTACTAAATTCACCATCTCTTGGTAATAATTTAGATATCCGAATCATTTAAATGAGTCCCCCGATTGGTCTCCCCCTTGCGGTTTTTTACTAACTACTTTTCATCTAGACTCACTTTCTAATAAGTCTCCTGATTATTTTAGCTCCCTTCATAAAAGGGTTAACATCTCTTCGCACAACGTGTGACATTGTCACCATATGGATCGGCTGTCCAACAAAATTCTCTTTAAGTGTTGTCAATCTTTCCTCACGAGTCGATTTCCCACATGAAATCTTCTCTACCATTGGTATCCACTCCCGCTGATACAAAATTTGCTAAAAGTCTAAATCCATTTACAAATGGACCCCTGTCTCGCCCTTTCGTAATAGGTTCAGCACGACGTTCATATCTTATCCTAAACAAGTGATGAAAGAAATTGCGCTTAAACAGTACCTAAGGTCCTTTCATTGACGCAACATTTCACCACTAACGGTGGTGGTTGACTCCCACTATTGTAACTTTTCTTCCCTGGGTCAGGAAAAATTTTACCCTAAATTTTCACTTCTAGTTAACCACACTCCACTATATTTCCAAGCCTTTGAATATATAACCTTCGTTGGATAACACACACCATTCTCGCATGTCTTTAATTTCCACTGATGACTCTCCTCAATTTGACCTTTCGACCCTCTCATAAGCGCACCACGTTAGGTGGGTCAAATTTGTCCTCACTTTTGACTATAGCAGCACTTGAAATTTGTTGGCTGCGTCCTAGCCATCTTTACAGTCCTGGCCTCTCGTTCCCTAATAGAAGTGACCTTGACTACGATTATCATCCTCGAATATACTTTACAACCTCGACTGAGCCCTGCCTCTTGATGTCCGCTTAACGGCCCTCGTCTAACATCCTTCATTGTCCGTCACACGCACACGTCCAAACGCAATTAGAATTCACTAATGTACATACGTTATAGCTGGAGAATGGAATCTCACCATAGAAACTAAAAATCCTAAACATAGGGCTCTATATCAAATAAAGCAGCGCTAGAAGCATAATAAGCCGCACAGATCCTAAAGGACACTAGAACCTGATGCTCTGATACCACCTGTGACACCCCGCCCAATTAAATATCGGGTGATCAGTCCTTTATTAAATTATAATCAAGGTGAATGGTTGGTTCATTCTTAGCATCACTGTCGCAAAATAAACATTCCAATTTAAACACACTAAATAATTAAGCTAAATGTCAAAACCATTTGAAAATTACTTCCATTTTATTAAATCCAATTATGAAAACCTTTAGTAAGTAACAGTTTAAGAATCACACAATTATTAAGACTGGAAATAAACACCTATGAATTTAACCATTCAGATAAACTAATACCAACGTTCAAACCACAAAGGAAAACCATCCAGACAGTAATCACATCCTAAAGATTAAAAATACAAAAGATAAATGAACATAATCTCTGACAAATCCAACGAAATAAGGAAACGGGCGACACATGCCCAACTAATTAGAACTGAAATAAGAGTGGAATCAACAACGAGGTTGTCTAAGTAAATGGCCTGCAACTCCCACATAAGCTGTAGCAAGTCCAGTCCAAAGAACCTAAGCATGACTCCCTTATGGCTGGGCACCTGTAATAGATACATATATATATACAAGAGAGAAAAGATGACAAGAGACGGGTCAGAGCCCGATTGTAAAACAGTTTAAATTTAGTTTAGTAAGTATTTAAACTACTTACCGGCTAATGAAATAATCATGTTAGTATGAGACACTCTTGTAAGGACATTTTTCTCATGTCCAACATGTTACATTTGTGCATGTCGTACGCCGCTACATTTGACACGTCACCTCACGATCTCACATGATGGCCTCAATCCAAATTCTGGGAATGAATCATTCATCATCTCCATCATGTGTCCCTCATCGGCCTCAATGACTTCACGTTCCATGTATTTAGGGACTTTATGCAAGTAGTAAGCAAGAGAAGTCAAAACAGTGAAAGAAGGCACGATAGGAAAGTTTAAGGGAAATTTGGTAATTTTACAGCCATTGTTCGGAGGACCGGTCAACTGTAAAGTTGAAGAGCTTACCACCACAAAGATACTGGAAGAAACGGCACCTCAATACGAGCCAGGGTC
Source organism: Sambucus nigra (assembly GCA_949130495.1). Taxonomy (NCBI): domain Eukaryota; kingdom Viridiplantae; phylum Streptophyta; class Magnoliopsida; order Dipsacales; family Adoxaceae; genus Sambucus; species Sambucus nigra. The sequence goes on from OX422210.1 coordinate 641,998,096, forward strand.
AAGAATTTATAGCCCGTTGAAAATGGAGAGAATTCCAAGAAAAAGACTTGGGAAAAATGTTAAGTGTTTAACTCCCCAAACCAATGAATTTCTGCGAACCGAGGGCCAAACCGGTTTGGGGGGCGAACCGATTTGCGATACATCCAAACTAGTTCGGGGTACCTGACACTGGATAGAGTTCAAATTTTTTAAAACTCTTTTTGGTTTCCTTATAAAAGCCAACTTCGGGGGAGTTATTTTGCAACACTTTGAGAGACGTTTTTTAGAGATCTGCCAGCTCTAGTCTTCACCTTTTTGAGTCCCAAGACTCATGTTTTGATTCACATATCATTTTCAAATCTTTGTGAATCTTTTTGAAACCCAAGAACATAACTTTGAGTTTGTTCAACCCTTGTGGAGAAGTCGTTCTCTTCTTCATTGCTTCCCTCCTGGAAAGGGAAAGTTCTAGCCGACGACATAGGAACCGACACTTGCGGGTATTTCTATGTCACACTGTATTTCTAGCCATTGCTTTGGAGGTTTGACGAAGACACCGTGCTTTACACTTGTGGGCGATTATCAGGTTGTATGAAGTCAATGGTCTTGTAAATTCTTCAAAGTTCTAGAAATAATAAGTTTTACCCGAAAGGGGTTTTTTCCTTAACTTTGTGTCACATGCTTCATCTATTTATGGTTTGACACGCACACACACATAGATGCGTGTTTAAGGGTTGATTTACTTTGGTTCATATACACTCTAATTAAATAAGGGTTTATTGGAATCTTGCGAATTATTTTAAATCGATATCACACACCGCATCATACATTTTTCAAATTGGTATCAGAGCGGGTTATGCTAATTTATCGCGTGATCTTTGTTTTCTGCAAAATTGTGTGATATTGATTTTTTTTTAAATTAGTTTTGTGAAAAATCACATTTTTTCCAATGAAACGCCCTTTTAATAAGGAGCCTATTTTTGAAAAAGTTCACGACCATGCTAAAAATTTTAAAAGTTTGAGTTTGAAACTTTGCAAAAGAATTAACGTTTTGGAAAAAGAAAATTGTCTCTTTAAAGGTAAGATTGAATATTTGCAAACGTTTCAAACTCAAAGTGATATTTGTCGTAAGCACTTTGGTAATTTGTGAATTGATTTTGATTCTTTGAAAATTGCCAAAAGCAAGAGTGATGAGAAAGTCCTTGTTTTAGAGAAGGAATTGAAGGACTTAAAAATTCTAGGGTTCCCGTTTGTGCCGTCGAGGATAAAAAACTAATCAATGATTTTACGGCACGTGAAAAGACTCTTAGGGATAAGTTTGCTTTAATTGAGGGGTAGCGCGATAAACTGTTAAGTTTAATTGATAATTTAAAAAGGAAATCCCACAGATTGGAAGAGTCTAATTTTTTGCTTGAATCAAATATTTTGAAGTTGAAAAATGATTCAAATGATTCAAGTAGGTTTGATAGTGATGGTAATGGCTCATCATGTTCTCATGCTTCTAATGCTAAAGACAAAACCATTATTTGTTTTAGAGGGTCAACTAATTCCAAGGATGTTAGAAAAGATCATACTTTAGGTAACATTCCTCCCGTTTACACATGTTCACATTGTGGTAGGAAAGGTCACCTTAGGAGATTTTTTTTTATCTTAGAAAATGTCCTAGGAAGTCGAAGTCTAGTGTTTTGTTGGTTCCCAAAATCCCCATGCGTCATGCCACATCCGTTTGGGTTAGGAAATCACTTTTGGATACGCTAGATTTTAGACAAGTTGATTCTCGTTTGCTTGCACATGATTCTTCTCTTGCCATATCATATAGATGATTGTGTCCACATGTTTGTCATACGCTAGTTTTTGATTCATGATATGTATGTTTGCTAGTGTTGTGACATGTACTTTTTGTATAAATTTTTGCGTTTGAAATATTTTGAAAAATACAAAAAGATTTTATTTTGATAAATTTTTTGAAAAATCTGAAAAGATTTTTGTATTTTATTTGCACCATTTATGCATGAACACTTAGGATGACCAAGTCACAACATCATTCCATTTTTCATGTGACTATTTGATAGTGTTTTGAGATAATAGGTCAATTCATCCTTGTGCTTTATAATATTTGGAGTCATTAAGATGTAATTAAGTGTTACTTCCTACATGTTTGACTCATGATTTCCTTTATTGCACACATGCACAGATTTGTTTGATTATTGTGCTTGTCTTATCACATGTTGGTTGGGTTTTTCACTTCAATCTTGTCCTTAAAACGAACTAAGCATGATAATTTTTTATAAGAAAATTGTGCATATAAGAACCGTTTTGTGAGTTTGTGTGTTTTATTTGAAAACAGGGAAGGGCTGCGAAAGGTTCTTTTTGCCTTTGCGAATACTAAGCCACCGTTAAATTGGACCTAAAAATGGAGGAATTTTATTATCCGGGGTCCAAAGAGGTTTAAAAGAGCCCAAAAAAATTTAAAGGCAATAAAAAGAAATTCATGCCAAAAATGGGCCAATTAGGTTTTTGCACTAATTCTCCAATGTTTGAGAATTTAGATTACCTCTAAAAGAAAATATATATGAGGGAGTTTGGTTGGATATTTTATAACGGGTTTGCACGTCCTTGAAAGTGTTGAAAAAGCGCTAAATAGTTTTGGACGTTATTGGTGTGGAAATCATTTGACTTTGTTTTGTTGATTTGTATAAGACGATGTCATCTAAATTCAACAAATTTTTACACCTAAGGACACTTTTGATGTTCATTCGTTAGGAGTACACGTATGCATCGTGCACATATGATTGATTGAGTTTATTTACCAATCGAATGTGTTCACACTCATACATTCCATTTCCTTGACTTGGTTGTTTTAGTTTAAATCCATGGTGTGATTTTTTTTGTATCCTATTTTTGTATGAAAAAATTGAAAAATCAAAAATAGTTTGTGAATATTTTTGGGATACTCCTTGCAAGAGAACGTTTGCCATTTCATTGATCCTTTGTTTTGAATACAGTGACACCCCGATTTTTCTTGTTTGATTCATTCTTCTTATTTGTCTATTTGGAGACATCATAAAAAGGGGGAGAAAGAATTATCTTATTTTGGGGGAGTTTGAATTTTGGGAGAGTTTTGAGATTTGACTTATGCTTATCATAAATTGGTATCCATGTTTATCTCATTTCAAACTCGATATGTCACTTGGTATTTTCTTTTTCTCATGTGTGTAGGTACTACATTTATGATCATTAATTGCACACCCTGATGAGAAAAGCTTTGAGATTCTTGAAAACTTGAAGAACAAATGATGAAGACTTATTCATTTGTATCTTTCCAATTTTGGGTTCATGGGAGGGTAGATTTGTATAGGCAATTTCGTATTTGATAATTCGGAATTTTTATGTATGTACCGGCATAGACATAGGGGGAGATTTGTAAGGACATTTTTCTCATGTCCAACATGTTATATTTGTGTATATCGTACGCCGCTACATTTGGCACCTCACCCCACGATCTCAAATGATGGCCTCAATTCGAATTTTAGGAATCAAGCATTCATCATCTCCACCATGTGTCCCTCATCGGCCTCAATGACTTCACGTTCCATGATTTTAGGGACTTTATGCAAGTGGTACATAAGAGAAGTCATAACAGTGAAAGAAGGCACGATAGGGAAGTTTAAGGGAAATTTGGTAATTTTACAGCCATCGTCCGGAGGACTGGTCAACTGGAAAGTTGAAAAACTTGCTTCAACAAAGATACTGGAAGAAACGACACCTCAGTCCGAGCTACAGTGAAGAAGTTATAGCCCGTTGAAAATGGAGAGAATTCCAAGAAAAAAACTTGGGGAAAATGCTGTGTGTTTAAGTCCCCAAACCAGCGAATTTTTGCGAACCGAGGACCAAATCTGTTCAGGGGCGAACCGGTTCGCAGTACATCCGAACCAGTTCAGGGTACCTGACGCTGGATAGAGTTCAAGTTTTTTAAAACTCTTTTTGGTTTCCTTATAAAAGCCAACTTCGGGGGAGTTATTTTGCAAGACTTTGAGAGATGTTTTTGAGAGATCTATCATCTCTAGTCTTCACCTTTTTGAGTCCCAAGACTCATGTTTTGATTCACATATCATTGCCAAATATTTGTGAATCTTTTTGAAACCGAAGAACACAGCTTTGAGTTTGTTCAACCCTTCTGTAGAATTCGTTCTCTTCTTCATTGCTTCCCCCCTGGAAAGGGAAAGTTCCAGCCAACGACATAGGAACCGACACCTGCGGGTATTTCTATGTCACACTGTATTTCTAGCCGTTGCTTTGGAGGTTTGATGAAGACACTGTGCTTTACACTTGTGGGCGATTATTAGGTTGTATGTAGGTCAATGGTCTTGTAAATTCTTCAAAGTTCTAGAAATAAAAGGTTTTACCCGAAAGGGGTTTTTTCCTTAACTTTGTGTCACATGCTTCATCTATTTATGGTTTGACACGCACACACACATAGATGCATGTTTAAGGGTTGATTTACTTTGGTTTATATAGACTCTAATTAAATAAGGGTTTATTGGAATCTTCCGAATTATCTTAAATCGATATCACACACTGCATCATACGTTTTTCAACTCTCTTGAGAAATTCTCACCTCTCACCTAGTGTGCACGCCTACCGCACTATTAACCCCGAAAGTTTATTTTAATGTAAATCTCCCATAAGGTTTCATGTTGACAATTTCTATGGCTAAGATAATTATTTTCTGAGAATAAGGTTTGCACAGCTATCTCATTTCATTTGAAAAGTATACCAGTGTTGTCACAAGATTTCCAAACACTTATATTAAAGTTGGAGTATTGATTCGTTACTGAACTACTTTCTATATACCGATGAAAGTTCACAGTTATATATATATATATATATGTTAAATCACTCGTATAACATATATACTATCGGCACCCCACATAAACTTTATGGTGCTGGCATACTCTGCTATCAAGTCCCTGTATCACTCGTACTAAGGGAAATACTAGTTCGGAATCACTCTCAAACTGTATTAACACAAAATACATACAAATGGAGGCGAAGCATAGTTCTAAGTCACTAAGAGGTCAGCACATACCATCACGTCTTTTCGGACCGTCTGACTATCAATCAGATAGCCTGTACCAAGGATTTCTATGTTCTAGGGTACAAGTCAATATCCCACATAAAGGTCCCATCGAGATAAGACCGTCCCAGCGCGGTAACCTCCGTGATATCAAGTAGCGCGGGCATGATTTTTCACATATATAATATATGAACAAACACACAGTTATATATAAATTACTATCCCCATTTCTAATTAGGTACACCACGACCCATAATTATGATTATTCGTTCTTAGTACACTATACTCGATTATCCCGTAAAACGGGCTCGTCTCTTTTATTCTTAATTATAGATTATTCCATACTTACTTCACATCACTCGTAGTATTATATCTCCCTATGTATAATTTCAGTAGGTACTCTCTTATCTTCTAACATAACTTCCTTACGAGTCGCACTCCTTTAGTTACACGTTCCCATAATTTCCTATGTGTATATTACTCCCCGTTAACCCTAACTTCGTCTTACATTAAATACTCACTTTTTACTAAGTACTACTGGTCCTCTTTATGTCCCAAAATGTTCTAACAATAATGCTCAAAGGTTACTACTCATTTTAATCGAAATAAACTATTATAAGAGGAATATGAGTTTTCCAAGAGGGGTCGATCAATCGATGGAAGTGGGTCGATCGATCGATCATCGATCGATCAAGAAGTTATGGCAAAACAGCAGAAAACCCAGTTACGGAAATCCTTCTCCAAACTCAACCAAATCATCATATTTATTTCCCAAACTCCCAACAAATGATACTACAAGTGTTATATACCCAAATACATAATTTTCTACGTAAAACATGTGGCTTTTCATCAAGTATAACGATTCAATTGGGTAAAATCTACATAAACTTCAAGAACCCTAATCTTTGCTTTAAATTTAAATTCTTCTAATTCTTTGCCAAATTTTCTACTTCTAACTCAATGAAAATTCAAGATGTATCCTCTACATGTGAATTAGATTTCCAGAATATGATTATTATCTCTACAACATTCAAATTCTAGTCTCCAATACATATTTTCTTTCATGAAACTAGTTCTAATCAACCCTAGACTAACATAATTGAAGCATTGACTAAAAATAAAGCAAGATAGATACTTGCCTGGAAATATTTGTTTCTGATTTGTGGAAGAAAGTGGCGTGGTTGTGTTCCTCGTCGAGCGATCTACTCTTTGGTGGTGACGACGGTGTAAACGACGGAGTTTTTGTCCTAGACTCCTTAGAAAGTTTCTCCACTTTTTCTCCAATGGCCGTTCTTTGATTTTGCTTATGTTAACCCTATATGACAACCCCTAACATCTGATATAGCCTTGGTAAATTCGTGGGTTTAATTACCCAAAATATGAAATGTCCAAAACGCCCTCCCGTGATGCTAATTAGGCCTAAAAACGCCCTGAAACCCAAACTAAACCCCCGGGTACATTATTTTGACTATCTCGACCCTTCCGGACACATTAGCACACTCAAAACGACTATACGAGTGACTTATAATTTATTCACTTTTAATAATACTAATTTAATCCCGACACGACACCGGCGCGTCCCGACTTAATTTCCCAAAATTATCATATTATACCCTCGTGACAATTTTAATAAATTCAATCCTACATATTACTCTACTCAATAAGTAATGTTTAACAAATCAACAATTTTCCAATAATTACTAACTCTCGTCATGCTAGTAACATTTAAAACAATTTTCCGGATTAATATTAAATTAATTTATCTCAATTAAATTTAACAAATCCCTAAATTTAAAAGCCATAAAAATACGGGGTATTACAAACACATGGAAAACACTATGGATCTATGTGCATCCCATTTACCCACAACTAAAACCTCCCCTAAAATAATGCAAATCCACCTCTTTTTAGCTCCAATCAAATCATCACCTGAAATAGTATAAATACCCCTCGACCCAAGCAGTAAAAACTCACCCCACAATTCAGTTTCAAATCTCAAAATTTCCCTCAATTCAGGTAACTCATCAATTTATGCGTCAATTTCAATTCTAGTAGTTTTCTGCATAGTTAATATAGTTAGAACACTCACAATATGCAAGCTTTTACGTGTAGAATGGCCTACGATAGTAAAAATCAGTAAGAACACCATCAAAGCTTGAGCGTTAATGGTGAAACTCGATATATTGCCTTAAACTTTGATTTGAAGACATTAATAACTTCATTATAACCTAAGGATCTCGAGTGTAATGGTTAAAAGCCATGATGTTCATGTAGATCTCAAATCAATCAAAAGTGTTTTTTGAAGTCAAAACCTGCAAATTCAAAATTCTCAATGTACAATCCATCATATTATTTGAAAACAAAACCAAACTACTCTCACATATAGCAGAAATCAAACCCCATTCATAAGAGACGTTGCCATACTCTAGAAATCCCCGAAAGTCGTGTCAAATTTTCATGATAAAACACAATTTTAAAACTTAAGTTATACTGAATGTCAATCCATGAAACTTATATATTTGGATTCCTCATGAAAAATTAGGTTAAGTTTGTTAAGGAATCATCTCAAACGGCATAAATACGAAGGAGAAAACCTCGGTCAAAAATTGAAACCCTAAAAAGTCAAAATCGAGAGGTTGAAGATGAAGACTTTATTCAAAAACCTTGACCACGCGTTTGAGGGCGCGTGGCCAATCAAGAAATTCTAATTTTTTGTCCCAAAATTTTTATTAAATTTTTCTGATCAAAATAATACCATGTTTGGATGTTCCAAACCCAAGTTATGTAAAAACAAGGTTTTTACTTAATGAAATTTCTTTAAAATTAAAAATCTACCCCTATCAACTTTTCCAACTTATAAGTTTGAGCTCCAAACTTTGCCCATACATACATCAAACTATTTTAAGATAAAAACTCTCTTGCACAAATGTTCAATAATGAGATTGAGGTCACTATTTTAAAGTCCTAAGACAATTATAAATAAAGTCCCGAAACTTTAACAAAGACAGTTTTATATACAAAACTAACTTATTAACCCCTAATACTCATATACCACGCACTGTATAACAGAAAATCAAGCCCCAGTTCTTTAGAATATCCCAATGTGATATCAAGTCAATCGCATACCAAGCAAGTAGGTTTTTCCTACATTTTTAGTATTATACTTTGCGTATTTAAAATAATGTTATTGATATCACTAGGTGATAGCCCCATTTACTCTGAATATGTGCATGTTATTATACTATCATACTACATATTTTGTTAACCATCATCATCATTTGAATTATCAACAATATTTAAATTTAAGGTTGTCATCTAATAGCTGATATCATGTACCTTATTGATTTAGTTTGCCCTAACACTTTATTCCATTTTTACTATAAGCATCAGTATTAACTAGGAAGTAGACTGACGTATTGTCCCACGAAACTTTCTACTTGGCCTACTGGTCTCAGATGATTGAGAGATTAGTGTACATACGTATGAGTGTTTAATTGTGTGTAAAGCAGATTACTTTTCCCCAAAAAATTTGGGTTGATTGACTAATTATCAGTTAACTGATGGCTTATTTACCTCTACACCCTTTAGTGAACTAGTAAGAATGGGATTATTAGTTCAAAACTCTTTGGATTTCTTTACATGATCCTAATTAAAGTGGTAATAAACTTTATTTCTTAAACGGACTAATCACTAGGGAATTCTGAGTTCCAACATTTTGATGTTTTATAATTTGATAACTATGGAATTATCAGCTTATTATTGTTAACGTTTTAAACATTAATTCTATACGCACTCCAACTCTCATTTATATCTATATAATTGTCATAGAACTGGTAGAGCCTGTTGGGCATATTTGTGTTAATTCCTTCCTTCTCCAGATGCGCCAGGAGAAAGAAGATAATATCTCTTCCATACTGGAGATAAAAATAGGTCACCTATTTGCGTATGTGATCGTATGGGCAGAGATTAAACCAGATGGGAGCAAGGAGTGGCACTTTTCAATTTTCTATATCGTCATGTGTACTAGAAACGTGTAACTCACCCCTATGGTGGCTCAACCCTATACAACATATTAATAATGAATAAAAAGTTATGTCATTCCGCCTTAACTTTAATTCATTGCTTTATGTGTACTTCTTGTTCATTCATTCCAAAAAGCGGGGTGTGACAGCTTCATTCACCAACTGAGATTAATGGATATCGAGGCCTTGAAGGTTGTGTGGCAGCTTTCCCCGACTGGAGCAACCATCACTAGTATGGATAGGAAGGAGGCAGGGGAGAAGAATATAAGGGAGGGAGATCATGGAAGTAATATTTGTCATATATGTAAGTCATGTAGGAGTCCTAATTGAATCATATATTCATACATTCAGTACTAGTGGACTTATTTTGGGTTGGATGCAGTAGTGGCTTTCCTCGTGAGAGTTTTCACTTTAAATCTTAGTGTTCTTTGTATGATTGTTTTAGGTTTTTCTTCCGTTGTTAATCACCAATTTCATGAAACTTGGACTAAATTAATTGGTTCGAATTTAAAAAGGATTTTTTATTATTATTTTTTGATTAATTAAGATACTAATTAATTAATTTTGAACCCTTAAGGCACTTACCTATTTCAAATTAGTATTAGGGTGGGTGTTAATCATGCATCCTGGGAGTATGTATGTTAAGGATCTGTTGGTCACATGACCATTTATGTTGATGTTAGTAACTACACGTATTATAAGGCGCGTATGACATTTTTCTGAAGTCCCAAGACAAGAGGGTGTGGTTAGATGTAGTTATGGGGCAAATACATTAAACAAACTTGGTAGGAGAAACCAGTGTCTCTAAACCTAATGAAGCTTGGTTTGAGGATAAACATAGGGTAGCTAATTACAATTAGAGGGGGCTTGATGTCAATTTTTGTGTAGTGGCCCAAGAAGAGTTATGTCGGATATCCACATGTACTACATCCAAGGAGGCATGGAAAATTCTCCAATTCATTCATTAGCGTACCAATATAATTCGGGTTTCGAAGCTCCAACATCTCGCCACTCAGTTTGATTTGTTAAAGATGCAATAGAATGAGACCTTTGATGAGTCTTATGCAAAACTCTCCAACATTGTGAACTCTCACTTTTATTTAGGAGAGAAGATCTCAAACTCTAGGGTTGTTTTAAAAAATCCTTAGGTTATTACCACCTAGGCTCCTTCCCCATATCTCATCTTTTAAATGTTATACGTGGTAATAATTACATTAAGGTAGAGGATATCATAGGTCAATTCAAAATTATCCACCGCCCAAGAAAAAGAAGGGCATTGCATTGAAGGCAAATAATATTTATCCCTTAATCTTTAATGAATATGTAGACACCCCATTCAAATACCCCCTAACTTCTCCTAAGGTCCCTAGAACCTCCCTTCATCATTTCAAACCTAAGTCACACCCCGGGTACTGACCTAAAGGCCATCGGGAACTCCCAGGCTCCGTTTGACCAAAATTCAAAACTCTTCAACTCGAATGAGACTAAATGAATCTTCGAAGTGCGTTGAAACCCCTTTCCAATGGTCCATCCCATGTGTGATTCTGACACACCATGCGGACGAACGACCCGTTTTCCCCCGAAACTTGATCAAGAGGTCACCAGACCCTCCTAGTCTCCGTTTGACCAGAGTAAACTCTTCAGCTTAACTGATACTAAATGAATCTTCAAAGGCCCCACTAAAACCCCTTTCCAACGGTCTACCCCGTGCGCGATTCTGACTTATGGTATAAACGAACGATCCGTTTTACTCCGAAAGGTCACCGAATGCTTTCAGGACCCGGTTGACCAAAGTCAACTCCCTAAACAGAGTCAAACTCTTTGTAAAGTCGAAGTACATCTCCTCACATTTCCAATGGTCCGCCCCGTGCATGATTCTAACTTACCATGAGGATGAACGATTCGTTTACGTCCGATGATCCCCCATCCAAAGGACCGGCAAACGCTTCCGAGCCACATTTGACCCAAAGTCATCTCTCGGACTCGGGATAAGTCCAAAATACTTTGGAAGGTTTTTGAAGTACCTTTCCAATGATTCACCCCGTGCATGATTCGAATCAACAGTTTGCGCTCTGTGACCAATTTTCCGAAAGAATCTGAAAGAGACCCGAACCAGGGCTATGCCGATCGTCAATACCCTGGGCCTATAAAAAGGAAGGCCTAACCTCATTTCAAGGAGAGGAAGATCATAGATCCATCACTCTCAGCAAGCTCAGAAAACCCCTCTCGAAGTCAGCGTGATTTCCACATCCAAATCCCTTTCCAACCTTCACCTATCATCACCTTGTTCATCAAACTTGGTGAATTAAGTATCCTCCATCATCACTCAAGTGGAAGGGCTGCTCTCCAATATTCAAGATTAAGCTCAAGATCTTCAAGAAGGTCCAATTTTCTCCACTCTCTCCTTAAATTCTCCTAAATTCTCATTAGTTTGTTTTGTTACTTAATAATTTTATTCTCTCATCTCACATATCCTTATATACTTTTTATCTAGTATTATTGTACATCTCTTAGTTTCATATAAATAAAACCCAAAAAATAAGAAAAAGAGGATTTGCTCATAAATTCCAAACTGGAATTCTCACACTTTTCTCACAACTAAAACACTTTTTTACACACACACACACCCATATAAGAGAAGTACCCAATTGGACTTATGGGATAAATCCCACCCCTCGTTTTGCATACGAACTACGTGGACATTGATGCCTGTATAGGCTACGTAAGCATCTCGGGCTAAAATCTGAGACTCGAGTCCTTTTCCTAGCTTTTTTTCTATTTTTTCTATGTTCTTTAAACTTAACTCTCTTAGATTCTATATATTCATATATACGTATATTTATGCTTAGTGGCGTATCATTCCATATGTGTTATCGTTCCGTTATAACGATCAACGCTAGGATAATCGCGAAAATCCTATTTTTCTAATATTACTTTTAAGAACATTCCTACAGATGACTCGCTTTATCTCTTCCGTGATACAAGTCGATGATTCCTATCTCCACTACATATACACATGCACACATACCACGGGGGAATAAAGGAAAATATCAATAACCCATGAGAGACCGTAAGGGCGAAATGGGTGCCTAACACCTTCCCATATCGTAACTTAGCCTATGAACCCTTTTCGAATCATTTTTTGTTTCGTATGTATCAATATGTCTTTGGATACTGTCTTTCAGGACGGATCCCTTTTCTTTTGTCAGTTCTGAGTATAATAGACTGGTGACTCTATCTCTCTGTATTTTTCACCCCATCATTGACGCCGGCCGAAGCGCTCCCGATAGGGATGTGTGGGACCAAGTTCCTCCCTAGACGAAAGGGGGTACACCCTCCCTCTTCTTCACCTCTCCCGCTGCGAGGATCGGAAAGGGGATGGTCACAGTGGCGACTCCGCTGGGTATAACTTCTTTTTGAGGGCTAGACTCTATTTACATGGGTGTTTTATTTTCTTATATATCCCCCATTTGCATGTTCCCCTTTACTATTCATGTGTACCTCATGCTTATGCTTCTATTCACACACTTGTAGAAACTTCTCCATGTACACTTCACACCACGCGCACCTAGGACCACATATATCCCCATGTTGCACACATCATCCATACTTGGTATACCATTGGTACTCGTACTTTGATCCCTGTTGGGCATGATCAAGAAAAATACTCTCATAAGATACTAATAAGAGAATCATGCATGATTCACACGATATCACCAAAGAGCATTGTGATTTACCAAATTTTATCTGATAACTGGAGGGTCACTTCGTGATGGGCACTGGTCCGGCAGGGAGCAGTTAGCCTAAGAGATATGACTCTCACCTTCCATTGGACAATTACCTTCGACGTATATCGAATGGTTCCCTCGCATCGTACTGCTTGACCAAAGTCATGACGGGAGGTATATCGTAGGGAACTCGTTCACGTACACCGAGTATATCGAATTCTCTCTCACACGTACCATCCCCATGAGGTATATAGTAAGGCAATTCACGTACACTCGGGTAGGCTTGTCCACATGTACCGATTGCCCTCAAAAGCAAGATGTATATCGTGGAAGCCATGCCAAAGGGAGGAACCCTTTCTGATTCACCCAACCAAACTGCATACTCATATATAGGTGTCAAGCCTTAGACACACATGTTTGAGTGTCGATTTCAACACTAAACTCTGCCGAAATTTTGGGCCGGCCTGCCACCCAAATTTTTGCGCATTTTTAAAATGGAACCTTGCCCATGAGCCTGGTTAGCCCGTCCGGCATTTTATTTTTGCATTTAGGAGAATTTAATACAAGTGAGAACATAATAATAATAATAATAATAATAATAATAATAATAATAATAATAATAATAATAATAATAATAATAATAATAATAATAATAATAATAATAATAATAATAATAATAATAACAATAATAATAATAATAATAATAATAATAATAATAATAATAATAATAATAATAATAATAATAATAATAATAATAATAATAATAATAATAATAATAATAATAATAATAATAATAATCATGCTGAGACCCGTCTCCCAAAAACATTTATCCTTTCTTTATCAAAAATCCAAAAACATTTCTCCTTTCTTTATTAAAAATCTAAAAACATTCCTCTCTTCTTTATCAAAAATCTAAATATATTTCTCCCTTCTTCATTAAAAATTCCAAAAAAACTATCTTTTCTTTATCGAAAATCCAAAAATATTTTGTCTTTCAATCTCGAAAAAAAAATTTAAAAATATTTTCCTTCTTTCTTTTCAAAAAATAAATCCTATTTTACACCTTCTCAGGTCGATTGCACGTCCTTGGCTGGATCCTTATTGGCTTCGATCTTCAGTCAAACCACCTCGGAGCTCCGTCCATTCCCTTGCTACTTCTTCTGAGTCCGGTATCCATCCGCTTTCCATGGAGAACACAGATCAAGTGCCAGTTGCACAGCCAGATCTGACAGCAGTTTTAGCTCAGCTCGTGTCCAAGATTGACAACCTTCGGACTAAAGTCTGAGAGATGCAACGAAACTAGGTTCATGTTCCTCTAGAGCTCGAGGCCCTATTCCCTCGTGTTATGGGTCCACCCGAGCCTATCTGGGTTCTCGAAGAATATCAGCACTCTCCACATGCCCCTCCTATTAATGGGCATTCCCTTGCCCAGCATCCTATGCCAAACCTTTCCCAACCTGGGGCTAACTTGCATGTGATCATTAATCCGAAAGAGGAAGAATTGAACAAGGTCAAAGAAGATCTCAAGATCCTAACTAAGACGTTCGACCAAGTCAGAATCTCCAAAAATTACATGGACTACACCCACATGTCTCCTTATCCCAAGGCGAGGTTACCCGAGAAGTTCAAGATGTTGAATATCGAAAATTCGAAGGAAGTGGACCACCGATTGTTCATCTTCACATTTATCACCGTTCCATGACTCTCCTAGGGGCTTCTGAAGAAGTGATGGCCCAATTATTTCAGCAAACTTTAAAGGATAGCACTCCCCGATGTTTTTTGTCTCTCGAGGAGTCCAAAATCCGTAGCTGGGAGGATGTAGCCCGTGAATTCATGTCACAGTATAAATATAACGAAGAGCTTGAGGTCACCCGCCGTGATTTAGAGCTACTCAAATAGAACTCTGGGAATCAGTCAGTAACTTCATAGCCCGATGGAGGCAAAAGTCAGCCACTATGACCAATCGGCCATCCGAGGAAGAATAAGTCAACATAGTGAAAAAGAACTTCTTGCCCCATGTCCGAGAAACCATGGGACTATCCCCGCTTTTGAGATCTCTGAGAAGCAGGAGTAGAAATCGAGAAAGGTCTTGCTAAAACATAGGTTGAACCAAAGAAAGTTTTCGGACAATTCACCCCCAGAAAATATGACAAACCTGCCAATGCTGCAGTCTCAACCATTAACAACATCTCTCAACCAACCACTTTGTGGGCACTAAAAAGCCACCATGTCCCAATCCTAAAGGAATACACCGAGCTCTATTCTCCCCTCTCCAAAGTCTATTAAGCCCTGTTAAGCCGAAACCTCATCAAGCCCTTGGATCCCCGTCCATTGCCCAATCCACTTCCAAGAAACTACAAGGCAGATGCCCATTGAGCCTTTCACCAAATCGCTGGTCATACCACCGACCAATTCTTTCACCTTTGAAACGTAATCCAAGGTCTAATTAACCAGGGTACCATTGCCCCACCAGCCAATACTAAGCCAAACACTACTCGCAACCCACTCACAAATCATATCAATGCTATCTTCCTAGAAATGAACCTAGAATTTGATTTCTCAACTCAAATCACACCCATACACTCTCCCAAATCTCTCCAAACTTGCCCATATTTCCTCCTACACCCTGTTAGCCTCGCTGATTAGGCACTGTCGCTCCTTACCAGAGCATGGATCGTTGTTTGTACCCATTTTAAAAATTGGAGGTATGGAATTATCATAAGTGTTAAACCAACTCCTAGAGTTCGGGTTGAAATTGCCCTCACAGATGATCATTAATTATTAGAGATTCAGCACGCTATTCTTGAAAGCACGAAAATGGGGCCGAGAGTTAGACAATTGGGTGGTACCAACCGATAAAGTCAGCTTGGATGATGTCGTCCAGATCATGGTAAAAATATTCAGGTAAACCAATGACATTTGTAGTATGACCGAGTTACTTGATACTCTGAGATTGCAAGGGCGCCTGGTCCCTTCACCCTTACATATCCCCACAGAATGGGAAGACCTATATGAAGAAGCCATTGAAGTTATGGAATGCATTGACTTTACATAGAAAGACAGAGTTGTTGCCACCGGATGGGGGGAAGAATTTAGAGATTCGAATGAAGAACAAGCTTTCTAGAAAATTGGCCAGGTAGCCGACATGTGTGGGATAATATCATTTAAGGAGCTCCTCAAAAAAATAAATAAAGTGGCAGAACAACCCGAGATCGACGAAGAAGTAGGGTTCATGTTCTTCCCTTCTTCAATAAATCATATGACCAGATCAGGGAGGCATTACCAGATCCCAAGCTCATTACCAGCCAATGACAAAGGGAAGGGTGTTAAAAACCTTCCTATGATAGAAATGGCCCTCGAGGAGAGAAATATCCTCGATCAACTGAAGAAAACTCAAGCTAACATCACTCTATGGGGGCTTTTCATGTCTTCCCAGCTGCATAGAAATGATTTGATCAAATTGCTCACTGGACCCGCAATCCCTCTTTCTACTATACCAAAAGAGGCGGTAAATTTAGTCGAATCCTTAACTTCTACCCGAATGCTATCATTTTCTAAAGAAGAAATCCCCAGAATTGGGCCAAATCACAATCATGCACTCAACATCTCCGTCGAAGTTATGGGGAAAATCGTACCACTCTCTCTTGTTGATAATGGATCCACCTTGAATGTCTGCCCATTAAGAACATTCAAATGCTTAGGACTAAAAGAAAGTGACCTCGCTCCAACTTCCATTGCAGTACGTGCCTACGATAATACCTGTCGGGGGGTGATGGGATCCATAAAACTTGTAATAAGGGCTGGCCCTATAAGCCCTGTCGCTGAATTTCAAGTTATTTACATCCCAGCCTGTTTTAACCTATTGCTTGGACGACCTTGGGTCCACAGTATCAAGGGTGTGTCTTCCTCACTCCATCAGAAATTGAAGTTTTTTGCTAACAGACGAGTCATCACCATTTTGGGTGATAATGATAATGTCGAGGGTGCAAGTACTAGCAGTCCAATCCTTGAGATACAACACGGGTTAAATGATATGCTCCTATCAAGATTCCGAGTTGATCCACTTCTACTCTCGGTAGGGAACGATTTCAAAGAATGGGTTTTTTCCGGAATACGACCCTGATGGCAATGTTAATGTGATTCTGATGTTCAGAAACATGAACTTCATGCCCGGACTAGGGCTAGGGCAAAGATAGCAAGGGATACTTGAGCCCATTAAACTGAAGAAAGATTTCCCCCTTGTGGTTTAGGGTATCAACCATCAGAACAAGACCTCAGAATGATCTGTCAGTCTCAACCAAAGAGAAGACTAGACCGCATCGAGACTATTCCAGGTGACTCCTTGAATGGACGATTCATTAAAGAGGGCGATGACTTCCCCTTTTGCGGCTTTCTGAAATCATGGTATGACCATACAGATAAGAAGATGAAACCCAGAATGGAGATCTTTTTCCAAGACAGCTACCCATGGGCCGAAAGTTCCCAACACCATGTACAACCTCTCATCAAAGATATCGAAGATTATGAGGAAAGTGACTCCGAGGACCTGTTCAACTTGCAGACACTGGGGCTGACACTCTGCACGGTTCATTCAGGCACTACATCACTAGATCCATCCCACTTGATTAAAGTTGTTGATACATCTCTCCTCAACTGGCATACTGCGCTAGTTCTACCTATTGAAATCCCATTTAACCCCAATGTTTACCCAATTTCTTCTTATGTTGTCTATCCTTGTTCAAATGTAATCGAGACCTCCTTTGATGAGGTTCTCAATGCTATTTTTCCTATCAATGAAATAAATAAAGATTTTGAGTATCTTTTTGTGCCTTACATTAATTGTTTAGATTCCAATCAAACTTTTGATGATGATGATTTTGCAAATGAACAATTATTAACTAATCTAAATAAGGTTAATAACAAATAACATAACCGCGTTTAAGTTGATGAAGAAGAGACTGTTATTATTAACCTCGGTTCTAGTAGCCAACTACGCAAGATTAGGATAGGGGCTACCCTTGACAAGCATGAGCGTGCACAACTTGAAGAATTATTGAAGGAATTCGTGATGTCTTCGCATGGTACTATGATGGCATGACTGGCATTGATCCTAAAATTGCTCAGCATGAGACCCCCACTCTTCCAGAATATAAGGCGATTAAACAAAAGATGAGAAAGCTATGCACCGAATGGTCGCTCAAAGTCAAAAAAAAGGTGGTCAAACAACTGAACGTGGGCTTCATTCGTGTGATTGAATATCCCACATGGCTAGCCGACATAGTGCCTGTGCCAAAAATAGGAGGGAAAGTTCGGATGTGCGTAGACTATCGGGACTTAAACAAAGCCTCTCCAAAGGATGATTACCCATTACCCAATATCGACATGATTGTGGACAATACAGCCAGTCATGCTCTCAAGTCATTCATCGACGGATTTTCCAGGTACAACCAAATCAAAATACACCCACATCACCAAGAAAAATCGTGTTCATCATCCCATGGGGAACCTTTTACTACACTGTTATGCCATTTGGTTTCA
This sequence comes from Sambucus nigra, assembly GCA_949130495.1. NCBI lineage: Eukaryota > Viridiplantae > Streptophyta > Magnoliopsida > Dipsacales > Adoxaceae > Sambucus > Sambucus nigra. The sequence continues at coordinate 642,016,437 of OX422210.1, forward strand.
AGAATGCAGGGGATACCTACCAGAGGGCTTCCACAACCATCCTACACGATCTGATTCATAAGGAAGTTGAGGTCTATGTGGATGATATGATTATCAAATCCAAAACTAGAGAAGGTCATGTTCCCGCTCTTCAAAAGTTCTTCATGCGATTGCGATAATATCAGATGAGACTCAATCCATAAAAATGTGTCTTCAGCATTACAAAGGGAAAACTCTTGGGATTTATGGTCAATGAGAAAGGGATAGAGCAAATCCTTCCAAGCTAAAAGCCATGCTTGATATGCCACCTCCCCGAACGGAGAAAGAAGTCTATGGTTTCCTTGGGAAATTACAATACATTAGTCGGTTCATCAGCCAGTTCACCTCCATCTGTGAACCGATTTTCAAACTCCTCCGAAAGGATTCAACCAAAGTTTGGAACGAGGCCTACCAAGAAGCTTTTAACCAAATAAAACAATACCTTACTCAACCTCCGGTACTCATGCCACCACAGCCTGGTCTCCCTTTGCTCCTACACCTAACCATAACCGACACTGCAGCTGGGACTTTGCTAGATCAATACCTTGAAGATTCTGGCAAAGAAAGAGCCGTCTATTACTCCATTCGCAAATTGGATGGGTACGAAGTCAACTACACTGCTTTGTAAAAATCATGTGTCGCGCTTATTTGGGTCACCCAAAAATTACGACACTACATGCTCGCCTTCCCTATTAAGCTTGTATCCCAAATGATCAATTTCCTGCTTGAGAAACCCTCCTTATCTAGATGAATGTCTTGATGGTTTATGCTCTTAGCCTAGTTTAATATCGTGTACGTCACACAGAAAGCCATGAAAGGAAGATCCATCTCTGACTACGGCGCTGACTACCTCTGATGAAAACTTACTCTGCGCTGCTCAAGATGACCTTCAATGGTAAATGTTCTTTGACGGTGCAGCCAACAAAAAGGGGTATGGCATTGGGATACTCCTGATCGCCCCAGATGACTCCCACAGCCCCATCACCATCAAATTGGATTTCCCCTGCACCAACAACATGACTGAATATGAGGCGTGTATGGTAGGCCTCAAAGTCACTCTCAAGAAAGGTGTCCAATGCCTAGATGTCTTTGGGGATTTTACCCTCATCATTGGTCAAGTGCTCGAAAAATGGAAAGTCAAGGAAGAGAAACTCCAGCCATTCCATGCCCACCTAGAAGAACTAGCCTCCCAATTCCAAGACATCACCTGCCACTACCTACCTCGAACAAATAATAATCTAGCCGATTCCCTTGCTACCTTAGCCTTAATGTTCGACATGATCGAAGGAATAATAATGTCCCCCTACCTGGTCCAAAATCAAGACAAACCAACCCACTGCTACCACATTGGGCTCATCACCAAAGAAGATCCTGAGCTAGCTAATTGTTGGTATTATGATATCTAGCACCTCCTCAAGCATGGAAAGTATCCTGAGGATTCTAACAAGAAAGACCGGGCAACCCTCCGAAGACTGGCCACCCAGTACATCATCTGTAACAAAACACTGTTTAAGAGAAACTTCGATGGAACTCATCTACACTGTATCGCAGGTGTTGACATTGAAGAGGTGGTGCAAAGAATCCAGAGCGGAGAATGCGGACCCTGCATGAACGGTCATATGCTTTCCAAGAAGATCATACGACAAGGCTACTACTGGACCACCATGATCCAGGATTGCACTGCCTATGTCCGGTGATGCCTCAAATGCTAATAGTTCTCCAACCTTCAACACCTACCTCCGTAAGAATTATACAACATGACTTCTCCCTGGCCGTTCTCCACCTAGGGCATCGACAGCATATGGAGGGTTACACCCAAGGCTTCCAACGGACATGAGTTTATCATAGTTGCCATTGATTACTTCACCAAATGGGTCAAAGCTGAGTCATACGCACTCCTAAACACCAAAAAAGTGGCCCAATTCATTAAGAAAAACATCATCTACCGATATGGGGTCCCGCACGAGCTAGTGTCAGATAATGGGTTGCATTTCAATGCAGAAGTCACAGAAGTAGTCAATGAGTATGGGATTCAGAGACACAAATCTTCTCCCTACTGACCTCAAACCAATGGTGCAGTCAAAGCTGCCAATAAGAACCTCAAAGCCATCATCAATAGGATGACCGAAAGCTATTGAGATTGGGCCGATTGAATCCCATACGCCCTCTGGGGCTACGGAACCTCAATATGAACCTCTATTGGGTCTACCCCTTACTCTCTAGTCTACAGTATGGAAGCAGTCCTACCCGCGGAGCTAGAAATACCCTCATTATGCAGAGGACTGGCATCAAAGCGACCTCGACGAGCTGTCACTCTTGGACGAAAGGAGATTAAAAGAGTTATATCACATATAAGGGTACCATCGCCGAATATCATGATCATTTAATAAGACAGTCAAGGACCGCGGTGTCCGAGAAAGGGATTTAGCCCTCAAATAATAGAGCCCATCTAGGACCCCAGAGGGAAATTCAAGCCCAATTTGAGTGGCCCATACATTGCCAAGAAGATGTTGTTCGGTGGTGCCGCCATGCTCACCGACTTAGATGGAGAGGAGATGGCTCATCCAGTCAACGTGGACCGTCTCAAGAAATTTTACCCCTAGTTCAAAGTCTCGGCGCGCTACGACTCTTCTCATCTCCTTTCTATTCTAAAAAAAATCTCTTCATTTCCCTGTACCCAGAACTACGTGGGTCTGATCCTTTGCAAAAATCATTCTCAGAAAGATTGAAAATTTTCAAAAACCCCCAGAGGTATGTAGGCAACTCATACATCTTACATGAGAACGGACCTTTCTTTTTCATAAAAACTATTCTTTTCTTACCTCCGAGAACGACAGCCCATTCTAACATATATTTGAACAAAAGGATTATGCATGCCTTAGCGATCGGTATAGATAAATACAAAATTCATCAAAAGACACGGATGGATGATCAAAAACTTGTTTATTTCATTAATAAGAAATTACAATGCAATTACATAAAGAAACATATAACCCCCTTCCCCTACCTTCCTAAAAAAACAAATAAATTCCCAAACTTATTCTCCAGTACAAAACAAACTCTCCAAGAGTCCTGCCCACAGCTAACAGAAGAGCCCGCTCCATCATCATCATCTACATCCTGGGGTCCCCAAGCTTCCCCTGCCTGAATGGAGTGCCGCAGACGTTCCATGGATCGATAAGTTCGAATCGGCCTCGAAAAAACTACCACACCTCCCTCCATGGTATCAAATAAGGCAAGCCATCTTTGTCTAGTCCCCACTACCAACATCTTTCTAACTACGCTTCTCCACAACCACTTCATATAATCCCTAAGGATGTGTTAAACTCTCCCAGCAGACTGAGAGGGACGGGTCGACGGACGCCAACTCTCCCACAAAGATCCAAGCTGCATGCACAGATGCTCTATCAAATCTTCTACTGGAAAGAAGTCTAGTGTCCGAGGTAGCACGATCTGCTCCTAGCCAAATTAGCGCAGAAGCCGCCAAGGGAAATAAAAAGAGGTATGTCTGAGACCAACTAGCCGAACATATGGGTATTCCCCCAGTTCCAGAATAGGTAGAAATAGTCTCCACCAAGAAATGAAAAGTACAAATTTAGAGCCCCATGCTCCACAAACCAGTTCTCCCAGCTCTTAATATCCAAACCAACACTGATGAAATGGTGCGAAAAGAAGTTGGGTACAGCCGACAAAGGGTATTCCGGAGGAGTCACCAGGCGGAATCTTTTAGACAACCACATGAACAGCATCACCGGGCTACCCCTCAGAAAGTCAGAATGACCGTCTCACCAGGCATCTAAGCCATTCAAAGTCTCCGCTAATATCACCCCCGCAGGATTGCGACGGTAGGACATCCATGAAGTAACAGCTACAAGTTGTGAGTCCACCAGCAGCTCCCCGGTCACCAGCAGCAATTTTGAAACCAATCCGAGAATGACAGCTCTGATATATCCAGCATCACCAACCTCCTGCAAATGCATGGACCGCAATACCGTCGGAAGAGAAATCATACCTCCAATCACCAGTGATCTGGCCACCGAGGACGAAACACAAAGAAGCTCGGCCAATAACTCCCAGGGAGAACGGGAAAACTCAGGCAGAGCCACAGCAACGTCGGGATTTATCCCCAACATGGCAAAAAATTCCTCATAGGTCGGACATACTTCTTCCAAGCCAAAGAGGAATACATGGTCTTTGGGGTACCAGAATTATACCATCGCCATCAGCATGTTCCACTCTATGGTCCGATTATGCCATAAAGAAACTCGACGCATGTTGTAAGCATCGTAGTCGACGTTATAGGAGCGCATAGCCTCCAAAGTCTCGAGGTAGTTGGAAAACTCAACACTAACAGGGAGAGCCATCTCACAGAACAAGAAAGTAGGAATGTGAAGGTGTGAGGAAAACACTCCACCCTTACCCCTCTTTTATACTTGAAAACTCCCACAAAAGACATAACCTTTGCAGAAATCAAAAGAAATCCTGCCACACAAGGTACTAAAGGCTGAAGAGGGTACTAATCAAAGCTTTGATGGATGGGACTGGACTAACCTGCCGATAGGCATGACAAGGTGCTTGCCGATCGGTAACCCCCTACTTTTGGAAATTTTCCTTTTTCCTCTTTTGTCAAAATTCAGAAACTCAAAATAAACTGCTATTCTCAACAGAATTTCAAAAATCCCCTTTTCATTTTTATATAAATCCTCATTATGAATAAAACTTTCTTTCAAAATCCCAAAAATATTTCTTTTTACGGTCTCAGCAGCAATGTAAAAAGCGCATTTGCATACATCCATTCATTGCTCATTAAACAAAAGATAATAAAAAATTTCATTGCATTGCATAGATATTTCTCTATGTTACAACATTTTTGCAGGAAAATAAAGAAAAGCAAAAAAACAATGGGACACATCCCAAACCCACATTCTCCCTCTCTCTCTCTCTCTCTCTCACCTAATCTTCACATCTCTCTCCTAAGAGCTTCCACCCCTGCGACACACTCTCTTTCCCCGATGGAGAGATGACGCACCACCGCTACCCGAACAAGACTCCTCCACGGATGAGGCAGACTGCACAAGGCAAGAAGGAACATGAACCGCATCCCGAATATGGGCAGTCGCCAAAGATATCCACTCCCTAATATCCCTCAGCTAAGTGGTGGACACCCAGATGTGCTGCAAGAAAGGGAAGAATTAGTATCAAGCAGAAAAGATCGAAAGAAACCAAAGGAGAAGAATGTGACACCCCAACTAATTAAATACCGGGTAGCTACTCCTTTATTAAATTAATACAAAATGCCAAGTTGATTCAGTTCATAGCATCACTGTCGAAAACGTTTTATTAATTACTAGCCACCAAATTTTTAAAAGTGAGTTGTCAATTTTAATTAAATCCGATTAACATGCAATAATTAAATTATGAAATGCTAACATAACCACTACAACATAATGACAATGGAATAAACATAAAATAGTAATGAGTATGGAGGGATACTTCTCACAACAATCCAAATACAGGAATAAACAAATACTAAGTCTGCATCACTAAATTAATTACAACCCAAAAATCTGATATAACTGGATAAATGAAGTGTCTAAAAGAAATGGGGCGACATGCCCAACAGATGAGGAAAATCTAGTAACATAGAGTCAAGATCAAAAGTGGAGGCGTCTACTGTCAAAGTCCTGTAACTTCCACGGCAGCTACAGTCCGTCACCTGAATGGAACTCCTATGCATGGTGTCCTTGTGGCTGGGCACCTAAAAGGTTTTTACAAAAATATATTTGAAAGCAAACGGGTCAGATCCCGATTGTGGAAAATAGTTTAAAATATAGCAAGTGTTTTAATGACATAAAATAATGAATGAAAAATACATGTGAGGACGTGCTCTCACATGAAATACTCACCCCTCGACTATCTGTGCACTCCTAACGTATCCGTAATCGAATCTAGTTATGCCCGTATCTAACTGGTTCAATATAAAATCTACCGTTACTATACGATTCACGATTTAATTCCCAACATCTTATTTTAAACAAAGTGTTTTTCTCTTCTACACAGTTTCCCATTTTAGTACTACTAATCACTAGAGATCTTCCATTTTATCTTTCACAAAACGTTGATATTATAAATACTCACATTTATACATTACAGTTCATTTCAATTTATAGTATATTATTCTCATCATAAATATACAATACTAGCACCCCGAGACTAAGCTGCAGTGCACACATACTCTGCTATCCAATCCCGGTACATCACGTACATAAGGACCACGCATTCCGAATCTCTTAGGAATCGTTCTCAAATAAAAACAGTCACACCAAATGGAGGCGAACATAGTTCACACCACATGGGTCACGCATATACCTACGCTCCCATGATCAGCAGACTTATTAACTTCTCAATAAGTCCTTCTCTAACCTATGTCCTCGAGGTACCCATTTAAATCCCCCCGTAGGCACACAAAGATTAGATGGCCCTAATCGAACGCAGACCTCCCGTGATAGCAAGTATGGTAGGTATGTTTTACACATAAAACCACATATACTAAGCATTCACACATCTTAGATATCTCAAATTATTAGTATAGGTAAGCTTCTCGTTCTTATACCGTCATTTAATGTTATACGTTTACAAGTCCCCGATTTGTATATTAACGTCGTCAACCTTCTCACGTCGTAATTAGGTATTCGTTTCCTATTCCACAAATGTCATCCGGATTACTATAAGGTTATAAGTTCTACTCCCCAACGTACCCCAATTCTTACAATTATACCCACTAGTCAATAAGGGAAGGTCAATTCTCAACTACTTAAGTCTACGGGACATTTGAAATAAAATCAGGCCAAAAAGGCCATTCTGTCAACTCGTTAGAAGTCTCGTTCGAACGAGGTCGTTCGAACAAGTGTCGTTTGAACAAAAGTCTTTGAACAAACTACCAACTCGTTATAAGGGATACTATCATCTCGTTAGAAACTCGTTCGAACGAGGTCGTCCGAATGACCTAGGCAGGTCTTTTAACGAGATGGCAGTTTTCGCCCAGAAATTTCCCCAATTCGTTTTTCTTCAATTTCTCTTCCCTAAATCCATACTAAGATCATAATAATTAAGTTTTAATGTTAATAAACTACTCTAAGTCCTCCTAGGTCACTCTTTAACATATATTTGGGGTAAATACCTCCTAAATTAACATGTAATCATCATAATTTCCACACCTTGTCCCAAACCCTATAAATGTAAAACTAGAATTTTAATGTCTACAAGTACTCCTTGTAAATCCATTTTTTTAAATCATCAAAAGGTATATTTTGGATCGAAAATTCATGCATAACCATTCTACATGCAATCCCTATCCAAGATTATGAATTCTATCTCCAATTTCATGGGTTTTCATCAAACTTTCAATATACGACATATATTCAATTCTAAGCATGGAGGAAACATTCGCTTGAAATTATGTAATTAAACCACTTGACTTAGATGTTCTGATTTGATGTTGAAGGATGAAGGCTCATTCTCCTCTTTCTCTCTACAGATTTCTCCCAAAGATGGTGATGGTGGCTAGGGGTTTCTTTTGGAATCTCTTAAGACTCTCCCTATAACTCCCGTAGTCCACTACTTGATAAATGCTGATAATGGACTTAATGGGTTCATTACTAATATAAAATTAACTCCTAAAATTCGTGGGTTTTAATTTCCCTATTTTTAAAATTACCAAAATACCCTTCTAGGTTATCGGTATGGCCCAAAAATGCCCCGGGACCCAAACTAAACCCCCGACTAGTGTTTTCTGACTATTTCGACCCTTCCGGACACGTTGGCGCACTCAAAAGGACCATTCGGTTGATAAAAATATAATTCACTTTTTAATTGAAATAATTACATTCCTGACGCAGCTGACACGCGCGTCCCAATTTAAATTTCCAAATTGTCGTATTTATGTCTCGTGACAATTTAAATATTTTCAATGCTCATGTATTACCATACATACTCAGAGATATTAAATTTTAATATCATAATCAAATACCAACTCACATCTCGCTAGTATTTATACCCGGATTAATTCCTAATTAATTCTCATTTAATTAATCCCTTAAATAAAAATCAATAAAATTACGGGGTATTACATACTTCCCCCCTAATAATAGAATCTCGTCCCAAAATTCGGAACTAAAGAATAACTGGTGAAAATAACTCCGGATATCGCTCGCGCATTTCATCCTCGCGCTCCCATGTGGACTCCTCGGCATTATGATGCCGCCACTGCACACGTACTAACGGTACTATCTTCGACCTCAGTTTTCGCTCGCTTTGGTCCACAATAGAAATCGGCCCCTCCTCGTAGGAACTATTGGGCTGGAGATCGATGTCCTCCAAAGCAATGTTAGTATGGGCCAAATCGTCCCTAAGATATTTCCTTAGTGAGGAAATATGGAACACATCATGAATCCTATGCAAGTGCTTCGGTAACCCTAGTCTATACACAACTGGCCCAATACGCTCGATGATAGGAAATGGCCCCACATACCTTGGTGTCAGTTTCCCCTTCTTCCCAAAACGCATTATCCCCTTCATAGGAGATACTCTGAGTAACACCTAGTCCCCCATCTTGAATTCTCTGAAGAATCTTTTTGCATCAGCATAGCTCTTCTGTCGGTCCTGAGCTACCCGAATGCGGCTCCGTATCATCTATATTCTTGCTGAAGTGTCCTGAATCACTTCCGGCCCAAGGAGTTTGTTATCCCCCACCTCTAACCAACATGCTGGGGAACGACAAGGTCTACCGTACAACGCCTCAAATGGAGCCATGCCAATGGTAAACTGATAGGAGTTATTATAAGCAAACTCCACCAGTGGAAGGTACTGCTCCCATCCACCTCCAAAGTCTAGGATGCACATACGCAACATGTCCTCCAACATCTGATTTGTCCGCTCGGTTTGCCCATCCGTCTGCGGGTGATAAGTCGTACTCAGCCGCAACTCCGTACCCATGGACTCCTGGAAACTCTCCCAAAATCGTGAAACAAATATCTTGTCTCGGTCAGACACGATATTTAGAGGCACCCCGTGAAGTCTCGCTATTTCCGCAATGAAAAGCTGGGCATACTGTCCCGTAGTGTAGTCGGTCCTCACGGGTAGAAAATGAGCAACTTTGGTCAACCTATCCACAATTACCCAAATGGAGTCGTGACCCCTCTGCGACGTAGGTAACCCCGTGATAAAGTCCATGGAGATGCTCTCCCATATCCACGTCGGAACCTCTAATGGCTGTAGAAGTCCTGACGGTTTCTGATGGTCCACCTTTACTAGCTGACAAGTGGCACATTTAGAAACAAACACGGCGATATCTTTCTTCATCCCGCTCCACCAATACTGTCGTCTCATGTCTTGGTAGATCTTATCCCCACCAGGGTGTACCACGAATCGTGAGTTGTGCGACTCCGTCATTACCTCGTGTCGCAAGTCCTCCCCTTCCGGAATGACCAGTCTCCCATTGAAGCATAATCCCCCGTCTGAGCCAACGGTATAGGACTCGACTCCCTCTACTAGTAATCGAACTATCTGCTCCTGACAGAACGAGTCATTTGACTGGGCCTTTACCACACTCGTAACAATCTGAGGTGTAATAGTCATTACAGACATGAACGATCGGGCCACTACATCCTGGTGTCCCAACTCCTTCCACTTAGCTTTCCACACCTCAGCCACCTCCTCTACCGGCCGACGGCTCAACGCGTGTGCTACCACGTTAGCCTTCCCTGGGTGATACTGGATATCGAACTGATAATCCTTCACAAACTCAAGCCACCGACGTTGATGCATATTCAGCTCCTTCTACGTGAAGAGGTATTGTAGATACTTGTGGTCTGTGAACAACCAAAATTTCTCCCCCAGGAGATAGTGTCTCCAAATCCGAAGAACGAATACGACTGCCGCTAACTCCAAGTCGTGGGTTGGGTAATTCCTCTCGTGAGGCTTAAGCTTACGGGAAGCATAATTTATGGCATGACTCTCCTGTTGCAGCACACCTCCAAGTCCTTATAAGGATGCATCGGTGTAAACTAAATACTCAACTCCTAACCTGGGCAATGCTAACACAGGCATTGAGGTCAACTTGTCCTTCAACTCATCGAATGCCAACTGACAGGCATCGCTCCAGATGAATGGTACACCTTTGCGAGTCAAATGTGTCAAAGGACCCGCTATCTTCGAGAAACCCCGAATAAACCTCCTGTAGTATCCTCCTAGGCCCAAGAAACTACGGATCTCAGTCGGTGTCGTGGGCTGTCTCCACTCCCTCATCGCAGATACCTTCCCCGGATCAACAAATATTCCTCGGTCTGAAATGATATGCCCCAAAAACTGAACCTCCTTCAACCAAAACCCACATTTCTCATACTTTGCATATTGCTCGTTCTGACGCAACATCTACAAAACCTGTCTCAAATGCTCGGCGTGCTCCTCTTCTGTCTGGGAGTAAACCAGAATGTCATCAATAAAGACAATGACAAACTGGTCTAGGAACTCTCTGAACACCCTATTCATTAAGCCCATAAACACGGCTGGAGCGTTGGTCAAGCCAAAAGGCATAACTCGAAATTCATAGGAACCATATCGTGTCAAGAAAGCAGTCTTCGAGACGTCTTATTCCCTGATACGCAACTGATGGTATCCCGATCGCAAATCAATCTTTGAGAAGAAGCAGGCTCCTCTCAACTGGTCAAATAAGTCATCGATTCAGGGAAATGGATACTTATTCCGTATCGTGACCTTATTCAACTCCCGGTAATCTACACACAACCTCAACAATCCATCCCTCTTCTTTACGAACAACACAGGGGCACCCCACAGCGAAGTACTCCTCTGGATAAACCCCTGACCCAACAACTGCTCTATCTGATCCCTTAGCTCTGTCATCTCCACTGGAGCCATACGGTACGGTGCGCGGGTAATGGGACGTGTGCCCGGTGTCAAATTAATAACAAAATCTATCTCTCTACTAGGAGGTAATCCAGGTATATCCTGGAATACATCAGCAAACTCCCTCACGACTGGAATCGAATCAAGTGGTATCACCACTTCCTTAGAGGTCTCCTCCTCTATATAGTACAAATGAGTGGACGATCCTCCCTCAGGGTGAGGCATCGCCACTAAAAACATCTCCTGCCCGGGAATGGAAAATATGATACTCCTACTGAAACAATCAATCATGGCTCAGTACGCAACTAGACAATCCATACCAATAATTGCATCATACTCAGTCATCTCTAATACTAACATATCAGCGGGTAAAGTAAACCTCCCGATCTCTATACCCACACCTCTACAAATAAAGGAAATTACAGAACCCCTACTCAACGGTGAATCTACACAAGTAATCGTGCTCTCTGCAGTGTCTAACAACCCAATAGTGCGTGCAAATCTCGTGGCAATGAAATAATGTGTGGCCCCCGTATCAAATAAAATACGCCCCATAGTCCCCTGAATAGAGAACATACCCTCAATAGCAGGTGGATATTATTGGACGGCGGCCTGCTGGAGCTGGTACACTCTCCCATACTGAAGATGTCCCTGTTGAACTGGGATCGCTGGAATGGGTGGTAATGCTGCCACCTGTGGTGGTGCTGGGAGGGCGGCGAGAAACATAGGCCTCTGTGGCTCGTGTCGAGCACCCGGATGCTGCTGCTGTGGGGCCCTACCCCTATCAGGATAATCCTAGAATTTGTGGCCAATCTTGCCACACACGAAGCACTTCCTTGGGAAATTTCATCCTCGCTATCCCTACTGCCCTTGGCCCTGATGGCCTTTACCATTCCTACCTTGACCATGCTGGCCCTATTGAAACTGTTGCTGCTGACCAATTTGGTCCTGCTGGCCCTAATGGCCGTTCTGACCCTGATGGCCATGTCTGAAACCTCCCTGACCATTCCTGAAACCCCCAGATCTGAATCTCTTAGGATCTCCCTGTTGGGAACCCTGTTCACCCTGCCTGTGCTGACCCTGAAAAGATTGAGTCCCGTTGGCACCATTTCCCCCTATCCTGCCCCGATGGTTGGACTCTCCTGATCTCTTACTCTCAGACATGTGAAAGCGGTGATCCTGGTAGTGAAGTTGTGCCACGTTAACCATGTCAGAGTAAGTGGCCAACGAAATATTTGCCACCAAGTCCTGTCGGGTCCTCCAAGTCAATCCGTCCATGAACTTCTGAATCTTCTTCTCCTCAGTTGGAATCTCATCGGGAACAATATTCAAGAGATTTGTGAATTCGGCCTCATACTCGGCCACGGTCTTCCCCTCCTGCTTGAGGTTCATTAACTTCCTCCTCATCTCAGTGTGAACAGCTGATGGAAAATATTTGCGGTCGAACCGCACCCAGAACTCCTGAATAGAAAGGGCGTCCCTCTCCTCCGCGGTGGTAATAGACTCCAACCACTGTAATACTGATCCTACTAGCTTAAAAGTAGCCAGTATCTGCTTCTGAACATCCGTTCACTCGTACATCCTTAAATGCCTCTGAATGTCATTCCTCCACTGGCTGGACACTACAACGTCGGAGCTACCTGCAAACACCGGAGGGTGTGATTTCTGAAAAGCATCACGAACGTGTTCCCAAGCTGACGGGAATGCATGATCCTGAACTGGCGCGACTGCCTGGGGTGGTGCCTGCTATATAACTGCTAGGGCGGCATTCACCTCTTGGGCTACAATAGCTGCAACCTCGATGGCATTTAGGGTGCCCTGAACTGCTGCAGGCTGTGGCTCGGGATGTGCATCCCTAGGAACTCGTTGTGCACGTCATGGAGGCATCTGAAATGAGAGTAAAGTCTTATGTTTTCAGTTATTATCTCAAAATAGCTGAAGAGTGGAACATACATAAAAGAATACAACAGTCCTAAAATATAGGGCTCTACATTAAAGAAAGCTCAGCGGAAACATAATATGCCGTACAGATCCTAAGGACAATAGAACTTGATGCTCTGATACCACCTGTGACACCCCGACTAATTAAATACAGGGTAGCTACTCCTTTATTAAATTAATACAAAATGCCAAGTTGGTTCAGTTCGTAGCATCACTGTCGAAAACGTTTTATTAATTACTAGCCACCGAATATTTAAAAAGTGAGTTGTCAATTTTAATTAAATCCGATTAACATGCAATAATTAAATTATGAAATGCTAACATAACCACCACAACATAATGACAATGGAATAACCATAAAATAGTAATGAGTCTGGAGGGATACTCCTCACAACAATCCAAATACAGGAATAAACAAATACTAAGTCTGCATCACTAAATTAATTACAACCCAAAAATCTGATATAACTGGATAAATGAAGTGTCTAAAAGAAATGGGGCAACATGCCCAACAGATGAGGAAAATCTAGTAACATAGAGTCAAGATCGAAATTGGAGGCGTCTATTGTCAAAGTCCTGTAACTTCCACGGCAGCTACAGTCCGTCACCTGAATGGAACTCCTATGCATGGTGTCCTTGTGGCTGGGCACCTAAAAGGTTTTTACAAAAATATATTTGAAAGCAAACGGGTCAGAGCCCGATTGTGGAAAATAGTTTAAAATATAGCAAGTGTTTTAATGACATAAAACAATGAATGAAAAATACATGTTAGGACGTGCTTTCACATGAAATACTCACCCCTCGACTATCTGTGCACTCCTAACGTATCCGTAATCGAATCTAGTTATGCCCGTATCTAACTGGTTCAATATAAAATCTACCGTTACTATACGATTCACGATTTAATTCCCAACATCTTATTTTAAACAAAGTGTTTTTCTCTTCTACACAGTTTCCCATTTTAGTACTACTAATCACTAGAGATCTTCCATTTTATCTTTCACAAAACGTTGATATTATAAATACTCACATTTATACATTACAGTTCATTTCAATTTATAGTATATTATTCTCATCATAAATATACAATACTACTAGCACCCCGAGACTAAGCTGCAGTGCACACATACTCTGCTATCCAATCCCGGTACATCACGTACATAAGGACCACGCATTCCGAATCTCTTAGGAATCGTTCTCAAATAACAACAATCACACCAAATGGAGGCGAACATAGTTCACATCACATGGGTCACGCATATACCTACGCTCCCATGATCAGCAGACTTATTAACTTCTCAATAAGTCCTTCGCTGACCTCTGTCCTCGAGGTACCCATCTAAATCCCCCCGTAGGCACACAAAGATTAGATAGCCCTAATCGAACGCAGACCTCCCGTGATAGCAAGTATGGTAGGTATGTTTTACACATAAAACCATATATACTAAGCATTCACACATCTTAGATATCTCAATTATTAGTATAGGTATGTTTCTCGTTCTTATACCATCATTTAATGTTATACGTTTACAAGTCCCCGATTTGTATATTAACGTCGTCAAACCTTCTCACGTCGTAATTAGGTATTCGTTTCTTATTCCACAAATGTCATCCGGATTACTATAAGGTTCTAAGTTCTACTCCTCAATGTACCCCAATTCTCACAATTATACCCACTAGTCAATAAGGGAAGGTTAATTCTCAACTACTTAAGTCTACGGGACATTTGAAACAAAATCAGGCCAAAAAGGTCGTTATGTCAACTCGTTAGAAGTCTCGTTCGAACGAGGTCGTTCGAACAAGTGTCGTTCGAATGAAAGGCTTTGAACGAACTACCAAATCGTTAGAAGGGATATTGTCATCTAGTTAGAAACTCGTTCGAACGAGGTCGTTCGAACGACCTGGGCAGGTCTTCTAACGAGATGGCAGTTTTCGCCCATAAATTTCCCCAATTCGTTTTTCTTCAATTTCTCTTCCCTAAATCCATACTAAGATCATCCCAATTGAGTTTTAATGTTAATAAACTACTCTAAGTCCTCCTAGGTCACTCTTTAACATATATTTGGGGTAAATACCTCCTAAATTAACATGTAATAATCATAATTTCCACACCTTGTCCCAAACCCTATAAATGTAAACCTAGAATTTTAATGTCTACAAGTACTCCTTATAAATCCATTTTTTTTAATCATCAAAAGGTATATTTTGGATCAGAAATTCACCCATAACCATTCTACATGCAATCCATATCCAATATTATGAATTCTATCTCCAATTTCATGGGTTTTCATCAAACTTTCAATATACGACATATATTCAATTCTAAGCATGGAGGAAACATTCTCTTGAAATTATGTAATTAAACCACTTGTCTTAGATGTTCTGATTTGATGTTGAAGGATGAAGGATGATTCTCCTCTTTCTCTCTACAGATTTCTCCCAAAGATGGTGATGGTGGCTAGGGGTTTCTTTTGGAACCTCTTAAGACTCTCCCTATAACTCCCGTAGTCCACTACTTGATAAATGTTGATAATGGACTTAATGGTTTCATTACTAATATAAAATTAACTCCTAAAATTCGTGGGTTTTAATTCCCTTATTTTTAAAATTACCAAAATACCCTTTTAGGTTGTCGGTATGGCCCAAAAATGCCCCGGGACCCAAACTAAACCCCCGGCTAGTGTTTTCTAACTATTTCGACCCTTCCGGACACGTTGGCGCACTCAAAATGGCCATTCGGTTGATAAAAATATAATTCACTTTTTAATTGAAATAATTAAATTCCTGACGCAACTGACACGCGCGTCCCAATTTAAATTTCCAAATTATCGTATTTCTGTCTCGTGGCAATTTAAATATTTGCAATGCTCATGTATTACCATACATACTCAGAGATATTAAATTTTAATATCATAATCAAATACCAACTCATATCTCGCTAGTATTTATACCCGGATTAATTCCCAATTAATTCTCATTTAATTTAATTAATCCCTTAAATAAAAATCAATAAAATTACGGGGTATTACAAAGCACAGAAAAGATATTACCTCAGGACAAAGGACTCATCTGTCAAGACCAACTCCTTAGGGTCCATCACATGAGGACGATACATCATAGGCACCATCCCTCCATCAACCCACCAGATATTGTATGAATGGGTATGCAGCCGCACAAAGGGGACCTCCGAGGTCGCCACCACCGTAGATGTCGACGGACCACCACCAATGTGGGAGGACCCCACTGGCCGACTCGAACTCACAGGAGGGAAAGGAAGTGCATCATATATGTTGGGCACCATCATCCAACTCGTCACAAAGTCCCTATAATCATACGACATAGCCGTATCGGTGTTCAGTATGTAGGACTCCCCAATCATCGCCACGATCCTCGCATCCACTGGCACAGTCGCTCCTGCCTCATAGACATAGGGGGCCTCGCATGAGGCACTACCACCTCCCCCTCATCAATCTGTCAGACCACCATCTCCCCGAGATACCAAGAATGGACAAACTCGTGCACCAGCAAATGCCTCATATGCGCATTCTCCCCAGTCAACCCCGTATCCTAAACAGTCGTCCCCTAAGGGTAAAAAGTCACCTGAAAAATCCCTAGCAAAATATAAGGAAACATGGAATCAGAGCACACAAAGGTCTTAGACTAAATAAGAAAGAAGTCTTACCCTATCACTGGTCAGGCCATTCAAGACCTGATGCACCGCCTCTAGAGAGAGAGACCTCATCGACTGTCGATTGGCCTTGCGCCATCGATACAACAGATAAAAATCCCCAATAGTCTCATCCTTCAAAGCAATCGGCTGGGTATTACATCCGATCACCTCAGAGAACCACGTCCGCCAAAGACAAGAAATCCATAATCAAAAGAGATGCATAAGAAAAATGCGAATGCGTGAGAGAAAAATGTGCAAATTAAAGAATACCTCAAGAAAATACATGGCTCCAGTGAAAGACTACCGGCAGCATCGGCTGAATGCATCCAAAGAAAAATAAAGGGTCACCATAGTCAGGCTCCCCCAGTCATAGAGAGGGATGTTCGAAAACATCCTCGGATATGGTAAAAACCATAAGTGGATGACGTCGTCGCTCGATGCCACCAGAAATCCCCCCAACACCAGCAAAATGAACAACCGAACCATCAGCCTCACCTGCAGCCCATCCTCCACATCGATCACCCTACCCAGTAAAACATCCTTCAGCAACGAAAAATGGTTGGAGTCCCCAGGCACTATCCTCCCCACATCACCAAGCGCCACGCACACCGCCTCCGATCGATCCACCTATGTCTTCTCCCCATCACAATCTAGCCCCAGCAGCTGTTGCACATCTATGGGAGTCACAGTCATCTCCCCAAAACCAAAATGAAAGGTGTGGGTAGTGTCCCACCACCTCTCCCCCAAAGCACTTAAGACCGCCGTCGAACGAGGCGTCTTATCAAGCACAGACGCCAACCTCCCCATGTCTATTGAGGATACCACCCAACGCACCACAGGTGGAAGATGCTCTCAGACATCCTTAAGCCCCGTCGTCCCGCGGGTACGTATATTCGACAGAGACACATCCGACTGCCAAAAGAAAAAACCTTGTCAAAATCCAAGAAAAAGAAAAGAAAACCCACAAAAAAAATGCCAAAGGTCATTTTACTTACATAACCTCCAGGGCTCACCACCCTCGAAGAGCGATGACGTGACGGCTCCCACAACAAAGTCCTCTCATCCGCAACTAGCTCGAATGCATCAAAAGAGTTCTCACCCCCCCCCCAAAGCAAGAGGCGCCCTGGCCCTCCACTCCATGTTCGCCCAATCGTTAACAGCCAACCACTCCCTGTGTGCTACAGCGCTCACAAAAGCAGTCATTTTTTAGAGATCAAAATGCTAGAAAATCGCAGAAAGAGAGAAGGCAAGAAGCTGTGAAAGATGGGGGGAATTCTTCCCCTTTATATAGGATGCCAAGGGTCATGCCGATCGGCACTGTGCCCCCACCTACCGATCGGTACTGACCCTTTACCTTCTTGAGGCATCCCAAAAGTCTGTGACACTGCCGAATGGCACCCTCTACACCATGCCGACCGGCACCACCCTTAAATATTCGTATAAGAATTCCCAAAAAATATCAGAAAACCCTGAAAAATCTTCAAAAAATTCCTAAAAATCTCAGAAAGGACTTAGAACATTTTCAATAAGAAAATTTCACACTCCCCCAAGCGGAATCCCTATTTTCCCAGCAAAACTCTCAAAAGCCAAGAAATCTCCCCCCGACAACGTCCCGGAAGGACCCCTAAAGTATCCCAAACTTTAGGATCGTATCCTATTCCCCAAAGGTCTCAAATTTCCCCGAGAAATATGTCCAAACCCTATACCACCTAATCACTTCCCCAGCATTAGATTGGTTGTTCCCCCGATAAAGTCTCCAAAAGACGCGAGGATTTCCTGAGCTCGAATCAAAATCATGAAGTAATTTTCCTGGTAGAGTTCCCCGAGAACATCTCATCGTCAAGCCCTCAGAATTGACTTCGACCAGCGGAATTGGTCATTTCAACTTAAGCCCTCGGAATTGGCTTCGACCCGCAGAATTGGTCATCTCAACTTAAACTCGCAGAATTGTCTTCGACACGCAGAATTGGTCATTTCAACTTAAGCCCGCAGAATTAGCTTCGACCCGCAGAATTGGTCATTTCAACTTAAGCCCTCAGAATTGGCTTCGACCCGCAGAATTGGTCATTTCAATTTAAGCCCTCGGAATTGGCTTCGACCCAGAGAATTATTTATTTCAACTTAAGCCCTCAGAATTGGCTTCGACCCAGAGAATTTGTCATTTCAACTTAAGCCCGCAGAATTGGTCATCTCATATTTAAGCCCTTAGAATTGGCTTCGACCCGTAGAATTGGTCATTTTAACTTAAGCCCTCGGAATTGGCTTCGACCCGTAGAATTGGTCATCTCATCTTTAACCCATAGAATTGGCTTCGACCCACAAAATTGGTCATTTCAACTTAAGCCCGCAGAATTGGCTTCAACCCGTAGAATTGGTCATCTCCTCAAGCCCTCAGAATTGGCTTCAACTAGCATAATTGGTCATTTAAACTTAAGCTCGCAGAATTGGTAATCTTCTCAAGCCCTCTGAATTGGCCTCAACCCGCAGAATCGGTCACCCTCATCCTCAAGCGCTCAGAATTGTCTTCGACACGCAGAATTGGTCACCCTCACCCTCAAGCCCTAAGAATTGGCTTCGACCCACAGAATTGTCTTTGACCCACAGAATCGGTCACCCTCATCCTCTAGCCCTCAGAATTGTTCATCTCATCTTCAAGCCCTCAGAATTGGTTTCGACCCGCAGAATCGGTCACCCTCATCCTCAAGCCCTCAGAATTGGCTTCGACCCACAGAATCGGTCATCCTCATCCTTAGGTCCTCAGAATCGACCTCAACCCTCTGGTCATCCTCTTTTAAAGGCATCATGTGGTGTCTATTCGACGGCTATCGTTTGTTCCAAACTCACCCGTCGAGGGGCTCTATAGACACCCCATTCTAATACCCCCCCTGACTTCTCCTAAGATCCCTAGCACCTCCCTTCATCATTTTAAACCTAAGTCACACCCCGGGAACTGACCTAAAGGCCATCGGGCACTTCTAGGCTCCGTTTGACCAAAATTCAAAACTCTTTAGCTCAAATGAGACTGAATGAATCTTCGAAGGGCACTAAAACCCCTTTTCAACGGTGCATCCCGTGTGCGATTCTGACTTACCATGCGGACAAACAACCTGTTTTCCCCTAAAACTTGATCAGGAGGTCACTGGACGGTCCCAGGATTTGTTTGACCAGAGTCAACTCTTCAGATCAACCGAGACTGAATGAATCTTGGAAGTTCACTGAAACCCCTTTCCAACGGTCTGCCCTGTGCGTGATTCTGACTTACGGTATGGACAAAGGATTCGTTTTACTCTGAAAGTTCACTGAACGCTTTCAGGCCCCAGTTGACCAAAGTTAACTCCCCAAACCAAGTCAAACTCTTTGGAATGTCAAATTACATATCCTCACCTTTCCAACGGCCACCCCATGCGGGATTCTGACTTACCATGCGGACGAAAGATCCGTTTGCGTCCGACGATCCCCCTTTCAAAGGACCGACAAACACTTTCGAGCCATATTTGACCCAAAGTCATCTCACGGACCCAGGAGCTGTCCCAAATACTTTCGAAGGTCTTTGAAGTACCTTTCCAATGGTTCTCCCCATGCACAATTTGAATCAACAGTTTGCGCTCTACGACCAATTTTCTGAAGGAACCTGAAAGAGACTGCCAAACGGCAGGTTCCAAACCCTGCCTATCGGCAGTGTGCCTAAACACACCTGCCGATTGGCGGGACCAGGGCTATGCAGATTGTCAATGCCATGGGCCTAACCTCATTTCAAGGAGAGAAAGATCAGAGATCCATCACTCTCAGCAAGCTCAGAAAATCCCTCTCGAAGTCAGCGTGATTTCCACAACTAAATCCCTTTACAACCTTCACCTATCATCACCTTTTTCATCAAACTTGGTGAATTAAGTATCCTCAATCATCACTCAAGCGCAAGGGCTGCTCTCCAACATCCAAGATTAAGTTCAAGATCTTCAAGAAGGTCCAATTTTCTCCACTCTCTCCTTAAATTCTCCTAAATTGGCATTAGGTTGTTTTGTTACTTAATACTTTTATTCTCTCATCTCACATATCCTAATATACTTTTTATCTAGTATTATTGTACATCTCTTATTTTCATATAAATAAAACCCAAAAAACAAGAAAAATAGGATTTGCTCATAAATTCCAAGAGGGAATTCTCACACTTTTCTCATAACTAAAACACTTTTTTACACACACACACATATATAAGAGAAGTCCCCGATTGGATTTATGGGATAAATCCCACCCCTCGTTTTGCATACGAACTACGTGGACTTTGATGCCTTTATAGGCTACGTAGGCGTCTCGGGGTAAAATCCGAGACTCGAGTTCTTTTCCTACTTTTTTTCTATTTTTTCTATATTCTTTAAATTTAACTCTCTTATATTCTATATATTCATATATACATATATTTATGCTTAGTGGTATATTATTCCATATGTGTTATCGTTCCGTTATAACAATCAACGCTAGGATAATCGCGTAAATCCTATTTTTCTAATATTGCTTTTAAGAACATTCCTACAGATGACTCGCTTTATCTCTTCCATGATAAAGTCGATGATTCCTATCTCCACTACATATACACATACACACATACCATGGGGGAATATAGGAAAATAGCAATAACCCATGAGAGACAGTAAGGGCGTAATGGGTGCCTAACACCTTCCCATTTTGTAACTTAGCCTCTGAACCCTTTTCGAATCATTTTTGATTTCGTATGTATCAGTATGTCTTTGGATGTTGTCTTTCGGGACGGCTCCCTTTTCTTTTGTCTGTTTTGAGTAAAATACACTGGCGACTCTATCTCTCTACATTTTTCACCTCATCACCGACACCGGCTGAAGCACTCCCGAGAGGGATGTGCGGGACCAAGATCCTCCCGAGAATAAAGGGGGGACACCCTCCCTCTTCTTCGCCTCTCCCGCTGCGAGGATCAGAAAGGGGATGGTCATAGACTACTCTAATGATAATGAGGTCAAGATTGACTTGTTGACAAAGAAATTCATGAAGTTTCTTAAATCTAATCTATAAAGGTTTAAACCTACCGGGGAAAAAGAAGATATCTTTAAGAGTAGTAGAGTTAGCAACTCTTCTAATAGACATAATAAAAAATCTCAGGATGATAGAGTGATGAGTGTGCTTTTATTCAAGCAAATAATTTATTTAATTAAACTCAATTTTTCAATTAAAACCTAAAACATGCATCTAGGTGTCATTGAAGATGATATAATCATGTAAAAACATTCAAACACACAAATTAAGGAAAAATCCCCCAAAGGGGCAAAACCTTTTTTATTTTCACTATAATTTGTAATGAACGGATTACACTGATTATAATGAAAATAAGAGTGACATATGAAATATCCTCAAGTGTCGGTTCCAATATCGTCGGCTGGAATCTCTCACAAGAACTGCAGATGGGCAGCAATGAAGAAGATACGGCTTCTCCACAAGTTACTCCGGATGAGCAAAAACAATCCTCTTAAAGGTTTAAAGATTCACATACATATATGGGAGTGTTTATGTGAATAAAGAAGGCATAAAACCTTAAAACATGAAGTCTGTTTTCTGGGATGTTAATCGCAGAAATCGTGTGCAAAAAAGACTTGGAAAACGTGTAGAATGAAGCCAGATATTTATACGAAAATCGAGGTGGCGGCGTCGCTCGAACGATATAGGCATGTCGCTCGAACGAGATCGTGCGACATGCTTATATCGCTCGAATGACAGTGTAGTCTCGTTTGAACGAGCTCGTCGATCGAGGTAATCCGCTTCTACACTTAGAAAATTTTTTGCTTTTGATAAAAAACAATTCAGACTTCAAAAAATATTATCTAAAAAATTCCCAAATATTTATGCAAATATAAACAGCTCCAATAAATCATTTTACCAATATTGCGTAGTGGAGTAGTGGGAACGGTTGAGCAGCACGTTGCATGTAGCATAATGCACATGTGAAGATGATGGATGCATGGATTTGTATCAAGGCCATCGTGGATGATCGTGTTGACGTGTCGAATGTAGCGGTATCAGACATACATACTGTGATTTAGGACAAACAGAAAATTCCTAGATTCTACCCTGAACATTTAAAAAAAATTGTCCTTACAAATCACCCCCTATGTCTATGCCGGTACATACATAAAAAATCCAAATTATGTTATCTCAATAAAGCAACTGACATAAAAGATAATATCCCCATTAAACCCTCAAACTGAGAATACTAGCTGACATGTCGATAATCAAACTTCAACATCTTCAAAGCTTTAACTTTTCAAAAACACTCAGAGCTTTTCTCTTCAGGGAGTGCAATCCAATAATAGTCAATGTTGTACCGACACACATGAGATAATGCAGATACTCGTGACACGCAATAGTTTGAAATATAATGATCTCCAAAAATTGAATCAATTAAGCTTAAGCAAATTATTGAAAACTTAACTATAAAAATTCTACCCCATAATTCATTCTCCCCCTTTTTATGATGTCCCCAAATAGACAGATATGAGAAACATAAATATGGAACTTTCTATTTTTGAATTTTTCAAAATTTTTCAAACAAAATATACAACAAAGAATCACACCATGAATAAACACAAAAACAACCAAGTCGATGATAGCGGAAATGCAGGGGTATGATCAAATTCGATAGGAAAATCAATGCATACAAACATGACATATGTGCAAGATGAATATCGGATACTCCTAATGAATGAACTCAACATCTTCCTTAGGTGTAAAAAGATGGAAATATGAGACAATGACTCAATCAAATCAGCAAATCAAAGCTCAAAGTGCTTTCCACACCAATAACGTCCAAAACGATTTAATGCTTTTTCAGGACTTTCAAGGAAGTGCAAACCCGTTTAAATTATCGAATCAAACTCCCTCAGATTTATAATTTGATTGAGGTGATCTAAATTCTCAAACTTTGGAGAGTTGATGGTGAAACCTAATGGCCCATGTTTGGCATGAATTGCTTTTTATTGCCTTTAAATTTTTTCGGGCTCTTAAAACCTCTTTGGACCCCGGATAATAAAATTCCTCAATTTTTTAGGTCCGATTTAATGGTGGCTTAATCGCAAAGGATAGATAAGAACCTTTTGTATCCCTTCACCATTTTAAAATACCACACTATCTCACCAAACAATTTTTTACATGCATTCCAATCTTGTCAAGTTTTGTTGCATATTGCTCGTTGTATAGACAGAATTGAGATGGAAAAACTCAAGCTAATATGTGATAGACAAGTACAGTTATCAAATAAAACCGTGCATGTGTACAATAAAGGAGATAAGGAGCCAAACATGTAGAAAGATATCACTAATCACATCTCAAAGACTCCAAACAATGTAAAGCACATGGATGCAATGATGTAGCGTCTCAAATCACTATCAAACAGTCACATGGATAAATGGAATGAAATTTGTGACTCGGCTATCTTAAATGCTCATCCATAAAAGGTGTAAACAAAATACAAAAATCTTTTTGGATTTTTCAAAAAAAAGCAAAAAAGCAAAAAAATAATAATACAAATGATACAAACTAGTAATAGAAATCATATGATATGAACATGATAATGCATCCTATCCTAGACAAAAACCAACCCCTCAGTCAACTGTGCAAATCCCTAAAGACTTCCTAAGACTCTACAATATAAGGTCATTTAAAGGTTTCGTGAAAATATCGGCTAACTGAAGGTCAGTGGGTACGAAACTTTGGGAAACGACTTTCTCCTCAACTAACTATCGTATAAAGTGTTCGCATTAACTGATGTGCTTTGTGATCGAATGCTGGACTGGATTGCGGGATATGTGTATCACACTCGTGTTATCATAAGATATGGTCATGGTGTCCTATGATATCCTATAATCCTCCAGCATTTTCTTTATCCACAAGAGTTGCATGCAATAACTCCCGGCGGTGATGTACTCAGCCTCCACAGTGGACAAAGAGATGGATTTTTGCTTCTTGCTTAGCTAGGAGACAAGAGCAGAACCAAAATAGAAACACCCACAAGAAGTGCTCCTATAACCATCTATATCCCTGGCCCAATCGACATCTAAATAGGCGGATAAATGAGCATCAGTATCAAAGGAATACCAGATACCGTATGAGAGAGTCTCACTCATGTATTTGATAATACGTTTTAAAGCGAGTAAGTGTGACTCTTTCAGGGCTGCCCGATATCACGCACAGACTCCAACACTAAAGGCTATGTCAGGACGACTGGTAGTAAAGTAGAGAAGACTACCTATCATACTCTGATACAAGGTTTTCTCTACGTCCTTTCCTGAAGTGCCCTTACTAAGATTGATAGAAGTACTCATATGTGTACGTGCATCCTTAGCGGAGTCTAAACAAAATTTATTCCTAGGTCTCTAGCATACTTGGATTGGGAGATGAACATCCCATCCTCTAGCTGACGAACCTGAAGACCAAGGAAGAAATTAAGCTCACCTACCATACTCATCTCAAACTCACTTTTCATCTCCTCCTTATAGTGGTGAGCATGATGGGAGCACGTGGATCCAAAGACTATGTCATCCACTTAGACCTGGTGTTGATACCAAATTTAATCTGCTGACATGGACCAATCATATGAAGACACGTGGCTATCTACATGGAAACAACAAACACTTCCGAGGAACCCACGCACTCCGAGGAACAAGACTACAACGAGGAAGACTAGTTCCCCGAGGAACTCACAAGCTCCGAGGAACTATTGAGTACCGAGAAGCTTAGGCGGTCGACTCAGGCGGTCCGAGCTACACCTCAAAGCAGGATACCAACAGTTTAACTGCTCATTAAATGCTTATCATTTGGACGCACATGCAAAGAGGGCATTAAATGTATTACCCTTTCATATGTATATCATTTAATGTATTACCCTTTCACATTACAACCTCAGGGCTATAAATACATTGTACAATCCTCATTGTAAAGGGATCTGGATCTGGACCCTGAATCCATAATGGAATTTCTTGATAGAATTTATAATCTAGAATTCCCAAACACTCAGCAATAAAGCAACAGTGGACGTAGGCCATTCTTATAAGGCTGAACCACTTTAAAATTCTTTGTCTCATTTATTTATCTGTGATTGAATTATTAGAGTGATCTAATTTTTTACATCAACAGATTGGCGCCGTCTGTGGGAAACGACTGATAATATCGTTTTTCATCAAAAATAATCCCTTACCAATGGCGGATATTCCTGAATCCAGCAATCGAAATGCTGGAACCCCTCCAAATACATCTGCTCCACCAATTATTCCAGATCTGACTGGAATAATGGCAAATTTAGCTCAGGGCCAGACCGTCATGCAAGAAACAATGCGACAACTCATCCAAACCCTCTATGGTGGTGCATCAGCCCATTCCGTACCACGAAGCATTCAAATAAATACCCGTGCGCCTTCTTCGCGTGCTAGGTGTACTAACTCACATCGCAATGAGGAATCTGATGATTTCTCTTATCAACCTAGGCGAACTTCGTCGGTGCGAGCCACGGATACTGAACAACGTGTCACCCTCTCCCCAGAAAGGACCAGCGCATTGGAAATATTAAGTAGGGTTTCTCCTTTCGACCGATTAGGCCCTAGGAGGAACAAAAGTCCTCTTAATGCAGCGTCGAGGAGCTTTCGACGACCATCAGATTTAAGGGAAGGATCTGCCCAGTTGAGACCAGTTGCTCGTCAAGATAGATCCTATGACCGACCAACTGCTCGTCAAGATAAATCCCAGGTTGCCACTTCAACGCGATCATTTGCTCAAACCAATAGGCTCGAGGAAGGAAATGATGCATGGAAAGGATCTATTCAGAGGTTGGAGGATAGATTAGGGGAAATGGCTAAGGCCAAGAATCCTCTACAACGAACCTTTATTTGAGGAACACCTTTTGTCTAGGAGGTTGTTGATTTTTCAACACCATCAAAGTTCAAAGCACCTGTTGTGACTCCCAAGTATGATGGAAAGACTGACCCTGTCCTTCATATAGAACAATACCAAGCTGCAGCCGATATTTATGTTGTCCTAGATGAGATGAGATGCAGAGCATTCTCGGGAACACTTATCGGATCTGCTCAAATATGGTATAATAGTCTTCCTCGGGGTAAGATTTCAACTTTTCTTCAACTGGCCGAGCTATTCATTGGGAATTTATGCTTCGGAGCAAAGCCAGTGAAACGAGTAGCTCATTTGTTAAGTGTTAGACAAAAAGCTGGTGAGAGTACCAGAGTTTATATAACTCATTTTAATAACGAGAAACTCGAAGTCATTGATTATGAGGAGAAGACAGCGATTACCGCTTTGATGAGTGGACTACTGCCAAACAAGTTGTACTACACTTTGGCCAAAGATCCACCTCGAACCATGTCGGGCCTGATGGGAAAAGTGTCCAAGATTATGAATGCCGAGGAGGCTATGTCTGCAAAGAAGAATATGGATGCCAAAGAAACCAAGGTGGAAGGTGATAAAGCTAAGAAGAAAGAACATAAGAACAATGGTGGTGACAAACAATCCAAAAATAGGTCGTCATGGGAGGTCTTGAGGAAATTTGATAATTACACACCTTTGAAGGTAAATATCAACCACGTCCTGGAAGAAATTAAGAACAGCGAGGAGTTAAACTGGCCAAAGAAAATGAAGGCAGACCCTGACACGAGGAATAGGGAAAAATATTGCGAGTTCCACAAGGATCATGGCCATATGACAAAAAATTACATAACTCTTCAGAATGAGATTGAAACACTCATCCGACGAGGAAAGCTAACAAAGTATGTTCATCGGGGAGGCGAAAGAAGAAACAACGACCGAACTAGAGAGAGGTCTAGATCTCCTCGGTGAGCAGAGGAGAACAAGAAGAGAAACCATGAAGTTGATCCAGAAGCTGACCCCGATCTTCCCAAGAAACCAAGGCAGCCAGAACGAGAGGTATTTTCAATACGCTTTGGATCATTTGATTGTAATGTTATTACAGGAGGAGATGCAGGAGGAGGAGACCTTACTGCAGAAAGAAAAGCTTACCTCGGTGAGACCCAAGCTTGCTCGTACATTCAGCGAATAAATCTAGCTGAAGAAGATCTCCCGAGAAAGGTGAACAAGGAGAAATTGGTTATCGGTTTTTCAAAAAATGACCTTGCAAGTGTTTTATATCCTCATGATGACCCACTGGTGATCAAAATGAGAATGAAGGAGGTCATGATTTCAAGAGTGCTGGTCGACAATGGTAGCTCGGCAGACATCATGTTCTACTCGTGTTTCGATAGTTTAAATCTAAAGTTATCTCAACTGGAGCCTTACCACAGACCCCTCATCGATTTTTCTGGGGAGAAAGTATTTCCACTTGGGACGATCAAGTTGGATATATTCATTGGTACGTGGCCTGCTTGTCGGACAGAAAGAATACGTTTCTTTGTGATGGACAAGAATGTCCAATCATCGTACAATATCATCATGGGAAGAGTAGGATTGAAGAAGTTTGAGGTTGTACCATCTACAGTGCATCAGTGCCTAAAATTTCCAACAAACTTTGGAGTAGGAGTTGTGAAAGGTGATCAGAAAGTAGCTCGGGAATGCTATTATTCATCCGCCGAGCAAGAAGAATGGGAAGAATCAAAGAAAAAGACTACTACCTATCAAGTGGACGAAGGTGCAGAAATTGAAACATTGGATCCTCGAGATGAGTCGCAACTCGTGAAGGGTCAAGTGGTGGAAGCTACTGAAAACATCATTCTGGACGACGAGCACCCTGAGCAAACTAATCAAATAGGTTCGTCATTAGAAGCCTCATTAAAATAGGAATTGATAATTTTCCTTAGAAGAAGAAGACAAACTTTTGCGTGGAGTCATGAAGATATGCCTGGGATAGACCCAAACTTATTATGTCACGAGCTCAATGTGAATAAGGAAATCAAGCCTGTGAAGCAGAGAAGAAGAGTATTCATTCCCGAGAAGAATCAAGCTATACAGGAGGAAGTCGAGAAGCTCCAGAAATCTTGTTTCATTGAAGATGTTAAATATCCAGATTGGTTAGCCAATGTGGTAATGGTAAAGAAGAAGAACAACAAGTGGAGGATGTGTGTGGACTTCACCGACCTCAACAAAGCATGCCCAAAGGATCATTTTCCATTACCCCGAATTGATCAACTGGTGGATGCTACCTCGGGACACGAGTTGCTGAGTTTCATGGATGCTTACTCTGGCTACAATCAAATTAAAATGAAACCTGAAGACAGGGAGAGTACTTCTTTCATTACCCCTCGGGGAACTTATTGTTATAATGTTATGCTTTTTCGTTTGAAAAATGCAGGTGCGACATATCAGAGGCTGATGAACAAGGTCTTTGCTGAACAAATCAGTGACAACATGGAAGTCTATGTTGAGATATGCTGACGAAAAGAAAGAAAGTTGTCGATCATCTAGTTGACTTAAGTCAGACTTTTGATCAACTATAAAAATATCAAATGAAGCTGAACCCGACGAAGTGCATCTTTGGAGTAAGAGAAGTCATGTTTCTCGGGTACATTGTCAATCAACGAGGCATTGAAGCAAATCCTGAAAAGATCAAAGACCTATTAGGGCTGCGATCTCCAACGACGAAGAAGGAAGTACAGAGTCTTACAGGACGAGTAGCGGCACTCAACAGATTTGTGTCACGAGCAACTGATATATGTCTCCCATTCTTCAAGACACTCAGAAAGACTTTTGAGTGGAATGATGAATGGGAAAAGGCTTTTCAAGACTTGAAGAGATACTTGGGAGCACCCCCATTGTTGTCCAGGCCAGTGATGGGAGAAAAATTGTACTTGTACCTTACAGTGTCTGAGAATGCAGTTAGCTCGGCGTTGATCAGAGTGGAGAATGGAGTACAAAAGCCAATTTACTACACAAGTAAGGCCTTCCGAGGAGCAGAGATCAGATATCCAAGGATGGAGAAATTGGCACTGGCGCTGATTGAGGCGAGTAGGAGAATGAGGCCATATTTCCAGGCTCATACCATAGTAGTATATACTGATATGCCATTGAGGCAAGCCCTGCATAAGCCAGAAAAGTCAGGAAGATTGATGTACTGGGCAATAGAGCTCGGTGAATATGATATAGTCTATGAACCCAGATCATCACTTAAAGGGCAGGCTGTAGTAGATTTTATAGAGGAGTTCACCTATCCTGATAGCTCCGAGGAACAAAAGTTGCTCGCTAATTAGCCTGTGGATGTTATAGGATCAACAAACACAGGCTCAGACCAATTTTGATTGGTAAAAGGGCGTGTGGATGTTATAGGATGCGATGCAGAGATAGTTGTGAGGACTCCGGACGAGAAACAAAAGTTACTCGCTGATCAGCCTGTGGATGTTACAGGATCAACAAACACAGGCTCAGACCAATTCTGATTGGTAAAAGGGCGTGTGGATATTACAGGATGCGATGCAGAGATAATTGTGAGGACTCCGGATGAGAAACAAGAGTTGCTCGTTGATCAACCTGTGGATGTTACAGGATCAACAGACATTGGCTCAGACCAACTCCGGTTGGTAAAAGGGCAAGTGGATGTTACAAGATCATTGACTTTGGGCTCAGACTAACTCCAGTTGGTAAAAGGGCAAGAAGAAATGATCGACGAAGAGCAAGAAGAATCCGAGGAGGAAATGAAGCAACAAATATATCACCGAGGAACTCTAACTGATCAGAAATTTGAAGACGAGTTACCTATATGGAGACTATATGTAGATGGCTCATCTTGCACTACAGGATGCGGCGCGGGGATAGTTTTGAGCACTCCGGATGTGGTCGATATGGAATACGCCTTGCGTTTCCAATTCAAAGCTTCCAATAATGAGGCTGAGTATGAGGCCATGATTGCAGGACTTGGTTTAGCAAAAATTATGAAGGCGCAGCAGGTCATTGTTTTCAGTGATTCTCAATTGATCATAAACCAAATGATGGGAGTATATGCAGTTAGAGGAGAATTGATGATCAGATATCATGCAAAGGTAAAGAAGCTGGTGTCAGAATTTACCGCTATTCAGCTGGTCAGAATACCAAGAATGGAGAATGCGAGAGCAGACGCCCTAGCTCGACTAGCATCAGCTACTCGCACCGAGCTATGAAGAACAATCCCAATTGAAGTGTTAGCTGGTCGGAGCATAGATGAAGATCTGACGATGAACTTTATCACCCTTGATTTAGGACCATCTTGGATGGATTCCATCAGGGCGTATATCGAGAAGGGAGAATTGCCAATTGACAAGCTCGCTGCCAAAAAATTGAAGTTTAAATTTGCTCGGTATGTATTAACTAATGGTGTTTTATATAGACGAGGAATTATGGCAGGTTTGCAGAGATGTGTACACCCCTCCGAAGTGAAAGAATTAATTGAAGAGATCCACGAAGGGTATTGTGGAGCACATGTAGCAGGTCGGACGCTTTTACAAAGGGTAATGATGCAAGGATACTACTGGCCGACGATGAGGACTGATTGTATAGCCTACGCCAAGAAGTACGATAAGTGCCAGAATTTTTCCTCCATCCGAAGAACTCCACAAGCATTATTGACACCTATAACTTCCCGTTGGCCATTTGCCATGTGGGGAATTGACTTGGTTGGGCCACTGCCAACGACCCGAGGAAGGTTCAAGTACCTCATCGTCGCAGTGGATTATTTTACTAAATGGGTAGAAGCTGAGCCACTCATTGACATGACGTACAAGAAGGTGTACCAATTTATTTGGAAGAACATCATTTGTCGATATGGTCTACCGCATGCCTTCATCACAGACCATGGAACAGAATTTGATAACGAGGAGTTTGCCGCCTATTGTCATCAATCAAATATTTTGAAGGTCCACTCAGCACCAGGCCATCCTCAAAGCAATGGACAAACTGAAGTGACAAACAGGACGGTGCTAAATGGCTTGAAGAAAAGATTGGATGATGAAAAAGAGAACTGGATCAACGAGTTACAATCAGTACTTTGGGCTTACCGAACTACTCCCTGAGTAGCAACTGGAGAATCACCATACATGCTGGTGTTTGGAAGTGAAGCTATCATACCTGCCGAGTTGGGCCTTCCAACACACATGGTACTGAATTTCAATTCCCCTGTCAGCGACTTAATGAGAAGACTGGATTTAGACATGCTCGAGAAAGTTAGAGATGAAGCAGCCATTAGAAATGCTGCTTACCAGCAGCGAACAGCTTTGTTCTGCAATAAAAGGGTGAAGGGTTGCGACTTGAAAGAAGGAGACTATGTGCTGAAGAAAGTAATTCAAAAGCACAATAAGCTGTAAGAAAACTGGCATGGACCATACCGAGTTACAGAAGTTGTTCGACCAGGAACTTATCGAATAGCAACTCTAGAGGGGGAAGAGTTCAAGAATGCATGGAACGCAGAGCACCTACACAAGTATTATCAGTGATGTATATGTAACACAGTTCCATCAGTATGAATAAAATGAAGATATTCTGCTAAAGTCTCTCCTTTTATTGAGAATTTTTTGGGGAATACTAGTGCTATACACTACTCAGTAAAACTCAGCAAAGCTCAGGCGGCTCAGCAGCAAAATATTCCTAAAAATGCCAGCTTCGATTGGTTAGGAAACAAAATATTCCTAAAAATGCCAACCTCGGTTGGTTAGGAAACAAAATATTCCTAAAAATTCCAACTTCGGTTGGTTAGGAAACAAAATATTCCTAAAAATTCGAACTTCGATTGGTTAGGAAACGAAATATTCCTAAAAATGCCAACCTGTTTGGCTAGGAAACAAAATATTCCTAAAAATGCCAACCTGTTTGGCTAGGAAACGAAATATTCCTAAAAATTCCAACCTGTTTGGCTAGGAAACAAAATATTCTCGCAAATGCCAACTTATGTTAGTCGCGAGGTAAGATTATTCCAGAAAGTGCAAAAGTTGCTAACTATGGCTGGTCGGGGATAAAAACCCACCAACTGTAGTTGGTCGACAAAGAAAATTTACCGACCTTGGTTGGTCGGAAACATTTAAGATAAAAGTCTACTAACTATGGCTGGTCGGAGATAAAAACCCACCATCTGTAGTTAATCGACAAGCAAAATTTACCGATCTTGGTTGGTCGGAAACATTTTATGGGTAAAATTATTTCAAAAAGACTAACTATAGCTGGTCGGGAATAAAAATCCACTAACTGTAGTTGGTCGACATGGAGATTCTAACAACCTTGGTTGGTTGGAAACATTTTAAACAACATTTTTATACTCATTACTTTATTATTAAGGGATCGAGCAACAATATTGATACTTATAACTTTTTAATTGTTACTGAGTTAGTCGACAAATAACACAATATTGTTATTTTTTTAACAGATATGCATAAATATAAAGTGTTTGATAATTACAAGACAGTAGCAATCAAGATTTGCAAACAAAAATGAAAATCTTTCATTGAATTCAAAATAAATTACATTGATAAGGAAATTACAATTACATTAACATGTATACTAACTATTACATAAAAAATTCCTATTCTACTGGTCTCTTCCCCTCTGCTTTTGACACAGGTTCCTCGCCAGCAGGCGGATCATTTAAAGACAGAGGAGAATTGATGAAGTTGAGATCCTTCAACATCCTGACATTCATCACGGATGGTCGATCTAAGAGATGCTCGGGATGAGATACCTCAATTTGAGAATGTAAATTGTAGTCACCGAGATACTTTGAAATTAAGCTCCGAGGAATGGCCCGAGCAGGGATCCAATCCATGTCCAAATTGTATGGTGGCACAAGCAAGTCAAGCAATTCGGGATCATGATAGTCCCACAAATAATGACCTTGCTCGAGCTTCAACACACCTAAGGCATTCAGCCAGCCTTGCTTGTAGCCCTCATTGTTGGCATTCTGGATACGATCGTCCAAGTGGAATAGTGCTTCGTTGTATCCAGCCATCCAGAAGTCCCTGGGCTGTTTGTAGAATTGATATGTTAGCCTTTCTAGCTGCTCGTGGAGATTCTTGATGAAAAGATCCTTATTCTCCAAGATTGACTTCTGCACAGAGAGTTGTTTTTCCAGGTCCCTAATCTTCTTTGACATATCAGACAACGCTTGGTTCTTCGCCATTAATTGGAAAGCCTGGTTCTCTAAGGCAGACTGAGTCCTCTGTTCCTCGACAAGAACCCGAGCTGCTCTTGCTCATCCCCGAGGAGCTCTTGCTCGACCACGAGAAGATTAAGAGGTGCCAGAGCTCCTCAAAGTCTCCAACTCTTCCCTCAACTTGGCGTTCTCAACCTCTAAGAACAAAAATCCCTCATCGGTCATTGAGATCGAGGCACTAGAAGTGGAAGCTGCAGACTTCAATTATGACAGCTCCTTCTGCAGGTTATTATTTTCCTTTTCCAGCAACTCAGCAATCTGTCTGCATTCTTCGACATCACCTCTCAAGGTTCTCTCCCTTACATCGTACCCAGCAAAGAGCTTCTCGTAGCCCTTGTTGGCAATGATCTGTTGGTACTTCTTCTCGTACCCCTCATGCAATAAAGTAGTGGATTCTTTGTATTGAAGCTGAAGGTCTTCGAGGGTGCCTTGAAGATCCTCAATCATTTCATAATAGGCAACGTTATTGGCAACAGCCCTATCAAGCAGACACTTCAAATATTGATATGCTTCCACTTCCTGTTCTGAAGCTTCCTGACCAAGTATGTTGACAACTTGTGCAGCACTCAGGTCTGTGTGACCAGACTTAAAGTACGCATTACATTATCGCAGCAACTTTGTATCATGGGCAGATAGCAGTTCCACCCTGGCCAGAAACTAACAGAGAAAGAAGAGCAATCATCAATAAGAAGAATAAGCAGAGTATGACTGAAAGATAGACAACAGTATACAAAAAGTTCAAATTTTATTAGATCATAATTCAGAGTTACATCTTCTGAGTTACATTTAATAAAGAGAAACAAAATAAAGAGAAACCCGAACAACACTAAACCTTTTCCTTATCTCCCAAAACCTTCTCGGGAGGCTGGGATGAAGAGGTAGGTTGCTCAGAGGGAAGAGATAGTTGCTCGGGAAGAGTAGACAGTTGCTTGGAGGAAGAAACGATGTGCTGATTTTCCTCGGCAGCAGGCTGGATGGTTAGGGCACGATCTCCCATCACCATCGAAGACTCTTCAGAGGTAGCTTCATCCTCTTCTAATTCTTCTGGAGTTGGGGGGGACCAGGTATATGTCTCTGGAAGAGCTCGAAAGACTCGTCGACCTTCATTTCCTGAAGGGCAGCAACCCATCCATCCCTAAAGTATTTAAGACTGCCATAGTCTACTTGCGACACCATGGCAGCCAACCCCTTGTTCCACCCCTTGTCCCAGCCAGAGCTGAAGGACTTCTTCACAGCAGCTTTCCTCTCCAGCCTCTCCGAGGAAAGTTTCTCAGACAGCAGGTTCTCAGCAGCCTTTAATTTATTTTCTGCTTCTTCCTTTTGCCGACCTACTTCTTGAAGTTGGCCCAACCTTTCCTCAGCAACCCTGAGCTTATCTTCAAGCTCTCCAATAGTTTTGAGCTTCTCTGCGAGCTCTTTATTTGCCTTCTCCAAGGCATTATTTTCTTCTCCAACTCTTTGGAGGCTTCAACAGCTCGAGCTTTATCCTTCTCGGTGGAGGCAAGCTTCTTCTCCCAGACAGCTTTGTCATCAGCATATTTCTGGCGAGAATCTTCCAGAGACTTGGTAGCTTCTTCCAGAGCTCCCTCCACACTGGACGAGGAGCAAGAAGCCTTAATCGCTTCATCCTTCTTCAGGATTATATTGAAGCAGCTCGTCAACTGTGAACAGAAGAAGAAAGCAAGTTAGAAACAGAAATGACAAAGGAAATATGAAAAATTCAAAGTAAAGAGACTTACAGAAGCAAGGTGACGAGAAGCTGGTGAGGTGAAAATGTCCCGAGTAAGGTTCTCTTCAGTACCTTGTACCTCAGGAATGATCGAGGACTTTACCGAGCTCATGGCAGAGCTCGGGGGAACAAAAATTGGAACCCCAGTTCCAGTAATTGGGGGCTGAGCAATGGTATCAGCTAAATTGACCGAGGATCTCTTCTTCAGCCTCCTCGGGGGAACAGGTACCGATTCAACCAAGGAAGATCCCTTGGTCGGTGATATCACAATCACCTCTCCAGGAGCAGCAGACCTGCTCGGAGCCACTGCGGGCTTCTCAGCAACTTTAACAGGAGCCGCTAGAGGAGCTGCATCAGTCTTCTTTGTCCCCTCCCTTGGGACATCAATTCTACTCCTTTTTACCTCCCCAGAGCCAGAGGTAGATTTCTCAAACAGGGCAGGAGGTCTTCTCTTCTTCATCCTTTCACTTAAAGGAATATGGGATTCAGGCGATGAGCTGGTGGAAGCTGGTACTGGCTCTAGCTCACTTATCACTGGACGAGCAGTGAAAGAAGTGGTGTAGCTCTTGTACTGGAGCAGATACGAAGCCGACCTAATGTGCTTGTCAGCAACACTCTGATGCAGACTCCGGATAAGTTTCAGATGTCTTACATTAACATCTGCTTCCTTTGGGCACTTTCTTTTGTTATCAACTGCAAATAAATAAACATTGTTATCAGTAGCACATTTTATCTAACACAAAAGAAACATGATTTCAAAATAAATAAAATAAAATAAAAATAACCTATCCCATTGCCATAAGGAGGGCATCTGGGACCCTGATAAACCTAATCTCCAGCTAATGGAGGGTGTTGATAATTTTTTATGACAACCCCGTGTTCAAAATAATCCCTATTGGCATCAGGGAGATTGACTACTAAGGCTCTATTTAAAAATCTAGTTTTTAAATAAAAAAATATTATCATTAACTGCCCGTCTATAGCAGTACATGATTTCTGGAATTCCTATGCGAATTCCATGGACTTGATTTAATTTATGAACCCCATTAACTATTCTCCATGTGTTGGGGGATATTCTCGCAAAAACGACGTCAAAATAATGACAGACTTCCAAACACAAGGGATTTGGTGGAAAAGAAAATCCACACTCAGCAATAAAAAGGCTGGGGAACCAATGTCCCTCAGCCAAATTGAAATAATCAAAAGGCTCAGAAAGCTCTTCCAAGACAACCCAATAGGGAATGGAAAAATCAGAGTGAAACTTTTCAAGATACTCAATAGGTAAACAATGATGATGAATAAAAGAAATGAAGAAGAAAGAAGAAGATCTTACAGAAAAAGAGTAGAGCTGTTGACAACGAACGATGGAAAAGATGAACGCACAAGAGAGTAGGAAGAGACGACGTAAAACTCGAAGATAAAAATTTGAAAGGTAGAAGACGATGGGAGCGTCTGTGAAGTTTAAATACCTTGCCTTGGGAAATGGTGAAGTAATGATTACAAAAAAGGATTATTATGTTACCGGCGGTTAAAAAGAGAAAAAGTAGCGCGGGAATCAAAGCGGACAACAGCGGCTAAGAAGATGAAAAGTGATGCGGGAATCAAAGCACGCAGAAAAGTCCAAAAAAGCATGATTCTACGAAGTGGGAAGGAGAAATAAATACAAGGGAAACGCTCCTAAAAATTAGGAAGACTATTTGAAGCTACCATATTTCGAGAAAGAATGTTCCATACTCCTAAAATTTTGAACTATGAAACATTGGGGGCTTCTGTTGATACCAAATTTAATCTGCTGACATGGACCAATCATATGAAGACACGTGGCTATTTACATGGCAACAACAAATACTTTCGAGGAACCCACGCGCTCCGAGGAACAAGACTACAACGAGGAAGACTAGTTCCCCGAGGAACTCATAAGCTCCGAGGAACTATTGAGTATCGAGAATCTTAAGCGGTCCGAGAAACTCAGGCGGTCCGAGCTGCACCTCGAAGCAGGATACCAACAGTTTAACTGCTCATTAAATGCTTATCATTTGGACGCACACGCAAAGAGGGCATTAAATGTATTACCCTTTCATATGTATATCATTTAATGTATTACCCTTTCACATTACAGCCTCAGGGCTATAAATACATTGTACAATCCTCATTGTAAAGGGATCTAGATCTGGACCCTGAATCCAGAATGGAATTTCTTGATAGAATTTATAATCTAGAATTCCCAAACACTCAGCAATAAAGCAACAGTGGACGTAGGCCATTCTTATAAGGCTGAACCACTTTAAAATTCTTTGTCTCATTTATTTATCTATGATTGAATTATTAGAGTGATCTAATTTTTTACATCAACACCTGGGCAACCAAAATAGCACCGTCATCTCTCCTAATGAACAATGTCATATCAACTCCCCCTCTTTTGAAGCCACGGGCTAAGAGATAGGAAGTAAGCCTCTCATACCAAGCACGGGGTTCTGGCTTCAAACCATACAAGGCTTTCCTCAAATAGTAGACGTGCTCCGGGTGCGTAGGGTCTTCAAACTCTTTTGGTTATTCCACGTAAGCCTCCTCCTGTATAATGCCATTTAAAAAGGAACTCTTGACATTCATATGATATAACTTGAAGCGTAGATGACATGCGATGGTGAGTAATAAGTGGACTAACTCAAGCCTCACAACAGGAGCAAATGTATCCCCAAAGTTTACACGCTCTATCTGTGTGTAGCCTTGAGCGACCAACCTTGCCTTGTTTCTCATTATGGTACCATTTTCATCCATTTTATTCTTGAAAATCCACCTGGTACCTATCATATTAGTCTCACTAGATCGGGGGACAAGTTCCCAGATATTGTTCTTTTTAAACTGAAGTAACGCATCTTGCATAGCAGATATCCACTGTTCATCCTTGAGTGCTTCTTTATAATTCTTGGGCTCGACTATGGACGTGTAGAAAAAATTACTAACAATGTTCTCTAGCTGAGCACGAGTCATGACTCCTAAGGTGGGATCACCTACAATGGAGGAAGGTTCATGACTTTTGCGAACCCAAGCAGGTGTGTCCCCTAACACAGGAGTAGGGTCCATAGGGTGTGGGTAAGGGACAAGTAAATCTCTACCATAAAGGTCCTCATCCTCACACTGAAGGCTAGGATCAACAAACGTCGGAGGTTCGTAATCTTACATGGTGACGTTTATTGACTCTATAACCTTAGAGCTCTTCAGGTTAAAAACCCAATATGCTCTACTATTCGATGAATATCCTACAATATTCCCTCGTCGCTCCGGGAGTCAAACTTTCCTAAGTGCTCTCTATCCCATAGGATATAGAATTTACTCCCAAATACACAGAAATATTCAAGGTTGGGTTTCTTGCCAGTCTATAATTCATAAGGCGTCTTAAGTGTGTGTGGACGTAGGTAAACCTCATTCACCGTGTGGCACGCGGTAGACACCGCCTCTGCCCAAAATTTCCTAGCAACTTTATGACCTAGAAGCATAGATCTAGCCATTTCCTGAATCGTCCTGTTATTTCTCTCAACAATCCCATTTTGCTGAGGAGTCTTCACTACAGAAAACTCATGTTTGATTCCTAGGCTATCACAATGACTCCATGTTAATTTTGCAGGGCACGGCACTTGGTCGTTAAAAACTCTACAGCATCAGATTTCTCTCTCAGAAAACCTACAATTGAATATCTGGAGAAATCATCCACCATCACGAGGATATACCTCTTACCACCTAGACTCTCAATACGAGTAGGACCCATAAGATCCATGTGAATCAACTCAAGCACACGGGAGGTGGTAATGGAATGCAACTTCCTATGGGGGCTACGAATTTGCTTTCCCAACTGACAGGGTCCACAAACCATGGAAATTGTCTTTCCAAGTGTTGGTAAGCCACGTACTGGGTCCTTTTTAGATAAATATGTCAAATCTCTAAGGTTCATGTGACCTAGACGTCGGTGCCATAGATCCATGGGAGTGATCGTGGCGTTGTTGCAGACAAGTGAGGATTTGGGCATAGTCCCATAGAAATTATCCTCAGTCATCACCCCTTGCACTAAAAGTTTATCGGCTTGATTATAGACATTACACGCATCCCGATCAAACTTTACGACAAAGTTAGTGTCGCACAACTGGCTAATGCTGAGAAGGTTTGCTTTCAAACCTTTGATATACAAAACATTCTCTAGCTTAGGAAATCTTGGTAACTCTACTGCACCTCGTCCTGCGATTCTAGACTTTCTCCCATCTCTAAAGGTGACTCTACCTTCCTTATAATCCTCCAGGTAGGTAAAAAATGAGACATCACATGTCATATGGCTGGAGCACCCACTATCAAAATACCACTGTGAGTTATTATGTGCTTTGAGAGCGACATAAACAACAAGGGCCTTTTCATCTTTCTTAGGTACCCAAGAAGTGATAACCTTTTGTTTACCCTTGTTGTTGTTGGCTTTAGCCGAGATGCGGGAAGCATTCACTGACGGTAAAGACATCCATCGAAATTCCTCCATCAAACTTTATGATGTGGCAACTAAAAACTCAACATGCTCTCTCAAACTGGTAAAATCATCAGTACGATGTGGTGGAGCAGTAGTACGTCGTGTTCGACCCAAACTATAGCAAAACTCCCTGAGGTGGCCTTTTCTTTTATAGTAC
Source organism: Sambucus nigra (assembly GCA_949130495.1). NCBI lineage: Eukaryota > Viridiplantae > Streptophyta > Magnoliopsida > Dipsacales > Adoxaceae > Sambucus > Sambucus nigra. Next base: position 642,056,519 of record OX422210.1, read on the forward strand.
GTACAAAAGAACACAGTCTTAGGCGGACCTTAGTTTGCTTTTATTAGTATAACTCTCCTTCGTGGTTTTTTAGGATGGCCATATGGAGTAGTAGTAAACTTAGGAACTGGTCCAGGTGCAATTTGGGATGTGGAGGAACCATCAAAACCTATTCCCTGCCTATCACCAAAACCTAAAGCGGGACCGAGGATCATCTTTCCCATCTTTCCATATCTATCCTCAATTTGAACCTTGACTTACCATGCTCTCTCAAGATCATGAGTAAGTTGGGCTATAAGGGCTTCAAGTTTCTTCTGATACTCTCTCCCTCTCTCTCAAGGTAGTGCAAGTGGAGGACTCTCTCTCTCTCGCTTCTTCTAAATCTTCCTCTGAAGCGGTTATCCTAAGAACTAACGCTTTGTTATGCTTTTTGGTTTTAAATTACTCATTATATAACTCAGCGTAGGCGTATTGAAGATTACTCTCACTCTCACTTGCATCAGCCTCCCCCTCACTCACTTCGTTCTCACTATCGAGGTGTCCCTGTGAAGTAGCATCCTCATCGTCAAGAGGAGCACTAGAGGTACTCACATGACTAGCCATGAATGCGATGAAGTTACACGCATGGGGTGAATCGTCTCCAGAGGCCACCGACTCGACTTCACTATCGTCACTAAGGGTAGCATTAAGGATAGCTTTGACCTTTTCTTTTGCAAGTCTGTTCAGCCTAGTAGCACACTCAAAAGCTCTATGACCCTTACTGTCACACTCATAGCATCTCTCACCATCTTTCTTATGAGGGTCTTTAAAATCTTTTTCATTTTTCTTTTCAAACTTATTTTTCTCAAAATTCTTTTTATCTTTGAAATTTCCATTTTTCTTGAATTTGAGAATTTTCTTAAAATTTTTTGCAAACAGAGTCAAATCATCTAAACCAAAGTCACACTCGGAATCAGACGTTTCTATCTCTCATTTTCTAGATGACTCAACTCTCTTTCTTGTCGACCCCTCACTCTTCCTATCCTGGGTATTACGTGCAATTCCCTTATCTTTAGGCTTGACAGATTTAGGAAACATATCAATTTCATATGTGTGTAAGTCTCCTACAAGTTCCTCTAATTTAAGCGTGTTTAAATTACCCATAAAATTTAGTACAGTGACTTTAGGAATAAAACGCTTAGGCAGTGATCATAGAATCTTTTTAACAGCTCTAGCATTAGGAATGTGTTCGCCAAGATTAAAGCTAGTGTTTACAATATCAAACAACATAGCATAAAATTCATCAAAACATTCAGTCTCAAGTATGGTGATAGTTTCAAATTGAGGTGTTAAGTTTTGCACTTTTGATTCTTTCACAGCATTAGTTCCTTTATGGGTAAGTTGTAAAACATTCCATGCCTCTTTTGATGTGGTACACGTCATTATCCGTCAGAACTCGTCAGGTGTGACGGATCCGAAAAAAACACTTAGACCCGTAGAGTTAAAAGATGACCATTTAAAGTCTTCTTCAGTCCATGCAGTCACAGATTTTAAATTCGTCACGTTATCAACAGTGATAGAGGGAGGTGTCCACCCTCTTTCAACCAAAATCCAAACTCTTTCATCAATGGCTTTTAAAGTAGATTTCATGCGGGCTTTCCCGTAAGCATAATTTGTCCCGTCAAAAACTGGCATTTTATTATATAATTTCTCCATTTTGAACACGCCCTTTTTCAAAAATCAATTTTTCAAAAAATTGATATCTTAGAAAAATTTTGCAGAAAATTACATGGTATAATTATGTAATTGGCTCTGATACCAATTTGAAGAGTGAGATTTTGTTCGAATAGAGAATTTATTTAATTAAACTCGGTTTTTCAATTAAACCTTAAAACATGCATCTAGGTGTGATTGAAGATGATATAATCATGCAAGAACATTCAAACACACAAATTGAGGAAAAATCCCCGAAAGGGGAAAAACCTTTTTTATTTTCACTATAATTTGTAATAAATGGATTACACGGATTACAATGAAAACAAGAGTGACATATAAAATACCCTCAGGTGTCGATTTCGATGTCATCGGCTGAAATCTCCCGCAAAAACTCCAGATGGGCAGCAATGAAGAAGAGAGGGCTTCTCCACAAGTTACTCCAGATGAGCAAAAATAATCCTCTTAAAGGTTTAAAGATTCACATACATATATGGGAGTGTTTATGTGAATAAATAAGGCATGAAACCTTAAAACATGAAGTTTGTTTTCTGGGTTGCTAATCGCAGAAATCGCGTGAGAAAAAGACTTGGAAAATGTGTAGAATGAATCCAGATATTTATACAAAAATCGAGGCGACGACGGCGCTCGAACGACATAGGCATGTCGCTCGAATGAAGGACATGTGTCGCTCGAACGAGATTGTGTGACATTCTTATGTCGATCGAATGAGAGAGTAATCTCGTTTGAATGAGCTCGTCGACCGTGGCAGTCCGCTTCTACACTTAGAAAAATTTCTGCTTTTGATAAAAAACAATTCAGACTTCAAAAAATATTTTCTAAAAGATTCCCAAATATTTATGCAAATATAAACAACTCCAAAAAATCATTTTACCAATATTGCGTAGTGGAGTAGTGGGAACGGTTGAGCAGCACGTCGCATGTAGCATGATGCACGTGTGAAGATAATGGATGCAAGGATTCAGATCAAGGCCGTCGTGAATGATCGTGTTGACGTGCCTAATATAGAGGTATCAAACATACATATTGTGATCTAGGACAAATAAAAAATTCCTAGATTCTACCCCGGACATTTATAAAATTATGTCCTTACATAGAGGCAAGGAGAAAAGGGGGTTAAATTCCTCCCTTAGTGAAAATGACTCGGACTGTGATTGTAGTGAGTATTAAATTGAGAGCTCTATTAATTCTCTCACCATTATTGAGGATATTTTTAGATCCCCATTTTTCGATGTTGAAGATAAGGTTGAAAATGACAACGTGGAGTCAAAATTTGAGTGTAATCGGGAAGAGAAGATTACAAGGGCCGAGAACATGGTTGTTCGCGTTGTCTTGAAAGAAGAATGTACCTCCTAAGGGTACTTTAACAGTAGTTACTCAAAGCACATGATCGGTGACAAATCACTTTTTGACCATCCTGAGGATCACATGGATGGTAAAGTTACTTTTGGAGATGTTAGTTGGTCTAGCATTTTAGGTGAGGGAATCGTTGATAGTATTAGGTCTTATAATCTAGAGAAATTTTGTTTGTCGAGGGTCTAAAAGCTAAACTAATTAGCATAAGACAATTGTGTAATGAAAACCTTGCAATTAATTTCTCTTAAAAGTGTTGTGAATTATGAGAAAGGTAAGATGTTGTTGCATTGTGTAAGGAACCCTAACAATTGTTAAGGGCTTACCCCTTGCCCTTATTTATTTCTTATAATGCTAAAGTGATATCCTTTAATCTCTTTCATCAATGAATATGTCATGTAAACCATAGGGAACTTGATTGTCTTTTCAAGAAGAATGAAGTTCGTGGCTTACCATCACTTGGAAAGCCTTCCTCGAGTATGTGTGGGACTTTCCATAAGAGTAGAAAAATTAAAATCACATATAAGAAGCGTTATATTATTACTTCTCAAGTTGAACCACATGGATCTCTTGGGTCATACGCATACAAAAAATATAGGTGGTAAGAAATACATCATAGTGATGGTGGATAACTTCTCAAGGTATGCCATCATTGGTTTCCTTAGTGAGAAGTCAAATACTCCTCAATTTGCATCAACTCATTGTCGTTTACTACAAAATTGTTATTTTTGCTCCATTTTTCATTTGGGAAATGAAAATGGTACGAAGTTTATTGAACAAGGAGTGGACATGATAAACATGACATTAAGCATGAGCTTTGCATCTTTATTACACATTAACAAAATCAAAACGTGAAGAAGAAGAATAGAACGATTCAAGAGATGACGCATTCTATAGGGTTTATCGTTGTCCACGAACTTACGTGACATGTTATGAATTATGGACTGGATGTAAACCCAACCTAATGTTTTTCGAGATTTGGGGAGTCCTTGCTACATTTTGAGAGATAGAGAGCATTTAAGCATGTTTAAATCGCAAAGTGATGAAGACATATTATTGGGATAATCATTAAATAAGAGAGCTTATAGTGTGTACAATATTAAAATTTTTAAGGTCATAAAAGCATACAATGTGGTGGTCAAGGATGACTTTACCACCTCGTTTATTGATGAAGATTACCATATTCATAAAGGTGATGCACCTTCAGGTGATGATCATATTACTCCTCAAAGAGATAAAAGATAAGTGGATTTGAACTTGAGTAGGGATGCAGATTCACCATCTTGGGTTAAAAATAATAATAAAGCCTATAAAATTATTGGAGATCCAAGTAAAGGTGTCATGACACGTTCTAAAATTACAAGTGATATTAGTTACTTGTACTATATCTCCCGAATTGGACACAATAATGTGAAGGAATCACTCCAAGATAAACATTGGATCCTTGTAATATAAGAGGAGTTAATTTAATTTGAGAAACATGGTGTTTGGTAACCTCACCATAGTCCTAGAAACACTAATGAGATAGGAACCAAATGAGTATACAAAAACAATATGGATGAGAATGGTGTAATCACTAGAAACAAGGCTAGGCTTATAGCTTAAGGCTACACACAAGTAGAAGGTGTGAATTTAGACAAGACTTTTGTGCCAGTTACCTAATTAGATTATATTTTTGTAATGCCCCGACTCGAATTAATGGGTTACCCGAAGTCCATTCGGTACAATTCGAGCGTTAGGTGTGAAGTGCAATGTAACAACCTACATAATGTTGCTAGTGTATTTTTATTTAATTAATATTTCACTTGTTTAGCATGCAATTTTCATTTCAAGTCAAACTATGTGAGGAACCTGTGGGAAGCATCCTCAGAATCCAAGCATACAGAGCTACTGACGTAAAATAAAAATGATACTTACATGTACAATGCTCTCAAAATACGGAACCGCACCCAACTTGTCCTAACAAAGACAAGGGAATGAGCCAAATGCCCAGTGGGAAATCACAACAATGCAATATAGAATCGGATGACATAAAGGAGACTCTAACACGTTATATCTACATGCACATGCAACTACCTTATATATATACATATATATACTTAAATGCATTAAATCATTTTTATTAAAAAAACGTTACTCACCGCGATTAATTCACCTTAATCTTGCGAAAGAAATTCCTTTTACTTGATTTGACATTTATTTATTGATTTAACACATATGATTAAATATCTTAAACAATACCCCTTATTTAAGGAAAATCATTTCTTTTATCGAAATTTCCTTATTACTCAAGCTAAACTTATTTTAGTAATTTCGTTAAAAATCACCTTTCAACACACGAAATCACCGTGTTAGAAAATACTTGTTTTTCTTTGAAAACCTTTCGTAAACGTACTCAAGTACCAATTATGGATTAAACCTCTTTATCTTGCTTAACTACCCATTTAATCCCGCCACTCTACCATTCATTTACTTTATGAACATTAATCAATTTTGGCATTACTTGTCATTTTTATCCTTTACCGGAACATTTATTAATTCGTTCAAGTTAGGTTTTACTTTCACATATTCACCACACAACCCATTTCTTAATATGTTCCATTTTCATTATCTTTTGTCAAAATTTCCAATATCTGCATACTTTAATGGGCTCCAAACTGCCGGCTATGCTACCATATGCTCTGGTCAGTGATTTTTTGTTTCTCATCCCAGGGCTTCGGGCCCTCCTTGTTTATATCGATGTCATTCGATTCCATATTAATCTACTTTAATATTTTACAAATGTCCACATTATTCCACCTTTTTCTTTTTTCCAATCGAAGCCAAAACTCTGGATCTCACCCCAACTTATGTTACACTTTAAAATCATCATTTCTTATCCTTTTTACTCTAGCATTGATTTTATCCCAAAAATCATGTTCATTTAGGACCATTTTTGTGTAACAGCCTTTACAATATTTTTATTTCATAAAAATGTTCCACTTTACGTAAATCACCATTTTATCCTTTTAATTCCAAACTTGTCCTTTTTCTCCATTTTCGTAAGTGTTATTTCCCAAACACCACACTAACTTCTTAAGTGTTTTTATCTCATTAACATTTGTTTAATACTTTGGAGTAAGACACATATCAAGTTGGAAATCTCTTTATTTCATTACTTTCTCTTCCAAGAAATCATTGAACATCTTAGTCTACTTTATGAGAAAATTACCATTTTCTTTATTAATACTTATAGTCTTGAAATCTTACACTTTTCACATTTCAACACCCTTTTCACACACCTTAAGGGATATAATTTATAATTTTTTTATTTCATGTTTAAACCTAATAATACCCTCATTAAACTTGTCGATATGTTCAACCTCAAAATACTAGAAGTTTATATGCATGAGAAGATGGATTTTAAGTCCAAAAATCCTATTAAATGGGTCTACATGTGATTTACTCTAGAAATTCCATAATGTTTGCAAAAACTTACTTTCAAGTCAAAAGACATTTTTGTTTCTTCAAAACTTGAATACAATGTACATTTATATAAAAATCCCAATTTTTTGGAAGAAAACTTTGAAATAATATTTCATAAATTACTCCCAACAAAGTAACATTCTTCTAACATTTTTATTTCATAAAAATGTTTAGTAACAAGTTTTCTTTAAATGTGTCATTTTGTTCAAAACCATTGAAATACCTTATTAAACTCATTTCACTAATCATAAGAAATATCATTCTTATATCATAAATGCATCTTACTCTTACAAACTCTAACTACATGACCAATACATGGAAAAATAGAGTTTTAACTAAAGAGTATAGTTTTCCCACCTCAAATGAAGCTCCAAAATAGTGGATACAGAATAAGATGATGGCAACCCCCCAACTCCTAAGGTGCCCTGAAGGAGTTTGCCTAGATCCACAAGCATTCTTCAAGAAAGCTCCAAGAAAAATCCCCTTCAAAATGCTTAAATTTCTACTCTTCTTCTTCTCCAAAACCACCAACAACACCTCCAAAATTTGAACCTTTTTCTCAACAATGGTGGAAATGGGTGTATTGGGATTAAATATGGTAGAATACTTCTAAAATGTGGTGGCATAACGTGGAGACATGGTGGTGTATTATGGTTTGTGGTGGTGGGAGAAGGGTAAAAGCTCTCCAAGAGCTAGAGAGAGAAAGGAAATGCTGAAAATGGTGGGGAGACCCACCCCAACTCTATTCTTACAACAATAAAAAAAAACCATCATAACATTATAAAACCCTACCCCAACTCTAAAATCTTAATTTTTGGTCATGTGGACTCACCAGGAGTCGACACATCATCGATCTAACGGCCCAAAACATGACAGCACTAAAGGGCATCCGATTTAATAAAATTTTAACTAGTCGTTCGAACGAGATCTCAATATCGTTCGATCTCCCATTGAACGACCTTCTAACGAAGAGAAAAAACGTATGCAGTGACATCTCATTAGATCCTCATTTGAACCCAGCTTCAAATGACATTGGATTTTCATTTGAACCAACCTGATTTTCATTCGAACGAAATAAGGATCTCGTTTGAAAGATTTTCAAGTTTTTTCAATCTTGCCAGATTCCTAAAATCTCCAATTTTACCCACAAACTTCCAACAATTGCCATTAAGGCCAAAGAATAATCGTATAGATCACTCACTCTGTGGGGCGTCACACTTACCAAGTCACAATTCGTGCACCAGACTAACACCCCCCATAAGATCCTTCCATGAACCTAGGATCACTCTATGCATCCAATTGTGGATCACACACCTTAGTATTACTTTAATTAACTCAATGTGGAAAAATAACACTGAGTGATAAATTTTCTTGAGTTCTAACATTATACAATGTCCTCAAGTCATCATCCTACTCTTCATACCCAGAGCCACTGACTGCCACACGGGCCAATCATAAAGTTGCTAATTCTAAAGAAAATGGACACCATAAGCAAACTGTGTGGACAAAAATGTGTCCACTCACGCACAGAACTTTATGAAATATCAAGGATCCCTCAGATAAGCGTGCACCTAATTACCAAGATACATTGACCATGACATGTCTAATCGCATTCTACTGGGATAAATTGTGTTGTACCATAACCTGGTACAAATTTAGGTTACCACGGTCATGGGAATACCGAAACCAAAAGGGTACACACAATAATCAGAAGTAATAAACAAACATTTCAATAAAATCCCATTCGTATGCGCCAAACTATGGTTTATAAAAAGCGAACCTAAGTACAATTCCTCCCAAACGTTCTCACTAGGTACTAACCTAGTCACATCCTGGCTCGAATCGCAATTCATGATGAATTAGATCATAACTATTTATCCTTACAAAATGAAAGCATCATACGTACCTATTGTTCTTTGGAAAGTTAAACACTGGGCTACCTTCCTTGAGGGTAAGGCTCCCTCCTTACATTCTTGGATAATGTGAGCCACTCTGGTCGACGAATTCCAACGGTTTTTCCAATGTCGAATTTTTTCATCTTTCTAGCGATGTTGTGAGAAACCTAATACACCTAAGTCGTTGTTGATAGTATCATATCATGGTCTTATCTCAACGTCCCCCGTTGAGAGAAACATTCACCTTATAGTAACCTTTGCCTACACGAGGTCATCACCGAGATTGTCTCCAGGTTCTACCCAAACTGAACTTATGTGATGACCACACCGATCGCCATTGGCATTCTAAGGGTAGTAAGTATTAGACAGAGCTACATCTTCTAATTCGTACCAACTTATAAAGACGTACCAATAACTATTCCCTACCTTGCTAAGGCTATCATAACTTATGTTGTTGACACACTCCAACACTTTAATCATGTTTTGATATCCTCCTTAGGGTTCCATTTTAAAGTTTCTATTATGACATCATCAATCTAGGTCCCAATTTCATTTCCTTGTACCCATCAAAACCAAGCACTACGCTTCCTACATTATCCATCTTGCAAAAAGGCATTATTTCCAATCGCGGTACTAATCTTCAATTATCCTTAGAAGTTTATCTCACCTACTTATATTAAATTGGATGACCTCACCAAGGACTACATGATTTAACTCCTTTGAGTTTGACCAATATCCCGAGATCATCACCTCACTCTCAATACCATCATCACTAGGACATTATCATTTCTTAATACTAGACTTAACTAGTTCCCGAAGAACACCAAATATACTCCACATAAAAGTCCTCAAAACCCGATAAGATTTCATCATCCATGACTTTCTCATCATAGGTACGCTCTACAAACTTCTCAATACCCACATAATGATTACTAGGTTCTCGTAAAGACACTAGTCTACGAGCCTCTACAGATGGCATTTTATAACTGTTGAACACCTTAAGACATCACAACAAGTCAGTCTATATTCTCAATGATGTCAGACATAATTTATCCTACGGCACTCCAAGACACCCTTAAACCATACTCACACTGGAATTACCTCGTATTTGGCCATTACTTAGGCCGTTAAAATAGTCCCTGACACTTAGATGATAACCTTATCTCCTTTCCAAATGGTTGTGGCCATAAGCCACGTACCAAATCATAGACTGATATTAATAAGTATTTTGGCAGGATACAGGATGTCGTATACAACCTATAAACCTCTAGATTTACACCATCAACATCACTAAAGATCATATCCCTCAAAATTGCATCATATCTCCTAAAACCCTAACATGGAAGACTATATAGAGTTTACTCCTAAGTCTCGTTAACCATCATTATTTCATATGTAACATATTTATCACAATTTTCCCATACTTCTCATCATACCTTGCTAATTACAACTTTCAATCAATAGTCACCAAGACACTTACTAGCAACAATAGTACCTTACTGACTCTGATCGAGTACACATACCCAAGTGTTGACCAACACAGCTCATCATGTTTATCAAATCATCAACTGTCTCATAACATGATACTACCCCAAGGATCTAATTTGCCTAATTACATCATCATTATGATCTAACTAAAAGTATCGTACCCTAGAACTTAATGTATCCTTACCACAAATCAATACGGTTTAGGCATGGCACTCTAGTTGCCTAACTTCCATAGTTGTCTTTACAAAATTCATGTTTCTAATTTAGTGGATGTTATTTACCATTTTTAACATCTTAATTGGCCTCTCACATTATCACGAATTGACACACAAGCACCTCATACTAAAAACCTTAGTGTCACCGCTATCGTCTCACTCAGATAATCGTTAATCACTAACATGTCAAACCAGAAGCACAAAAGAAATTAATGGTAACTAACTAGGTCGTGTACCACTTGGTAATAAATTACCCATTGTTCTAATCTCTTTTACTCCACCGTCAAGAACACGAACTGAAACTGTCACCAATTTAGCGTGATCGGTCCAAAACTAGCATCGATGTCGAAATATCCACTACTGACCCCACCATGTCACTCTTGAAAGGAACCTCGAACCTAGATCATTGATACCATTTGTAACTCCTCGGCCCAAATTTATGGGTCACCCGTGGTCAACCCGGTCCGAACTGAGCGTTAAGTGTGAAGTGCACTGAAATAACTTACATAATGTTGCTAGTTCGGTTTTATTTATCTAATATTCACTTGTTTAGCGTGATATTTCCATTTCAAATCAAACTATGTGAGGGAATCGTGGGAAGCATCCCCGAAATCCAAGAATACAGATCCACTAACGTAAAATGAAAAGAATTGTTACATGTACAACGCTCTCAAATATGGAACTGCACCCAACCTGTTGTAACAAACATGAAAGAATGAGCTAAATGCACAATGAGAAATTACAACAATGAAATATACAATCTAATGATAGAAATAAGACTCTAACACATTATATATGTGTGCACATGCAACTACCTTATATATATACACACACATATATATATATATATATATATGTATGAAACCATTTTTATTCCAAAAATATTACTTACCCCGATTAATTCACCTTAATCTTGTAAAAGAGATCTGAGAGTGCGCTATAGTTCCATGGCCCAAACTTATTTAATTAAATGTCAATTCACACCAGTTTTAAATCCTTTAAATCCTAGATAATACAACTATGTGATTGAAAGCAGTAAAACATGTATGCATGCAATCAAAAGGCAAGCAAAACGGATTTCACGAAAAATCCCCTTTAGGGCAAAACCTTTTCTATTTCACTATAGTATGCAAATCATAACTTATAAGTACAATAGATAAATATAGATAGCGTATTTAGACGAATCTCCTGCAGATGACCCTTCATCTTCCTTTAGCAATGGTTCCTATGAGAACCATAAGATCAGCAGTGGAGACACCTCTTTCACAAGATAAACTCCAGTATGGAATTGTGTTTGAGGATTTCAAAGTGATTCACAAAATATATATATGGGAGGTGTGAATTAAAAGGTGTTTTGGACTTTTAAAAGTGAGACTTTTGTGTAGTAGCTCTCAAGAAATCAAGGTTTTAAAACTCTTGCAAAATATATATAAGAAGAAAGTTTTTATAGGCGAACATGAAAATTGAGGCGGCGGAAAAGTCGTTCGAACGAGAATGAAACATCATTCGAACGAGATATGAATCTTTTTAGAAGCAAGCTTCGAACGACCATCTAACGACCTGACAAAAACTAAAATAGTAAGCCCCCATTTGAAGTACGTTTGATGTAGGCCATCAAACGACCCTTCGAACAACATTGTTGGATCGTTCGAACGACTGCTGGAGAAAAAAAAAATAAAGTCCAACATTGTTTTGAAAAATTAAATAAAGTAAAATTCTCTCAAATACATTTATGAAAAACAAAGAACTCCAAAAATTAATAGACCATAAATAACGTTGAGTTGTGGAGAACGATTTAAGATGTACATGGAGCACAATGAAGATGAGTGGTGCATGTTGTAGATGCACCTTGATAGATATTCGGATTGATGATGTCATGGATGATCGTGAAGACATGCTATTCCATAACCAATGTAGCGGGATATGACATAGCTAAAGTAAACTAGAAACCTTAGGGGCAGAGTCAGAAAAATGCCCTTACAAATATCCTCCTATGGCTATGCCGGTACATATATAAAAAATCCTAATTATATAACAAAAAAATCTAAGACAAATAATACTCTAATACCCTCCGTAAAACCCACAAATGGAATGATTTCAAAATACATAAGTCTTGAAAATATTCAAATATTCAAAATCTTCTAATCTCCAAATTCCTTTGTCTTCGTCGAGTGTATTATGAATGATATCTAAATGAACCTACACACATGAGATAAACAAACAAATACCTGTGACGCGTAAAAGTTTGAAAAACTCTCACTCCCCCATAATTTTGTTCTCCCCCTTTTTATGATGTCCGAAATAGACAAGGAAAAGAAACATAAGCAATAAATCAGAGTTTGTCACAAAACAATAAACAACTATTTTGAATTTTTCAAAATCTTTCTCAAGTATAAAAAATACAAAGATAATACACACCATGAACTAACACTAAGATATCATTTTATCACAATTAGTTTGTGTAAGAACAGTTTTTCTAACATTATTCATAGCATAGCTTTAGGCGAGTTTGTCGTATCCTGTTACAAATCATCATGCACCGTCAAGACGAACCGAACTCAAGCATCTCAAGTTTGAAGACTTCTCGACATACCGTAAAGGTATAAAAAAAAATTAAAGTTCGAATTAATTTACGAAATTATATTTTGGGATGTTTATTTTTTATCAAAAGACGAACAGGAACTTTTTATTTTTGAAAAAGAAAAATGTTTTCTAATTTTATCATAGGTGAAATTTTTAATTTTAAATTAGATCGTTCAAATGACTTCTTCATGTCGTTAAAACGAATTTTCCATGTCGTTCAAATGATATTGACATGTCATTTGATAGATCGTTTGATAGGATGCTTCTATTTTGGATCAAAGGAAGATTTCTTTTTTTTTAATCGTTAGAGGAGAGATGAAATTTTGTTCCAACAAGATTTGTATCTCGTTAGAATGACTTGTTCAAATCGTTTGAATGATGCGCCGCCTTAGTTTTTGTATAAATACATATTTCGTGTTCAAAACATTTAAGACTTTTGCCAAATCTATTTATGCATTACTTTTGCGAAAGTTTTTCAAGTTTTTGTGTTGTAAAACATTGTTTAATTCACAACAAAACATCCTTGAATATTGTTATTGTAAATTCGTTTAAACCCTTGAAAGTTTTGTATTCTTTGCATACACTTTGTGGAGAGGATCTCAATGGCTTAATTATGATACCTGTGGGGACTCACTGCTGAAGACGAAGGTTGAGCCTAACGAAGTACTGAGGTCTTGTGATTCTTGCAAGGATTATAGTTGTTCATAAGAGATTTGCAAGGATTAGCACATTATGCTTGTGGCGGTTATCAAGTAGTTTGTAAGTTGACTATCTTTTAGATTTCTAAGTGAATAAAGGTTTTTTCCTTTGGGTTTTTTTCATGAAACTTGGCCTAAGATGAATGATTTGTTTATTGGTTTGTTTGATTTTTTTTTATCATAAAAGATGCATATTTAGTATAAAACGATAAAATCTGTTTAAAATTGGCTTTCGTATAAATATATTGGTGTTGCAATTTTTATTTGCTACCGCTCTACGATTACTTTACCCATTTACACTTCATTTTAAAGGCAGTATTGAGATGAAAACACTTTGACCAATATGTGACTGACAAGTGCAATGCTCAAATAAATTCGTACAAGTGTGCATTAAAGGATACAATGAGTCAAACATGTAGAAAGTAATCACTAATCACATCTCAATGAATCCAATACATTATAAAGCATATGGATTAAATGTTGTTGTGTTTCAAAATACTATCAAAAAGTCATGTGGATAATGGAATGATATTGTAACCTAGAAATCCTAAATGTCCATCCATATAAGGTGTAAACAAACTACAAAAATCATTTTGTGTTTTTCAAAAATTTTATAAAAATAAAATCTTTTTGAATTTTTCATTTTTCTAAAAAATTTCGAGATATATGAATCACGCTTGTGTTATCACAGGAAATAGTCATGGTGCTCTATGAATTCTCGTAATCCTCCAACATTTTCTTCATCCGTAAGAGTTGCCTTCAATAACTCCTGGCGTCAATGTAATCAGCCTCTGCAGTGGATAAAGAGATGGAGTTCTGCTTCTTGCTCAACCATGAGACAAGTGCACTCCTAAATTAGAAACACCCACCCAAAGTTCTCCTACATCCATCTACATCCTCGGCCCAATTAGCATTCGAATAGGTGGATAAACGGTCGTCGGTGTCAAAGAAATACCAAATGTCGTACGAGTGAGTCGCACTCACGTATACGATAATATATTTAAGAGCAAGTGTGACTCTTTTGGGGATGCCTGATAAAGTGCACAGACTCCAACACTAAAGTCTGTGTTGGGACGACTGGCAGTCAAGTAGAGAAGACTAATGATCATACTCTGATACAAGGTTCGCTCTACATCCTTGCCTGAAGTGTCCTTACTAATCTTAGTTGAGGTACTCATAAGGGTGCGTGAGTGCTTATCAAAGTCTAACCCAAACATCTTCATGAGTTCGCTTGCATATTTTGATTAGAGATGAACATCCCATCCTCTAGCTGATGAACGTAGAGACCAAGGAATAACATAAACACACCAATCATGCTCATCTCGAACTCAATCTTTATCTCCTCCTAAAAGTCGTGAGCATGGCGAGAGCACATGGATCCAAATACTATGTCATCCACATAGACTTAGGCAACCAAAATAGCACTTTTTCCCCTCCTCACAAATAGGGTCTTATCCACTACCCTTATCTTGAAGCCACAGGATAAGAGATAGCAAGTGAGCCTTTCGTATTAAGCACGAGGTGCTTGCTTCAAACCATAGAAGGTTTTCCTCAGATAATAGATGTGTCTATGGATCTTAGGGTCATTAAACCCTTTCGGTTGTTCCATATAAATCTCCTCCTATAGAATGCCATTCAGAAAGGCACTATTGACATCCATCTTAAATAACTTAAAGCGCTAATGACATGCGATGGCGAGTAGTAAGTGGGTGGACTCAAGCCTCTCAATAGGAGAAAATGTCTCCTTAAAGTCTACACCCTTAATCTGTGTGTATCCTTGACCGAACAACCTAGCCTTATTACGGATAATGGTACCAATATCATCGATATTATTCGTAAATATCCACTTAGTACTAATCACATTTGTCTCACTAGGTCGGGGGACAATTTCCCATACATCATTCTTTATAAACTAAAGTAACTCATCATGCATGGTGGATATTCAGTGTTCATATTTGAGTGCTTCTTTGATGTTCTTAGGCTCGACTTTGGACATGTAGCCTAGATAGCTAACAATATTCTCAAGCTAAGTACATATCTTGACACCTAAAGTAGGATCCCCTTAAATGGTGGAAGGGTAATGACTCCTACAAACCCAAGCAGGTGTGTCCCCTAAATCGGGAGTAGGGTCCACCCTAGGTGTGTGAGGAATAATGGGATAATCACAAAGGAATGCATCATACTCACACAAAGGATTAGGATCAATAAATGCATATGGCTTATCATCTTTGACAGTTAGGTTCATTAATTCCATAATCTTAGAGATGTTCAAGTTAATAACCCGATAAGCACTGGTCGTCGATGAATATCCTAATAGAATTACCTTGTCGCTCTGGGAGTCAAAGTTTCATAATTTCTCTATCCCTCAGGATGTATCATTTACTCCAAAAGACACGAAAATATGAAAGGTCGGGTTTCTTCCCCATCTACAACTCATATGGCATCCGAAGTGTGTGTGTATGAAGATATACCCTATTCACCGTGTGGCATGCACTAAACACCCTCTTCCCAAAACCATCTAGGCACTCTATGATCTAGAATTATGGATCTAGACATCTATTGAATCATCCGATTCTTCCTTTCAACAATCCCATTTTGCTGAGGAGTTATCACCGCCAAAAATTCATGTTTAATTCCAAGGCTATCAAGTAACTATCCACTTTTGCTTCTTTAAATTATGACGGTGTCACTGTGCATCCTATTTATGGTGACTCCGTGTTTATTTTGCAGGACACTGCACTTGGTCATAAGAAACTCTATAGCATCGAATTTCTCTCTCAAGAAACTAACTATGGAATAACGAGAAAAATCATCTACCATCACAAAAATATACCTCTTCCCACCCAAACTCTCTATGCGAGTAGGACCCATAAGATCCATATGTATCAACTCATGCACATGTGTAGTGGTAATGGAATTCAACTTTCGATGGGGTCTTTGGACTTGTTTTCCCTGCTGATAAGGACCATAAACCATGAAAATTATATTTCCAAGCTACGATAAGCCACCTACTAGGTCTTTCTTCGCTAAACTCTCCAACTCTATAAAATTAACATGACCTAGACGTTGATGCCACAAATCCATAGAAGAAATTATGGCATCATTGCACACAAATGAGGGCTTGGGCACAATCCCATAACAGTTATCTTTTGCCCTCACCCCTTACAGTAAAACTTTACCATCTTGATCAAAAATATTTCACTTGTTCCGATCAAACTTTACAACAAAGTCTGTGTCACATAGCTGGTTGATGCTGATAAGGTTTTCTTTCAAACTTTTGATGTACAAAACATTATCTAGCTTAGTAAATCTGGGTATCTTTATTGTACCTCATCCTATAATGAAGGTGACTTTACCCTCCTTGCGATCCTCAAGGTTGGTAAAAAATGAGACATCACCAGTCATATGCCTAGAGCAACCAGTGGGAGGTACTATGAGCCTTAATAGCAACATGACAAGAAGGATTTTCTCTTCATGCTTAGGCATTTATGTAGCGGTGACCTTTTTTTTACCTTTATCGTTGTTGGTTCTAGTTAGGATGTTGGAAGTATCCACTAACGGCAAAGACATCCAGTATAACTCGTCCATCAAACTATCAGAAGTGGTGACCATACACTCAACCTGCTCTCTAAGGCTATAAAAATTACTAAAGTGGTGCGTCGGAGTATGTGTACGTCGAGTCCAACCTAAACTATAGAAAAACTCCCTAAGATGGCCTTTTCTCTTGAAATAAATGCAGAAATGAACAATTTTAGGCCTACCTTGGTTTGCTTTTCTCAGTTGAAGTTTTATTTGGGGTTTTGGTTAGGGTTCATAAGGATTCACAGTGAATTTAGGAACCAATTTTGGTCAAACCCTATTCCTTGCCTTTAACCAAACCTTAAAGTAGGGTCGAGGAATATCTTTCCCATATTCTTATATGTGTCGTCGATATTTACCTTGACCTCCATAGCTCCCTCGAGATCTTTCCCAAGCTGGGCTATAAGGACTTCAAGTTTCTTCTGAGTCTCCACGGATGCAAGGAGCTCACTTGTAAGACTAGACACTTATTTGTTCAAGTCCGATATCTCTTTCTCACAAACTCTCTCTCTCTCTCTCTCTCTCTCTCTCTCTCTCTCTTAAAGACTCTATAATGGAAGACTTTATCTATCTCTTCCCAACTAACTCCTTCTCTAGCGCTATGATCTTAGTTTCTAACCCTTTGTTTTGCATTTTCATTTTAAAGGACTCGGCATACGCGTATTGCAGGTCACTCTCGCTCTCAGTTGATGCATCCTCACCCTCACTCACGTTGATGTCAATGTCAAGGTGTCCCTATGAAGTAGCTTCATCATCGTCGTGAGGAGCACTAGACGTACTCACATGACTAGCCATAAATGCGATGGAGTTACATTTATGCAGTGATTCTTCTCCTGAATCCACTAACTCGACCACGCTATCATCACTAAGGGTGGCATTTAAGGAAGCTTTTCCCTTTCCTTGATGCTTTACCTAGTGGGGCACTCATACGCTTTGTGACCTCTCCCATTACACTCATAACACTTATCTTCCTCTCTCTTTGGGGCGTCCCATTTATCTTTTTTTTAAATTTCTTTTCGATTTTATTTTTCTTAAAACTCTTTTTATCTTTAGATGTGCCACTATTTTTAATTTTGAGAAATTTCTTAAATTCTTAGCAAAAATGGTTAAATCATCTAAGTCTAAATCTAACTCAGAATCGAAAGACGCCTCCTCTTTCTTTTTAGACACCTCCTCTCTCTTTCTAGACTGTGCCTTAAGTGTGATCCCTTTCTCTTTGGGTTTTACAATTTTAGGAAACATTTTAATTTCGTAAGTTTGAAGGTCTCCTACGAGTTCTTCTAACCTAAGGGAATCTACCATTCCTAAATAATTAAGCACATTAGTATTCGGGATAAAACGAGCAAAGAATGATCTTACAATCTTAACTACTCTAGCTTCAAGAATTCTTTCACCAACATTGAAACTAGAATTAACAATATTCGACAGGCGAGCATAAAATTCATTAAAGCTCTTGGACTCAAGAATAGTTATAGTCTCAAACTATTTAGTCAAGTTTTGCAATTTAGATGCCTTAACATCATTTGTGCCCTCCTATATAAGTTGCAGGATATCCCATGCCTCTTTTGATGTGGTTCACGTCATTATACGTCAAAACTCGTCAGGTGTGACTGCTCCAGAAATAGTACTAAGGACTCATGAATTAAAATTACTCCATTTAAATTCTTCTTCAGTCCACAAATTCATAGGTTTATGGTTAATTTCATTACCCACGCCATAGTGGTGTAACACCCCATAATTTTTTTAATGATTTTAATTATGGGATTAATTTAATTTAAAATGGGAATTAATCCGAAATAAAAATAAATATTAATTAGCGAGGCGAGGATTAATATTTGTTGATGTGAATTATATTGAATATTACCTAGTGAATAAAGTAATACATGATTATGGGTCTATTTAAAATTATTGCAAGTGAGAAATACGGCAGTTATGATAATTAAGTCGGGACGCACGTGTCAGGCGTGTCAGGACTCTATTTAATGAGATAAAAAGTAATTAACTTTTAAGTCATCCAAATGGTAATTTTAAGTTCTCCATTGAGTCCGGAAGGTTTGAGATAGTAAGAAAAGTCTCCTACGAGTTCTTCTAACCTAAGGGAATCTAACATTCCTAAATAATTAAGCACATTGATATTCGGGATAAAACGAGCAAGGAATGATCTTACAATCTTAACTACTCTAGCTTCAGGAATTCTTTCACCAACATTGAAACTAGAATTAACAATATCCGACAGGCGAGCATAAAATTCATCAAAGCTCTTGGACTCAAGAATAGTTATGGTCTCAAACTATTTAGTTAAGTTTTGCAATTTAGATGCATTAACATCATTTGTGCCCTCCTATATAAGTTGCAGGATATCCCATGCCTCTTTTGATGTGGTTCACGTCATTATACATCAAAACTCGTCAGGTGTGACTGCTCCAGAAATAGTACTAAGGACTCATGAATTAAAATTACTCCATTTAAATTCTTCTTCAGTCCACAAATTCATAGGTTTATGGTTAATTTCATTACCCACGCCATAGTGGTGTAACACCCCATAATTTTTTTTAATGATTTTAATTATGGGATTAATTTAATTTAAAATGGGAATTAATCCGAAATAAAAATAAATATTAATTAGCGAGGCGAGGATTAATATTTGTTGATGTGAATTATATTGAATATTACCTAGTGAATAAATTAATACATGATTATGGGTCTATTTAAAATTATTGCAAGTGAGAAATACGGCAGTTATGATAATTAAGTCGGGACGCACGTGTCAGGCGTGTCAGGACTCTATTTAATGAGATAAAAAGTAATTAACTTTTAAGTCATCCAAATGGTAATTTTAAGTGCTCCATTGAGTCTGGAAGGTTTGAGATAGTAAGAAAATTCATCCCCGGGGGTTTAGTTTGGGTGCCAGGACACTTTTAGGTCATACCGGCACCCTCGAGGGGTATTTTGGTCATTTAGATTTTTAGGAGAATTAAACCTACGAATTTTCTAGGTGTTAAATGTCTTATAAGAGAAGGAAACTGGGGTTATAAGGGTGAGAAATTAATAGAAGCCACAGAGAGGCTATAGGAGGAAGAGGAGAAGAATTCCAAGGCTAGATCCATCATCTTGCACCACCACCACCAAATTGTAGATCGTAAAGGGAGGAACACAACCCTAACCATCTTCTTCAACAGATCATGCCTTTTATACCAGGCAAGTGTTTAAACTTGCGAATCTATAGCACATGATGTATCCATGTTAGTGTAGGAACATTGTTCATAATATTGTAATGATTTTAGGATAAATTAGAAAGTGAAATTTATGATCTTGAATCAAAAACATGTTAGGTTTAGTTATATATTGCATGTAGAACAAAATTCAGGTCTTGGGGAGATTTAAAATGATAAGAAATCTGAGTTATTCTATGTTTCTATAGAAAAATTAAGAAACTAGGGTTTTTGAGAAATTATCTTGAATTAATGCAAAGATTTTATGCCCCCTGATGAATTATTGATTCTAGTACGTCAGAACTCATGTATTTAGGTTGCTATAACATTTAATACAACTGTTTGGGAGTTTGGGATGATCTAATGGAGGTTTTGATGTTGAAAATTGAGGAAACCTATAGCTTCGTCAATGCAGAAATTTAAGACTTGTAGAGGCGAATCGATTTGGCAAGGCTTCAGCTGCCCAGTTTTGGCCAATTTTCTCCTTTTGTTTATAATCCTTTGGAAAAATGTTCTGGATTAAATTATGGAAATTATTTTTAATATATTGGGGATTATATTGAGATACCATATGGGTTAGGTAAGGTTTTGGACTTAGTGTTATAGTGGAAAATTTAAATGTAATTAGGCTAAATTGAGAGAATTACCTAATTTGGAGAATAATTCGGGTAACGGGGATTCGAGGGAAATGATGACTTTGACCAGTAGGTTAGATTGAGCTAGAAACTAATATTATGTGTAGAATAAAGGATACCCTTTTGAGTGGTGAGAAATACTTGAGAGCGTACGTTGAAAAGTAAAGTTATAATTCATTAATACGTGAGATATTCGGGATAATAATATACTACGTATGGGACTTATGATAAGGGACGTGAGTATACCTATATCTATGATATGAATATGTAGGTGGTGTGATTACATATTGCATGATTTATTATCTGTACGACATACCTACGCTGCTTGATATCGGGGGAGGTTTTCGCATCGTGGACAGTCTTATCCTGATGAGCCCATTGGGGTGGATTTTAGACTTGTACCCAGAACATAGGACCTTGGAAACGTACTATCTGAGTGTATGATAGTTCGACGGTTGAATGGAAATGTAGGTATATGCGTGGCCCATTCGGCTGGGGTTTATGTTCGCCTTCAAAGTTTATGTGATTTGTATTTATGGTTCGATAGAGATACCGAACCAATTGTCCTTCTTTAGTACGAGATGTACTGGGACTTGATAGCAGAGTATGCATTCACCAGAAGCTGAGTATATATATATATATATATATATATACACCCTTGTGCTATGTTCTACTGTGCAGACTTAGTAGATAATAAAGATAAAGGAACCTGAATTAATTTAAGTTGTGAACACATAACTAATCAATGAGAAATTATCACATGAGTTGGAAAGTTATAGAAATACATAATAATGTATTATATGGGTTATACGGGTGAATATATTTCGGGATATCTTAGAAGGCTTATGTTTACAAACTAGTTAGGTGTGTCAATATTAACTGGAATGAGTTAGACGTATGTTAGGCGTGCCCAATAATTAAGAGGTAAGAATCTCAAGTGAGAGCCGAAAAGCTAACATGTATACAGTATTTGCTATTCACCATTTTAAATACTTATTAAATGTTTTCAAACCATTTTACACTTGGGCACTGACCCGTTTCTTGCAAACCTATTTTCCTATTTATATTATTGTAGGTATCCAGCCACAGGGGTGTCCAGCTTAGGAGTTCTCTGAAGATCGACGTGTTATGGCTATTGTGGAAGTTGCAGGTCCTCGTTATTAGATGCCTCCACTATCTATCCATTCTAGTTCTGACGTGTAGACCTTTCAGTCAGATCATGTCACCCATTTCTAGTTATTTGCATATCTCAGAGATTGTACTCTTTTATTACAGTTATTGGATTTAGTCTCTATTCACAATATTATATTGGATTTTAGGCTGGTGTGTTTTATCCAGTCTCAGTTTATTATTAAGTTATTCATTATTCTTCGTATGGATTGAATGTGGTTTATTATTTAATTTAAATTGTTGCATGTTGATATAAAAAGATTAAAAGTTTTTGACACGAGCTTAATTAAGTATTAGGTGATTAATAAAGTAAATGGTTTTTGACATAGATGCTAAGAATGAACCAACAGGATACTTTAATTTAATTTAATAAAGGACTGATCACCTAATATTTAATTAGGCGAGGTGTCACAAGTGGGTGGTGTCCACGCTCTTTTTCAAGTAATCCAGGCTCTATCATCAATTACTTTTAATGTGGGTCTCATTCTCGTTTTCCAATAGGCATAATTGGATCCATCAAAAAGTTGGCATTCTATTGTATAAGTTATCCATTTGAACTCAGCTTTTTCAAAAATCAATTTTCAGAAAATTGATATCAAGAATAAATTTGCGAAAAATCAATTACATGGTAAAGTTGTTTAAATGGCTCTGATACAAATTTGAGAGTGCGTTATAGTTCAATGGCCCAAACTTATTTAATTAAATGTCAACTCATGCCAGTTTTAAATCCTTTAAACCCTAGATCATGTAACTATGTTATTGAAAGCAATAAAACATGTAAGCATGCAATCAAAAGGCAAGGGAGATGGATTTCAAGAAAAATCCCCTTTGGGGCAAAACCCTTTATATTTCACTATAGGATGCAAATTGCAACTTACAAGTATAATAGATAAATATAAAAATAATTTTCAGAAGAATCTCCCGCAAGTGACCCTTCGTCTTCCTTTAGCAATGGTTCCCATGAGAACCACAAGATCAGCAAGGGAGACACCTTCTCCATAAGAGAAACTCTAGTATGGAATTATGTGTGAGGGTTTCAAAGTGAGTCACAAAATATATATATGGGAGGTGTGAATTAAAAGGTGTTTTGGACTTATAAAAGTGACACTTTTGTGCAGCAGCACTGCAAAAATTGAGGTTTTAAAAGTCTTACAAAATACCTACAGGGATCAGGTTTTTATAGGCTAACACGAAAATTGAAGCGGCATCAAAGTCATTCAAATGAGAACAAAATGTCATTCGACCGAGATATGCATCTCGTTAGAATCAATCTTGGAACAATCATCTAACGACCTGATAAAAATTAAAATATTAAGACCTCGTTGGAAATACGTTTAATGTAGGCCATCAAACGACCCTTCAAACAACATTGTTGGATCATTCGAATGAGATGTGCATCTCGTTTGAACCACAGCTAGTAAAAATTATTTTTTAAATAAAGTCCAATCTCATTTTGAAAAATAAAATATAGTAATATTCTCCCAAATACATTTATGAAAAACAAAGAAATCCAAGCATAAAATATACCATAAAGAACGTCGAGTTGTGGAGAATGGTTGAAGATGTACGTGGAACACAATGAAGATGAGTGGTGGACGTTATAGATGGAAGTTGTTAAATATATGGATTGATGACACCAAGGATGATCGTGAAGACGTACTCTTCTATAACTAATGTAGTAGGATATTCCACGTCTAAAGTAAACTATAAACCTATGGACAAGTCCTATATTCTAGGGGCAATGTCAGAAAAATGCCCTTACAAGATCCCTTTTACTTGACTTGACATTTATTTCTTGATTTAATACACCCGGTTAAATATCTTAAACAATACCCCTTGTTTAAGAAAAATCATTTCTTTTACCGAAATTTCCTTATTACTCATGTCAAACTTATTTTAGTATTTTCATTGAAAATTACCTTTCAACACACGCAATCACCGTGTTAGAAAATACTTATTTTTCTTTGAAAACCTTTCATAAACGCACTCATGTATTAATTATAGGTTAAACCGCTTTAGGTTGCTTAAATACCCATTGAATCCCTTCACCTTACCATTCCTTTATTTTATGGACATTAATAAATTTTCACTTTACTTGTCGACTTTATCCTTTACCGAAACATTTATTAATTCATTCAAATTAGGATATCTTTTCACATATTCACCACACAACCCATTTCTTGATATGTTCCATTTTCATTATCTTTTCTTAGAATATTTCAATATCCGCATAGTTTAACGGGCTTCACACCGCCAACTATGCTACCCTATGCTGGCCAGTGATTTTGGGTCTTTCATCCCATGGATCCGGGTCCTCCTTAATTATTTCGGTGTCATCCGAGTCTATATTAATGTGTTTTAACATTTTACAAATGTCCATATTATTCCACCTTTTCCTTTTTCCCGATCGAATCCAAAATTCAAGGTTTCACCCTAACTTGTGTTACACTTTAAAATCATCATTTCTTGTCCTTTTTACTCTAACATTATTTTTATCCCAAAAATCATGTTCGTTTAGGACCATTTTGTGTATCACCCTTTCCAACATTTTTATTTCATAAAAATATTCCGCTTTACGTAAAATCACCATTTTACCCATTTATTTCCAAACTTGTCATTTTTCTCCGTTTTCACTTGTGTTATTTCCCAAACACCATTTAGTTATCCGCATTAACTTCTTAAGTGATTTTATCTCATTAACACTTATTTAACACTTTGGAGTAACACACATCATAAGTTGGAAATCTCTTTATTTAATTACTTTCTTTTCTAAGAAATCATTGAACATCTAAGACTACTTTATGAGAAAAATATCATTTTCCTTATTAATACTTGTAGTCTTAAAACATTACTCTTTTCACATTTCAACACCCTTTTCACACACCTTAAGAGCTAAAATTTTTAATTGACTTATTTCATATTTAAACCTAATAAAACCCTCATTAAACTTGTTTATATGTTCAACCTCAAAATAGTACAAGTTTATATTCATGAGGAGATGGCTTTTAAGTCCAAAAATCCTATCAAATGTGTCTAACATCTGATTTACTCTAGAAATTCAATAATGTTTGCAAAAACTTAATTTTCAAAGCAAAAGACATTTTTGTTTCTTCAAAACATGAATATAATATCCATTTGTATAAAAATACCAATTTTTTGCAACAAAACTTTGAAACATTACTTCATAAATTACTCCCAACAAAGTAACAATCTTCCAACATTTTTATTTCATATAAATATTTAATATCAAATTTTCTTGAAATGTATTATTATGCTCAGAACCATTCAAATACCTTTTTAAGACCATTTCACAAATCATAAGAAATATCATTCTTAAATCATAAATGCATCTTACTCTTACAAACTCTAACTATATGGTGCACATGGTAAAATAGACTTTTAACTAAAGAGTACAGTTTTCCCACCTCAAATGAAGCTCCAAAATGGTGAAGAAAAATAAGATGATGGCAACCCCCCACCTTATAAGGTGGCCTCAAGGAGGTTTCCTAACTCCACAAGCATGATCCAAGAAAGATCCAAGCAAAAATCCATAAATTTCTACTCTTCTTATTCTTCTCCAAAACCCCAATACCTTCAAAATTTGTAGCTTTGCTCAACAATGGTGGAAATGGGTGTAATGGTCTTAAATATGGTGGAATACTTCTAAAATGTGGTGGCATAAGGTTGAGAAATTGTGGTGTATGGTGGTGGGAGAAGGGGAAAATATCTCTAAGAGAGAGAGAGAGAGAGGGAGGGAATGCTCAAAATGGTGGGGAGACCCACCCTCCACTCTCTCTTCTTCCAACCCTAAACAAACCCCAACATAACCTTATAAAAACCCACCCCAACTCTTAAATACCAATTTTGGGTCATCTGAACTCACCAAGAGTCGACATGCCATCGATTAAACGGCCCCAAATGTGACAGCACACAAGGACATCCTATTTAAAAAAAAATAACAAGTCGTTCGAATGAGAATCGAACAACCTTCTAACTAAGAAAGAAAACCTTATGCAGTGACATCTCCCTAGATCCTTGTTACAAACCAACTTCCAACGATGTTGCATTCTCATTTGAACCAACCTGATTCTCATTTGAATGAAATAAGGAACTCGTTCGAACAACTTTCAAGTTCGTTCGATCTTGTCAGATTCCTAAAATCTCCAATTTTACTCACAAACTTCCAAAAATTACCATCAAGGCCAAAGAATAATCGTACAGAGATAAACGCTTAAGTATTAATGATCCAATTTCCAATAATTTCATATGATTACAATTTTCACGAAAAATTAAATAAATATTGGGCATGGGTATTATAATTTTCCTTCTTTTAGTTGTGGCGTATTAATTACACTTCAAGATTTATCAAATGTATGTGAAAATCTCCTTCCTTAATAACCTGAACACGTCTATCATTTGAAGAAATACTTATATGGATTAAAATAAGCTCCTAAGGCTTGGTGAGAGAGGCTCAATTCCTATTTTGTCAAAAGTGCCTTTATGAGAGGGGGTGGATGAGACATATTTCTTAGAAGGGAAAATAAAGGTTTTTTTTTGCCCAATTCTATGTTGATGACATAGTATTTGCTTCCACGTGAGAGAGCCATACTCATGCATTTTTTGACTTGATGATGAGTATGGTAGGAGAACTCATTTTTCTTCTAGGTCTTTAGATTCCTCAATTGAAGGATTGGATCTTTGTATCTCAAACCCAGTATGCTAGATACTTAGTGAGTAATTTTGGGTTAAACTCTTCCAGGAATGTGAGCATGCCCATGTGTGTTACTATTAAGCTTAACAAAGACACAAAACCAAGGGTGTTAACTGACACTCTATTGTATTATGATTTGGAGTCTTTTATATTTTAGTACGAGTAATAATTACATTGTCTTTAGTGTTGGTGTTTGTGAAAGGCCCTAGGCTAGTCCCAAAGAGAGTCACTTTTTAGTAGTTATGTGAGTGGGATTCCTAAGCATGGAATTGGTATTCATTTTATACCAACATCTTGATTTATGTATACTCTAATGTTGATTGGTATGGAGATGCCAATGGTCGTAAGAACAGCTCTGGTGGGTGTTTATATTTAGGGACTATATTTGTTTCTTCGCATAGCAAGAAAAAATTTAATCTTTTCATAGACCATGAGGGCCTATTCCATAACAGTGGAGAGTTATTTTATTGGACTCCTTTGGATGAAATAGATGCTTCGGGATTATGGGATAGATCAGGATATCATTATTATATATTGAGATAATATGAGTGCTATTAATATCTCTTGTAATCACATTCAGTATTCTAGGAAAAAACACATAGACATTCTCGGACACTTTATTCATGATCTTGTTGAGGAGAGCATAGTGTCCTTGAGTTATATTCTTACCGATTCTCAATTTATAAACACACTCACCAAACCTCTAAATTCCACTAGGTATGAGAACCTTAGGAAGACCATAGGGGTTTGCACCATTGATTGAGTTTGGTGTTTTTTGGATAGATTTTGGTATATCATGACTTATTAATGAATTTATTAATATCCTTCCTAGATATGTATTTTATGTAAATTTTTAATATGGTTTTTAAAATGAATAACTAAAAAGTATTTTGGTTTTCTTTTGGGTCATATAAAAAAAAAGTTGAGATTTTTTTTGTTGATAGCTAATGTTGACATGATTGAAATTTTATAAAACACATATTGTTATCTATTCCTCTATTCTTAGATTAAAATTTTGGGAGGGTAATAAGAGCCTATTCATGTTTTGTCTAATCATTCCTATGGAGTTCTCTGATAATGACTCATGTTGACTATGTTATGGTCATTACCATACAGCAAATACGTACATGAGTTAACTAGGGTGTATTTTTTATTTCAATTCAAAACATTCACTCGCACTTGCTTTCACTCAATCGGGTCATATTTTTTCGCTAGATTTTTGGAATGTGCTTGTAGGAACCATTTCTTGAAAAAAAACTAAAAATTGATGTGAATATTTTTGGTGAGTGATCGCAAAATGGGTTCTAGCAACCATTGTCAAGAAACTTGTTTTTATGTGCTAATGAGAGAAAAGACAAGATGAAACATCTATGCAAATGAATACTCCCAATAAATGAAAAGAAAAATCTAAAAGCACATTTTTTATGGAGTTATAAGTTGAATATCAATGGGATTGAATATTTTTGTCTAGTACGTAATTTTTGTTTTTCATATTGAACTACTAACATAAGCAGTTTATTTAAGGTCTTAATTGGCATGAACTAATAAAAACTCATTTTTTCAGCATGGGTGGGTCATATTTATTTTCAACTATGGGTTTCATCAAAGCTTTAATGCATAACATAAGTGGGTTTTATCTAATTTTCTACATTTTGAGTTCATTCCTCTTCTCGTTCGACAGCCTTAGTGGGATTCCATAGATTTCGCGTTGTCTTGATCTTGATATTTACTTATGTTTTAGTATTATTTTTATTTGTTTTCATCATGTTGAGATAAGGATATGTTTGTTTTTATTAATATTTTCATTGTCATATTCATAATTCCATGCTTATCTGTCACTTGTTTCATTAACCATATGTATAATTGATTATCTAATTTTCTAGATTTGATTGATTTGTGATAAACTTTTATTTTGATTTCTTTGTCTATCCGACATAAAAAGGGGGAGAAATTTTTAGAATTGGAATTCAAGGAGATTATTTTAGTGTATGTATTGTATTTTTCAATTCTTATCATGTTATATACATATCTTGAATCTTTATTACTTCATGAGGGTATGTGTTTAAGTGTGCAGGACATATAGGGTTCGTGAGGTTGATATCTTTTATCAAAAAAGTCATTCATCTCTATTGAGTCTCTTGGGGATTGGAATTTGGTAAATGGATGTATAGGAATTTTTTATTTGGCCATTTTTATTGAATCTTTTCCATTTTTAGTTTAGTCTCGAAATTTCCAAAGGGGGGTATTTGTAGGCACATGTTTTACACTCCCTTTCAGTTTTACTTTTCTGCTAGCTTCATCCTAGAACAAACCTTTAAGTCATTGTATCTTTGTTGTGAGTTTATAGAGTTGCAATGCCATATCATATGAAAAAAAAAAAGATAAAGGCATCGTGACTGAGATTACTGGACTGGATAAGACAATTTCATTGCATACTGAAGGTTTGGTAAAGGTAATGGTTTTCTAAGTTTTGTAATTCTTTATAATTTATTTTAATTACTTGGAAGTGACAGGATATAACTCTTATGAAATCCACTTTTGTAAAAGGTTTAACTTTATCAAAGGTAATTATTGTGATACCTCATTCGAACAAGGTCTCCCTCAATCAAAATGGAGAGCCTATATTTTAGGCAGAAGACCTCGATCGAAGAAAGCTTTTAAACTAGGAGCCCTCGATCACTGTTTCAAACGAGGGGTCACTGACCATCAATAATTACCCTCGATTAAAGTTCCTATCAATCGAGAGTACTTCGATCAAAATCTCTCATTTGAATGAGGGATCCCTAGTTCGAATGAGGGTATTCATCTTAGAAAACATGTTTGCATGGATTTCTGTCACTGCTACCGTAATACCTCGTATTTTTATATCTTTTATTTATTATTAGTAATTATTAGTTGCATAATTATTTGAGATGTTTCTTATGACATTCGGTATGTCATTTGGTAGACTTACATGTTTCATAAGTAGTGTTATGTAATTTAGTTGTGTGTTGATTGGATATATATGATTCTAGTATCTAACTATGTCATATTAATTTATTAAATAAAATATATAAGTGACTTAGTAATAGTATTATGGGCAACTATGTAACGATCACGAGGCTAAGTGTCGAGTGTTTCCTTGTTTGGAGTATTATGTTATCATCGACCCCACCGATCATGAAGTAGGTTCTTATAATATTGAGTCACAATTAATCAATTAATAATTAAGATTTAAAAGTAAATTACGCGTACCAGCTAATTAATAAAATAAAATAATTAACTCACATAATATTTTAGCTTTTGGGTTAGTTCGTGGGATGGGTAAAAATCCAGGATTGAGTTAAGAACAGTGGGAAAATGGTCCATTGGTTTAGTATGTGGATTGAGCCAAGATTTAGAATATATGGGGCTTGCTTTGGGCCTTTTATGGTGAGACTAATTTAGGGCCTAATCCTAATTACGAATTTTATTAATATAATAGACTAATTAACCTAAACTAAAATACATTAAACATATTTGATAAACCCTAGCTACTAAGGAGAAAGAGGAAGGAACCCTAGCTCTTCAGATTTAGGGATTTGAAGGTTGATTCACATAATCATCCTTGAGACAAGTTTACTTTGTGCAGAAATATGATTAGATTTATGTTATAGTAGTAATTATATGTTGCAATCTGTAAACATGATTATATAATCTGATTTTCTTAATTATTGAACTTAATTTTTAATTAGATTTAACTAAATTAACAGTCATAGTTAAGTTATTGATGAACACGTGATATTGGTTATTGAATGAACAACACACAAATACTTGTAATCTATGATAGAAATAATTAGATTTGTTATGTACACATTTTGACCTTTCAAATCCATGAGTTAATTGCATAAACGGACAGAAAATGAAGGTTAATTAAGCCCTTTTAATTAATGAATATGAAGTTAGGTTTAATTGGATTAATCATGAAATTGAACCCTTAATCTTATTTAAATCATCCTAAAAATTATATATATGTGTGTGTGTGTGTGTGTGTGTGTGTGTGTGTGTGTGTGTGTGTGTGTTTCTTACTTTAATATGATGAATGTAAGTTTGGACGATGGGATATTTGTATGTGTAGAGGCTTTAGGATTGATTTTGAATTGGGTTTGGCTTTCATGGATGAAGATTGAAAGAACAAAGAAGGACTCAACACTAGGCCCATCAGATTGATTCGTCCCTGGGTTCCGGTATTTGGGTGGGTTTTTAATTTAGACAATTCTTAGGTACTTTAAAAAAATTAAATAAGTTTATAAAAGTAGGTTAAAGGGACGATACCTATTTTTTAGGCACCTTGGGGTTCCGATTAATAGTTTATATTAAATGTGCATAATAACATGAAAGAAAAGAGATTATATTTGTGACCCATTGAGTAAGGTTGGTTGTGATTTTATTTGGATTATGTGAATCATACCAAATGGTGTGTGTTCTCGTGGATAACCTACTGGTAAGGAATTTTATGGGGCACGTATGACGTGATTGTGCATGGTATCCCAATGAGCACATGGGTTTTACCTAGGTCTTATTACCCTGATCCTATGCGGTGAGGCACCCATCTATCGAGTTAGTATAATGAGGATAAATCCTCTCATATTACCTTGGGTATAGGGTCATGCGTTTGGTGTGATAGCATTGAAATTTTCCTAGGATGTTGTTATAATGCTATAGGGTTGGGATATCCTATAGTTATAACTAGTAGTGGCAAGAGTGATCCCTGAAGGAATAGGGATAGGCCTTCATACTATGGATTAGAGTAGTGGCTATCCTTATCTGATTTAATGTGAGTTATTCATACTCACATGTATTCTGGATTGTGTGATTTTTCATTATCTTGTGCATTGTGAGGATTATACTAGAGATGTGTACATTTGAAATTAAGACTTGGGAATGTTAAATAAAATATACTGGAGATATACATATGGAACTATGACTCGAGAATGTTAAAGCATGGTACACTAGAGATGTATATCATAAAATTTAACGTCAGACTATTAAAGTAAGAGAATTCTTAATTAAAATATGGAATCAATGAATATGGGAACCTTTAGGTTTGGATTTAGCATAAAATTTTTATAGGTTTTTTGGGTTGAGATAGCTTAAAATTAACTTAATATCGGAGGAAGATATGTTTTTATTATTATGGACTAAATATAATGATATTTTTATACACTATGGACTTAATAGGTTTAATCCTCTTTGTGGAACTATTTTTACATATTTTAGGTTGTAGTCGTTGTTGGAATTGACCTATCCATTAGAGGAGATTCTCCGAAATAAATTTCACTTATTATTTCCTAGGATGTAGATGTCTATCATGTAGCTCATTTACATTCCTATACTTTTTTATATTCAGTTGTTCAGACAATTTATATGTATTCAGTGTTCTTGAGACAAAGATTTGCGTATGCTTCATTTATTTATATTAGTGTATTATTCAGATTTGGATATTGGATTATCGTGGTATATTATATTCCAGTAGTAGAATTATTTTCAATTGTGGTTTGGATGGTATCAGAGTTGTATTTATATTTATCAGTGATGTTACAGCAATGTCGTTATTTATTGTTTATCACCCCCATTCTTAGAACGTGATTAATTGTTTGACTCCTGTGATTTTTATATTAGAATTGATAAATTAATTTATGTATTTTACGGGGTATTATAACTAAACTGTTTAAACACCTTTATATGTGTATTCCAATTGATGAGGCATAATTTTTTCAAAACAATAAATTGGTTTTGTAAGATTTCTTGTGTTACAACGAGCTTATCAACTCTATCCAACTAAATTAGACTCTAGGCTTACAAGTCCATGGTGATCTTATACATTGAAGGGGATTAGTAATTAGGATTATGTGTTGGCATTGTTCACTAACTAAGATCGGTGGATATCGAGGACTTCAAGGTTATGTGGTGGTTTTCCTGGACTCGAGAGGCCATCACTAGTACGGCAGAGGTAGAGGAGAAAAATGCAAGGGAGTGACATCATAACACCGTACATCTAAGTTGTGTCATGGTCCTTGTTAACTCTTGTATTCATAAATTCAACACTTGTGGACCTATTCTAGGTTGGGTGCATTAGTGGTTTTACCCGCGAGGGTTTTAATTTAGATCATGGTGTGCTTTGTGTGATTGTTTTATATTTTACTTTTGTTGTTAATCACCAACTGTATACAATTTAGACTAAAGAAATTTATTTGGTAAATTAAAATATGGTTCAAATTTAAAAATGATTTTAATTTGTTTTATTTTTGAGTAATAAAGAAATTAATTAATTAATTTTTGACCCTTAAGGCACATACCTATTTCAGTTAAAGTTAGAGGGTTATATTGTGTGGGGTTATGAGTAAACTTTTAAAGTTTTTTGTGGATTTGACGACTAATTTTGAACTTTAGAAATGATGTGGTTACTTTTTGGTGACAATAGTATAATAAGTTTTGACTTTTTATGTGGCGTTTGGAAGAAAAACTTGGGTTGCCTTAAACAACACCTTGTGAAGTTAACATTATAGGTATTGTAAGTTTATTATGAAAATTCAAATTTGTGTTTATAAATAAGGACAAGTTTCCCCGCTAAATTGTTGCTTAATATAAATAATGCCAAAAAATTAGTAATATCTGGAAATATAGTTACTTATGCTAAGGTTGATAAGTATAGAGGAATTCATCTAGCCTTTTTAATAGTATTTTAAAATAAATTAAGTGTTAACTTGGGATCGTGAGACTTCATTTGAATCTCGTTGTATGTTAAAACGAGTTAATATTAGTAAAGTAGTCTTTGTTGATGCCACATAGCTTGATTATATAATGATGGAAATGGATCTTAACTTGTTTTAGTTGAGAATAATCCTAAGTACTTGGAGATGAACATGGTTGTAGATAATGGAGCATAATTTACTTAAATTAGACTAGTATATGAGAGAGTTCTACATATGTGTTTCCTAAAAGTTTTTCATTAAGAACTTGTAGCTTTTGAGCATGGTTGGGCTATGATGATGGTATTTTATAGGCTTCACGTTGGTATGAGTGATCTTATGGGGTGTTGACAACATAAGTGGACTGGATGAGGTGATTGTATTATGTGGGAGTTATGTCCATATAAGTGGTCTCATAAGTGTTTAACTCCATAAGTGGACTAGATGGGTGAAAGATTTATGTAGGCCTCATATGGAGCATGTGTGGTCCCATGTGAGTGGATTGGATGTGGTGAGTCATTTTATGTGGGTCTCACAAGTCGAGGTACGAAGACGCGACGAGACATTTTATTATATGCAAGTAGTATGAGGTATACTAGTATAATTATTTAACATATGCGAGGAACATAGAATGTCAAAAAATGGTTAGTATTAGACAAATGTGAAAGTTTAATTTTAGTTGCATTATTGTTTGGGTTCCACGGTTATACGTCTTAATGTGAGTCTGGCCCGCACTTTAGGTCCTTGTGGTTCACCTCTAGCCTAGTATTCTTGGAAAAACTATAGATCTGGTAGTTATTGATTTCATCATTTTCAAGACATAGAATATCTCTCATTTTATTCCAATTACTTTATATTCAAATGTCTCAAGGGTCCCAAAAGGTTGGGGATTCTCGAGTTATGTTGGAGGATTTTTGAACTTTGTGTTGGAATATTTGTTGGTGGTTTTATACAGTGTTATAGATGATCATTACATTTAGATCTTTATTATTTATCTATATTTATTGATTCATTTGTGTTACAAGCTAAGAACGGTATTTAAGTTTTTTGACACGTGTATTGTAATATTTAAGATTGGTTGCCTTTAATAGTAGAAATATTAAAGATATGGATGCCACATGGCAATGACTTTTTGAAAATTTTCACTTCATCAGTTCATAAAAAATCATTTTCACAAAAATATAATTGTGTACATGTGTGTACTATCCTTGTGACGATTCAATGAAAAACTACTACAAAAGGGTATAGCCTTCAATCTTCAAAATTTTCATGCAGAAGCTTTGATGTAGATAAGTCGTATGATCTTCAATTCCAATATACATAGTATCTAATGAACAAGACTCTCTCTATCTATGGTATATCTATAATCAAGTTTTTATCTCGATCTGTGCATGACTCAACGTTTTCTAATGGAAAGTAGCCAACCGAACTTTAATAAAACCCAATACAAGATCTATTACATCTTCATAGAAACAATAAGAGGTTGCTTTATGGCAGCCATCAAGTGGAAATAGGCTTCTGTAATACCCCGTAATTTTGATAACTTTTAAAAAGGTATTTATTTAGAATTAATTGAATAATTTGAAATTAATCCGAATTTAAATATTACTTGAGAATATAGTAATATATGATATATGTTGAATATTACTTAGTGAATCAAAGTAATACGTGGTTATGACTTTACTTATGATTGATTTTAAAGGTTGTCGCGAATAGTTAATATGGCAATTTCGGTACATAAGTCACTCACGTGTGAAAGTAGTGTCGGGACTGGATTTATATAAAATAAAAAGAGGAATATTATTATGTCATCCAAAGGGTCATTTTACTGCGCCAAAGTTTTCAGAAGGGTGACATTTGTATAGGGCCTGGGGGCACTTTGGAGCTGAATAGTCACTCCGAAGGGGTAATATGGTCTTTTCACTTGGAAGGTGAATAGTGTACACGAATTTGGGAGGTTATTTATAAGTCTAACGGGTTTAGCTTATTCATTTATTCTACAAACTTAGAGAGAAATCAATTGAGAGAGAGTGAGGAGTCCTCTCGGAGAAAAGGAAGAGTCTTTATGGGAGAACCAAGAGCCAGAGGCCACCACCACCGGAAGTTGACCGGAGAAGGGAAGAACCACCAGTGACATTCATCCCCAAAGGTTCAGAACTTCAGTAGAGGCAAGTGATTTAATATTTTCAATCTTGTTAGTATAATGTCCATGTTAGGATGATTAGAAATGATGAGTAGTTACATGTTTTGGAGATAAACTAGTTGATGTTAATTCATTTCTGGAAAGTAGATATATGTAGGATTAATCTCCGGTTGTTGGTAGATATGAATCCACGAAATAAACATCACATGTTGGAGAAATTCTGAGAATTATACGATTGTTCTTGAAATGTTCACATATTTGGATTTTCTGGAAAAAAAATATGAGAAACATGCTTTTAATCCAATCCCTTAATGATTCTAGGTTGTTTAAATCAGTGAAAATCATTTA
The DNA here is from genome assembly GCA_949130495.1 of Sambucus nigra. Classification (NCBI taxonomy): domain Eukaryota; kingdom Viridiplantae; phylum Streptophyta; class Magnoliopsida; order Dipsacales; family Adoxaceae; genus Sambucus; species Sambucus nigra. The sequence continues at coordinate 642,092,416 of OX422210.1, forward strand.
CATATGTTACTATATCATGTGGTATGAATTATAAGAAATTTGGGACGTTAAAATAAAGATTTGAATGATCAAAAGTTGTGAAACCCATAGAACAAAAGTTGTAGAATTTGGCCTAATAACTGGGTGATCGATCGATCGACCCAAGAAGCTTGATCGATCGACCCCTGACCATCGATCGATCGACCTCCCTAGAAAACATGAACTTATTCCTTTTTAATTCTTGATATAATCCCAAAACATTTAGGAATTTTTGGTGATTATTATTTGAACATAATGGGACTTAGGGAAGGGATGTAGGCCATAGGTAAGACCCGGATTAATATTATTATGTTTGCGATTTAAATTGGAGAGAATTATGTTAATTAATCGAATGAATTATGAATGTTAAATTCACATTTTGGGTTGTGATTCGTTTATACGAAGATTTAGGATTGGACCAGTAGGGTGGGGATCATTTGACTCGCCTGGAAAATCTTAAGTCCACATTTGAATAAACCTAAGTGAAAGAATATATGGTTATGCGAGGATAGGTTTTATCAATTATAATTCTAATTAAAGATGAGTTTAATTCACAATAATTCAGGGAGTATGATGGCATGGACCAGTAGGATATAAGTGAGTTTGTTACTGAATATATATCAAGGAAAACTTATTTAATCTTCGAGTAATGAGATAGGCTCGGAAATAATGAATTAAGGAGTAAAGTCATAATATTAAATACATAAGATTTGAGAGATTGATAATACTAGGTATGGGAATTATCTTTTGGTTGTGTGAATACCTTGTTAATATTATAGGTGGATGTATACATATATTATAGTTTATTGTGTGTATGACATACCTACGCTACTTGCTATCGGGGTGGAGGTTTTGCATTGTGGATGCTCATATCATGTGCGCCCAATTTGGGAGGATATTAGATCCGTAACCTGAGCATAGGACCTTGGATACGTGCTATCGGTGAGATTGATAGTTTGGACGATTGAATAGGAACGTAGGTATGTGCGTGACCCATAGGGCTGGGGAGTATGCTCGCCTCCAACATATGTGTGTTATGTTATATATGATTTGGGGAAGACACCGAACCATTTGTCCTTTGAACAATGAAAATTATAAGTGGACATGATAGCAGAGTATGCCTGCACCACAGCTGTGACTAGTAGGTGCTAGGTGAACATATATATTATGATTCAATCTACTGTATGAAGTTGTAGTTGATTGTGAATAAATGAAACTGAATTTAATTAAGTAAAAGAATACTTAATCCTAATGTTTTGAGAGTAATATTCATATTAAAAGAGAAAAGAATATGAATAAGTACATTACGTATGGTATGGGACATACGGGGTTATTATATGGGATAGAATCATATTGTGGAAACTAGTTAGAAGGAAACCTTAATTACTACTCGAATACGTTAGACATGCACGCTAGATGAGATGTGAGAATATCAAGTGAGAGCCTGGAATCTAACATGTACATAATAAATGCTTGATTGCACTTGTTAAACACTTGATATTTCAAAATCATTTACAATCGGGCTCTGACCCAGTTCCTTGCATATTCTCTTCTCTACTATATCTATATTAACAGGTGCCCAGCATCAGGGACGTGCAGCTTTGGGTATGGATGTTTGATCATGAGTTATTGTTCCTGGAGATGCAGACTCGTTTAGACGATTCATTTCTTTGATTCCTATGTCTGTATTACTTCTCTTATTTAGGGCATGTTGCCCAGGATTATAGTATTCCATTTACCATTCAGATATTGTATTGAGTTTATGTTGTTACTTTCATTTTGGTTTGTTGGTTTGATGTTGGATATTTTAAACTGGGAAGTTTTATCCAGTTGCATTTAATCTTTTTATTCATTATTCTGTTGTGTTATGTGACTTCTCTAGTGTTGATTAGTATTGTGGTAATGGTTTTAAATTGTTATCAATCATGAGTAATGTTTTTAACACTTAACTTAATTAAGTATTGCTTGAGTTATTTTAAAAAGAAAAATGTTTTTGGACAATGATGCTGAGAATGAACCAACTGTATATTCTGTTTAATTTAATAAAGGAGTAGCTAATCAGTATTTAATTAGGCGAGGTGTTACAGGTGGTATCAGAGCATCAGGTTCTAGATTCTTTAGGATCTGTGCGGCTTACTTATGTTTTCTTCTTAGCGTCCTTTGATATAGAGCCCTATTATTAGGATTGTTTGAAATCATATTTGCTCATTTATAACTTTAGCTATTTATGTGGTATTTTAAAATGTTGATTTTGATGTATTTCATTTCAGATGCCTCCACGACATGCACGAAGAGCACCAGGTGCAGCGTAGCCAGCACCACAGCTCGCTCCAGATCAGGGCACTATGAATGCAGGAAAAGTTACTGCCATTATTACTCAAGCAGTAAATGTTGCCTTGGCGGCTGCCCAACAAGCTCCACCTCCAGCATAGGTAGTGCCACCAGCACCAGTGCAAGGGTTTCCCATTGCTTGGGAACGTGTTAGGGAAGCCTTCCAAAAGGCACATCCACCAGAATTCAAAGGGGGTTCCGACATTGTAACTGCTAGCCAATGGAAAAAAGACATCCAGCGGCATCTACGTATGTATGAATATACGTAGGTTCAGAAATAAATTCTAGCTACGTTCAAGTTGGTTAGTGCAGCTCTACAGTGGTGGGAGTCCACTACCACAACAAAGGAGAGGGACACTTTGTCTATTCAGGACTTTTGGGTGCAGTTCGATCGTAAATACTTTCCTTTTGTAATTCAGACTGAGATGTGGAGGAAATTCTTAGACCTCAACCAAGAAAGGAAATTTTTTCTGAATACGAAGAAGTGTTTACTATGCTGACCAATTTGGTGTCAGGATAGGTACTTACTGAGGAGAAAAAGATTTAACTATTCAGGGATGGTCTTACTTGGAGGATTATCCAGCATCTGTTGGGAAATCTTTCTTTACAGACTTATAATGATGTATTAAATGTTGCCCTACTTCACTGCTAGGACCACCGTCTTCATCTCAAGGGGAGTAAGAGGGGAACTAAGTCCATTCAGTAAGGTCGTATTAGAGGAAATAATGGTAGTTGATCATCTTCAGCTCAGGGACAGCCGAAACAAGGTGATTAAAATTCGTAGCCAGGGGATTATGAGAAACATCTGAGATCGGGAGGATTTTATTATGGGCAGGGTGGTAATAGGCAAGGCCACTAGGTCCAACAGCATAATTAGCACGGCCATCAGGGCCTAGACAGAGGTGGAAATGGTCAACAAGGCCATGGCCAACAGGGTCATAATGGGGGGTAATTTACAGGTAGATGTTTCACTTATGGCAAAGATGGTCACAAGAAATAGGATTGCCCAAATAAGGGTAAAATGCCCCAGTAGCAGGGTGCGCACCGAGAGCCTCGGAGGCCTATGTTTCCAGTTTCTCTTCCATCACCGGCCCAGATGCCAGCCATTCTAGTAGCTCCACCATAGCAGGGGCAGTTGCAGTATAGACATGTGTACAATGTTCAACAGGCGGCAGTTCAGCAGCCACCACCTGCTATTGAGGGTATGTTTTCTATCTATGGAGTTTTGGGACGTATTTTATTTGATACAGGAGCATCCCATTCTTTCATATCCACTAGTTTTGCTCGAGCCACAGGGTTGTTAGACATAGCCAACAGTACTATTACTTATGTAGATTCACCTATGGGTCATGGCACGCCTATTTTCTTTATATGTCGTAGTGTGAGTATAGAGATGGGGAGTTTGATTTTACCAGCTGATATGCTTGTATTAGAAATGTCTGAATATGATGTTACTATTGGGATGGACTGGCTAGTCACTTATAGAGCCACGATCGATTGTTTTGGTAGGAGTATTATATTCACTATTCCTGGTCAGGATATGTTCATAGTAGCGATGCCTCACTCTGAGGGAGGATCATCCATTCATTTATATTACTTAGAGGAGGATACCTCTACGGGAGTTGTAATTTCCCTTGATTCAATTCTAGTTTTTAGAGAATTCGTCGATGTATTTCAGGATATACCTGGATTACCGCCTAGTAGGGAAATTGAGTTCGTGATTGACTTAGCACCAAGCACTCGACCTATAGCCTGTGCTCCCTACCATATGGAACCTGCATAGATGAAAGAATTGAGGGATTAGATTGACAAGTTTTTGGGATAAGGTTTCATTCGTAGGAGTACCTTACCTTGGGGTGCCCCAGTTCTGTTTGTGAAGAAGTGGGATAGATCCTTAGGACTGTGTGTTGATTATCGAGAGCTTAATAAAGTCAATATCCGAAATAAATATCCTTTACCCTGCATCGATGACTTGTTTGATCAGTTGAGAGGTGCAGCATACTTCTCAAAGATAGACTTGAGATCTGGATATCACCAATTGAGAATCAGAACAGGATGTATCGAAGACAACTTTTCTGACACGATATAGATCTTACGAGTTTCGGGTTTTGTCGTTCGGGTTGACCAATGCGCCGGTTGTATTTATGGACTTGATGAACTGAGTATTGAGAGAGTTACTAAATCAGTTTGTCATTGTATTCATAGATGACATCCTGGTTTAATCTAATACAGAAGAAGAGCACGTCGAGCATTTACGGAAGGTCCTACAGACACTACGTGGGCATCAGTTGTGTGCTAAGTATGACAAGTGTGGGTTTTGGATTCGAGAGGTTCAATTACTGGGGCATATAGTGTCAGAAAGAGGTATTTCAGTTGATCCTAACAAAGTATCAGTGGTTAGGGAGTGGTGACAACCCAAGACACCGACGGAGGTACGCAGTTTCTTGGGATTAGCTGGCTACTACAGACGGTTTATCAGAGGCTTTTCAAAGATTGAGGGACCGATGACTAATCTAACCCATAAAGGCGTACTATTTGTTTGGGATGATGCGTGTCAGTTATCGTTTGATGAACTGAAGGATAAGTTGGCTTCTGCTCCGGTTCTAGCATTCCCAGGCCAGGAGTAGAGTATCTCGTATACACCGACGCATCATTGCAGGGACTCGATGGAGTTTTGCAGTAAGAAGAGAAGGCTATAGCTTATGCCTCTAGGAAGCTTAAGCGTCATGAGAAGAACTACCCTACCCACGACTTAGAACTTGCAGCGGTCGTATTCCCCCTTTGGATATGGAGACACTATTTGTTGGGTGAAAAGTTTTGCTTATTCATGGATCATAAGTCACTACAGTATTTGTTCACTCAGAGAGAGTTGAATATGCGACAGTGCAGGTGGCTTGAATTCGTGAAGGATTATCAGTTTGAGATACATTATCACCCGAGAAAGGCTAACGTGGTAGCCGATGCGTTGAGTCGTAAACCTGAGGGTGAACTAGACTTAGTATGAAAGGCAAAATGTAAGGAACTAGGCCATCAGGATACAGTTGCTAGGTCATTTATGTCTATTATGACCATTACTCCTCAGATTATGACGAGGGTAGTACAAGCCTAGGCAGTTGATCCGTTCTGTCAGGAGAAAATTAGACAACTTTTGGCCGAAGGAGTAAAGTCTTACTCAGTTAGCTTAGAGGGAGGCTTGCGCTTTAATAGTAGACTGATTGTTCTGGAAGAGGAAGAATTGCAGCACGCAGTGATGTCTGAGTCGCATGGTTCCAAATTTGCAGTACATCCCGGTGGGGATAAAATGTACCAAGATATGCAGTGACAGTATTGGTGGAGCGGAATGAAGAAAGATATTGCCGAGTTTGTCTCTAAATGTGCAATGTGCCAATTAATGAAAATGGATCATCAAAAGCCAGCAAGGTTTCTTCAGCCGTTAGAGATTTCGATGTGGAAATGGGAGAGCATTTCCATGGATTTCATCACTGGACAACCTACCACTCAGAGAGGTCACGATTCCATATGGGTGATTATGGATCAGTTAACTAAGGTAGCTCACTTCTTGCCAGTACATACTGATTATGCTACAGGGAAATATGCACAACTCTTTATAGCCAAGATAGTAAAGTTACATGGAGTTTCGCTTAATATTGTGTCCGATCGGGATAAGATCTTTATTTCTCAATTTTAGGAAAGTTTTCACGAGGCCATGGGTACTGAAGTGCGATTGAGTACAGCCTATCACCCACATACAGATGATCAGACGGAGCACACTAACCAGATGCTAGAGGATATATTGCGTATGTGTATTCTGTATTTTGGAGGGAGTTGGGAACAATATCTTCGTTTGGTGGAATTTGCGTATAATAATTCCTATCAGTTCACTATTAGTATGGCCCCATTTGAGGCATTATATGGTATACCTTGTCTCTCTCCTGCATGTTGGTTAGAAGTGGGGGACAATAAACTACTTGGGCCGAAAGTGATTCAGGATACGTCTGTCAGGATTGAAATGATCAGAAGTCGCATTCGTGTAGCGCAAGATAAACAGAAAAGCTATGCTAATGGTAAGAGGTTCTTCAGTGAGTTTAGCGTGGGGGACCAGGTACTTTTGCGAGTATCTTCGATGAAGGGGATAATGAGATTTGGGAAGAAGGGTAAATTGGCACCAAGATATGTGTTACCATTTCCTATCATAGAGAGAGTGGGACAATAGCATACAGAATTGGGCTGCCGGAACACCTACATCGTATACATGACGTGTTCCACATTTCTTCATTATGATGTTATCTTCAAGATAAGTTGTCTCACACTCATATTGCATTACAGGAGGTGAATCTGCATCCATATAGTTCTTACGGCGTGCGACCAGTGATGATCTTAGACCGCGCTGAGAAATGCTTGAGGTCAAAAGTAGTTCCGCTTGTCCATGTCCAGTGGGCGCACCATAATGTGGAGGAATATACCTGGGAGCGTGAGGACGATATGCGCGAACATTATCCAGAGTTATTTGTACCAGGTATGATTTCATTTTTTCAAATTTTGGGATGAAATTTCATTATAATGGGGGAAGTATGTAATACCCCGTAATTTTGATAACTTTTAAAAAGGGATTTATTTAGAATTAATTGAATAATTTGAAATTAATTCGGATTTAAATATTACTTGAGAATATTGTAATATATGATATATGTTGAATATTACTTCGTGAATCAAAGTAATATGTGGTTATGACTTTACTTATGATTAATTTTAGAGGTTATCGCGAATAGTTAATACGGCAATTTCAGTACATAAGTCAGTCGCGTGTGAAAGTAATGTCGGGACTGGATTTATATAAAATAAAAAGAGGAATACTGTTATGTCATCCAAATGGTTGTTTTGACTACGCCAAAGTGTTCGAAAGGGTTTTTATAGTCAAAAAAATCTACTCGGACGTTCGTATAGGGTCTCGGGGCACTTTGGAGCCGAATAGTCACCCCGGAGGGGTAATATGGTCTTTTCACTTGGAAGGTGAATAGTGTACACGAATTTGGGAGGTTATTTATAAGTCTAAATGGTTTAGCTTATTCATTAATTCTACAAACTTAGAGAGAAATCAATTGAGAGAGAGTGAGGAGTCCTCTGGGAGAAAAGGAAGAGTCTTTGTGGGAGAACCAAGAGCCAAAGGTCACCACCACCAACCACCAACCACCATCGGAATTTGACCGAAAAAGGGAAGAACCACCAGTGACATTCATCCCCAAAGGTTCAGAATTTCAGTAGAGTCAAATGATTTAATATTTGCAATCTAGTTAGTATAATGTCCATGTTATGATAATTAGAAATGATGAGTAGTTACATGTTTTAGAGATAAACTAGTTGATGTTAATTCATTTCTGGAAAGTAGAGATATGTAGGATTAATCTCAGGTGGTTGGTAGATATGAATCCATGAAATAAACATCACATTTTGGAGAAATTCTAAGAATTATAGGATTGTTCTTGAAATTTCACATATTTGGTTTTTCTAGAAAAAAATATGAGAAACATGCTTTTAATCGAATCCCTTGATGATTCTAGGTTGTTTAAATCAGTGAAAATCATTTAGATATGTTACTATATCATGTGGTATGAATTATAAGAAATTTGGGACGTTAAAATAGAGATTTGAATGATCAAAAGTTGTGAAACCCGTAGAACAAAAGTTATAGTATCTGGGCCGATAACTGGGTGATCGATCTATCGACCCAAGAAGCTCGATCGATCGGTTGACTGATTGATCGATCGACCCCTGACCATCGATTGATCGATCTCCCCAGAAAACATGAACCTGTTCCTTTTTAATTCTTGATTTAATCCCAAAACTTTTAGGAATTTTTGGTGATTATTATTTGAACATAATGGGACTTAGGGAACGGCAGTAGGCCATAGGTAAGACCCGAATTAATATTATTATGTTTGGGATTTAAATTGGAGAGAATTATGTTAATTAATCGAATGAATTACAATTGTTAAATTCACATTTTGGGTTGTGATTCATTTATATGAAGATTTAGGATTGGACCAGTAGGGTGGGGATCATTTGACTCACCTGGAAAATCATAAGTCCACATGTGAATAAACCTAAGTGAAAGAATTTATGGTTATGCGGGAATAGGTTTTATCGATTATAATTCTAATTAAAGATGAGTTTAATTCACAATAATTCAGGGAGTATGATGACGTGGACCAGTAGGGTATAAGTGAGTTTATTACTGAATATATATCAAGGAAAACTTATTTAATCTTCGAGTAATGAGATAGGCTCGGAATAATGAATTAAGGAGTAAAGTCATAATATTAAATACGTAGGATTTGAGAGATATATAATACTACGTATGGGAATTATCTTATGGTTGTGTGAATACCTTGTTAATATTATAGGTGGATGTATACCTAATTATAGTTTATTATGTGTATGACATACCTACGCTACTTGCTATCGGGGTGGAGGTTTCGCGTTGTGGGCGGTCATATCCTGTGCGCCCAATTTGGGAGGATTTTAGATTCGTACCCTGAGCATAGGACCTTGGATACGTGCTATTGGTGAGATTGATATTTTCGACGGTTGAATGGGAACGTAGGTATGTGCGTGACCCATTTGGCTGGGGAGTATTCTCGCCTCCAACATATGTGTGTTATGTTAATTATGATTCGGGGAAGACACCTGAAGAGTGCGACTGTGTGATATCGATTTAAATTAAATTCGCAAGTTTCCAAGTAACCCTTATTTAATTTTAGCCCCTAATCATGCATCTAAAGTGCAAGTGTCAACCCATAAACAAATAAAGCAAGCGACACAAAGTTAAGGAAAAATCCCCGAAGGGCAAAACCTTTTATTTCTAGAACTTGGAACAATTTACAAGACCATTGACTTACATACAACCTGATAATCGTCCACAAGTGTAACGCACGGTGTCTTTGGTAAACCTTCAAAGCAACGGCTAGAAACAGTGTCGGCTGGAATCTCCCGCAGGAACTCCAGGTGGTCAGCAATGAAGAAGAGAGATGTCTTCTCCACAAGGGTTGAATAATAACAAAATTGTGTTCTAGGGTTCCAAAAATTCACAAAAGTAATTGGGATTTTTGTGTGTGAATCAAAAAGATGTTTGGCACATTAAAAATTGAAGTCTTGTTGTGTTTGTACTCTTAAAATCGTTTTCTCAAAGACTTGAAAAAATACACCAACGAAGTAGGAATATATATAGAAAATAAGAGTCGGTGGAAAAGAATCACACGGATCTGATCGAACTTATCCCAGGCGGACCGGTCCGTCTGGGAGGCGGATCGGTCCGACCTCGGATCGGTTCTTTTAAAAAATGGCTTTATCGGTTCGCATTCGATCCGTGGTATACTGGACCTTGAGCAAGGCGGATCGATCCAGGTAGAGGGCGGACCGGTCCGGAGGCGGATCGGTCCGGTAGGGAGGCGGACCGGTCCGGCTTCCCAGAAAAATAAAAAACTTTTAAAAGCCTCATTTTGCTTGAAAAAACTTACTTCTTATTTTTATAAAAAACATTTTATAAAAATTTCCCAATACTAAATATGAACTTTAAGGAACGTAAAAACAAAATTTTACCAAGTTCATTCTCGCAGAGGCTATGATGTTGAAGACACTTTGATATTCGGATCCGTTGATGTAGATGCGATCTTGAGTTTCTTCAACGGTGTAACGGTGTACGACATACAAATTGATAATGGACAAAAATGTCCTTACAACACCGAACCATTTGTCCTTTGAACAATGAGAATTGTAATTGGACATGATAGCAGAGTATGCCTACACCGCATCTGTGACTGGGAGGTGATATATTAGTATATATTATAAGGTGAACATATATATTATGATTCAATCTACTATGTGAAGTTATAGTTGATTGTGAATAAAAGAAACTAAATTTAATTAAGTAAAAGAATACTTAATCCTAATGTTTTGAAAGTAATATTCATATTAAAAGAGAAAAGAATATGAATAAGTGTATTACCTATGGTATGGGACATACGAGGTTATTATATGGGATAGAATCATGTTGTGGAAACTAGTTAGAAGGAAACCTTAATTACTATTCGAATACATTAGACATTCACTCTAGATGAGATGTGAGAATATCCAGTGAGAGCTTGGAATCTAACATGTACATAATAAATGCTTAATTGCACTTGTTAAACACTTGCTATTTTAAAATCATTTAAAATCGGGCTCTGACCCGTTTCTTTACATATTCTCTTCTCTACTATATCTATATTAACAGGTGTCCAGCATCATGGACGTGCAGCTTTGGGTATGGATGTTTGATCATGAGTTGTTTTTCCTGGAGATGCAGACTTGTTTAGATTATTCATTTCTTCGATTCCTATGTCTATAGTACTTCTCTTATTTAGGTCATGTTGCCCAGGATTCTAGTATTCCATTTACCATTCAGATATTGTATTGGGTTTATGTTGGTACTTTCATTTTGGTTTGTTGCTTTGATGTTGAATATTTTAAACTGGGAAGTTTTATCCAGTTGCATTTAATCTTGTTATTCATTATTCAGTTGTGTTATGAGACTTCTCTAGAGTTGATCAGTATTGTGGTAATGGTTTTAAATTGTTATAAATCATGAATAATGTTTTTAACACTTAACTTAATTAAGTATTAGTTGAGTTATTTTAAAAGAAAAATATTTTTCGAAAGTGATGCTTAGAATGAACCAATTGTATATTATGTTTAATTTAATAAAGGAGTAGCTACCCGTTATTTAATTAGGCGGGGTGTTACAACTTCATTAAGGGAGTTAGAATCTATCGATTAAAGAAACCATTATTGCCCCTATCGACCAAGCAATTAAGGAACTAAAAACACTTCATGTGGATCAATCTCAATGACAAAAATTCTATGTCGTCGATTTAGTGTATTCAAATGAGGAATGAAATCAACTCTTAGAATTCCTCAAGTTGAATTTGGAACTTCCCCTGCCAACCCTATGATTTGGTGGGCTTAAACCCATAGGTTTCTTGTCGTCGACTCCAAGTGGATCCTGCTAGCTAACCAATCAATCGGGAATAAAGGAACTCATCACCAAAGAATGTGAAATTTATAAAGGATGAATGCAAGAAGATAATTAATGAAGGTCCCATTCAGGAGGTCTAATTACCTACATAGATATCCAACATAGTGGTCATCCATACAAAGAATGAAAATTTGAGAGTCTGCATGGACTTCACGATTATTAACAAGACATTAGCCAAGGAAAATTTTCATTTACTATGGATTGATAAATTGGTATGCTTAAAATCAAGGCACTAAAAGATGAGACTTATAGTGCATATTTGGGGTATCATTTGATACCATTATTTGGAGTCGGCCATGGGAAGACCTTGTTCATCACAGCCTTTGGGTTATATTATTGTAAACTCATGACATTTGACCTTAATAATATTGTGGAACCGTATCAGTTATTGGTAACTAATATATTCAATATGACGATTGAGTCAACCATGGAAGTGTACATAGACAATATGGTTTTAAAGATCAAGCTTGCCACCGACCACATAAAAAAATTATCCACCACCTTAAAGATCCTCAAAATCTTTAAAATGAAGATCAATGACTTAAAGTGTGCCTTTGGGGTCAGCACAAAAAATTTCTTAATTTACCTCGTCACTCAAAGGGGAATAGAGGCAAATATCAACCAAATCAAGCCCTTGTAGGATTAAAGAGGGTAACCATAGTTAGAAATGTGTAGGTTCTCGCTAGAAGGCTTCAAATTCTCAATCGGTTTATTTATGCATTATCAAATAAGTGGCAACTATTTTTTTAGGTATTGAAGAAGGATAACTTGATAGTCTGGACAATGGAATGCAAGAGTTATTTAAGCAAATCGAAAGGTATCTTAGTTCCTGCCTTTGATGTCAATGCCAACAAATGGTGACAGTATCAACTTTTACTTGGTTGTTTCTCAGCATTTTATTAGTGGCGCATTGATCCGATAAAAAGGAAGGGAGTATCAACCTGTCTACTAAGTCGTCCATACACTCTTAGATGCCAAAGTGGATACTTACCGATAAAGAAGATACTCTTAGTCCTGTTAATGCCATCTTGGATGCTAAGGCATTATATCGATGTCCACTTCATAGTCGTTCTCACTTCCTTCCCTTTGAAAGAGGTCCCAAACAAGGCCAATCTGTAATATCTCGTAAAATTTAATGATAGATTGATCTGGTATAATACAAACTCACGTGAATAAATCAATTGAATATCATTCTAAGCATGTAATAAAAACTAAATGCATAAAATAAATAACTGAAACATGCAATACGTAGACCACATAACTCTGGTACTGAACCAACTAATAGTACTAGTACCATCGTGTAACTATAACTATATTAATGTAAATCAAACTATTGAAATGATCTCAGGGCGGATGCAACACAGTTGCCTATGTCCTGAAAAATATTAATATGAGATGTTAATAACGAGTCTGAGTAGTATAATGATATAATTGATTTTGGGTCACAATACAACTACACATCATCTTCTCGTACTTAGTTTCTTTTAAGTTAATCCAACACAAAACAACCCTAAATATCACATGAGACTACTCCCAAGCTCATGTGTACCCCATGATTACATATTACTCATCTCATTTGAATATTAATAAATAGTTATTCTATACATCTCAGTATATACTAATCTAAGAACACATTCTATGTTTATATTCACATAGATACTATTTATACAAATATTTATATTAACTACCAAGGTATTGAAGTGGTCACCATCGCATGGTCCAGGGTAAACTCGTCGCTCTCTCTCAGGATACTGAAGAAGCACCGTCGCCCGGCCCAGTGTATATTTCATCTCAGTCTATCGGAGTATCGAAGTGGTCACCGTCGCACGTCCAAGGTAGATCTCATCGCTTTCTCTAGCGGGATACCAAAGAGGCATCGTCACCCAGCCTAAGGCACAACTCAACACTACCAGCCATAATAATATAGTAATTGTCATCGCACAATTAATAAATATATACTAGCTTGTACGTATTTTACAAATATATATATATTTGGGGTTTCGAACATAAATTGATTAATTCCACACATATCGAATTTCAAGTATTAATCCCAAAAGTCTTAAATTAATTCACATTTCTTAATTAAGATATTTACTTGAACCAGAAATCTCACCACTGAGTTAAACCACCGAAAGAAAGGTTCATCCTAAACTATGATCATTACCCTAACCAATCAAACCCCGATTCAAACCTAAGAAAAACTGGGGAGTCGATCAATTACCAACAAATTTGTAGAAATTTCATCCATGTAGTTGTTCAAAAAATATTCATAAGATATTTAGCGAAGTTCCAAAAATTACAAAACTAGTACCCTTACTTCTTTAAATAGACCTTCGTTTTTTTCCAAAAAGATAAATTTAAAGATATACTATGCCAAAAATAAACTCAAAGTGACAGATTTACTCCATAAATTTTTAGCACTGTGTGTTGTTGAGAAAATATTCGTAAGATATTCATCAAAATTCCAAAAATTATGAAACTAATGCTCACTCATTCTTAATTAAATTTATATAGAACTTTCTTTTGTCAACAAAGTCATATTCCTAGGTATACCATACCAAACACTCCCTGAAAGTGATGGATTTGCTCAAAAAAATTGCACAATTTAAACCTCTATTAACGGCCCCTTAAGCTCACAAATCACCCAACCAACATACTACAATTCCTCATACATGTTCATACACCAATTACATTATATACATATAGTTTTTCATCAATTGAAACATCCATTTAAAGGGTTAATTATATAGTTGGATTAGCATCCTAAATTTTCAATCCCTAATCAATTGAGTTACAATTATCTATGAATTCTTTCAATAATCAAGTGGATTTCATTAATATCACAGAATATAGCGATATCATCACCAACTAAGTTAAATCCTAATCTAATTTTAGAAATAATTTCATCAACTATTATATAAACAAGGTGTTTAACATGATCTAGGAATTTATCAATTCCTAAAATTTTGGATTCTCCTCTAATTTTACTTTTACTAATTTAGGTTTAGAATCCAATGAGAAACCATATTATAACACAACCTCGATTATATAATTATACTAAATAAACTTGTCTTGTCTTAATAGATGAATCCTCGGTTCAAGTTGTCATAATTCTCTTTTCTCCAATTCCCAATTGCCCTCTTTTCTTCTTCTCTAATTAGCATCATTACTCTCTCTCTCTCTAGGGTTTCTTTTCTTTAGTGTTAAAATTATTTACGCTAACCCTAAGCTTCCTTTTTATATGCCTAACCACGAAATTGAGGTTAAACCCCATATGGACCTTGACCCATTAAGCCCAAAATCATATCTTATTAGTCTCAAGTCTAGCCCAAATCATATACTAGCCTATGGGGCTTAAAACCCAATATTTTAAGGTCTAATCAGACATTAAAAATGCCCCATATGTCACCCAAAACTTGTGCACCAACCTTTTGATATTTTTCACGGTTTGATTTATTTATTAAATATTTATTTATTATTGTGTTTTAAGTCTAGTTTAATTATAATACTAACATACATACACATACACCAAATAAAATAAATTTAGTGGCGTCACCGAACACTGCAGAAAAATACGCATAGATAATAATTTATTTAATTTAATTCCCTCTAAATTATGAGGTATTACACAATCTTACCAACAAAATGATAAAGCGATCCCTGAAGACTAGTTACATATCATTTCTAATCCTAAGACTACCATTAAAGGAAAATTCTTGTCCAACTTAATTACAAAGTTCTCAGGTATCCCAAAAAAAGTTTTTCATCCTAGAGATGTTCAACGTCAACTCGATTGGACAATCCTTGTTCAATTTGATAGACCATTTGTCAAAGTGAAGGTTGTTCATGGACGGGGTGTCAAATAATTTGGCACATTCATTGGAATTGTCCTCATCATCCCTAAGGATCCATGATAGTCAACCCCTATGAGTAGTGATGATGTCGAGATACAAGGATTTATGGTATAAAATAAGGAATATATTCAATTTCTTGCTTTTATTTCCTCCTTGAAAATCGAAAACCCCTTTCTTTCTTTCATAAACTACCAAAAGTGCCCTTATTTAACCGTTGGAATAGGACTAATACGTTTGGTTTGAATTCTATGGGGCTAATACTTTAGAAGTTCAAGAATTTTTAAAAGAATCGTTATTTCTCATAAAGTGGTCAAATTTTTAACAATTTATGAAGAATTTAATTATAAAATTAAGATAAGGGTTACATATAAATAAAACCATAATGTTTAGGTCAAATTGTAATTTCTATCTTGATCTTTCAAATGTTCCAATGTTACCCTAAAAGTTCCTATATAATATCAAAGGTACCCTTTTCAAGACTATTTTGTGCATACTTAGGGTGACTTTGATATGATTTTGAAACTTTTAGGTTAATAATGAAACATTTGAAAGATCTAGGGATAAATTGAAATTTGACCCAAATTTTAGGGATTTTTTGTAATTAACCCTAAAAATAATCAGGAAGTATAAAATTATTTTTTTATTAGGATACATGATTTTGAAGAACTTAGAGAAAAAAAGTAATTGTTAAATTCTTCCAAAAATAATATTTTAATATGGTTTCAAATTTTCAATTTTAATCTAAATAGAACTTATGTTTTAATTGGCTTGAATTATTGTCAATTGTTTTTATATGTTAATTTCAACAAAAGTAGACTACTAAATTCGAACAAAAATATTATTTGTTTAAAAAGACGTATTTTTAAAGGGAATTTTCACTTCTAATGTTTAATTGAGTTTAATAATACGATAATAAAATCATTGGAGTTAAAATAAATTGAGGAAATGGAATTATACTATATATAACTTACATAATAGTAATAAATAAAATGAAACATAAAAAATTAATAATAATCTCCCAACCCATATAAACCCCCAACCTCATAGTTTTCCTTCATTCTCTTATCTCTTCACAGTACCTCCCCACCCTAGACACCAAAGGCATGATATTATTGTCATTAATAATTGAAAAACAAAAGTGTCTAGTATGCAAGTTCTCATATTAAAAATGAACATAAAAAATAATTGAAGCTCTTTGTAAAAGTAGCTTGGAAAAAAGTGTTGAACATAAACAATTTCGGAAAAACAAAATAGTTTTAGAGATTAACAAATAAAGTGGCTAGGAGGTTGATTCCTATTTTTAAAATGGTTAATTATAATTTTCTCCCAAAACATAACCCCGATTAACACTTTCTCACCCTAACTTTTAATTTTCTCCCAAAATAGTTTTAGTATATTCATGTGTCCCGAGACATTTGATTTGTATTTTTTTTTTACAAAAATATATGTTGAGTCCAGTCCAAGAGGTCTCCAAAAAATTTCATTAAACTTATACTAGATCATCCATGCCATTTGCCCCTAGTTAATCACATAGGATCAAAAAGTGATGTCTAGTGGACTTAGATTCATGCTTGGTTAAAAATACTTTTCATAATTGTAAAATCTTATACTTTTTGACCTTGTGTTTTTTTTTAGATTGTCAATTACAAGATGTTTTCTTCATCCCATAAAAAAACTTATGATTTTAATGCATCTTTTGTGGTTTGAATTTTCCTGGTCCATACTTCAATACGAGAAAAATTATACATTTTGCGAAACTTACAAAGTATGTCAATTTCTATTTCCATCCAGGATTTGGATCGTTGGGAGATCGCTATAACGAAATAAAACTTTACGTCAATGAAAAGCATGGTTCATTGGTCGCGAGTTTAGAAAGTATGTCGGTATAAAATTATGGTCACTCACACGACCACATTCTTCATAGAAATATAACTTCTCATTAGCAAAGCATCTCTCTATGGTCGCGACTTGATGTAACCCGTGTATTAAATATCGTGTTACAAGCGCGGCCTTGATCGCTGACCTTTTGCGTCATCAAAATAAGTCATCGCTAAAATGAAGAGGCCCGCGAGTCCATCAGATTTTAACACTTTTTGAGATCTTTATCTTTAAATACCATTGGAAGTTATGCCAAGACACAATCTTAGCGGCCAATAAAGATTATTTTGGATCCTATTAGGTTTCCCGACTTGAGTGTTACCCCACGTGTCTTCATATGTAAGTATTATACATAATCTTGATTGTATCCTTCTTCCATGTTGATCTAAGAGTGAACTTTTATAAGAAAAGAAGAGATAGAATATTCAAGTTTTCAAGATGCAATCTTTCCTAGTTCATCTCTTGCGTGTATTTCAAGATTTTTTTTATTCATTCTTTAACCCCTGAAAGTAAGACTTTTGTACTAATGCTAGTTTTGTGACAAATCATTTTCCAAATATAATATGTTCTTAAGTATGGGCTTCTTTCAAGAGTAAAAAACACACTAGTGAGTTTTTAATGTATAAAACATTTTGCTACATATTTTCAACCTTAGGATATCCTCACACATTCAAGTTGTAATCGGTGGTTAGTCGGTGGTTTTGTTACTTTGGAACAACGTGTTCTTTGACTTTAAACAAAGATTTTACTGGTGTAAGACTTGAACACATTGGATGTGTCCAAAATCAGTCACAATTTTATAGCATCTGTAACGTCCATGGCCTTGCACTATCAATTTGAGGGGTTTCTTCTCTTAAACTCACACAATGATAATTTAAATAATCTTAAATCGGGAAATCTTACTAGATCGCAACCTCTAAGTAGGCCTGGGCCTTATAATCATAATTATTATAGCTTTTCATACATCACAAATAAACATTCACAAAAATAATAAGCTAAATCTAAAATTTAAAAACCATAATCCTAAGTATATATATTAGAAAATCACTAGGTTCGATACAAAAGGCTTTACAATAAAAATTTCTTAACAAACTACTTTCATAACAACTAGATGTGGAACTGAACAAACCTATTACATATCTAAATCCCCTCCTCTATATGGCCTCTTATCATGAAAAGTAAATGAATAAAGGGAGGAGCTCAAATAGCCCGATAAGGCTTAAATCAAATATTCACAGCCCAACATGCCAATGTTAGTAATCACAAATATTCTAACAGAGCTACGAATTTATATATAAAATTGATAATATATGATGAGATTAAAATATAAGAAATGGAGAAGTTCTTTTGACTAAACCGCAGTTTCAACCTCAAAGAGAAATAAAGGAATATTGATCAAGGGCTTAAATTTACCCAGATAGTGAACTTTGGCGTCTTAGGGCTCAATTTTCCTTGGTTCTCAGTCTTGGGATTTCCCCATGGCTCAATCTTCCACGGGCTTTAGTCAGTCCTTGGATAGACTTCACAACTCTATGGAATTATTTTGATTTTCTCTTGACCCATTCATGCCACAGGTCATGGCCTCCTCTCCTACCCACTTCTAGGATGATAGATATGTGGATTGTTGTTACCTTCACAGCCTTGGGCGAGCTTTACTAAGGTTAAAGCCCCATAACTAGCCCAGGCTCAATCTCATTTGGGTTAGTTATAGACCCTGAAACACAAAGTAAGAGGTGACTCCAAACATAATGCCTGCTACTCAAATACGTATAAAAAGTAAGGCAAGATATTAAATTGCATGTGTCCTCAGTAGGGGTGTTCACGGGTCGGTTGGTTCGGTTTTGGCAGGGTTTTTTGAGTCGAACCGACCATAATGGTTTTAGAGGAGAAGAATCGAACCAAACCAAAACTGTTGAAGAATCGAACCAAACCGAACAGGGTCGGTTTTCGATAGGGACGGTTCAGTTTGCCCATCGTTTTTTTACAGGGCCGGTTTTATATAGGGCCTGTTCGGTTTTTCCATTTATTTTAATAAAAAATATTTTTTTAATACCTAATATAAATATAAAATTAAAAAATATAATATAATATGCCAACACTAATATAAATATAATATAAAATTAAAAAGAATAAAATTAATTCGGTTCAGTTCGGTTCGGTTCAAAATCAATTTTTTAAGACAAAACCGAACCGACCCCTTCGGTTTTATACCTGATCAAACCAAACTGACCCGACCCTTAAAAAAACCCGGCCCAAAAATTTTTGATTCGACTCAATTTTGTCGATTTGGTCGGTTTTTTTGCACACCCCCAGTCCTTAGTCTCAAAGAAGTAGTTAGAACTCCTGATCTTCAAACAAAAAAGGGTATTTTAGTAAATTGATAGTTTTATCCCAAAAAGGATCCAAAATCTAGATTCTCAAAGATCAAAATGGAAAACCCTATAAATTCTCTTAAGGAATCATAAATGTCTCTAATATTGTTTTAACCTTTCAGCACCTAAAATTTCATCTATTTTAAGGAAAATAATTTATAATAAGGACATACGATCAACACTAAAATCCTATGTCCATTGCCCAGAAAATCATATTTATATAAGAGGGCTCATCTCAGTCAACAAACATAGAGATTAGGGTTTATGAAAGAGAAAAATAAGGTTAGGGAGGATTCCTTTACCAAATGACTTAGTTTGATGATGAATAGTGACCTTTCGCTGCCTTCAACAGTGATACTTCTTCGCATCCTGAATAGTGGCACTCCTAGGCCTTCTTTTGACAGAACCTCCACTTGCCCTCAAATTCTCACTTTCTCTCTATTGATTGTTGGTAATGGTTTAATAAAGGTTCCAGAATCTTTGGGAATGGATCCAAGTTTGGGGGCAAGGAAAGTCTATAGTTTAACTTCCTGTACTTTTCTAGAACTTTAAAAGGCCCTATATACCGCGAACTGAGCTTTTATTTTTTATCAAATCTCATTACCCCCTTCCACAGGGAGACCTTTAGAAAAATATGGTTCTTGGCCTCAAAGATTATGTCTCTTTTGTTGATGTCATCCCAACTCTTTATTTACTTTGCAAACTCCGCAACATCTCCTGAATTACCCTAAATTAGGTCACGATCTGTTAAATCAAGTCAGGTCCCAAAAGTTTCATTTCTCCTACCTCATTCAAGCAAAATAAGTTATTGCATTGTCTTCCAAACTAGGGTTCGTAAGGAGATATCTTGATACTAGTCTGATAGATGTTGTTATAAAAAAAACTCCATTAATGGAAGGTGGTATTACCAACTTTTGCAGAAGTTCAAGGTACATGATCTCAACATATCTTCCAAAGTCTGATTCGTCATCTTCGTTTATATGTTTGTTTGAGGTTGTAAGGTTGTGCTGAGGTGGAGCTATGACCCCATAGACTTTTGAAAACTTCTTCAAACCCATATGTGACCATGTACTCCCGATCTGATACGATAGTCATTGGCACTCCATGGGTTCTAGTAATTTCCTTGACAGATATATTAACCAGATACTCAATTCAAGTCGTGGTCTTTATGGCAAGGAAATGCGTGACTCTCTTAATCTTTCAACTATTACCCAAATAGAGTCCATACCACTCTGAGTCCTCGACAGTCATACCATGAAGTCCAGGGATATGTTTTGCCACTTTTACTCTAAGATAGGCAGGGTTGTAATAATCCTGTGGTATTTTGAAGCTTGACCTTGACCTGTTGACAACCCAAAAAATTGACAACATACTCCGCAATCTCCTTTCTCATGTTAGGCCATAAAAAGTTTTCCTTTAAGTATCGTTACATCTTATTTCTTGTGGGGTTAATTTCAAACTGTGATGAGTGACTTCATTTCAGTACCATGGCTTTTAACTCGTCGTCCCATGGGACACACAATCTTGGACCAAATCTTAAGGCACCATGGTCACTAACCCTAAAGGAGTTCTCATTATTTTCTATCAATCCGTGATTTTTTTGTAGTTTAGGGTTTGTGGCCTTAGAAATTCTTATCTTCTTAATTAATGTTGGCTCTACCCTAAGCGTGCTAATTTTCCCCCGATTCTGGATTGACCAACCATGAAAATATCAAAGCATTAATTGAACTCTTTCTACTTAAGGCGTCAGCCATAATATTAGCCTTTTCGAGTGATATTAGGTGTAATAATCGTAGTCCTTAATCAACTCTAGACATCTCCTCTATCTCATATTCAATTTCCTTTGGGTGAAGAGGTAGGTTAGACTTTTATGATTCATAAAAATCTCACATGTTTCCCCATAAAGGTACTGTCCTCATTTTTTAAAGCAACAACCATGGTTGTTAACTTTCAGTCATGGATAGGATAGTTTTATTTATGATCCCTCAGTTGCCTAGAAGCATAAGCTATTACCTTACCTTTCTGCATTAGTACACATCCAAGGCCACAACCTGAAGCATTAATATATACAACGTATCCTCCTCCTTCATAGGGAAAAGTTAAATCACTCGCGGCTACCAAGTTTTTCTTTAAAGTCGGGAAACTATCTTCACATTCTATCGTCTACATAAACATGGCATCCTTGTGTGCATTTATTCAAGGCCACAAAGATTTTGCAAAATCCTTCTGCGAACCTCCTATAATAGCTGGCATGGACAAGGAAACTTATTACCTCAATCATAGTACTTGGTGTTTCCCAGTTCACATTTGTCGTGACCTTTCTAGGGTTCGATGTCATACCATCCTTACTACACGGTCGAGTAAAGGGACCTCTTTCTACCTAAAATTCACACTTGGAAAATTTGGCGTATAAATTCTCCTTCATATAAACTTTAAACATGTCACGAAGGTGTGACTCATGATCCTCCACGGTCTTTGGGTATATAAGTGTGTCATTTATAAACACAATCACAAACTTATCTAGTAATGGCTTTAAAACTCTATTCATTAAATCCATAAAAATAGCAGTGGCATTAGTCAATCCAAAAGTCATAACCACAAACTCATAATGACCATATCTAGTCCTAAAAGATGTTTTGTGAATCTCCTCATCCTTTATTTTTAATTAGTGATACCCCGATTATAAATCAATCTTGTAAAAATATCTAGCATCCTTTAGTTGGTCAAAAAGATCATCATTCTAGGCAACAGATACTTACTCTTCACGGTTACATTATTTAATTCTTTATAATAAATGCACAATCTCATAGATACATCTTTCTTTTTCAGAAAAATTATCAGGGCACACCAAAGGAAGGTGTTAGGCCTAATGAAATTGCAACTTAACATGTCTTCTAATCGATCTTTCATCTCCTTTAACTCCGTAGGCACCACCCTATATGGTTCCTTCAAAATAGGCATGGCCTCGGGAATGAGGTCAATGGTAAACTTTATTTCTCTGTCCGGAGGAAACCATGGATGTCCTTTGGGAAAGACATCCTTAAACTCCGCAGCTACTACAAAATGTCTTATAATGCTCATGGTTATATTAAGATCCTTTACATACTCCCTTTAACATTTTTTTGGCTCTCAAGGCTAATATCAACAAGGGTTTTCTACTTAGCTTCGTTCCTTTAAAGCTTACTTCGACCTCTCCTGGATTATAAAGAAGGATTTCCTTTCTAGCATAGTTAATCCTAGCAAACTGGGTGGGCATCTAGTCCATGCCCAAGATAACATCGAAGTCCGCAATTTTAAAAGAGTAAGATAAAATTTTGTGATTGCTCGTATTTTTATTTTTATGGTTTGGCATATCCTACTACACAAACACGGCACTGACACGACTTCTCGGTACTCAAAGACTTTATTAAAGACCAAAGAGATTAGAATATTTGTTCATCTTAACAATTATGGTAGAACATTCTGATCGTGAGTGGTAAAAGGTTTATTAATATTTTCTGGGGATCAGTTATCTTTTATGAAACTTATATTTTTTGTAAGAAAAATCGCCGAAAAAATTATGCTTTGCTCAAAAGAAGTTGACTATCGTTTGAATGAGATTATATGGGTCGTTCGAGCGAGATGCTAACGGGGTATTCTGCACATTCCTCTGGAATCTCGCTTGATGTCATTCTAATGAGAATCGCTATCGTTCAAACGACATATGGTTTCATTCGAACGACCGGGCGAAATTTAGCTTTATTACAAATTATCTCTCCCGTATGTTTTATGTTTATCCTTTTTATCATCCCTTCTTTTAAAAGTCTGAACGGGATTAGATACTTTAATAACACATTTTGAAGAATAAAAACACCTTTTGAGTTCTCTTTTTGTGATCAAATACCTCATATCATATTCCTCACCACCGAGAATTATTCAAGATCACTTTACCTATCACAAGAAGGATTATTGCTAAAATCACTTTGTGGAGACTTTTATATACTACTGAGATTGTGGAATGAGGTTCCACGATTGAAAAAGTAGACGAACGTGATCGGTGGATACAGAGGGTAGATCGCTACCTGTGGACGGCTGTGGAGCTGAGTCATATTTATTGGCATTTTAAAGACTTTGCATATCTAACTTAGTGTAGCTAATTATTTTGTAAGTGGATTGTATTTAAAACTCTCAATAGTGCTGATATAAAAAGGTTTTGCCCTTCTTAGGAGTTTTTCCTTATCTCGTGTTTATTTGCATGTTTGGCTTGGAAATAAAAATTGAAAATCATCTCCTATGCACGCGAAAATTAATTAAAGATAAAATTGATTGAAAATTGAATTGTGTGTGTGGCATTTAATTATATAAATTAGTTCATTAGATCATATGTACTCTCAAATTGGTATCAGATTCGGTTACATCAAACTATCGTGTGATCCTTTATCGCAAAAAAAAATTATATCATTTTTTAAAAAAACTGTTGATCTTTAAAAATTCTGGATTTAATGGTTAATCTGTATAATCGAATGCCCATTTTTTATGGTTCAAATTATACTTATTGGAAATCTAGGACTAGGTCAACCTTAAAATCTATTGATGAATATATATGGTTGCTTTGTAAAAGAGGGTGGACAACACCTACTGTGACTGTTGACAATGTCGCCATCCCTAAACCTGTCTCTTCTTGGACAAAGGACGACTTTAAGGAGAAATTTTAACTCACGTGGTTTAAGTGTCATCTCGAGAGCCATCACCCCTGATGAGTTCTGCCACATTATGATGTGCACCATGTCTAAAGAAGCTTAGGATACCTTCCAGCTCACTCACGAGGTAACCAATGGTGTTTAAGCTTCTAAGCTACAAAACCTCACCACACAGTTTAAGACTATTACCATGCTAGAGTCCAAGTCTTTTGATGATTTTTATGCACATTTATCGGACATGGTTAATTTTAGTTTTTATTTGGGTGAGAAAAATCCTGAAACGAGAGTTGTTAAGAAAATTTTGGATCCTTCCCAACCCTCTTTATTCCTAAGGTTATCGTGATAAATTCATTAGGGATACTAGATACTCTTAGGTTAGAAGAACTCGTGTGAGACCTTCAAACGTACGAGATAAACATGTTTCCCAAAATAGTTAAACCTAAGGATATAGAGATTTCTTTGAAAACTCGAACTAAGAAAAAGAAGAAAGAAAAAGTTCGTGATTCCGAGTCTGAGTTTGATTTTGAGTTGGACCCTTTGTGCAAAAAAATTCTCAAATTTTTCAAAGAGAAGACTTTTGAGAAAACTAAAAATGAGAATGAGGGCAAGAAGGTTTGTGAGAAATAATAGATAAGATTTTGTGAGTGTGAGGGCAAAGGACACAATGCACGTGAGTGTCCCACTAGGCTTAAAAGAAAGGGCATGAAATTTTCTAATAAGTCTACTCTTAGCGATAGTGACGTCAAGTCGGTGGATTCAGGGAGAGAATCACCACATGAAATTTACATTGTGTTTATGGCTAGTCATGCTAGTACTTCTAGTTTGTCCCACGCCAATGAGGACATATCTAAACGTCAAATCCTCAACGATGTTTCGATTCACTATGGAGAAAGTGAGAGTGAGGATGAGAATATAAGTGAAGGAGAAGGTGGACTCCAAAAATCTTTTAGTGATCTTTACACCGAGACTTTAAAAAATGAAAAAACATAATAAAGATTAGTCTCTTAGGTTGTTATATTTATAGAAGGAGGTGAAAGTCTTAAAAGAGTGTGAGGCGTCGGTAAGTCAACTCAAAAAGTTGACAATGTGAGTAGTTGATTGTTTTCAGTAGGGAGAAGACCAATTTGACCAACATCGTGGCTAGTCTTATGAAAGAACTTCAATCTTTTTTGGATACTCAAGAGAAATTTGAAGTTCGTGTATCCCAACTGGAGAGCGATCTCAAACGTGCCCGAGAGGTCAAGGTCATATTATAGGACACATCTAGGAAGTCTATAAAGATGATCCTCGATCCCACATTAGGTAACATTGAGAGGCAAGGAATAGGTTATGAAGGTGCATCCACTTTCAAAGTCGCACCCGAGTCAGTTCTTGAGTTTATGATGGATCTTTATGGTTCCCATCCTAACCAACCTAGGAGACCTAACCCACCTAGGAGAGCTCGTTCTAGACGTTTTGATCAAGTTGAACCCAAGACCATTTACGTTTATTCCCGTTGCAAATGAAGAGGTCACCTTAGAGAGTTTTGTTTTAAGAAAGGGAGAGTTTCTCACATGCGTGTTCCCTAATATGCTACCACACAAGTGTCACACCTCGCTAAATTCTGGCGACGGCCGCTACCAAAACTAAGTCGGGCATGAGTAAATAAAATACCATTCTTAGCATGAAACTGATATGAGACATATAAAATAAATCCACGAGATAAATAATAATCAATCCCAAAAGATAAACCATCCAACTCAGGGATAAAAAATCCATCTCCATGCTAAAGTCAAAGTAAATCCAATCTCTAATAATATGAAACTGAATAATCTCCAACTGAATCCAGTGAAATAACTGAATAAAACCCATAACAACTTTAGAACCGAATGGCCCAATCAAAACCATAAACTGTGTCTCAAAGTAAATACGAAGGAATGGAAAACTAAACTAAATAAATACCATAAGGTAAAGCAACTCCAACTGTACCTCCAAACAAATCTTCAAATAATTCTATCCAGCTTCTCCAAATACTATTTCCTAAAAAGTTACAATGCAGAGGTCAGAGCCCCGAGCCTGAATACACACTACTCCCCTCAAATAGGATCCTTGAATCCAGACAGTAGCATTATACGCAATAAATATCATAATAGAGTATTTTAATTAAATGAGATAATTAAACGCGATAAATATAAATCACTAACTACTCTCATAAATTCCTATTCCAAAAAGCACACCAATATGATTTTAAATTTCCAAGTCCCACGATGTTAATTTAATTAAATTAACCCAATCAATCATTTCACAATTTTTATCTTAATTGAAGCGGTCCTCCCGCTACGGGTGGTAATCCACCAAAGTTTTACACTTTCCCTTGTCAAATGGACTCTGATCTGTTTAAATTGTCGACCCCGCCCCATGACAAGGTTCCACACACGACACGACATAAATCGCCCGCTGACCCATTTAAACTGTCGGTCCCTGACACGTTATGTCGCCACAAATTTTAATAACCGTTATTATCTTAAGCATTAATTCTCATTTTCTCAATTTCATAATTTATAAATTACCCCACCCTTTTAATCGATGTGAGATCCTCAAAATACCCCTTAGTCCCATACCTAAGGTCCCCAAGTACACATACGTCCTATCATACATATATGATGAATCACCAATATAAAACACGTCCTAGTCTCATGCCTAAGCTAACGAAATGACGATATAACGTAAAAATCTGCCCCACCCCGAAATATAAAATCCCCACGAATTTAGACTAACTAGTCCCATACCTAGCAAGTATAAATTTTAACCAAGGCCTACCCACTAGTCCCATACCTAGTAAGCACCCTAAAACAGGGTTGAGCAAAATACTACACAAAATCCCCTCGTCCCCGTGATGGCAAAAGTGATTAAAACAATTCACACAAAGCACAATTCAATATGCACAACATAGCAATTTAATCAAAAATATCCCAATTTAATTTAAATAAATTAATAACAGGGACGTTGATTTCAACATGATTAATTCCATTCAATAATGTTAAATTATTTAACATACAATAATCTTCAATAAGTCATAACAGTTTTCTTTTATAAACCATCTACTTTTTATAAGTGTGAGCGCGTCCCATTAACCATATAAATAATCCCACAAAAATTCTACATGAGAACCTACATCCAAAATCATAAAAACCCAAAAATCTAACATACGCACCCAAGGGTTTCAAAGATTAAATCATATTTAAATTTTTTATAAAATCAGTCCCAAAATTTAAGTGTCCACTTTATCTAATTAAGTTACTAATTGATTTTATTCAAAAACGCATGATTAAGGCTTTAGGCGACACTTAAAATGAATAATACTAAAGGAAAGGAATAGATTATTCATGCCTGAGATTAAGATGAAGAAATTATGACTACACGGTTGTATTCCTCTCGAAAAATTAGCAAAGAAACGTTCTTGAACAATCTTGAGAAAACCCGATTTAAAGCTTCAAAACTTGGATTGAAAATAGCTCTCCAATGGAGTTAAGGTTTTGAGGGAGAAGGAAGATGTAAAAGAGGATATTGATGCTCTTAGGGTTTAGAAGAAAGTGTTTTTAAAATTCCTAAACCCATCACTTTGTTTATATACCAAAAAGAATTCGAGTCCTAATCAAATACAAACACTCGAAAAAAAAATTGCCCGAATGGATTGAAATTTTAATATGTTGTAACGAACAGCGAGACAGAGCTGCTGTGAAAAATTCAGCTCAATCGAATTTTAAAAAATATTATTTTTATCCTCCTTAACTCGAATCATCCCCCGATTTTTATACAGAAAGTTATAATTTCCAAATTTTAATCCCGATTTAAATTCCACTTAAAACCATATTTTTATATATGTAAACCAACATATTTAATTACTAAGAATATTAAATCCAGAATTTTGTTTTTTCTCGAATTTTTGAATTAATTAATTTAATTAACTATTAAAAACACGGGGTGTTACATACTTCCCCACCACTAGCAAAGAAATTACGTCCTCGAAATTAGACGAAGCATAAACATCAAACGTAAATTGCGAAATATAAAACAAGGCTCACATACGCTTACTTGTTGAATGCCATAAATGGGCGTCCATACACCCAATACTACGCGCACCTACCCCACAAACAACAAAATAATATATATCGCTATACATATACATAACTATGAAAGTAACGGCGTACCACGCGCTCTCGCAAATCACCATTCGATTATATTTTCGATAATCTTCGCAACACATAAATCCTCAAATAAAATCACATCACTGCATCAATATAAAACATACCCAAAATTTATACTAATGATCTTCCAAGTAATTAACGTCTCCAAAATCAACTCTAAGGATCCTCACATCAAGCTTACTAATTCTAAACTCAATGGCTACAACGGTCTTAAAATAAAATTATATATCTCCAAGAAACACATCTAACACGTATGATAGACCCTCTACTTTAAGGAGTACGAATCAATAAAGGGAATCAAATATCGATAACGCGGAAGATAAATGGACTCACAACCTACGAGAACTAAAACCAAGCTCTGATACAATCTGTCACACCCCGCTAAATTTTGGCGTCGGCCGCCACCAAAACTAAGTCGAGCGTGAGTAAATAAAATATAATTCTTAGCATGAGATAGGTATGAGACATATAAAATTAATCCATAAGATAAAAGATAATCAATACCAAAAGATAAACCATTCAACTCAGTGATAAAAGATCCATCTCCATTCTAAACTCAAAGTAAATCCAATCTTTAATAATATGAAACTGAATAATCTCCAACTGAATCCAGTGAAATAACTGAATAAAACCCATAACAAATTTGGAACCGAATGGCCAAATCAAAACTATAAACTGTGTCTCAAAGTAAATACGAAGGAATGGAAAACTAAACTAAATCGATACACATAAGGTAAAGCAACTCCAACTGCACCTCTAAGAAAATCTTCAAATAATTCTATGTAACTTCTCCAAATACTATTTCCTGAAAAGTTAGTCAACACACGAGGTCAGAGCCCCGAGCATGAATACACACTACTCCCCTCAAATAGGATCCTTGAATCTAGACAATAGCATTATACGCAATAAATATCACAATAGAGTATTTTAATTAAATGAGATAATTAAAAGCAATAAATATAAATCACTAACTACCCTCAGAAATTCCCATTCCAAAAAGCTCACCAATATGATTTTAAATTCCTAAGTCCCACGGTGTTAATTTAATTAAATTAACCTAATTAATCATTCCTCAATTGTTATCTTAATTGTAGCGATCCTCCCTCTACGGGTGGTAATCCACTAAAGTTTTACACTTTCCCTTGTCAAATGGACTCTGATCCGTTTAAATTGTCGACCCCGCCCCATGACAAGATTCCACACATGACACAACATAAATTGCCAACTGACCCGTTCCCTGACACATTATGTTGCTAGTTATTTTAATACCCGTTATTATCTTAGGCATTAATTCTCATTTTCTCAATTTCACAATTTATAAATTACCCACCCTTTAATCGATGTGAGATCCTCAAAATACCCCTTAGTCCCATACTTAAGGGTCCCCAAGTACACATACGTCCTATCATACATATAGGATGAATCACCAATATAAAACACGCCCTAGTCTCATGCCTAGGCTAACGAAATGACGATATAACGTAAAAATCTGCCCCACCCCGAAATATAAAATCCCCTTGAATTTACACTAACTAGTCTCATATCTAGCAAGTATAAATTTTAACCAAGGCCTACCCATTAGTCACATACCTAGTAAGCACCCTAAAATAGGGTTGAGCAAAATACTACCCAAAATCCCCTCATCCCCATCGTGGGAAAAGTGACTATAACAATTCACACAAAGCACAATTCAATATGCACAACATAGCAATTTAATCAAAAAGGTCCCAATTTAATTTAAATCAATTAATAACACGGACGTTGATTTCAACATTATTAATTCCATTCAATAATGTTAAATTAATTAACATACAATAATCTTCAATAAGACTTAACCGTTTGCTTTTATAAATCATCTACTTTTTATGAGTGTGAGCACGTCTCCATAACCATAAAAATAATCTCATAAAAATTCTACATGAGAACCTACACCCAAAATCATAAGAACTTAAAAATCTAACCTACGCACCCAAGGGTTTCAAAGATTAAATCATATTTAAGTTTTCATAAAAACAGTTCCAAAATTTAAGTGTCCACTTTCTCTAATTAAGTTATTAATTGATTTTAATCAAAAACACATGATTAAGGCTTTAGGCGACACTTAAAACGCATAATACTAAAGAAAAGGAATAGAGTATTCATGCCATAGATTAAGATGAATAAATTCTGACTACACGGTTGTATTCCTATCAAAAAATTAGCAAAGAAACGTTCACGAACAATCTTGAGAAAACCTAGTTTAAAGCTTCAAAACTTGGATTTAAAATAGCTCTCCAATGGAGTTACGGTTTTGAGGGAGGAGGAAGATGTAAAAGAGGAGATTGTTGCTCTTAGGATCTAGAAGTTTTTAAAAGTCCTAAATCCGTCACTTTGTTTATATACCAAAAAGAATTTGAGTCCTAATCAAATACAAACACTAGAAAAAATTTAAGTCTGGATGGCTTAAAATTTTAGTATATGTTGTAGCGAACGGTGAGACGGAGCTGCTATGAAAAATTCAGCTCGATCGGACGATCGAATTTTAAAAAATATTATTTTTATCCTCCTTAACTCGGATCATCTCTCGATTTTTATACAAAAAGTTATAATTTCAAATTTTAATCCCGATTTAAATTCCACTTAAAACCTTATTTTTATATATAAAAACCAACATATTTAATTACTAAGAATAATTAAATGCAGAATTTTATTTTTTCTCGAATTTCCCAATTAATTAATTTAATTAACTATTAAAAACACGAGGTGTTACAACAAGCTCCCACACATATTCTTGCACGCACACCCACACGTGATACTCCACATGATCCCGCACATAACCATATAGATTTTGAGAGTTTTTGAGAGCATGTAGAGTATTTAGTCAAGACTTCACAATGTTTGATGGAGGAATTTCATAGTATGGCTTCTCCTTTTGAGAACTCCTCGAGGCCTAACGATTGAGGTTGAGACTTGTTTCTAGAATAAGGTTCTTATCATGTCCATATCTTATATCCCTATTAATAAATTTGTATTACCATTGAATTTATATGTTTCATTTTGATATTCATTCGAAAAATCCAAAAAGAGTCCTGTTTTCTGAAAAAAATTTGAAAAATACAAAAAGATTTTCAAATTTTAAGAAAAGGGTGAAAAAAACAAAAAGATTTTATTTTGAAGAAATTTTTTGAAAAGGGTAACAAAGAATTTTGTATTTTTTTGTCACCATATATGGATGAACATTTAAAATGTTTGGATCACCCATTCATTCCATATTTCCATGTGACTTTTTCATAGTATTTTGAGACATGACGTCATTTCTATAGTGTGCTTAATAATGTGTGGAGTCATTACGTTGCTATTTGATGACAGTTTTCTACATGTTTGACTCCTAGACTCCTTTAATACACATGTGCATAAACTTGGTTGAACAATGCACTTACTTTTCACTTGTCAAATACGACGATCTCATCTCAATTTTTCTTTATAGCGAATCAATTGTAAAAACAAGATAAAAAGATGTGCATGTTAGAACCATTGCCCAGATTACCTCTATTTTCAAAAATATTATTAAATGTTAAGCAATGGAAATGGGCTACGAAATATAAAAATATTCTTTGCGTTAAAAGCCACCATTTGCCTAAAAAAGCCTAAAAATATTATAGCCACATAAAAACAGAAGTGCTTGGCCAATTTTTGATACATTGATGCTTCGCTACATATGAGCATTAAATTCTTCAAAAATAATTGAGAGTTTATTCTTAGTTATGTGATCTTTTGAGGGAGTTATAGTTGAAGATCAATAGGTTTGCACAAACTAAAAATTTCTCGAAAAACATTACATATCTTGGCATCATTGGTGTGAGAATCATTTATGTTTTTGACATGTTGATTAAGTAGAGTCAATTTCACTTAAGTTAACCAATATTACACCTAAGGTAGACTTTGAGCTCTTTCGTTAGAAGTGTCTCAAACCTTCGTGCACACATGTTATGTTTGTTTATGTTGATTTAACTATGGAAAATATTCGTACCCCAACGTTCTGCATTCATAATTTGAATATTTTAGTGTCATTTCATGGTGTGCTGTATTTGTTCATTTTATACTTTATCTTTAAAATATAAATGAAAATTTTCAAAAATAGTTGGTTGATACATTGCCTTTTGATATTATCATCACCTAAGCTTCCTTGATTATACTTGTGTTGATTTCTTACTTCTTAGTGTGATGCTTTTATTTCATGCTTAGTTTAAACTCATTTGTCTATTATGGACAAAAAGGAGGAGAACAAATTGAGGGGGGGAAAGGAGGAGAACAAATTGAGGGGGAGTTTTTAATTGTGTTTAAATCTCTATGCATCACAGTATCCTTGTTTATCTCAAGTTTGTAGGAAGTTCCACTTGGATGATGATCATTTGGACCCACACAGGATAAAGGCAAAGTTGTCCAAAGGAAAGATTCGATTCATTGAAGACTTGCACAATTTCTATGTTCCACTTTTTTTAATTTTAGGAGGGTAGTTATTGTGTTAGGATTCAATTTGGCTTAAGTTTATATTTTTTATCGAAATAGCCAAATAGGGATATTTGTAAAAGCAAGTTTTATGATTTCTCGTATTTATATTTGTATGGTTTAGCATATCCCGTTTTACAAACACGGCACTGACATAACTTCTTGGTAATCGAAGACTTCGTTGAAGACTAAAGAGATTGGAAGATTTGTACATCTCAACAATCATCTTAGAATATTGTTATCATGAGTAGTAAAAGGTTTCTTTATATTTTTTAGGGAGTTATCTTTTATGAGGCTATTTATAAAAAAAGAAACTTATATTTTTTGTAAGAAAAATTGTCGAAAAAATGAATCTTTGCTCGAACAAAGTTGATTGTCGTTCGAACGAGATTATATGGGTCATTTAAAGTTGTTCGAATGATATTGTAATGAGGAATTTTTGCACATTCCTCTAGAATCTCATTCGAAGTCCTCGTTTGATATCTTTCTAACGACAACAAGTCTCGTTCAAATGACACTTGGTTTCGTTCGAATGACCGGGAAAATTTTATTTTTTTTAAGATTATCTTTCCCATATCTTTTGTGTTTATACCTTTTATCATCCCTTCTTCTGAATCAGATACTTTAAGAACTCCTTTTGAAGATAAAAAAACATCTTTCGAGTTCTCTTTTTGTGATCAAATACCTCATATCATATTCCTCATCCCCGGGAATTATTCAAGATTACTTTACCAATCACAAGAACAATTCTTGTTGAAATCACTTTGTAGAGACTTTTCTCTACTGCTGAGATTGTGGAACGAGGTTTCATGGTTAAAGAAGAAGATGAGGCAGATCGGTGGATACCGAGGGTAGATTGCTACCTGTGGATGGCTCTGGAGCTGAGTCATGTCTATTGGCATTTTGAAGACTCTCCGCATCTAACTTACTGTAGCTAACTCTTTTGTTAGTCGATTGTATTTAAAACTCTCAATAGTGCTAATATAAAAAGGTTTTTCCCTTCTTAGTGATTTTTCCTCATCTCGTGTTTATTTTTTTATTTGGCTTGGAATTAAAAATTTGAAAATCATCTCCTATGCACGCCCAAATTAATTGAAGATAAAAATTGATTGAAAATTGAATTGTGCGTGTGGAATTTAAATATATAAATTGGTCCATTAGATCACGTGAACTCTTACAAAGGAAATAATTTAATCTCAAGACATTGATCTTCTATCTCCGTGGCACATCCCCTAACAATGATAGCGACCTCTACCATTACTCATATTGTGGTATTTATCACCTATAAAGGTTTTAAGGTTTGGGGCTTCGTCTTTAACTTACGTGCAAAAGTGATGGATATAAAGGATTATGTGGAACCAGAAACAAAAGTGTACAAGGATTTTTATCGTCAATAGTAATAGTACTGGCTATATCATTCTTGTCCTCCTCGGCATCATTGGCATTTATTGTGAAGACCCTAGCCTGATTTCATGGCTTATTTGCATCCTCATTTAGCACCTTGAATTTCGTACCCATGTGGACTCGCTTGCCACAATTGTAACAGCTCATTCCCAAGGGATAGTTCTTAGCGAAATTCCCCTTCATTTCGCAATTATAGTAGGTGATGGTTGCGGTGTATATTTTCTCAAACTACTTATTCTTTATGGTACCATTTTTATTTTGCAACGTTTGTGACTAATATCATGGTATATATTCTTTCTTGGTCATTCCTTCATCCCTTCCCCTCCTCTTTTAGGCCATAGCCTTCATTCCTTCTTCAAGATCTTATTCTATGATCTAGGCCACTTCCACCAATTCAAAGTATGTCCATAGCTTTAAACCTACAGTTTGACTATGGAGTCTAGGCTTTAGGCCACTTTCAAACTTCTTAGCCTTCGTTTTCTCAATATCAATCAAATGAGGGGTGAAACATCATATATCCTCAAACTTGGCCTCGTATTTGTCCATACACAATGATCCTTGAGTTAGCTCCAAAAATTATCCCTTTTTCTTGTACCTAGCCATGACTCAAAAATATTTCTCAAAAAAATTCCTTAAACCTTCTCCACCCAATGGCTACAGCTTCTTCTCCAAGTTAAGTCCTCCTAACCATCTTCCACTGGTGACACGCCTTTGCCTCAAACATGAACGTGACAAAGTCCACTTTTTGATCCTTAGTTCATTTCAACACTTCAAAATTCTTCTTAGTCTTTCTTATCCTGGCCTCGGCCTCCAAGGGATCAGGCTCCCCCTTGAAGGGTTACAACCCTAATTTCTCGACGTGCTCAATGGTACAACCAACTGAACTTTCTTCGATCATTCTTTTGGACATTGCCCTTAATTGAGCATCAACAAATCCAACCACCATCTGTATAACTTGCTCTCTATTAGATCCTCCATTGGGGACTGCGGGTGCATCGACAACAGCATTGTTTATCGCAATTATTCCAATTCCTCGATAATTTCCCCCTATCATGGCTTCCTAAAACACACATATAAGTCTAGTATCCTATCTTGATATTCTTATGTGGAATTATACCTATAGTCTCTGAAAATGAGCGCTCTAATACCATTTACAATACATGTGGCCTTTCACAATCAGGACGAGGGGTTGATTTTCTTAAACTAGCGCGATGATAGTTTAAACAATCTTAAATAGGGAAATCTTACTAGGTTGCGACCTCTAAGTATTTGTAGGACTTATGGCCATAATTATTATCACTTTTCATACATCACAAATAACCAGTCATAAAGTAATATGCTAAATCTCAAAAGAAACAACCACAATCCTCAATACAAGGATTAGAAAGTCACTAGGTCTAATATAACACATTTTATAATAAAAGTGTCTTAATAAACTGCATTTTCTACCATTAAATGTGGAACTAAACAAATTTATTCTAACACTAAATACACTTCTTTTTGCGGCCTCTTATCCTAAGGAAGTCATGGAATAAATGAATGAGATCAAATAGCCCAGTAAGTGTCACACCCTAAACCCAATATCCATACTAATCATTTGTTATTGGAATAATTGGATCATAATCTTGAGCCCATTGGAAAATATACTTCATTTATCAATATTTTTTTGCACACCGTGCATAATGAACATAATATTATTATTATACCATAATGAAATCAATATCAGAGTCATAATTAATCAGGCATACAATACTATGATTAACTATGATAAAATTTCATAATCATCAACTCAATCCATACTAACGTAATATATACGCTGTGTGAGTATATTAAAATCTTCAGTGTGACAACGCTAAAATCCCCATATTTAAACCCCATCTCTCTCCAACGGTGCAACTCTCAAAGTTACCGGTTATAGGGTATCCTAGCTGGCAGCATATAAACCTGAAATTGTTAAAATATAAACCGTAAGCATTAAGCTTGGTGAGGTACTCCTTCCCTGCAATGTAATGACAATTCTATATCGAATATGTGGATATAAAATCCGAACAATCCCGCCCATTGGCAATAATAAATCCTGGATCATAAGATCCAAATAATTCTTCCCATTGGAAATAACAAATCCTGGATCATAAGACCCAAAGAATTTTGCCCATTGGCAATAACAAATCCTGGATCATAAGACCCAACAAATCCTTGTCATAAGACAAATCAAATCATTGGATCTTTGTCCAATTCCAATTCTGGATCATAAGATCGAAACAAATCTTGGATATTTGAATATCCAAACAAATCCTGAATACCGAAGTATTCAAACAAATCCTTCTCTTAGAGCTATATTAATACATATGTATATATGAAACAATCATAAGTACACTCACCTTGACAGTTTAACTGGATTTTCCCTTGCCTTTATTCGGTATTTGTTCAATCAGATCTTCTTCCCTTCCTATCATTCTTACAATATTAGTATCATCATAAGAATATCAAGAATCCAAAGAATAATTTAAACATAATTCAATCCATAAGCATCCCACGATTCCATTCAAATCATTTATCACAAGTGAAGTTCCATCAAAATCCATGTTAATATATTTAACATATCCAAATCATAGGCTAAATATAAATTCATTTATTCTTGGTAATTCAATCATTGTCTTATTAGTATTCCAATACAAAAGACGGTACATCATTTCAAGTCTCCTAGAGTGAGATATGCCCATTTCTTTACCACATAGCAAATCTTTCCTATAGGCTCTTTTATCATTCATTCAACTTCCAAGAATTTCCATAATCTACATCATATATTTATATGATATTTCACCCAACATCAGTAAACATATTGAACAATACAAGATTAAAATTCATAATTTCCAGAGTTCATTTGCTATGTCAAGCAAAACATCGAACACATGGCGAGCATACTTTCACCCTTAGGGAAGATTTCATACCCGAACTTCAAAGGTATTTTCACATGATTTTCGGATATGTCATACATATATAAGTCCAGGTTAATCTCCAATTGGAATCAATCAATTCCAGTAAGTATACAAAAATATATGTACGTTTTAATAAACAAGGTTTCTAAACAAAACAATTCCAAAGGTTTACACATTCAAGTTTGCTTAAACTTGCATCTATCCATAAGTACACATCAAGACATGGAAATTCAGTCAAAAATGATTATTTAAATCATTTAAATAAGTAATACAAAAAAATAAACAAGATTTATGGATGGAAATACCTTAGGGGCTTTTACATAATTTTTGTATGAGTTTTTCTTCAATTTCTCCTTACACTTTCTTCCTAAACTTCAAAACTCTATTTACTTAGGTTAAAACTCTTCCATGGATGAAATATGCTGAAGGAAGAGATAAATTCAAGGGTTTTAAGTCTTCATAAGGCCACCCCCTCTTGGTCCAATCAAAATATAACATGTGGCATTATATAAAACAAAATATCATTTAAGGCTGAATGACTACTTTACCCCCTGTTCGTAAAAAGACAATATCTTCCCATTTGGATGTCCGTTCGATGAACCGTTTGTTTTGTTATAAACCTAACTCATATATATACAAATATCTAGTTTACACCTCAGGTTCATTGTTATGTCATAAATGTCAAAACTAGCCTCCAACAGGAACATTCCTACCGAAAACTTTAAAATTTTACATTTGTAACTAATTCGATATTTCAAGATTTATGAAGGTGGGATTAAACTAAACATAATTACTTAACATTATATATATACTAATAACATATTATTCATATCACATAAGCTAATCATGATTTAAACATGATTTATCATAATTATAGTTGGGTTGTCACAGTAAGGGTTAAATTAAATGTCCTCAGCCAAACCTGTAAATGTTAGTAATCACAAATATATTAATAGAGTTATGAAGTAAGATATAAATAGGATAATAAATTACAAGATATAAATGTAATAAATAGATAAGTTCTTTTTCTCAAACTCGGGTTCTAGTCTTAAAGAGTGATAAAAGAATATCGATTGAGGGCTCAAATCTACCCAGATAGAAAAATTTGGCATCTCATTGCTCAATCTTAATAAGTCCACCAGTCTTTAGCTTCCCCCAAGGCTCAATATCCCTTGGTTATCCAAAATCTATTTGTTTTATGCGTCCTTTAATTAGACCTGGGATAGAGTTCACAACTCCATGGCCTTATTCTGAGTTTCTATTGACCCAGGCATGCCACATGTCATG
The DNA here is from genome assembly GCA_949130495.1 of Sambucus nigra. Taxonomy (NCBI): domain Eukaryota; kingdom Viridiplantae; phylum Streptophyta; class Magnoliopsida; order Dipsacales; family Adoxaceae; genus Sambucus; species Sambucus nigra. The sequence continues at coordinate 642,130,923 of OX422210.1, forward strand.
GCTTCCTATCCTACCCACTTCTAGGATAAGTGATATACGGTCTGATATTAGCTTCACGTCCTTGGTCGAGCTCTGCCAATGTGAAATCCCCATAACTAGCCTAAGCTCAATATCCCTCGGTACAGCCGTTTGGCCTCAATCACAATACAGGAGGCCACTCTAAACATAATGCCTCGGCTTAGAGCCTTAATGATATGGCCTCAATATGAGAATCTACCTAAACATGTATACAAAGTAAGGCACGATACTATATTTCCCTTTGTCCATGAACTCAAACAAGGAATTAGAATTCCTAATCTTTAAACAGCAATGGTTATTTTACTAAAATGATAGTTTTATCCCCAAAACAATCCAAAATCTAGATTCACGAAAACAAAATAGAAAACCCTAAAATTTCTTATAAGGAAGCAGAAATGTCTCTAATATCAGTTTAACCTCTAGCTACCCAAATCCCATACTTTTTAAGTAAAAATGCTTTATAACAATAACATACAATGAACAGTAAATTCTATGGCCATTGTCCAAAAGATCTAATTTATATAAGAGGGCTCATCTTAGTTAACAAAATATAGAGACTATGGTTTATAAAATAGGAAAAAAGGTGAAAAAGGAGTCTCGTACTAAAGGACTTAGTCTGGCAATGAACAGTGACACTCTGCCCCCCTTTAATAGCGTTGCTCCGCCTCCTGAACAGTGACAGTCCTCAACTTTCTTTTCACAGCACCTCCACTTACCCTTAAATATTCACTTTCTCTCTCTAGAGTGTTAGGAATTATTTTCTTAAATATTATAACAATTTTGGGAATGGATCCCAGGAGTTTAATTTATAGGAAGTGAGGGGAACCTAGGATTTCCAATTATGTCACCACTTTTTCCAAAGATCCCCTTCAAAAAGGCTTTTAGAAGATCCAAAAACTGGTCCTCAACGAATAACCTGATTGTCCCATGTCATTAATCCACATATTGGGTTCCTTTAGACTTTCAGGTTATAAACTCCACGGCCTCGTACCATAAGTCGCAGCCTTATGATTATAGTTGTGGCCTTGGTAACTATTCGTGGCCTAGGTTATGGCCATGGCCTTACTAACACTCCACATCCTACTAAGATTTACGTCATTACATTGTGTCCTCAATCTACTAAATGAATGGTGTATCCGACCCAAGGCACTATTGACCAAGTCCTTGTTATAGGCAGCGGCCTTGTAGTATTGGTTGTGGCCTTAGTAGTATTATTTGTGGCCTCAGAAATATGTCACGGTCTCTTATGGTTTGGGTCGTTATAGCATTCTCCAGTTGTTGGTCCTCTCTTTGGAGGATAAGGTGGGAAGTACTTGATATTAGGCTGTGCGTTATTTGAATATAAGTCAATCTCTTATGTTTGTAATACTTTACCATAGTACATTTGTCATTCATTCCGGCTCGAGGTTTTTTCTCGTTAGTGGGTTTTTCCTCATACATCCTATCACAGGTGAATTATTTTATCTTTCCTCATATTATAATCATTTGTCTTAATTTAAAGATAAAATTAATTAGATTATTATATTGATAAAACATTTGTGTCACAAACTTTTAGGCTGTTTTTAACCCGTTGATTAATTTTTTATCCCTCATTCGATAATTTAATTTTAATTGGATGGCTACCGTCGAGAGCTCTCACTCTAAAAAATTAACTCTCAAACCCTAATGGTATAACAGTTTTGGCAGAATATTAGTCATATGTGTGGCCCATGAGGGTGTCTTTGTCAAAACATGCAATAAAGTCAAATTTCATAATTTTTAGAAAAACTTCAAGATTGAATAAAAATATTAATCACAAAATTTTGAAAATGTTAGTAAAATGTTGTTAAATTGATCAAACAATTTTATCATATTTTTTATTCATTTCATCAATAAAATCTAAATTGGAAATTAAATTAACAATTTTACAGAAAATTACATTAAAAAATCTTGAAAACTGCTTTAGTCAATTAAAATTTAATCTAAAAATTTATAAGTTAAAAAAAATATAAAAAAAATTTGGTTAGCATGAAAGTAACTTTCCAACCCTGTGTGTTGCATTTGGTTAGCAGAAAAGTTATGGGACCCCGTCCTTAAATTTTCATGTAGAAAAAAAATCATAAAGTACATCCTACTAAAAGCTCAAGATTTAGTGGAAAAGCTCGAGATTTGGTGGGAAAGTCGGTGGATACTTGGTATATGACCACGTAAATTTATTTAGTTATCACTGTTATTATTATTATTTTTATTATTACTAATAATTATAATAAAATATATACCCATAAGTATTCATAATAATACGTTATTTATTTATATTTTATAAGTTAAATGTTGTCCCTAATTCTTATAACATACTGAGTAACGTTTAATTTATGTGAATAAATAAGTAAATTATGCTTATTTGGTAATTCAAAAAAAGTATTCCTTCGTTTATTGTAAAATTAACTATATATGGATGCATGTGTATAACTTTTTTTTGTAATTATCCTATACGTATGGATTAAGGTTTGGGGTTAATGTTTATAGTTTTAAAAGGTTTCGGGTATATTCTTCATATAATAAATCTTGGGGTGGCGAAGGGTTAGTGGGATTAATATTAACCCATTTAAAATTTATAAAAAAGAAAATTATCTAATTTGTCTTGGGCTTGGGCTTTATGACAATTTAAAATCCAATATCTATTAGGATGAAACTTTTTAATACTATAAAATGAGATAATGTCTTAACCATTTTGAGATCAATTTTAATTGTATTAGGTTTATTTTGTGATGTAATGGCTTACCCAGTTGGGAGTCCAATAATAGTATTTATACTAAAAATATAAGAATTCTAGATTGTTCTTAAGACTACAAAACGAAGAGTACATAACTAAGGTCCCAAACACAGAAGGCCCCATACAAAGGTAAATATACTAAAATAACATGAAATCCAACACTCCCCCTCAAGCTGGATCGAAAATATCAATCAAGCCCAACTTAATTATGGAAGAAATTAGACGAAGGGACAAAATTTATCTTCTGATCCAAAGAAGGGACAAAAATTAGACGAATGATGCCAGACCTCACCTTTTTTCGAGATAAAATGAATATCAACCTCCACATGCTTATATCCTCTCATGAAGCACTGAGTCATATGCAAGCATAATGGCGACTTATTGTCTCAAAATAACTTCGATGGTTCTTTTTTTCATAAATCCAAACTCCCCCAAAATCGATTGAACACATAAAAGCTCACATGTCCCCTGAGCCATCGCATGATACTCGACCTCTCAAGAATGTGAAACTGTCGCCTATTTTTTTCTTTTCCATCAGATGAGGTGAGAACCATAGAATGTACAAAAATCCAAAATGCAATGTCTATCGGTCTTTGACCCTGCATAGTTTGCATCGGTAAAATATGAGAGACATGCCAGACTCCCTGAGGCATAAAACAAGCCAAGTCCTAGACATGAATTATGATATCTCAAAATGTGGTTGACAGCAAGTGTACAGTGAGTGGAGCATGAATAAACTGGCTAACCATACTCACAATTAATGCCAAATATGGTCTAGTGTTGGTCAAGTAAATTGAGAAAGAAAATAAGAGTGAAAATATGAGGAAAATACTTGAGAACATTATAAATCAAAGGAGGAAGGAGGCTATAGAAAATTTAATAAGAAGATGGAACATAAGTTAAAATAAGGATAATGAAACTTCCATAAGTTCATAGGCTTGAGAAGAAGAAGAAGAAGAAGAAGAAGAAGAAGAAGAAGAAGAAGAAGAAGAAGAAATGAGATTTCCAATATAGTTTCAAGAAGGATGCCATCATCATCATTTATATACTTTAAGGCAAGTAATTATGCTACTCCTTTTAACTATTATATGTGTTAAGTATTTCCTAAACCTTATATGAATTAGGATTAAAAAGGATTAGGAACCAAATTAGGGAGAAAATAATGTAATTATACGTATTCATACGGTTGAATGAATTGATGAAGTGGAAATATAAATTTGGGAATTGGAATAAAATTATAATGTTGAGACTTGTAATTTTAATATAATTAGTCATGTCCGTGCCCTTGAATAAAATTGGTAATGCTGATACTGGTGGTTTAGAAATTGGGATTTCTAATTTGAAATCATGATAATGTTTAGAGTTTATTGAGTAGTCTTGAACCCGAATTTGATATGAGAATGAGAAGAGATTTTCGTTAGTTATGGTATAATTAGAACTTCGTGTTATTGGGAATAATTGATTATATTAGATAATATTAGAAATAGAAAACACAATTGGAATTATGTAAATGTAGAGATATTGTATGTTGGGGATATGAACCTAGGATAATTAAACTGATGAAATAAAAAGCAGGTACCATTGTATTAATGATTGTATGATAATTATCCTTGGGAGTCATGATAGTTTGGATTTTGTATTAGTTCATTTGGAGTTATAACATAAGATATATGTATATGGAAGGTTGGAATAAATGATATGGTGCATTTAGGACAATTGTAGTAACCAAAAGAATTGAATTGAGATTTTACAGTAGCATTCATTATCTATAATGATCAAGAGATGTTAATGGGATTTTGATATTATAGTATATGAGTATTTTAAAAGCGAATTAGAAAACTTGGGAATGCAAAAAATTGGTTAAGTTAAATTTCATGTGGGTTAAGTATATCGGGCTAAGTAATCCTAAAGTCAAATATATGTATATAGGAAATATAAACTAAGTGATGGTTTTAAGTAATGAGAAGTTAAGACATAATTATTGTGGAGTCTTAGCAACCGTTCGACCTAGACAAAAATGTATTGGGGCTTCCTTGTTTGGATTTCATTTATGAGATGTCTTACGTATGGTGTCTAGGGAGGATTGGGAGCTGATTGTTTAGGATATATTTCTGGTATAATGTTATGGTAAGCTAATAAGGTAAAATGAATTGGGAATGTATAATAATAACTAATACTACATTAATGCACGTTTGTGTGACAAGGAGGAAAATTATGTTCATTTATGCATAAATGAGCCATGATTAACTATTTTGTCAAGTTGCATCTCCATTACGAGTTATGGTTATTTATATTGTTTATTATGTTATGGAGGCAGGGAGAGGGGTGTGACGGCTATGGAGTGATGGCACATGGGTGTGTCGATTTATTTTGTTCATGCCATCTAGAAAACGTAGGACTTGAATTTATATTGTTTATTATTTTAAGTAAGCGGGTAGAGGGGTGTACCGATTATGGAGTGAGGGCAGAGGGGGTGTGGGTTTATTTTTTCCGTGCCAGCTAAAAAATGACGGACTTGAATTTATATTATTTATTATTTTATAGACGCGGGCAGAGGGGTGTACCGGTTATGGAATGAGGGAAGAGGACTGTGACAATTTATTTGTCCGCGCCAGCTAAAAAATGGAGAACCTACGTTATAGTGACTAGTACAACCCCATAATAAATGGGGACTAGTCACGGGTTTATATATTGTTATACAATTCTTTGGGTAAATCCTGATTATGATAGTATTGTCATTGCATACACTATTAGTCTCTTCATTAATTGGATCTAGTGGGTTATTATATACGTTCATTGAAAACACATTTTCTAAAGATCATAATACCTTTGAGGGTGGGGTAGGTTATATAATTATTTGGGTGAATTCAGGTTGTGATATTATGGATATTGTTTATACTAGTTGCTCTTCATTAATGGGATCTAGTGGGTTATTATATACGTTCATTGAAAACGCACTTTTTAAAGGAAAATACACTGGTAAAGGTAAGGTATAACAGTTAAATTAATAACTGTGGATTCTTTATTTATACGCATGCTTGGGTAAATTGTGGACTCATTATTTATATAGATGATGGTGATCACTTGTTTATGATTGGTTGTCTTTTACTCGTAGAAATCCTATTTTGGTTATTATTATATACTTATGTCTAATTAAAAGACTCTATTGTGGTATTCAATGCATCTGGTAGTTATGATTAGGTTCTTGTGCCCTAATTGGGATCACGTAGCTGGTACACTTATTGTGCTTTAACCCGTTCTTCATTGATTAACATTTCAGGTTTGAGTTAGAGTTGGATTGCACATGTGGGGTAATATTGGACTTGACACACATGAGAAGTATTTTAGGAGCATTGGTACATATAGAATATTTGGTATATCTTATTTGTAATTTTTTACTTTTTCCTTCCAGTTGTTATATATGAGTCACAGTTTTATAGTTTAGTCACCTTAAATTTTGAAGATAGTAAATCTAATGCATTTGGAGTATTTCAATAAATGGAAAATTTTATTCCTGGTTATTTATATTGTTGTTTATCATCTATTATTCTTGTTAAGAAAAGTTTTAAATTGTCTTATAATTTCGTAACATGCATAGAATGATATTTTAATTTGTTTCACTTTCGAGTATTTATTAATTAAGCATGGTCGCCTTAATTAATATTATTCAGGGTATTACAGATGGTATTAAAGCATGGTCCTAGATCTCGAGGGTTATAGGATCATCTAATTTTCCACGTGACAATCTTTGAACTATTTTCGGAATTGTACTCTTATAGGTTTTGCACTATCGTACGGGAATCGTAGGAGACGATAATTTATGGTGTCTCAAAAGTTAGAGCCATGATAGGACTAAAGAATATTGTTTGGGTAGATAAGTTGCATTTATGCTTTTGTCATTGAAAATTAGAATATGTTTAGAAGTTAAGGAGTTACCCAATTATGACATATATTAGGGATTGAAGATAACAGTTTTTCAAGTCGATGATAAAGCGAGATTTAATATAGGTTGGATTTTGAGCTACCTAGTAGATATGGATTTCAAAATACGATATACGATTACTTATAGATTTTTTAACACATCATATGTAGGTTGGTACTTTGATGATTAGGTATATTGATTTGAGAAAGTTTTGGTTATTATATGAAGAATGGGTTATATGGTAACATTACAAGAAGAACAAATGATATTATTTGAAACTTTATATTAAATGTTAACATGGGATTATATATGACCTTCAGGAATGAAGAAATATTTTGACACGTAATGATAAATGCGTAAAGATATCATTACATGTGTGGTATAATTTGTAAATTCATTATAGGTAAGAAATTTAAGCATGGATGTGCGAGATGTTGAGTTAATGAGTATTAGAACAGATGATAAATAGAAATATTCTAAATTGTTGACAAGGATGGGTTTTGTGATACAAGGGTGGTATTTATTATTAAATGAAGATAGTGTAGGTATGTCAATTGTAATATAAAGCGAGTATTTGTAAAAGTTGTCATAAAATATGATAAAAAAACTAAATTTTCATATTCATATATTTCATATTAATAAAATAGCTTGAAATTGAAATGATCGCGAAACCTGCTAAAAGTTTGACAATCAACGAGTATGATTTACATTTGTGAAAATGGTGGATTAAACAAGTAATTATACAAGTGGTGTAGGACATAGTATTGATTTAATGAATCATGATTGGTATATGAAAGTCTCAGTGTAGGTATTCTTATGAGTTGGTATTAACCCAAGTAATGATTGTGATGCTAAGTGTGTATCGTCCCTTAACTATATTTCATATTAATGAAATGAATATGTTAGTCGAATTTTATTAGGCGTAAGTGAGTTTATGGTGATAATTACAACCTTTATAAAGACATGATTAGTTCTATTTCTACTATGATTGGGTTTTGTGTGAATTATGAGGACAAAATTTTTTTTTGGGAGAGGGAAGATTGTAATTTTCCATAATTTGTTTGAATAATTAAATAATTAAAAATATTTTTTTTTTCATAACTTGTCATGTTTATTTGAGAATTGTACATGTGGCTTAAAAAATAATTATGTGGGATTTTATAAAGTTGAGTGGAATTGTTTAAATAATATATGGAGTCAATAAATCAAGTATGAATTGTGCTTATATGTACATGTTTCAATTAATAAAAATTTATGTGGAATTTATTTAATTTTATTTAACTAGTTTTTAAATTAGCTAGTTAGTGACATGTTAGAAAGGTTGCATATTTTATTTTTATATATTTGGGAATGGTAATGATACAATAAATATGTTGAAAATAATATGATTTGTTTTTAAATATAATAATAAGAAAAAATAAATTAAATAAATATTACTTGTTTGGTTATTAAAAAGGACTAGTGTGCTTAATTTCACCTTAATTGTGGTCTTGAGGGAGATTAAGTGAGGGAGATGAAGAGATTGATATGTGAACATATTTTGTATGAAACTAGTTGTTTATATTGATTATAAATAATAATAAAAATAGAATTAGTAGGAATATTAGTTGTTAAATTATTAATATAGGAGTTAATGCCCATTTAATGGGGTATTTATGAGGGAAAATGTAGGGCTAAATGAGAAAAGGAAGGGAAAAAGAGTAGGGGCCAAGACATAATGTAGTTTTAATTGTTTTAGGATTATTTTAAGCCTATCTACTAATATATAAAAATTTGTTGAGGTTTAGGGACTTTAGGCACATTTTAGTGAGAGAATTTTAGAAAATTGAGAGAGAAAATAAGAGTGAAAATAAATTAACTTGAGAATTTTCAAAGGAGGAAGAAGGATATATGATATTAAATAACAAGATGGAACATGAGATAAAATAAGGAGAAGGAAACCTCCATGAGTTCATGAGCTTGAGAAGAAGAAGAAGAAGAAGAAGAAGAAGAAGAAGAAGAAGAAGAAGAAGAAGAAGAAGAAGAAGAAGAAGAAGAAGAAGAAGAAGAAGAAGAAAATGAGATTTCCAATATATTTCTAGAAGATGTGTTTTTTATTATATACTCACCTCGTGATCTCGTCCCCTATGTTAAGATAGTTCCTCTATTGATATCCTCTCATGGATCAGCTATAACTTTCTTTAGATTTGTAGGTTTGGTTTTTGCATGTTGAAGACGGAGTTAGTTCTCCTTTCTTACTATTATAGATGAAGAAGACATAGTTTTGATCAGATTCTTACCTCATGATCTCCAATTTTTGGCAAGATCTCCTACTGGCCAAGCTTTTGTTTAATCGTCCAAACAGTTAGATTCATTTTTGTGTTAGGTTTTCGAGTTCTAAAGATCTGATTATAGTTATTGTTGGTTGGGATGTTTGTGTGGTGGGAGAAGTCTTCCCTAGTTTATAAACTAAGAGAGAGTTGATATGTACTTTGAAGTTCTTAGTTGGGTTTTATTATGGTCAGCTTAGGATTTGTTTATGTCCACACATGTGGACGGTTGATTGTGCTCCATTATTTGGAGACGTTTTCGAGTTGAGTTTGTTTATTGTTGGGTTTTTATGGGTTGTTTAGTCGAGTTTGGTTTGGGCCTCTTTGGCTAGCTGGGGTTAAGCCTTTTTTGGGGCTTTGTATTAATTTTTGTATATATGCCTTTGCCTTCATTTTAATATACTCTTACAATTTATCTTAAAAAAATCAAGAAGGACACCATCATCATCATCATCATCATCATCATTTCTACACTTTAAGGCAAGTATACTTCTACTTTTCCCCTTAACTATTATATGTGTTAAGTATAGCATAAATCGTATATGAATTGGGATTAAAAAGGACTAGCAACCTAATTAGGGGGAAATAACATAATTATACGTACTCATGTGGTTGAATGAATTGATGAGGTTGAACTTTAAATTTGGGAATTGGAATAAAATTTATAATTTCGAGACTTGTAATTTAGATATAATTAGCCGTCTTCATGCCCTTGAATAAAATTGGTAATGTTGAGACTTGTGGTTAGGAAATTGAAAATTTTAATTTGGAATCATGATGATGATGTTTAGACTTGATCGATTATTCTTGAACCCGAAATTGATATGATAATGAGATGAGATTTTCCTCAATTATGGTATAATTAGAATTTGATGTTATTAGGGATAATAGATTATATTAGACAAAAGTATAAATACAAAACACGTTTGGAATTATGTAAAGGTAAAGAAATTGTATTGTGAGGATATGAACCTATGATTATTTAAGTGATGAAATGAAAATATTCATAGTAAACAAATAGAAATAGGTCAAAAATAAAGAAATTTGTACACTTGTACGTATCATTGAAATACGTTTAGTTTCTCATGGTACGCTTTAGTATTTGGGAAATTCACACAAATACCATTTGAATACGGTTAGAATAACTTATTAAGTAATATTACTTGAAACTTTGGAAATTTTGTCTAATATGAATATAATTGAAAATCATAATATGATGAATAAAATCTTACATTCTTTGAAACTAAAAATTATTATATAAAAGTGGTTGGTGTTAAAACTATGTTGTCAACATTGGAAGTTGGTGTTGGGAAAATGGGATTGATAATTTTAATTCTCACTCTATATTATTGGAGTTAGGAATTGTAGGGAAATATTATGTATTTCAAAATTTGGTAATTTGAGTAAAAGGTTATGAATTTTGGACGTTTGGTATCGTTGAACTATTGGGCGAATAGAAGATACACCATATGCGAAATTTATGGTCTTGTGAATAGTAACATATAAGATATATGGATTTGTCCTCGATATTTATAAGTGATGGTAATTAAATTGAATGGTAGTTATGTGGGTAAGATTTCATGTGATAGATAAATGGTGTTGGAACAATATATATAATGTTGAGGTTGATATTTTAGTCCTTAGATAACAATAAGATGAGGTACCATTATATTGTTGATTATATGATAATTATCCTTGGGAGTCACGATAACTGGGATTTTGTATTAGTTCATTTGGAGTTATAACATAAGCTATATGTACATGAAAGGTTAGAATAAATGATATGGTACAATGAGAATAGATGTAGTAACCTAAGGAATTGACTTGAGATTTTAACGTAACATTCACTATTTATGTAGAAGCGGGTGTGCGATATCAATTTATGAATGTGCAATATTTAAATGGATTTAACTTATTTAATTAAATGTCAAATTTATACGAGTTTTAAACCCTAGTTCATGAAACTATATGATTGAAATTCGTAAATTAATATAGCATGCAACTAAACATTCAAGAAGACCAAATTCAAGAAAAATCTCCGCACGGCAAAACCTTTATTTCACTAAAGTTTGGAAATCGCAACTTACAACACTTTAGAGAAATAATACAATGAATTCCCTCAATGACCCACAAAGGCCTCAGCCTTCAATTAGCAATGATTCCCTAGAGAATCACAAGAATCGCAATCCTCCTCTTCGACAGTGAATACCCTCGAGTATCCCCAAGATCAGCAGTAGAGAATGCTCTCCACAAGAATAACTTCATTACGGAAGTGTTTGGGTTCCAAAGATAATTCATAAAGTAATTGGTATTGTTTGCTGAATCAAAACAAGTTTTGCCCTAAAAAGTGAAGACTATTTTGCAGTTGTTCTGCAGTTTGCGTAATTGAAAAGTCTTAATGAAAATCTTTACGAAAACAGGTTTAAATAGGAGAACACAAATTTTGAGGGGGAGAAATGTCGTTAGAATAAAATCCTCAGGTCGTTCGAATGACAGTGTTATGTCGTTAGAAGATAATTCGAACAACGTATCAAACGACCCTTTAAAAACAATACAGCACGCCTTCATTTGAGCCATATGAGTTCCTGCACTTCAAATGAGGTATCGAATGACGTACCAATGTCATTTGAATGACATTACATAGTCGTTTGAATGACTAAAATGATTTTTTAAAGCTTCGCCTACAGGTATTTCAGAAAACATTTTAAGTGTAAAAAACGCTTCGTTTTGTTAAAAAGCAGTTTAAAAAAATATTCCAATACTTAGTAAAAAAATCTAAATAACATAAACTAAATCCATACCAAATTATACCTCATCGTAGAATATGATGAAGCAGCTTGATATTGGGATCCGTCTTATTGAACTTGTGAACATGAATTATCTTGACAGTTGGAATGATGTACCTCATACACAAAGTAAACTAGGTACTAGGGACAATATGAAAAACATGTCCTTACAATATAGAATGGTTGAGTGGCATTAACGGGATTTTGATATTGTAGTAAATGAGAATTTTAAAAGTGAACTAGAAATCTTGGGAATGTGACTAATTGCTTAAGTTAAATACCATGTGGGTTAAGTATGTCGAGCTAAGTAGTCTTAAATTCAAAGATATCTTTATAGGAAATATAAATTAAGTAATGGTGTAAGTAGTGAGTAGTTAAGATATGATTATTGTAAAGTCTTGACAACAATTAGACCTATACAGAAGTGTACCGGGGGGTCCTTATTTGGATTTTCTTTATGAGACTTCCCACGCATGAAGTCTAGCGAGGATCGGGAGTTGAGAGTTTAGGATATATTTTTAGTCTAATTTTGTCATAAGCTAATATGATAAACTGGATTGATAATGGATACTAATAAGTAATGATACATTAATGCATGTTTGTGTGATGATAAGGAACATTCTATTCATTTATGCATAAATGAGCCATGATTAACTATTTTGTTAAGTTGCATGTCTCCATTAGGATTCATGGTTATTTATATTGTTTATTATATTATGGAGGTGGGAAAAAGGGTGTGTCGATTATGGAGTGAGGTAAAGGGATGTGTTGGTTTATTTTATACGCGCCAGCTGAAAATGATAAACTTGGATTTATATTATTTATTATTTTATGGAGGCGGGCAAAGGGATATGTCGACAGCTATGGAATGAGGGTAGATGGGTGTGCCATTTTATTCTGTCTGCACCAGCTAAAAAATGGCAAACTTGGATTTATATTTTTTATTATTTCAAGGAGGTGGGAAGAAGGGTGTGTCGATTATGGAATGAGGGCGGAGGGGTGTGGCGGTTTATTTATCCGCGCCAGCTAAAAAATGGCGAATTTACGTGCTAAAAATCCCATAATAATTGAGGGCTAGTCACGGGTTTATGTATTGTTATGATTATGTTATACAATTATTTAGGTAAATCCTGGTTATGATAGTAATATCATTGCATATACTAGTTGTCTCTTCATTAATTGGATCTACTGGGTTATTATATATGTTCATTGAAAACACACTTTCTAAAGAAAAAAATACCAGTGAGGGTAGGGTATGTTATATAATTATTTGGGTGAATCCCGATTATGATATTATGGATATTGTTTATACTAGTTCCCTCTTCATTAATGGGATCTAGTGGGTTATTATACACGTTCATTGAAAACACACTTTCTAAAGGAAATAACACCGGTAAAGGTGCAGTATAATAGTTACATTAATAACTGTGGATTCTTTATTTATACGAATAGTTGGGTAAATTGTGGACTCAATATTTATATAGACGGTGGTGATGAATTGTTTATAATTGGTTGTCTCTTACTCGTAGAAATTCTATTATGGTTATTGTTGATACCAAATTTAGTCTGCTGATATGGCCCAATTGAATGAAGACACGTGGCAATCTACGTGGCAATAACAAACACTTTCGAGGAACTCAGACGCTCCGAGGAACCATACAACAATGAGGAACACTACTTCCCCGGGGAACTCAGACGCTCCGAGGAACAAGAACTCTACGAGGAACTTTTGAGTATCGAGGAACTCTTGAGTACCGAGCAGCTTAGGCGGTCCGAGCTGCACCTCGAACAAAGCATTAATAGCAGGATAATCAACAGTTTGACTGTTCATTAAATGCTTATCATTCAGATGTATACGCTTAAGGGGCATTTAATATATTACCCTTTCACATGTACAACATTGAATGTATTATCCTTTCACATTACAGCCTCAGGGCTATAAATACATTGTACAATCCTCATTGTAAAGGGACCGGAATTTCTTAATTGAACTTGTAATCGAGAATTTCCAAACAGTCATCAATAGCAGAAACAGTGGACGTAGGCCATTCTTATAAGGCTGAACCACTTTAAAACTTCTTTGTCTCATTTATTTTATCTGTGATTAAATAATTAGATACAATCTAATTTTTTACATCAACAGATTGGTGCCGTCTGTGGGAAACGACTGGTAATATCATTTTTCATCAAAAATAACTCATCAAATGGATGATATTCCAGAACCCAGCAATCGAAATGCTGGAAGCCCTCCAAATCCATCTGCTTCGCCTAATATTCCAGATCTGGATGGAATAATGACAAATCTGGCCCAGGGCTAGACAGTCATGCAAGAAACGATGTGACAACTCCTACAAACCCTCCATGGCGGTGCACCAACCCATTCAGGACTGCAAAGTATTCAAAGAAATACCCATTTACCTTCTTCACGTACTAGGCGTACTGATTCATATCGTACTAAGGAATCTGAAGATTTTTCTTATCAACCTGGACGAACTTCGTCAGTGCGGGCCATATATACTGAACAACGTATCACTCTCTCTCCAGAAAGGATTAGTGCGCTAGAGAGGTTAAGCAGGGTATCACCTTTTGATCGATTAGGACCTAGAAGGAGTAGAAGTCCTCCTAAAGTCGTGTCGAGGAGTTTTTAACGACCATCAAATTTAAAGGAAGGATCTGTCCAGTCGCGACTAGCTGCTCGTCAAGATAGATCCCAAGAAGCCACATCCACTCGATCAGTTGCTCGAACTAACAGGCTCAAGGAAGGAAATGATGCATGGAAAGGCTCTATTCAGAGGCTGGAGGATAGATTAGGGGAAATGGCTAAGGCCAAGAACCCTCTACAACGAACTTTTGTTCAAGGAACACCTTTTGTCCAGGCCATTATAGATTTTCCAACACCATCAAAGTTTAAAGCACTTGTTGTGACCCCCAAATATGATGGAAAGACTGACCCTGTCCTTCATATAGAACAATACCAAGCTGCAGTCGACATCTATGTTATTCCAGATGAGATGAGATGCAGAGCATTCTTGGGAACTTTTACCGGATCTATTCAAATGTGGTATAATAATCTTCCTCGGGGTAAGATCTCAACTTTTCTTCAACTGGCCGAGTTATTCATTGGGAATTTCTGTTTTGGGGTAAAGCCAGTTAAACGAGTAGCGCATTTGTTAAGTGTTAGACAAAAGGTTGGTGAGAGTACCAGAGATTATATAACTCGTTTTAATAACGAGAAACTCGAAGTAATTGATTATGAGGAGAAGACAGCGATCAGCGCCTTGATGAGTGGACTACTGCCCAACAAGTTGTACTACACTTTGGCCAAAGATCTACCTTAGAACCATGTCAGACCTGATGGGAAAAGCGTCCAAGATTATGAATGCTGAGGAGGCTATGGCTGCGAAGAAGAACATGGATGTCAAAGAAACCAAGGTGGAAGGTGATAAAGCTAATAAGAAATAGCATAAGAACAATGGTAATGACAAACATTCAAAAACTAGGTCGGTATGGGACGTCATGAAGAAATTCGATAATTATACTCCTTTGAAGAAGGATATCAACCATGTTCTAGAAGAAATCAAGAACAACGAGGAATTAAACTGGCCAGATAAAATGAAGGCAGACCCTGATCGGAGGAATAAAGAAAAGTATTACGAGTTTCATAAAGATCATGGCCATATGACCAAAAATTGCATAGCTCTTCAGAATGAGATTGAAACACTCATCAGACGAGGAAAACTGGCAAAGTATGTTGATCGTGGAAGCGAAAGAAGGAACAATGACCGAACAAGAGAAAGGTCTAGAGCTCCTCGTCGAGCAAAGGAGAACAAGAAAAGAAACCATGAAGTTGATCCAGAAGACGACCCCGATCTTCCCAAGAGACCAAGGCATCCAGAACGAGAGGTATTTTGAATACGCTTTGGGTCATTTGATTGTAATGTTATTACAGGTGGAGATGCAGGAGGAGGAGACCTTACTGCAGAGAGAAAAGCTTACCTCTGTGAGGCTCAATCTTGCTCGTACATTCAGCAAATAAATCTAGCTGAGGAGGATCGTCCGAGAAAGGTGAACAAAGAGAAATTGGTCATCAATTTCTCAAAGAACGACCTCGCAGGAGTTTTGTATCCTCATGATGACCCATTGGTGATCAAAATGAGGATGAAAGAGGTAATGATCTCAAGAGTACTGGTCGACAATGGTAGCTTGGCAGACATCATGTTCTACTCGTGCTTCGACGGTTTAAATCTAAAGCTATCTCAACTGGAGCCTTATCATAGACCCCTCCTCGGTTTTGCTGGCGAGAAAGTATTTCCACTTGGGACGATCAAGTTGGATATATTCATTGGTACGTGGCCTGCTTGTCGGACAGAAAGAATACGCTTCTTCGTGATGGATAAGAATGTTCAATCATCATACAATATCATCATGGGAAGAGTAGGATTGAAGAAGTTCGAGGTTGTACCATCTACGGTACATCAATGCCTAAAATTTCCAACAAAATTCGGAGTAGGAGTTGTGAAAGGTGATCAGAAAGTAGCTCGGGAATGTTATTATTCATCTGCCGAGCAAAAGGAACTGGAGGAATCAAGAAAAAAGACTACTACTTATCTAGTGGATGAAGGTGCAAAAATTGAAACATTGGATCCTAGAGATGAGTCGCAACTCGTAAAGGGTCAAGTGGTGGAAGCTACTGAAAACGTCATTCTGGACGACGAGCACCCTGAACGAACTACTCAAGTAGGTTCATCGTTGGAAGCCCCACTAAAACAGGAATTGGTAACTTTCTTAAGAAGCAGAAAACAAACTTTTGCGTGGAGTCATGAGGATATGCCCGGGATAGACCCAAATTTCTTATGTCACGAACTCAATGTGAATAAGGAGATCAAGCCTGTGAAGCAGAGAAGAAGAGTATTCAGTCCCGAGAAGAATCAAGCTATACAGGAGGAAGTCGAGAAGCTCCAGAAAGCTTGCTTCATTGAAGATGTTAAATATCTAGACTGGTTAGCAAATGTGGTGATGGTGAAAAAGAAGAAAAACAAATGGAGGATGTGTGTAGACTTCACCGACCTCAATAAAGCATGTCCAAAGGATCATTTTTCGTTGCCCCGAATTGATCAACTAGTGGATGCTACCTCGGTACATGAGCTGCTGAGCTTCATGGATGCTTATTCTGGATACAACAAGATTAAAATGAAACCTGAAGACAGGGAGAGTACTTCTTTCATTATCCCTAGGGGAACTTATTGTTATAATGTCATGCCTTTTGGTTTGAAAAATGCAGGTCATACATATCAGCGGCTGATGAACAAGGTCTTTGCTGAACAAATCAGTTGCAATATGGAAGTCTATGTTGACGATATACTGATAAAGAGCAAGAAAGCTGTCGATCATCTAGTTGACTTAAGTCAGACTTTTGATCAACTGGATAAATATCAAATGAAGCTGAACCCGACGAAGTGCATATTTGGAGTACGAGAAGGCATGTTTCTCGGGTACATTGTCAATCAACGAGGCATCGAGGCAAATCCTGAAAAGATCAAAGCTCTATTAGGGCTACGATCTCCGACGACGAAGAAAGAGGTGCAAAGTCTTACAGGATGAGTAGCAGCACTCAACAGATTTGTATCGCGAGCAACTGATCGATGTCTCCCATTCTTCAAGACACTCCGAAAGACTTTTGAGTGGAATGATGAATGTGAGAAGGCTTTTCAAGACTTGAAAAAATACTTGGGAGCACCTCCACTGTTATCCAGGCCAGTGATGGGAGAAAAATTATACTTGTATCTGGCAGTGTCCGAGAATGTAGTCAGTTCGGCATTAATAAGAGTGGAGAATGGAGTACAAAAACCAATCTACTATAAAAGTAAGGCCTTTCCAGGAGCAGAGATCAGATATCCAAGGCTGGAAAAATTGGCACTAGCATTGATCGAGGCAAGTAGAAGAATGAAGCCATACTTTCAAGCTCATACCATAGTAGTATATACTGATATCCCATTGAGGCAAGCCCTTCATAAACCAGAAAAGTCAGGAAGATTGATGTGCTGGGTAATAGAACTCGGTGAATACGATATAGTCTATGAACCCAGATCATCGCTAAAAGGGCAAGCTGTAGCAGATTTTATAGCAGAGTTCACCTATCCTGATACCCCCGAGGAGCAAAAGTTGCTCGCTGATCAACCTGTGGATGTTACAGGATCATCAAACACAAGCTCAGACCAACTTAGGTTGGTAAAAGGGCAAGTGGATGTTGCAGGATCATCAAATTCAAGCCCAGACCAACTCAGGTTGGTAAAAGGGCGAGAAAAGATGATCGACGAAGAGCAAGAAATATCAGGGGAGGATGAAAGGAAGCAACAAATATTTCACCGAGGAACTCTGTCAGATCAGAAATTTGAAGACGAGTTACCCATATGGAGGCTATATGTAGATGGCTCATCTTGCACAACAGGCTGTGGAGCAGGGATAGTTTTGAATAGCCCGGACGAGGTCGACATGGAATACGCCCTACGTTTCCAATTCAAAGATTCCAATAATGAGGCTGAGTATGAGGCCATGATTGCAGGTCTTAATTTGGCAAAAATTATAGAGGCGCAGCAGATTATTGTCTTCAGCGATTCTCAATTGATCGTAAATCAAATGTTGGGAATATATGCAGCCAAAGGAGAATTAATGATCAAGTATCAGGCGAAGGTGATGGAGTTGGTATCAGAATTTGTTGCTATTCAGTTGGTCAGAATACCAAGAATGGAGAATGCAAGAGCAGACGCCCTAGCTCGATTAGCATCAGTTACTCGTACCGAGCTACGAAGAATATTCCCAATTGAAGTTTTAGCTGGTCGGAGTATAGATAAAGATATGACGACGAACTTTATTACCCTCGATTTAGGATCATCATGGATGGATCCCATCAGGGCATATATTGAGACAGGAGAATTACCAACTGACAAGCTTGCAGCCAAGAAACTGAAGTTCAAGGCTGCTCGTTATGTACTGACTAATGGCATCCTATACAGACGAGGAATGATAGCAGGTTTGCAAAGATGTGTGCATCCCACCGAGGTGAAAGATTTGATTGAAGAGGTCCATGAAGGGTCCTGCGGAGCCCATGTAGCAGGACGGACACTTTTGCAAAGAATGATGACTCAGGGATACTACTGGCCGACGATGAGGGCTGATTGTATAGCCCATGCTAAGAAATGTGACAAGTGTCAGCGCTTCTCCTCCATCCGAAGAACTCCACAAGCATTGTTGACACCCATCACTTCCCTTTGGCCATTTGCCATGTGGGGAATAGATTTGGTCGAGCCACTGCCAACGACCAGAGGAAGGTTCAAATACCTCGTCGTCGCAGTGGATTATTTTACTAAGTGGGTAGAAGCTGAGCCTCTCATTGATATGACGTACGAGAAGGTGTACCAATTTATTTGGAAGAACATCATTTATCGATATGGTCTTCCTCATGCTTTCATCACAGACCATGGAACACAATTTGACAACGAGGAGTTTGCTGCCTATTGTCATCAGTCAAACATTTTGAAAATCCACTCGGCCGCCAGGCCATCCTCAAAGAAATGGACAAACTGAAGTGACAAATAGAACGCTACTTAATGGCTTGAAGAAAAGACTGGACGATACGAAAGCAAATTGGATCAACGAGTTACAGTCAGTACTGTGGGCTTACCGAACTACTCCCCGAGTAGCAACTGGAGAATCACCATATATGCTGGCGTTTGGAAGTGAAGCTGTTATACCTGCCGAGTTGGGCCTCCCAACACACAAAGTACTGAATTTCAATTCCCCTGTCAGCGACTTAATGAGAAGATTGGATTTAGACATGTTCGAGGAAGTTAGAGAAGAAGCAGCCATCAGGAATGCTGCATACCAACAACGAACAGCTTTGTTCTACAATAAGAGGGTGAAGAAGTGCGACCTGAAAGAAGGAGACTATGTGCTAAAGAAAGTGATTCAAAAGCACAACAAACTAGAGGCAAACTGGCATGGACCATACCGAGTTACAGAAGTTGTTCGACCAGGAACTTACCGAATAGCAACTTTAGAGGGAGAGGAGTTTAAGAATGCATGGAACGCAGAGCACCTGCGCAAGTATTATCAGTGATGTATATTCTCTCCTTTTATTGAAAGTTTTTCGAGGAATATTAGTGCTACACACTACTCAGCGAAACTAACTCGGCAAAACTCGGACTACTCAAATATTTTCTCGAAAACGCCAACTAAGGTTGGTCGAGAAACAAATGTATTCCTCCAGGAAGTAAAACTTGTATTCCTCCGGGAAGTAAAGCTTGTATTCCTCCGGGAAGTAAAACTTGTATTCCTTCGGGAAGTAAAGCTTGTATTCCTCCGGGAAGTAAAACTTGTATTCCTCCGGGAAGTAAAACTTGTATTCCTATGGGAAGTAAAACTATGTAAGTAAAAGTATTCCTAAAAATGCCAACTTATGTTGGTTAGGAAGTAAATATATTCTCAAAAAGCCAACTAAGGTTGGTCGAAAGGTACAACTATTCCAAAAAGTGCCAAAGTTGCTCGTTAAGAAAAAAAATCCACTAACTATTGTTGGTCGGGAATAAAAACCCACCAACTGTAGTTGGTCGAAAAGAAAAATTTACCGACCTTGGTTGGTCGGAAACATTTTATGAAGACGAGAAAATGATCGAGCAACATTTTTTTATACTCATAACTTTTTACTAAGTTGGTCGAGAAACAAAACATTATTTTTGCCAAATGACTACTACAAATTCAAACTACTCGACAATAAGTTGGTCGACAAATAACACAATATCGTTATCTTTTTAACAGATGCACATGCACAGATGTAAAGTGTTTTATAATTACAAGACAATGGCAATTAAGATTGCGAACAAAAATGAAAGTCTTTCATTAAATCCAAAAACAAATTACTTTGAGAATGAAATGTATACAAATTTATTACATCAATATTCCTATTTTATTGGTTTCTTCCCCTCTGCTTTCGAAACAGGTTCCTCGCCAGCAGGCGGATCATTTAAAGCAAGAGGAGAATTTATGAAGTTAAGATCTTTTAACATCCTAATATTCATCACGGATGGTCGATCTAGGAGGTGCTCGGGACGAGATATCTCGACATTTGAATGGAGATTGTAGTCGCTGAGATACTTAGAAATTAAGCACTGAGGGATGGCCCGAGCAGGGATCCAACTCATGTCGAGCTTGAATGGTGGCACTGGAAGGTCGAGCAGCCCAGGATTATGGTAATCCCACAGGTAATGACCCTGTTCCAGTTGCAGCACACCTAAGGCATTCAACCAGCCCTGTTTGTAGCCCTCATTATTGGCATTCTGGATACGATCGTCCAAGTGGTAGAGAACCTCGTTGTACCCAGTCATCCAGAACTCCCTGGGCTGTTTGTGGAATTGATATGTCAATCTTTCCAGATGCTCGTGGAGATTTTTGATGAAGAGTTCTTTATTCTCCAAGATAGATTTCTGCGCAGAAAGCTGCTCTTCCAGGTCCCTGATTTTCTTAGACATCTCAGCCAATGCCTGGTTCTTTGCCATCAGCTGGAAGGCCTGGTTCTCTAAAGCAGATTGAGTCCTCTGTTCCTCGACAGGAATTCAAGCAGCTCTTACTCGTCCACGAGAAGATGTAGAAGGACCATCTCTTTTCAAGGTCTCCAATTCGTCCCTCAGGTTGGCGTTCTCTACTTCCAAGAACGAGAATCCCTCGTCAGTCACTGGGATCAAAGCATTTGAGGTGGAGGCAACAGATTTTAATTGAGATACTTCTCTTTGCAAGTTGTTATTTTCTTGCTCCAATAACTCGGCTATTTTTCTATGATCCTCGACCTCGGCTTTCAACGTTCTCTCCCGCACGTCATAAGCAGCAAAACGCTTCTCGTATCCCTTGTCGGCAACGATTTGCTGATACTTCTTCTCGTACCCCTCGTGCAAGAGGCCAGTGGATTCCTTATATTGTTCTTGAAGGTCTTCAAGAGTGCCTTAGAGATCCTCAATCATATCATAATAAGCTACATTGTTGGCCACCGCACGATCAAGCAGACACTTCAAGTATTGGTAGGCTTCAATTGCCTGTTCCGAAGCATCTTGGCCGAGGATGTCAACGATTTGTGCTACATTCAGATCTGTGTGACCAGTCTTAAAATAATCATTGCATTGCCTCAACAGCTTTATATCGTGAGCAGACAATAATTCCATCCTGGCCAAAAACTAGCAGAGGAAGAAAAAGCAATAATCAATAAGAGTACCAACAGAGTATGAAGAGCAGAAACGACAGTATGTATAAACAAAAGTTCAAGTTTTATTAGATCACAAAGTTCAGTGTTACATAGTTCAGGATTACATTTGTCAAAGAAAAATAAAATAGATAGAAGTCCAAACAACTCTACACCTTTTCCTTGTCTCCCAAAACTTTCTCGGGAGGCTGGGACGAGGACGTAGGTTGCTGGGATGGAGCAGATAGTAGCTGGGGAAGTGATGGAGGTTGCTCGGAGGAAATAGCGAGTTCCTCGTTTGTATGCTGGATGGATGGGGGATGAGAAACTTGATCTCCCATCACCATGGAAGACTCTTCGGAGGCAGCTTCGTCCTCTTCTTCGTCTTCGGGAGTTGGAGGGGGACCAGGGATGTGTCGCTGAAAGAGTTCAGAAGTTTCATCGACTTTCATTTCTTGTAGAGCAGCGACCAATCATCTCTAAAGTATTTGAGGCTTCCATATTCGACTTGCGACATCATGGCAGCCAAGCCTTTGTTCCACCCTTTGTCCCAGCCAGCGCTGAAAGACTTCTTCACAGCCAATTTCCTCTTTAACTTCTCCGAGGAAAGCTTCTCGGACAGAAGATTTTCAGCAGTCTTCAATTTATTCTCAACTTCTTCCTTCTGGCGACTTACTTCGCGAAGTTGGATTAATTCTTCCTCAGCAACCTTGAGCTTATTCTCAAGCTCTCCATCATTTTTTAGCTTCCCTTCAAGCTCTTTATTCTTCTTCTCCAAAGCATTCACTTTTTTCTCCAACCCCTTGGAGACTTCAACAACCTGAGCCTTCTCCTGCTCGGTGGAGGTAAGTTTCTTCTCCCAAACAACCTTGTCAGCATCGTACTTCTGATGAGAATCTTCCAAAGACTGCCTCACACCCATCAGATCTTCCTCCACACCAGATGAGGAGCTTGAAGCTTTAATAGCTTCATATTTCTTCAAGATTGTATTAAAGCAGCTCACCAACTATGAAAAGAAAATGAAAGCAAGTCAGAGACAGATATAACAAAGGAAAGATGAAAAGTTCAAAATAATAAGACTTACAGAAGCAATATGACGAGCAGCCAATGAGGTGACCATGTCCCGAGAAAGGTTCTCTTCAACATCTTGGATCTCGGGAATGATCCAAGTCTTCACCGAGCTCATGGCAGAGCTCGGGGGAACAAAAGTAGGAACTCCAGTTCCAATAGTTGGGGGCTGAGAGATGGTTTCAGCCAAATTGACCGAGGAGCTCTTCTTCAGCTTCCTCGGGGGAACAGGAGTAGTTTCGACCAAGGAGGAACTCTTGGTCGGTGATATGACAATCACCTCGCCTGGAGCAGCAGACTTGCTCGGGGCCACTGGGGTCTTCTCGGTAACCTTCACAGGAGCAACCGAGGAAGGTGCATCAATTTTCTTCGTCTGCTCTCCTGGGACGTCAATCTTACTTCTTTTTGCCTCTCCAGCACCAGAGGCAGGTTTCTCGAACAGGGTGGGAGGTCTTCTTTTCTTCATCCTTTCACTTAAAGGAACGTGTGACTCAGGCAAAGAACTGGTAGAAGCTGGTACTGGCTCTGCGTTGCTTATCACCGGACGAGCAGTGAAAGAAGTTGTGTAACTCTTATACTGAAGCAGATATGAAGCTGACCTAATGTGCTCATCGGCAACAGTCTGATGCAAGCTCCAGATAAGTTTTAAGTGCCTTATATTAACGTCTACTTCTTTTGGACACTTTCTTTTGTTATCAACTGCAAATAAATCAAAATTAAAATATCAGTGGCACATTGTGTCAAACACAGAAGAAGCATGATTTCAAAATAAGTAAAATGAAATAAAAATAACATATCCCATTGCCATAGGGAGGGCATCTGGGACCCTGATAAACTTCATCTCCAGATAAAGGAGCATGTTGCCAATTTTTTATAACAACCCCGTGCTCAAAATAGTCCCTATTGGCATCCGGGAGATTGACCACTAAAGCCCTATTTAAAAATCTAGTTTTTAAATAAAAAGTATTATCCCCAACAGTCCATCTATAACAAAACATGATTTCTAGAATTCCTATGCGAGTTCCATGAATTTAATTTAGTCTATGAATCCCGTTAACTATTCTCCATGTATTTGGAGTTATTCTTGCAGGAACCACGTCAAAGTATTGACAGAATTACAGACATAGAGGGTTGGGAGGAAAAGAAAATCCACACTCAGCAACAAAGAGACTGGGGAACCAATGTCCCTCAGCCAAACGAAAATAGTCTGAAGGCTCAGAAAGCTCTTCCAGAACAACCCACGAAGGAATAGAAAAATCAAAACGAAACTTATCAAGAGATTCAACAAGGTAAACCATGATGAGTAAAGGAAATGAAGAAGAACGAAGAAGATCTTACAGAAAAGGAGTGGATCTGTTGACAACGAACGATGCAAAGGATGAACGCACAAGAGAGTAAGACAATGGAAAATTCGAAGATACAAATTTGAAAAAGCAGAAGACGATGGGATTATCTGTGACGCTTAAATACTCTGCCTTGGGAAACGGTAAAGTTAATGATTACAAAAAGAAACGATTATGCCACCGGCGGCTAGAAGGATAAAAAGTACGCGGAGATCGAGGCGGTTATAAAAATTCAAAAAAGCCTGATTCTACGAACTTGGAAGGAAAAATAAATACAAAGGAAACCCTCCTAAAAATCAGGAGGACCATTTAAAACTACCATATTCCGAGAAAGAATGTTCCAGACTCCTCAAATTTCGAACTATGAAACATTGGGAGCTTCTGTTGATACCAAATTTAGTCTGCTGACATGGCCCAGTTGAATGAAGACATGTGGCAATCTACGTGGCAACAACAAACACTTCCGAGGAACTCAGACGCTCCGAGGAACCATACTACAACGAGGAACACTACTTCCCCGAGGAACTCAGACGCTCCGAGGAACAAGAACTCTACGAGGAACTTTTGAGTACCGAGGAACTCTTGAGTACCGAGCAACTTAGGCGGTCCGAGCTGCACCTCGAACAAAGCATTAATAGCAGGATAATCAACAGTTTGATTGTTCATTAAATGCTTATCATTCAGATGTATACGCTTAAAGGGCATTTAATATATTACCGTTTCACATGTACAGCATTGAATGTATTACCCTTTCACATTACAGCCTCAGGGCTATAAATACATTGTACAATCCTCATTGTAAGGGGACCGGAATTTCTTGATTGAACTTGTAATCGAGAATTCCCAAACAGTCATCAATAGCAGAAACAGTGGACGTAGGCCATTCTTATAAGGCTGAACCACTTTAAAACTTCTTTGTCTCATTTATTTTATCTGTGATTAAATAATTAGATACAATCTAATTTTTTACATCAACGGTTATAATTATGTACTTATCTATACAATACTATAAAATGAAAGATTGCAATAAATTTTTGCCTCATTCTAACCCATCCACGTGACCATCTAAACTGCAATACTCAATTCTATTATCATGCTAAACTAGCCTCTCTATTTTTCTTCCATTTATTTCAAGTCGTCCATTAATTATCTCTCAATATGTCTTTTCTCATCCTCATAAAACTTTTATATTCCTTTCCAACAAGTGTTGAATAGGTTTTGGGTGTCAATTCCTCTTCTAATGTTTTATATTCAAAGGAAATAGAATGCATGTATATATATTGTTTGAAGTTGGGTCATCCTTATCAGAACTATGCCCCCACTACAAGCCAAAAAATCCAGTGGATGAAAAAAATATACATGTATTAACACTAATTGTCGATAAGAACCTCTAGCCCAGTTCTCATGATTATAATGAAGATATGCCTTTTCAACAACGTTTTTTGTTTCTTTTTATATTTTCTGCAGTTTTCTTAAATTAATATCTACATTAAAATTGCTTTGGATTTTCTAAATTAGTCTAAAAATTGCAAACTACAAATTGAGATTCTCCCATTCGCAGTAGTGCATATCTAATTGTTGGTAAAATGCTATATAGAATATTTTTTTGTTTGGATGACTAGAAGAGAATTTATTAATTTAGTGATTCATTTTTATTTAAACAACAAAATAAGATCCTCCCGTGAATTCGCATAAGTGATTTCTTTTTTATTTGGAAATATGATCAATTGAACTCTCATTGATTTGTGTTTAGTTAAATGAATTGCATGATGTAAAAAGAGCACATTTAAGAGATTGTTCTTCCAAACCGCCTTTTATACAAATTGTCCGTGCATCCCACGGGCTTCATGCTAGTGTCTAATTAAAATACTCTATTGCGGTATTTAATGCTTCTGGTAGTTATAATTTGGTTCTTTTGCCCTAATTGGGATCATGTACCTGGTATACTTACGGGATTTTTACCTACTCTTCGTTGGCTAACATTTCAGGTTTGAGTTAGAGTTAGATTGCACATATGGAGCAATATTGAATTTGGGACGCATGGTAAGTATCTTAGTAGTATTGGTACAGTTAGGATATTTGAGATTTCTTATTTGTAATTTTTTAGTTTCTCTTTCCAGTCGTTGTATATGAGACTCCGCTTTATAGTTTAGTCACCGTGCAATTTCGGAGAGAGTAAATCTGATGCATTTGGAGTATTTCAATAAATGAAAATTTTTATTCCTGGTTATTTATAGTGTTGTTTATCACCTATTATTCTTGTTAAGAAAAGTTTTAAATTGTCTTATAATTCTTTCACATTCCGGAGAATGATATTTTGATTTATTTCACTTCTGAGTAATTATTAAATAATAAGGGGCACCTTAATTAATATTATTCGATGTACTACAAGCATACCCCCCCCCCCCCCCCCCCCCCCCCACAATTGTCAAATCGAGTATTACGAACCAAGGTGTTAAATTGAGTTTTAATCATTTAAAGTAATTGAACAAACAAAGGAAAAATTTAAGATTTTCTTTTAAGTTGATAAACCCAAGTACACCTAGAATAGTCATCAATAATTGTCAAATAAGATGGCCAGAAAAAGCACTGACGAGGAAGGTCACCACACATCCGAATGAAGAAAATCAAACATATTATGAACACGATTCATATGTGAAATATAACTAGTGCGAATATATTTATAAAGTTCACAAAAAATTTTGACTTTACAAGCTTTAGAGAGAGAGGGAAAAAGCAAGCACGTATACTAAAAATTGATATGTCTTAAACGGACATACGACATATGCAGGGTTCAAAGTGAAACATCATATGACATAGAACTAGGAAGGGTGGAAGCAGGGAGAGTGGAAGTAGAAGTCTAAGGTGCTGGATCCCCAAAATGGTATAGTCCGTCACGCTTATAGCCCCTACCAATAATCCTCCTTCAACTCAGGTCTTGCAAGTAACAGTGAGTGGGTAAGAAAACGACGACACAATTAAGGTTCTTATGTAATTGGCTCATAGATAAAAAATAAACGAAAAATTTAGAACATGTAAAACTGATGAAAGGGTAATATTAGGGGATGGGCGTATGTACCTCTTGCTATGAATACGAGAAAGGGAGACATTCGCAAGACAGACATGATAACAAACAAGAGAGGTAGGTGAGACGAAAAAAGATGACTTACCGGTCATATGATTTGTGGCTCCGAAATCCAGAACCAAAGTAGGTTTGGCAGCCTTAACATGGAAAGCAGATGGGATACCTAAAGTTATAGTGTTCATAGGAGTAGAAGGGTCAGCACGACTAAGTGAACTCAATTACTCTTGAATCAAACCAAGTCGAGACTACAACTGACTCAGATCAACAGATGGAGTAGGTGGTGAAGGAGCCTCCTGGGGAGAAGCCATTGGAGGACAAGTAGTATCGACAATAGTGGTTGTGCAAGATGATCCAAATAACCTGTTTCGAATATATTTTTGCCTCAACTCCGAATGAAGCTTAAAGCACTGATCCCGAGTGTGCAGAGTGGCACCACAATGGTGGCAGACAATCTGCCCATCTCTAGGATTGGCGCTCGAATGTGTAACAAATGACACTGACCAACTATGAGAGTAGGAGTAGGAGTAAGAGGAGGCGGGATCGGGTGGAGGTAGCACTCCTCACCATCAACTATAGCAAACGCCTCTCTCAGACGAGGCATAAGAGACAATCTGAGCCTTAAGAAGATCATACTCAGATCGTAAACCCATGAGAAACTGATATGTATGTTGACGATCCAATCACTTCACAACGCGACCTCGGGCGCAAAGTCGCTAAGAAACTCATGGTGTGCCAACTCCTCCCACGAGGATTGAAGATACCCAAAGTAGTCTGAAACCAAGATATGAGAGACTACTGTGAAGCACGAGAAATCTCTTGATAGAGCTAAAAAAATGTGGACATCATTGTGTGCATGTGCATACATCTGGTTGAGGGCCTTTCATAAATCCGTAGCCGACTCATATAATATGAACTTCGTGTAAATCCACTCCTCCATTGAGTTGAACATTCAACTCAAGATGGTGCACCACTAACCAAACGCCTTGGGATCACTTTGGGAAGGTTGTTTCTTAGTTCCCAATAGCCAACTAGTTTTGCCTTTCCCCCAAACATAGAGGCAAAATGAGCGGGACCATGAAGCGAAATTTCGCCCATTCAAAAGGACACTCGTAACTCTTTGAGCAGGGTATGTTGAGCCGACGAGAAAGAATCTTTCACAATACCCAATTCAGCCATATGGAATCACAAAGAAATTTTTTTTTTTTTTTATAAGTCAAAGAATTGAACAAACCAAGGTACGAGTGTTTTTTCCACAAATAGCACCAAGTTAATCAAACAATCACCAAAAAGGCCGAAAATACGACAACCAGTCATAAAATGCCATCGAAAAAATTGACAGCCCTCAAAAATATTTAAAGTTTGCAAATGTGGATATGGTTCACTTGCTTTCTGGGTCCCACTCAGAATGGTTACTGAACAAGGACAGGACTGGCGAATTTCCTCATAACATGGACGAACTAGAGGTTATGTGAAAGCAATCAACTCATACCAAACTCGCTCTGTGTTCAGTCATCACTTACGCAATAAGGCTTTGTGAACTTATAGTTGAGTGAGGTAGCCCCGAAAATTACTCATAATGCTTACCAATGGAAAGCGAAATCCGTCCAAAACGAAAAAAGGCTTGAAGACGAAAGAAAGTCTTTATTGAAATCTCAGATCGAGAGAAGATTTGTAATTTAATCGACCCTGGAAGGATTTGTGCACCCCATGCAAAAGCGAGACAATTTAATACTTCAAGAAGAAGAGAAAAAAAAAAACTAGAGAATGGTAAAGATGTAAGAAACCCTAGATTTTGAGTAAAAAATTGTTGGAAAATTGCAACCAAAGATTGAAGCAACGTCCTAAGAAGGACCAAGGGTTGCGACCCCGCTGGTACCTCTGGAAGAGAGGCGCGATTGCCCTGGGAGGTAGAGGGCCAAGGCATGGCAGATTTGGCAACATAGGTTTAAGGTTAAGTTTAGGGTTTAGGCTACTTAAGTTTTATGTGGAACTAGGGTTTGGTAAGATGGTTATTAGGGTTAGGGTTTAACCGAAAAGGAGAGAGATTTGGCTCAAATGCCAAGAAGGATTTTATGATGTGATGGCTACCCATTTAGAAGTACAATAATAGTAGTTATACTAAAAATATTATAATTCTAGAAGCGTCTTACTACAAAACAAAGAGTACACAACTAAGGCCAAAACACGGATGGCGCAATACAAAGGGAAAAATATTATGACATAAATTCCACCGGTATTATATGATTGATCGCAAAATATGGAAGGTGAATTATTAAATGTATACACTAGTTGTTTCTTCATTTTGGCCTTTTCCTAGAAATGTTTTTATAGGGG